>CM073776.1:83346036-83946036 GCA_037158775.1 Hetaerina titia | reverse complement strand
ACATGCGACCAAAGCACTCACACACACACATACGCCCGCTTACAGACAAAGACGTTCACGAATGAAAAAAGGGTAAAGGAATTACCTCCGGCACCACCGGCGGCCGTCGACGGGAGAGAGAATAAAAAAATAAAAAGAATACAACGAGGGTGTGTTCCGAACGCGGCGTCATCCGCTCGGCGTCAGACGTCTTCTGCGTCAGCATGAGAACAATGAGACCTGTCTTCCTCCTTCCTTTTATTTCCCTCCTCCCTTAGCGGAAGGAGCGTGGGTCGCGTTTCGGGCCAGGGATGGAGTAAATAATGGGAGGGGGAGAGTGGAATAGGGTGGGTGGGGGTTAATAAATTGATAACGGACTAGTCACGACACGTGAGGGTTCCCGCGTAAAAACGTACCCATGTATGCTCGCGGCTTGTGTGAGAGAGGGTATTGCGAAGGGGGCACGAAAGGATTTCTATGGGGGTTTTTTTCAGGATTCTATTCCCCCCCCCTCCTACGCTCAAACACGAGGGTGGGGACCGGATGCGTGGGAGGGATGTCTACATCCGCCGCTCGAAATCTTTGCCCAAGCTTTCGGGAGCGCGGCGTAGCTAGGCAGAGGAGGTGGAATAATGTCGGAATGGGGATTATGGGTGTTGGGGCGGGGTTTGGTGGGAGGCGTGACGAGCGGGGGAAGCAAGGATTTTGGAAGTTTTTCCAGGGTCTCAAACCCCTACCTTACCCTTTTATGAAACCACTTTCGTTCCGCCTATCCCCGAAATTCCTCCGGTTTTAAGCGTTTGAGTTCCACGAGAAGAGTTTCGTAAGTCTTCTTCGTCCACACCGCTAACCCATTCTCCGCCAAACCATTACTCCTACAAAATTATTTTTTAAGATATTATTTTTATTCTTTGCTTTTAAACACGTTTGCTAGAGAGAAAGCATTAGGAAAAAAATTCGCGGTATATCAAACAATAATACTCCAATGGCTGGCGACCAATCATTCCCTGCCGTACGCACTCGTTTCGGTTTGCATGTTAAAATGTAGTTTAGTGAAATTTTTACTTATGCAAATGGGGAAAAGTTCTCCACAGTTTGTTCTACCCTTCGTTCTGTTATTTTGGGTATTTTTATTGCATCATTAGTGAAATGTGTAAGTTTCTGTTTCTCAATAAACGATGAAGAATATTTAGCCGTGCATGTATTTTCGTTTTATGGAACAAACAATTGGCTGATGTGAAACACTTTATCATTAAGTACACGGACAACGCTAAGATAGTCCAGTGGTGGTTGCTTGTTATCTTCCTTTTCTTTACCTTGGCCCCATCTTCGTTTTGCTTCTGCAGTAAGTACGAACACATATCAACAAATCCATTGATAATTCATATTGGTGTGTGTATTCAACCAAGTTATAGATGCACGTAAGCCTTTTCCATGATAATAATTTGCAAAGTCTATGCAACGAACGAGAGAAAAATAATGTGAGTCACATTCAGTGATATTTATTAATAACTACAAGTAAGTTGAGCTACATTGAAATGATTTGGTGGTACCGTGTCATATTTTATCGGAGTATTCTTTTCTGGATTTTTCTTCAAATCATTATTGGACTATTTTGTGATTTGATGGGTTATATTTTATGATGGGAACGTTTACTCCCGAGATTGGAATAGCCTTGGAATTTAAGAATTAAAATGTGAACTTATATTAATATGGAGATTTTAAAAAAAGTATCCCTACGGAGTCCTCGAACCTCCCGTTTTATTTATAGTTGCGATAAATTTTTCATGTTTGCCCAAGAAATATTTGTAAAATAGGACCGTACCATATTCTTATGTATACAAACCACTAGATAGGTAGAATGTTATAACTTTGAGAGTAAAACATTATTGTAAAACCTCAATGAAACATATGCAAATCCCATATTGTTATTGAATGAAGCCCAATTAAAAAGCCGTAAATATTCCGTTCTCCATATAATTTCCTTTCGCAAAATAATATATCGACATAAAACTTATTCCTTCTGTCTCCTCCAGATCAATTTATTTTTAGGTATCAAAATGTAAGCTGCCCGTCACGTCCTGGGCTAATTCATAAAAAAATCAGCACTTTGTAAATTTTCACGCTATAATTTTGCTTCGCCGACCATAGATGCAACACGCTTATGTCATCATCATGATAATGTTTTTCTTATGGATGCCTCGAATTTTCTCGAAGTGACGACTGAATCTTTATCTTTCATTGACAGACACGTATTTTCCAGGCAAATATTACGAACTATCATCCGTAAGCCCGGAGTAATCATTGTAAACAGATCGCATCTTCGGATGAAATCGGGAGGTTTGTCCCGTGAATTCTAAATCAATTTTTTCGCGAGCTCGCTTCTACAGGCGCTTTAAATTTGCGAGAGGCTTCGTTTTATCGGTTTTTTCAAATCCCGATAAATTTTTGTACACGTACCTCTTTCTTGTAAGTTTATCGAAACGCACGGCATTAGATAAAAAAAAAACATTTCAAGAATATCTGTATCTCAGTGTACAAAGGAGGGTAAGCACTTTGAGATTCAACCCAAAATAATTAATTAAATTTTAAAAATGAACTCCAGTAGATTATTAAGTGCGTTTGCACAGCGATCAAGGCATTATCAGGCTGATTATTTACGTTAAAGTTATCTTCTGTAAATTCGTGCACTTGGTAGAGAAATTTTAAAATGTTTTAGTGCTTTTTTGATTTAGACAAAATTTAGATCACTTTTGAGAGATGATGTCACTCTTTGAAGGGTGTATATTTAGGGTTTTAAGAACCCCTTGCTTCTGATGTCACATACCTTGAGGGTATTAAGTGACGTCTCTGGAATCCACCTCACAGAACCTTTATGATCCCCCACTACTTTCTATATCTTACCGATTTCCTGCTTCTTTAAAGAAGCCTGATCTCTTGTCTCCATTTATTTCTATATCCTTGTTTTCTCCTTTTAACTCCTGAACAACTCGTTTCCCTCCCATCCTCTTGCGCCCCTGAGACGTGTCCCAACTCCTTCAAGGGATATACTCTGAGGAGGAGGAGGAGGAGAGAAAAATGTTAACCCAGGAAGTTTCCTCACTCAAACATCCACGGACGCAAGCAACAATTACGCCGTGACATCCCGTCTCGACCCATCTCTCGGGCTCTCCTCCCGCCTCCCTCCTCCCCGCCCTCCCGACTCTTCCGCAACCCTTCCCACTTCTTCTCTCCCATCCACTCTTAATGTCTCCCTTCAACTCTCCTCCTCATCGCTGCTAGACATGCTGTTATTTTTTTTTACTTTCCCATCCCTCCGCTCTCCATTCCTCATTTTTAAACTGGCTTCGTCGTCGGTGTTCCTCGGCTGTCTCGTCCCATCTCCCCCTCGGGCTCCGGCGGCGTCTCGTCCCCTCTCCGTCCCCGCGCCGGGAGTAAAGGAAGTGTGGAAAGAATGCATGCGAGTACCCTTGCCTGTGCGTAACTAACTTTTTCTCCGGAGACTTGACGGGATCTAATGGGTGAGTCGGGATTGTTTGATCACTCGCGAGGAGGAAAGATGAGAGAGCTTTGCAAAACCACGTGCGAGTCCATTTCATTTCTCGCCGGCCCGAATCGCAATTGATTGTTTGATTGCTGTCTTGCGAATGACCTTTTGGTCACCTCCAGGAGTCGCACCACGTCATTGTCTCGATCTCGATTTCGATCAGGCACAGATGACGATATTAAGTTCCTCTCTGGGTTTCCACAGATAATTTTCTTTTTTGATAATTCTCGATTAACATCCCGATTTGGTGTCTAAATGTACACACCTCCCACCCCAATGCCGGATTATATTCTTCAGAGTTGCTGTTTATGCGAGAAAAAGAAAGAGCGAATGTAAAAGGGGTGCATACACGCTGCCAGTTAATTTTTCTGACAGTATGGATTGTAAGAAATACGAATATCGTATCTTTCCTCCACGAAGAACCTCATATCAAGGCAGTCAAAACTTCGGCACAGCCATGAAATCAGAAACAATTTGATACTCCTTTTTTCGTGCCGCGATGCTAAATATTATTAAAATCCATTTTGTTTTCCTTTCGGTAATCTATTTGGTATAAATTCCTCGGCTACAAATTTTTTTTACGCCTTTCATGATCGCACGCATGTAGATCAGAAAAAACAGGTCGCAAAAATTTGGAGTAACTCTATAAAAGTATTAATTATTATAAAAGAAAACCTATTTGATGTGAAGGTAAGGGTAGATTCTTGTAATCATTAAGTTTCGAATACCGACCTCTGCTTATCAACCATGAATCAGGAGACGATCTTACCAGTTACGTACCTCAAAGTCGGCCCCGCAGTTATGACTACTCCTGACCAGGTAGTTGTTAAATTGGCGTCTCATGAGATATCGATTGATATCCGCATTTGGCATTTTGTCTCATTTTTTCGTTTTTTACCAAAACTCTACCTATTATTATATCTTCAAACGCAATTATTAGTCTAAAGTAGTTAAAAATACGTATTTTTGTAATTTTTTCAGAAACCAATAGATGTGGAATCATGGATACTTTTCGTGATAGGAAATTCCTTGATCATAGCTCTACCGCCATCCCTCTCCTATGTTTGGTTACCGCTGCATATAATTAGCTCTTCCATTTAAGCTATATGCATACTGACGAATTTTACCTCTATTCCCCTTCAACCCATGCCGTGTTTTTAGCGATTTTTCCTATCTTGTAACCCTTCAGTATTTACCCTTATGATTAATTATTTGTGACTTAATACTCGTACATTTTACTTTCTGTATTTCCGGTGCTTCTGCTTTTAACTTATCCCTTTTGAAGGCATTTATTATACCTTTTGTGAAAACCCTCGCCATTTTTTCATAATTTGTGTTATTTGAAGGACTATTATAACTCCAATGAATATCATATAAAATATTACTATGATATGATTATCAATATAATATGAAATCCTACAGTTTTTACTGAATGGGTTTGAAGCAAAATGGTTTGAGCTGGGTCAAGTAATTTGTACTATTTTCACCCCATTCTTGGCATTTAATATTATTGAAATTGGTTTTCAGCAGTCAAGGACTCTTATCATTGAATATTGAGAACTTAGACTACTGAATTTTGGAAGGGAGCCCATTGTTTGTAAACCGCGAAAAGCCAAAAGTTGATAATTGATTCTGGTGATGCATTTTATATGAAATTTCCCGTAATTTTGTTACTATTTTATGATTGTAATTTGTACTAATCTTATATTTACTAATTTATATTTTGTGATACTTCTCAAGAAAAAATCATTCTCTCTGATGTTGGTATCGTAGTCATTCATTTTCCCTTATGACGACGAATACATGATTTTAACAACTTACGTTTTCCTGTTCTTGGGACTAATTGAATTTTTTTCTCTTTTTAGGTAAGTACAACTATGAAATCGCTTGGTTCCAGCCGCAAATAGTGAGTAATTGCTTGAAAATTCGTTGTAACTTTAGTGAAGTTTGAAACCGTTCCTTTTATTTTAATCCGCAATGAAATTTATCTCTCAGCTGAATTTCAAACGAATAATAATTCGATACATTAGTCATAAATACCACCACTGGTTAAATCTTTTATTTGAGTGCCTCATTTTGTCTATGGCACATTAATATAAGAAATAGA
The DNA here is from genome assembly GCA_037158775.1 of Hetaerina titia. Lineage (NCBI taxonomy): Eukaryota > Metazoa > Arthropoda > Insecta > Odonata > Calopterygidae > Hetaerina > Hetaerina titia. Next base: position 83,940,403 of record CM073776.1, on the reverse strand, counting down.
TCAGGTCTTAATTTTTTTAATATTTAATTTTTATTGTGATAAGTTAAAATTACTTCACTGTTGCTGTTGGCTGACCTGTATAACAAGTTAGTGTGATTATTAAGGCGTTACTTCATCAGCTACCGGTCACGACATTCAACCCCTTGGCTTGAGAAACGTTGCCAGGTGTCATTATTCTGGTGTTTCGATCTCTCATAAATTAATATAATCATGCGTGAACTTCTAGCAACACTGGATATCCATAATTGTAATATTATCTTTTGTGTGTTTCGCAAATTCTAATTGTCGCAAACACGACAACACGCCTTTTGCTACCTTGTGGAATAATCACGTGCAGTAAATTTGAGGGGGCCCCGTCCCAGCCTATAGATCCCCCCTTCCCCCACCCTTCAGCATCCCTACGCTTGCTCCCTTCCCCTCTACCTCACTTCTTTTGGTAACCATCGTACGAGCGTCTCAAATGCATCGCGCATTATTTTGCAACGGGGTAACGAAACTTGTTGTTTCTTGTTTGTGACCATTGTGGGGAATGATGCATATATGTTATTTTAATTATGTCCATCCTTCATGTTTTTACGGCAGGAAAATTAAAGTGATTCGGCGTTATATTTCTCAATGGCGGTCGTAACATGACGCCATCGTCATTGGCCGCCTCATTTCTTCGCCCAATTAGGGAAAATAACCTTTTTTGTGCACGCTAGTCTTCATTATATCTGGAATAGGGTAACATAATATGCCCAATCATCATTGCTTCATCCATCATTGTCCTAGGGGTTCATCGGAACGAGTGAGCCTTTCCTCCTCAGCAAGGTTATCGTAATGGATTAGGTATTTTTCTTTATCATCCTCCATTGCGAAAAGTGTACTAATATATACTAAGGTAATATACCAGTTAAAGTAGGTTTTTGGATGGGCACAACTATCAAAAAAATATTTTGTGACTCCAAACAAAACAATCCAGCAAGCTACTCTACATCAGGTCCCTCTTCATCTCTGTGTACTTCCTTCCTCCCTTCATCCCGTCCAACATCCCTATCCTGTTCTTTTCCTTTCCTCGTTTGCCTAACATTCTCCCATCTATCACCGTCTTCAACATCCCACTGCCGCTCAATACGCCTTTCATCCAGTTTTCCTGCCTCCATAGGATTTATCCCAACAAACCCCTCTCCTCGCCCACCATATCTAGTACTTCCTTATTATACGTATATATATATATATATATATATATATATATATATATATATATATATATATATATATATATATATATATATATATAGGTATTATATATATGCATCCATATATATATATGCAAGCACCATAAACCCCAGCGATCTTATCTAATAACACTAAAGCCTGCGGCGTATGAAATTTACACACATATATTTAGGAGATAGAGTGAAATTCCTTTTCCCTGTGTGATTCCCATGCGGTTATCCCAGGAAGATCCGGTACCCGAAAGAACACACTAGGGGTAAAGGCGCTCATGAGGTGTCGCTAGGCCAGCTCTCTCTACCCGTTTGGCTGCCACGCCGCATTTTGAAAATATTCAATGTTAGATGTATTTATTTTCCTGTCGTTGGCACATGCGTATGCTGGCACCCGAGTGTTTCAAATCGCCAGCCAAGCCCTTTCGGCCGGATTCCTTAATCGGGGATGGATCTAAGACCCGGATCCCGAAAATTTTCCCTCCCCTCCCCCACCCCAATAACCCTTCGGGAAACAACACTCCTTTCTTCGCGTGTGATAACTTGGAAGGGAAAGTCGCTCGTGGTGAATTACCGCTCGCCCTTCTGAGGAAAGAGAGAGAGATTTATTCCGCCTGATAGCGCTCTATTTTTACGAGGCGCCTCGGCTTTTGTATGGTGGCTCAACGGTGTGGTAATTTACAACTTGTTGATCATGTCGGCGCGCCATTTTCGGACGGGGGTGGGAAGAAATGAAGAACAAGGGCCGAAATTGGAAGTGCTCGAGTTTTATTTTTATTTTTAATGTTTTGCGCACACGAGGTCATATATCAACGGAAACGTTTAACGCTAAAGAGACTTTGACTCATGACGAGAGTAACCTGAGAATGAATGTCTTCAATCAATTTTCGTTTCTTGTACGATTGGTCCACTTTTATATATATATTATGGTCGACGGGTCAAATATTTTGATGGGTAACCCCCTTTATTCTATTCCAAAGAAATCCGTCGTTTAAAATTATATATGTGTGAAAATAGCACTAGTGGACAAAGACAAAAACACAGAAAAAAAGAAAGGAAACTCACAAGGTTTCGAATTTACGGTGGTCCATGCCACCTTTCTCAAGGAAGTGAAGTACATAACACAGTAGTTCTCAAAGTGTTCTGTTCACGAACGGATTTTACCCGTTCAATCATGGAGTTATAAAGCTCCTTTTACTTTATTATATACTTCGATTTGTTAGGAATGTCACTAATATCAGATATTATAGCGCTAATAGGCAGTATTTCTTCAACACGTCAAAACCAAAGAAAAATTCATACTCGTATTTAATGCTATCATTATTGATTTACGTAAGTAGGAGGCCATTAAAACTTAGACTTGCCATCGATTGATGGAAGGTATTGGTTTAGGTCGAAGGAGGTGACTTCAAGTGTATCTTACCTGATATTAAAATTTAATGAAACTTTGGAGTGGTTCTTTATCAATATTTACGACTGCCTGTGATAAAGTCTCCTTTACCCTACTGCACATCGCTTTCTTCGCTGAAACATGGACGTAGTAAGTAGTAAGGTATAGAATAAAGGAAAGTTAAAGAATAAAGGAAATTCAGGGAGTCTTGAGTGGAAGGATAATGCTTGAAAAGAAAATATGGCGGATATACTTCTTCGGTTTAACCCCTATTGATGTCATCCACCCCACACTGGATGGATTTAACTTCTGGGACAAGAATAGCCCACCGTGGATTAGATATTCGGGGTAAAAACGGATGAGAACGTCTAGCTGCGGTCCCCCATCAATCAACTCCGCGTTAGGAAGTCAACACGCCCCTTCTAAGTCCACATCCATCCCTTCATGCGGTACCCTTCCTGGACCCTTTTGTTCTTTTTATCACCAAACCATTATCTTTTTTATCCTCTCCTCCATCTTGCGTAGTATTTTTTAACCCAAAAGATTTATTCCTCCTTCTATCATAACTTGAGGATCACCATGTGGAGGAAGTGGGAAATTTCCTTTCTAGACGATTTTAAAATGGAGAAAAAATGGGAAATTTTCTCTTCCAAACGTTAATTATTTAAACCAGTCTTCGATTCAGTTTATAATTAAACCATCTATTTTGTGAAATAGTACTCTGATATTTATTTTTCCAAAAGTTGGCAACTACTGCCTTCCTTCTTTGTACCCCTAATAGCTCCTTAGTCCACGCGCAACTACTTTTACTCGATTTTTTTAATGTGTTGCGTGTGTGCCTGAGCCTTCCTCAATAAGTCTTCCACACAACTTTTGTTCTCTATTCTGCTCCTCACGAATCCATTGTGCCGAGAAATGTGTCCAATCCTCAAATCTATTACGTAGTTCCTGCTCCCTTTTGAATACATCTCGTCTCCTCTTCTCTACCCATGCTTATTTCTTAACGCTATCGACTGTATTTTAACTTATCATATTCAGGTTTTAGAAAGCTTAGAGAAAAATTATTTCTTGCTCTTCAAATTATAAACATTTCTATTAGGCATAGCCCGTTAGGTCCGCAACCCTTGTCAATCCTAAGGCCGCGAGTTTCTAGTCCGACCGCATGCGTGATCATCGTGTAAACATACTAAGATACCTTATCGAAAGCTAAGGGTGGATTATGGAGATTACATGGATGCATAAGCCACTTTAGATATCTTGAAAGAAAGGAAAATAAATATCACCGTACATGTTTTCACTTCTTGTTTGCTTGCCTTCTTCTCGCTAGAGAGTCGCAGTTAGATCTTCGTTGGGAACAACCTTCTTCACTTACGCTGTTTCCCTCCTAAACAAACTTCTTCCGGTTCATCATATCCCAGCAAGCGTAATCTTACTTTCGTAAGAGTTTAAGTGAAGGAATCCACGTGTTCCCTTCCATCCTCTCATGGCACATAACCCGAATTTTTCAGCTGAGTGATAGTTTTTTCCATATCTTTGTAGTCAGTATACATTAGATTACTAAAATACGCATGAAAACAGAAATTAATTCCCATTTCCGTTGAAACGGGACATTTTTTTAGTTTTACTTTATGTTCATTTGGTATTGAAGGTGTATCCGAAATGAGGGACCTTTAAGGGCCATTATTTTAATTAAAAATTTTATCACAACGCGTCTGGTTTCCACTCATTGCTCGTTATCCCGCCTGCCGGTCACTTTGATATCCTACCACCATTTCGCCCTTCCACTCTTATCCGCCACAGCTCATTTTTTCCGTTTTCTATACTTTCTTTCTCCTTAATTTCTCGACTCAGTTCACTCGCATTCTTGATAACCGCTACTCCTTTTTCCTTCCATTGTAATCAGCGATGGAAAAGTTCCGCGGTTCGCGTGCCGAAGATGAAATTTACTTAATCCAGCGACAACATCGCGTGACAAACGAATTTCGTAATCGGGAGTTGCGAAGTCTAGCGATTCAAATTGAAAAATTTCCCATGCCCATTGCTGTGTATTTTTTCATATTTTCGCCCACTTTGGGTAGGATCTAATCAAAATTGTCTCACTCATCTCTGCAGTACATAATCAAACTATCCTCTCCTCTCAGGTCTGATTCGTCGAGCTCAATAGTTTCACTTGAAAAAATGTATAATATGAATTCTGTTTAAGTTTTATGCATTTTGCCAAATTTTATTGGCAAAATACATTAACATGTTGCGACAATTTACAATGCAACAATTTCAGAGCGTAAAAATCGTTCGCCTTCCGTTCTCTAGATGACACTAATGGAAGAGAGTCGCAGAAGGAAAGAAAATGGTGGATAGAAAGTCATTCGGTAAAATTATGAATACATTATTCAAAATTGACAAAATTAAATGGCTATTCATTTCAGCATTGCTATTTATATTAATTTTTCAACGCGCTTAACGTTTTGGAACGTAGAAAATTCGCTAAAGTTATACGTGAATGCACATGATACTTTTCGTAAAGCCTTAATTGCTTCATTCAATCTACATCCACAAAATATCTCGCAAGCCTCCGTAAGGGCATGTGGCGGGGGGTGTTAGGTCACCAAACATCCATGCACATTCATTAAATCTGTGCACAGATATTAATTCGATTATGCTCTCAAACAGAGATACTCACCTCTAAGAAGATACTTAAATGCAAAAATATTCAATAACAGGATATATTAAAACCATGCTGAAACACTGCTATAAAAATGGGTGTATCTAAAATTCATACAGAATATAGACAAATTTTCTACACCACCAGTACTAATTTTCATCTTCGCGCCTGTGATCATATCTGTTTTCAGCTGGAATGGCATGAGAAAAAAACGACAATGTAAATCTCTTCTTTCTATTATCTCCCTGATTTTAGGTACGTGACCCGATATACTATTGTAGGTCGGGGGTCTTAAATATGAATATAACATGCTCGGATAAGGGACTTGCTCCAAATATACGCGGTTAATTTAACGTGTATTTCAACATACAGTCAAATAATTGCTCCCACCCTAATTCTACCAATAGTGTCGTGACACGAAAGTTTTCCTTAATAACCTTTCTCAAGCCTGGCACCTCTACGTTGTACTCAATCTACAGGGTGCGGCAACATAACTTCCTTTTTTGAAAACGTGTTGCGTTTGAAAATAGGAAGTAATGTTGCCTCATCCTGTAATTCCCTCATACCCTCTCATTACATTTCTCAAGTTCCCTTTTTTTTAATCCTTACTTCTTATTTGCTATTACGCTAATTTCCAAATGGTCTTTCCCCGAAACATGCCCTTAGTTATCGTAACACCCAAGTATTTGACCAATTTTACGTTTGCTATAATTTTTTCCTGTATAATGTAAATGTTTTTGTATGAAATACTTCGGTTGAAGCTTATCTTGGTATACGACCATTTTGTTTTTGTTTATTTAAGTTTATTGTGCAGGATTGTTCTAGGTGCCTTCTCAAAGAAATCCAAGATGGATTCAACGATGTGCATCGGAGGACATTTATGGATTCAACACTATTAACAGTACTATTTCTGTTTGTATGATATGCTTGACTAACAAGAAGTTGTAAATTATTAAAGCTGATTTGGTGCGTGATACCAACAATATCAACTTTGTCTTGAATCCGCGTAGATTCGAATCCCCTGTAATGCATCTTGAGTATGAATACTGATCCTAAGTAATGCCCTTCCTCGTTGCAATATATTAGCGATAAATTTAAGAAGAAAAGTCCTATTTCTCTCACTATTGTTGACACGCCATGTCGCTTTACCTTCTGTGCAATATTATCTCGTTTAACAGCTCGTCTTTTCATCGCTCCGGTCCCTTTTCCACGCCCTTCCTTTCTTCGGAATCCTCAGCGTACAATTATTCTTCCACTATCTCTCTTCGCCCTGGCCTTCCCTTTCGCTCCTTCCGAAGGGCCCCACGCACCTTCGCAAACCCCTCTTTCTACCTTATCATTTGAAGCACACTTCGTTGCATCCATTTCTGGCATTTCCCCCATCCCGCCACTCCCCCATCTGTTCCCTCTCTCTTTGTTCTCCTGTAATCACATTTTTGCCTCCATCACTCTTCTGTTATCACCGTCAAGCAGATTTCACCCGAATGACGTCGACTCCCCTCTCCTCTTCAACTGAATGCTCGGCCTTCATTTCCTCTTTCTTCCTCTCTACCGGCGTGTCATGTCTTCCCTCCTATTCCTCGTTTCCCTCTAACAAAGACCTCCTCCCCACTGATCTTCAACTCAAAAAATCTGATAAAAATGGATATGATTTTGATTTTAAGGAAAATTCTCACAGCCGTCGATTTCGTCCCGTCAAAAAGTCAAAACTCTTTTGACAAAACGTGATCCATGTCAGCAATCAATGCTTTTGTGGTGTTTTTTTATTAATGGTAATTATTCTTATCCTTTAGTTGCTAGAGGCAATCCGGAAAAGGTAGAGAAAGTGGGTGGAGGAGATATTGAAATGAAGTGCCAGGTTAAAGACCGTGATAGAAGAGAGAACGTTGCGAAAGCGGGTTAAAGGAAGGAAGAGTGTCTGCTTTCTAGACAGCATGAAGGCAGGCAGAAATTACGAAGAAATGACGTAAGAAATAAAGTGGGACAAACATATGTAAGTTCACGTGATGCGTAGAAGTCAATAGTTCGTTAGAAACCCTCAAAAAACTATATTTAATAGATAGAATGCCTTTAATGAACCCTAAACAGCACATAACTACTTGCTTTGACCACATTTTCACTATTTAAGCGGCTTTGGTGTGATATGGGGCGCGTACTGTATGCCTTTAACGTTTTCATAGTGTAAAAATCATTCCCCTTGACCAGGATTCGAACTCGGTCAAGGCGATTGATTTTAACCCTTTGAAATTTCTGAATTTTAATAGACATTAGCTGACTTCATTAAAAGTTACTGTTGGGGCGTATGCCGCGGTGCTTTGAACTTAATATATTAATCCATGGTGTACTTATTTTAGTTCTTTCTACGATGTTTGTGAAGAATTGTTTAAAAAAATATTTTTCGGCAACGTCATCCTTTCCTCGAACATGTAATCCGTGCACCGTTCTTCGGAGGTATCTCTTGGTATATCTCCGTAACTGGTCTCTCAGTCCTACGGTACTTTTAAATTGCGTGTGATTTGGTCAAGTGCTGCGTGTGCCCTGAGTAACCGTGTAATTCTCCGTGCAATCGCAGCCGATTACTGATATCGGCTTCCTTCCGAGTAATGCCAGTGAGTGAACTACGTGCAATCTGCCCAGAAAATATCGCCAAACTATGAAAGCACCGTTTTATTCGTTGCAACCTTTGCGTTTGTTTGTTGAAAGTTAAGAAGGGGTTCTTTGCCCTCTTGAAAAAGCGAGGATTACGTAAATACAGGCAATGTGGAATAAAATAATGGCTGGAAAATATTCCTCCAAAATCGGTCGATAGAGCGGATTTCCAGAAAATGGTCTTAAACGTAATCCTTAATATCACCATAAATCGAAACTCCAAGTAAGTATGCGGAAGTAAGAAAAATATATGTACGGATCTATTTGATACGTACTTGTCTAATCGACTACGATTTGATTTCCCTCAACTTATTAATTTACTGATTTTAGGATTTTTGTTCTGAATCATTTTCAGAAGTAATTTTACTGCCTTGAGAAAAATCCATTTTTTTTATTTTTGAAAAAGGGAAAAAGTAATGTTTCAGCTACGTTAGTATCTGGTTCTATAATTCTCCTTACGTTTTCGTGTTTGTTCAAAGTTTAACGGCACCTTGCAGACAGTGACGCTTCCATTTCTTGAATAAGTAGGTTACTTGGCAAAAGATCTCCTTGAAACTCTGTTTGTATACTCTTAATTTAACATAGCCATCCTCATAACATTCCTACACTAGCTGAATACATATGGTCCTGGAGTAAACGAGAAGAATAGGAAGAAATGCAAACTATTACAAGACAACAGCCATCGCTCGAATGGCGGTCTTTTGTTTCGCAATTATCATTTCCAACTTTCAAAAGCAGCCAAGCAGAAGACTGAACATAAAGTAACTAGCAATTTTAAGTCCATTCAAATGCAACGCGAGAATTGAAAACAAACCTTAAAAATCATTTTTGCCAACCTTCCATCTGTCACATATGTTTCGTATGCTGAAAGGATTTCCGTTGGTTATTTCAGGTTGGAGGGATAGGCTTTTTATCCGAACAATCCAAACAAAATAGGGCGTGCAATTAAGGGTGGCGAAAGATAAGTGATATTAAGAGCAGCACGATAGCGTTTGCCATTTTTCCAGTGCTTCTCGACTTTTTGCAAAGGAAATTGCGAAATGAGCATGAAACTTTCGGAGGGAGGATGAAATTACAAGCGAGGATCTTGTTGTTTTAGAATAGTAACACTTGAGCTAGCCATTTTAGAGATTGTAAGTAAAATTCGAACGATATTTAATGGTAAGCATGTGTAGAGTAGTCGGAGTAATTGCAATCATTTCGAGTATTTTGGCAGTATTTTTTACGAAAGTTAAAATACTATCGAGGATTTTTATAGAATAATTGCGTATACAGTAAAAGCATCGGTTAAATTGATGATCGGAGCTAAATAACGAGGTAAGGAAAAAAATTTAATCGAAGATTTTTATGGGAACCCGGTATCAGATGGAAAGGAATGAAATTAAAGTGGAAGATTGTAAGATACGAGAAAGGAGAAAATAAATTGAATGGAGAAGACAATTTAAGCTGTGTTATGTGTGGTTGGAGTAGAATGGAAGTTAGAGGAGGAAATGAAAAGACGAGGAGGGGATAGAAGGAGCGGGATATTGAATTTTTACAGCAAAACGTATGGCGGGCGAGCGGAGAAAGGGAAAAAAATAATTGGGGCTATGGAAAGCATGACGGGTGGTAGAAAGCACGAGGGGTTAGGAAGGAGGAAGTGGAATGGGAAAGAGTTGGTTCGTATAGGAGATTTATTTAATGTGTTTAGAGAGGGTTTGCATAGACAATTTTGTAAATATTTTTGCACATGCCTCTCGAGGCAGTGAAATTATTGGATGGAACTCCTGGAATATAAGCTTTACCTCTAAATAAAATATCTATGAGGGTAAAATTCTGATAATAGTAATTTTATCCAATTCGAATCAATCATATAAGTCCAATCGTATCCCATGGAATACTGGTGAATGGGAGAATGTTGGTATATGAGGTACAGATAGGCAAGCATGTTGGAAGAAATGAGGTGGGTGAGGGAGGAAACGTGTCAATTTGAAGACTAGTTTCTCGTAATCTCGTGATAGGCGTGGCTTAGAAATGTACTATTGCATTCATCATTGCATAGTGGATCCTGCTGTTAAAGCCTATTTCGGTCGGTTGATTACTGTAATTGGTAATAGCAGTAAATTTTCTAGGGATTTGATGAAAAAATAGACAAGAAATTCGAATTTATTTTCAGATGAGGAAAACATGGAAGGAGGAACAGATTGAAATAACAAGGGAAGGGAAGGATACAAGGAAACAAGAAAGGAAATATTGATCGATTTTAACCAAGCAAAACCAAACACAACAAGTATTTTCACAATAATTACTTGAATTGACAAAAAAATCCAAAGAGATTACAATTTTATAGAAGACGGAAGTCGAAGAAACCGAAGTAATACATTTAATTCACTTCCGTTCATTATATTTTCTTTCCTCTGAGACATTGATTAATCTATTTCTCTGGATCGCTGTGAAGCCGTGATGACTTGCTCAAGACCATTTTCCATCCGAGCGCAAAAATTCCGTCACTAATATTCAAGTCAAAAACAGAAATTGCCATCGTATTTCTCATTAGCAGCAGCTCCGACGATTTTTTCCCAAATTTCTTCATGTCCGTCGATGTACCAAATCACTAAAGGCATAACCAAGTAAAAACACCAGTCATTCAACCTGAGAAGGAATTTAACGAGGTTAATCTCCTCTTTCAATGAGAGAACGCTTCTTCATATTTTGATTCAGAGAGTCATTATGAAACTTGTTATGTGCTAGTGAACGGTATTCGAGCTACATTGATGGCCTATTGGTGTGTACCTTTCAGTACCTTTTCCGAGAGGTAAAATCCTTTTTGAGTTTTACTGGGAAATATATTTGGGGCCCATCATTATATTCTTGGGAATCATAATTGAGGTGGTTTCCCGTTGCCTTCCTCAATAGTGTTTTTAACGTGACACCATCACTTAATGGCCGCCCCACTGGGGTCAGACGCCATTGCAGCCGCCTCACTGAGGAACAGACGCTGCGTGGACTACCTTTCGTCTGGCTCCTAACCTTCGACCTATCTGGCATGTAAAAACTCTGATATGGAGCGTAGCTATGTACGACGCGGAAACGTGGTCACTGAAGCAGGAGGATAGACGTAGATTGGAGGCTTTTGAAATGTGGGTGTGGAGAAGAATGCAGAAGGTGAAATGGACCGAAAGGAAGACAAATGAGGAAGTACTTGAGATGGTGGGTGAGGAGAGGGGTTTGTTGAGAGAAATCCTATGGAGGCAGGAAAAATGGATGAAAGGCGTATTGAGCGGTAGTGGAATGTTGAAGAGGGTAATAGAGGGGAGAATGTTGGGCAAGCGAGGAAAGGGTAGGAACAGGATAGGGATGTTGGATGGGATGAAGGGTGGAAAGAAGTACACAGAGATGAAGAGGGACCTGATGTAGTTTAGGTTGCTGGATTGGGTTTTGTTTGGAGTTACAAAATATTTATTTGATAGTTGTGTCCATCCAAAAACCTACCCTAACCGGTAGATTACCTAATAATAATATTTGGGGCAGCGCTATCGAGGCGGTTTTGTTTAAATTAAATGGCACGTACAGTTAGGATATGCGTCTGTATAATATTTAATTTTTATATTTTTCTCACTGTAGGCCCCAGATACGAGCTCCATCGTCGCATTTCTCGTTTATAAACATTTCCATCAGCAATTATAGAAGACATTTTTTCTGAATTCATAATTTTTTACTTGGACGTAACTTTTTAAAGTTTTTAAATGTGTATTTGATTGCCGCCAAAAAGAGCTGCTGATTGAATTCATGATGATATGAATATTTTTTGAAGAAAATTAAAAGATATTTATAATATTGTTGCACTGCCAATTTCATGTATCACTCTTATGCCTTCAACAGTATTTATTCTTAGTTCACGCTCGAAATAAAAGATAATTACGCCTAAAAATAAAGTATTCTATTTTTTCAGTCTTTTATTTGTCATTCTCCATTAAAAAAATGTTTTAATAGTTACATAAAGGACTGTTGTTAACAAGAAGAATGAATTTTTGTGTAAGAAAATATCGACCCTCTTTATGTTTCATTCATTTTCTCCTCTGGAGTAAAAACCATTTTCTATGCTGAAAACTCCAAAAACGTTGTCTCAATCTGAAATTACTTTCGCATTTCCGACCCTACTGATTTGATTACCGAATGTCGAAGAGCTTATTTTGTCAACTTTGTTCGACGTTTCATCAAATGACTATAAAATCTGGAAAATTAATGGTATTAGCTGCCGTGTTATGGGCCAGCACATTGGGCTGTCATTCCTAAGGTAGAAAGTTCTCGTCGTGGGTGCGATGGACGTGAACGCAGTCGCCCTAAAGCGATGCATTTAGAACCCTCTTGTTTTTCCTGTGAATTGGGGCTTTTTACTACCGTCTTAACGGAGGAATGAAGGGTCATAAAACCCTTAGTCGAAGTGTCGATATATTTCGTGTTTTATTTGTACACTTGTTTTGACCTTTGTTGCCACTTGGACAAATCTGGAAAGTATTTAGTCGTGAGCCGTTAACGCGTTGCACTATTTGAATTCGTAAATAAACAAGGGCAAAACGGTTGACGTATAGTTTGTGTTCTTGGGGAATGTGTGGAGCTGCGCCGAGTCGAAGCACATTTACTTTGTCCCCCGTTGGCCATAAATTTTGTGTTCCCCCGTCTCCCGAGTGGCGGCAATGAGGCCGCTGCGTGTACTTACGTATCGTTTCGGAATATTGCTCAGCCGGCGGAGGTGTTGAAGCATGTAAGGCTGCAGGAAGCCCATTCCTCGTTTTAACTTCGATTGGAGGAATGATCGCCGGCAAGCTCTCTCCCCTCTTGATAATTGGTAGCAGCTCTTCGAGATACGTATCCTGTTGCGGGGATGAAAAAACCCGAAGGTGGCGCCGCCGATTCGACACTAAAACCTTTTACGTGTACTTTATTGGACGGTGACGCAACTAGGTTGGGGCATTGACCCCGGGGTCCTATATTGAAACTACTTAATCAATAGTCAAAGCAACACAGTCTCCGAATGACAATAGAAATCAGATAAATTCGCTAACGCTTTCTTACTCCTCACCACTCTTTACTCTCGGTAATTATCCCTTTTCACCAACTCTCAATCGACATATATGTGCGGGGGAAAAATTGGCTAACGGCATTCAGAAGCTCTGAAGACGATGACCGAGTCGGACATCGAAACGTCTGCCGATATGGACGATATAACCCGGTGGTGGACCCGAGAGGAATTTACGCAGCTGATATACTGGGAAAGTATTAAATCTTTTACCTCTCAATCGACAACATTTTACGTTATGCGGCACGATATTGATGAATCTTTTTTTAGAATAATTTCTCCCCACGAAATGACGCAAATTTAAACTGAAACTCGAAAAAACTTAAATAATATCAAACATAAAGAAAAGGGCGACGTTTTTAGAATGTCCAAAGCTCTTCCAACACGGTAGGTTTATCTGTAATGATCTTATAAAAATGCATTCCGACATGAAACCCTTTGCATATTTCTGCCGTCGAGTTGAACGAACCCGGATTCTAGGTTAGGTTCTCATTATCGTTTCTTTGTTCTCACTCTGTCTCCTGGATTGTATTTCCCTAAGAAGACATGCATTTTCACTGTCGCACATTCCGTGGTTTTGAAATGGGTCGTTGCGGCCCGGAGCTTAGCCTCAACGCCGTTGAGTGGTGTAGTTCTTGGCGGAGACTCGAGCCAGGATAAGAGGTCTTAATTATAATGCGGCGTCGGGAGAGATACACCAACGGTATGCTCGACCACCCAACACAAGCGCGAGATAACGCAACGATTCATCATACGAGGAGTCGCGAGGAGGAAGACATAACACCGTGCCGCAGCCCAACTCGCGGTCCGAGCGCGCAAAAACTGAAGGGAATTGATGATGCACCCGAGGAAATGGATGAACGGACCGACTAATCAGGCGGCAGAGGATCAGATTATACCGTATAACATGTTGGCTCATTCCTAAAGTAAAGATGTACGTAATGAGAAGAATACTCCTCTTATAAGAAGCGCAGTTTTGTGCATCTCCGAAACTTGGTCGTTGAGGCGAAAGAATAAGCATAAGCATCGTCGGGGTTTTTCAGATGGATGAAAAACCGAATTGGAGTGAAAAACGAAGTACGAGTCATGGTGAGGGAAGAGAGAAGGTGGAGACATTTGAAAGTAGGAATTTGGAGACATTTGAAAGTAGGAAAAGTGGATGCAGGACATAATGAGAAGCATAATAGTAGGGCGTGACTGCTGTGACGGAAGCTCGAATGTTGGGTGAGGTGGAGGGAGAAAAATAGCAGTCATATTTACTGGAATTAAACGAGATTTGGAGCTCATTAAAGCATTTGGAGCTCAAATATGATTTATGTTAAAACGCGTGTATAACATGGAGTCTATGATTATTTTTGTTAAGTATTCGTCAAGACTAAGAACTTTCGCGTAGTGCTTGGGCCCATTTAAAACTTACCATCCTGGTAATACTCATATTTTTTTAAATTTGTCACTGCATAATTTATACAGCCTTAAAACTGCACGTGCTCATTTGTTAGAAGTCGTTCCACGTCTTATACAGCCCTTTTATGTTGTTACCCGATATAATTCCAGAATGGTGTGCCGATTTTAGAATCGAGCATCCTCTTTTTTTTTGGTCTTCTTATTTTTTTTAATAGAACGCCGTCTGCACACCCCGTGTAACATGCGGAGCGTCGAGCCAAGAAAAAAATTTCCCCAGTGGGAAGCTTCTGCTTCGGCCCAAGGAGGACGTTTCCTGGATTACGAGAATACTCCCGCTCCACCTTAATGGCTGCATAGACGTGTTTCTCTTTCTCGCGCGCAAGACGCGCTCAACTCTCCGGCCTGTCTACTTCGCTCCACCACACCCCCCTCCACCCCCCCTTTGCTCCTTCCACTATCCCTCCCGTTCCTCCTCATCCACTTCGGCCCCTCGAGATAGAGACGCTCAAAGCGTTGGGACGCGTTTTAAAGCAGCACGGCATTCCACCCTTCCCGCTCCGCGTGCATATCCGCCTCCCATCTGTCTTCCGCACGTCGATTTTTTTCCAACGTCTTGACTTCCGTCGTCCCCCCCGCCCCCTTCTGCTCGTGAGCCCGCCCCCGTCGTCGCAGCTCACCCCCGCCGTCACTTCCACCACACGCATCTCCTCTTTGTTCTCTCTTCCTCCTTCCCTGTTTTCATCACCCTCCGATCCACGCCACCCCCAAACGAGCGTGTCTTCCGTTTAAAACCACACCCTTATTTATTTACAGCGCGAAGGAAACAAGGTTCACGTCTTTTTCAGTGTTCCATCCTTTTCCACAGCTTGTCTCGTCTCAAGGAAAAAAAAGCCGAGAGAATGTAGTTTTGAGTTGTAGACAACGTGTCGAAGTGCCGGCTCGAGGTATGTTGTTGCTCCGTATGCTGTCGTTACGCACCCCCGGTATGAATATCAGTCGAAGATACAATAGACGTATTAATTATAATTAAGTCCTGGAAATCAAAGTCGAATTTTTCATTATTGGGGTTATCTGGGCGCAAATAGTTATCGCGGCGCCATGTCCGCCTAATATTTGACTGGATGCGTATGGTAGAAATAAACAATCGCCAGAAAAATACCATTAATTTTATTCTTCCGTTGGGAGTGATTCGTGAAATGTGGAATTTCATATCGGATGCGCTCCAGTGATGATTTATCACTCCGTCCCGCGGGTCAGCTGCCACTGCCACACCCTCTTTGACTCTTCCTTCAACCACGTTCGAAAATATTTTTCCGATATTGGATGCCATTTATTAACAAAAAATGACATAAAAGCGTAACAGTTAAATTATTGCCACATGATTTGTACCTTGGTAAAGGAATATAACCTTTTACAAATGTAAATTATTGATAAAAGTGTGTGTTTTGAAGTGAAAACTTGTCCCTTTCTGTCATTTCCAATCCAAATGTTAAGCCTTTTGGTCGATCGCTCCCTTAAATGATGTCTGGATAAAATCTATTTTGTTAAAACCCATATTTAAGGTTAAAATTGTGCGTTTCGAATTGTAATAATACAATTTTCTTATGTTTTCCAATTTACTTAAAATAAGGGTTTGAATCTAAATTTCTTGGTAATCTTCCTCTGTCAGGACATAATCGCGATTGCTTGGCCGCCTGAGCATTCGAAAATCAATTCATTCGCTATATTTGAGGACAAATTTAAATTTTTAATACACCAGACTAGTGGTTCCTAGCCAATGAGGTAAGCAATGGAAACCCTGGGGATGTTAAATACTATTCCCAAGGGATGCGATTAATTAAAGAAAAGCAAATAAAAATATCTTGTTATTTGATATTTTCCAGTAAACGTTTCCTTCTGCTTAGTCCTTATTTTGAGAACCTCTCGCAAATCTCGTCAGTTCACGCAAAGGTAAAAGAACCAGAGAGTGTGTTAGACTTTTAAATTAATCATCATAAAGCAAATTATTATTTATCATTACTTATACTAGATCAAGTTTGAGAAACAGTTTCCCGGTGACGCCTTCGCTTTAGTAAGAAGGCCTGGCGACTAGAAAATAACACAGCTTGGGCGGACATCTCCTGAGGGCACCAAGCAGGCCCGTTTCCCATTTGTCTAAACGAACCAAATACCCATTATGCTACAGCACCTTTCTAATTTTAGCGGTCAGGCATAAAAACCTGTTTTCAAGTGGAATAATATTTAAACGAAAAATTAAATAAAATATACACAAAATTCTCCCGAGTTTATTTTCGGTGAATTTAAATAATTTTTCATCAGAATAAGAGCAAGTATAATTGATATTGGACAAAAGTTACATGACGGGTATTTTGTCGCTGTTATACATGATAGAATTTATTGATATTTCACATTGAAAAACTAACTGCAAACTTGTAATTAGACAGAATTTTATTTTAGACACCACCCGGGTTTAAAGGAATTACAAAGTTATAGTTTTTTCATAAAAAATGAATCGATTCCATTAAGTCACACCTCAAACCAAGAATTTGTCGAGTATCTGATATCTCAAACGGATAACTTCAGCACTTAATTGTACACACGTAAAATTATCGCTTGGTATTTCTAGATTTTATAGTTCAGTTGGTCGTTAATGTCACAGTCACCTCACAAGCTCTTAATCTAAAGCGGTGAATTTTGTAATAATTTTTATTTTATGCTTGCATGAATATCTTGTTTCAGTCCATGGAGCATAGGAAAAAATTATCCCGCTTTATGCTCCGGCAAGTCCAACGAGGAAGGAAAAAAATGTGTACAGCAAGAAAGATTCATCGCGTGAGCGCAGTCCCAGTCCTTCGTACTTCTGTCTCCGAATAGCTTCCTCCTTCCCCCGCCCTCCGTTTAAGCCATCATTCAAACACCCGAACCCATTCCATGCATTTCCTTCTCCACGGATGAAAGTAACCGCCAGGTCACCCTAACTTGCTCCAGCGAATGGGCGTGACAGTGGTAGGGTATTACCGCTCTCTTACCGAATGAGGAGAAAAACCGGAGAGCAAGAAGACAGGAACGAAGGAACCCAGAAAGAAGTCGGGGAAAAGGTGTAAATTTGGAACGGAGTAGGATTAGGATGTGGTAGGCAAAGCGAGGAGGTCCCATTCATGTTGAATTTAGGACGACCGGGAACAGACGGCTGATGTGGCAAAGAGACCCCTCGAACGAAAAGCCTTTTCGTCGAGATTTTCAACAGTTTCATCCTTCAGTCAATCCCTAATTGTGGGTCCTTCGGTGCGGGGTAGCGGGATTTAAAAAATGAATGCGAAGGGAAAATCCGATAATCATTCAGTCAAGAATATTCGGACGAGGTTAGACTACTGGGCAACACTCCTTGATGCTATCCCAAAGGTTTGCGGGGTCGAGGCACCCTTCGGTCATAGGTATTGTGCAAACTCGGGGTTAATCGAACTCCTGAGAAGACCGGAGAGGAGGCAAAGGTTGCCGATAAGATTCCCTGAGGAGAGGCGGGATTCAACGGCCTGTTAAACCATTAAAGTAATTCGCCAGCCGGACCGAATGGACTACTCCCACTCGCGATTGAAAAAAATACTGTTTTGTTTGTATTAAATAGTTTAAAACTAGCCACAGTGGCCATATGAGGAATGATTCCTGATGATGATGCCCATTCACCCATGATTAATTAATTCTATCGAAGATAAAAATCAATTTTATTTATTCTGTCAAATTATTTTTACGCTGTATATACTACCTTACCTATATAGTAAAAGTAGGTTTTGCACAACTCGCTAACGATCTAACTAGTATAAGAAAGTCTACCTTTCTTTTTCCCTACCATATTTCCCTCATTTATTCGTATTAATTTAATGCATAACTATCTACTCCATATCGTTCCTTGATGGTTCCACTAAGTATTAATTTTCGATTCATATTAATCCTTTTTAAGTTCAAATTAATTGGTTCTTCATTTCTTCATGCTTGTGGTGCCTGATTTAATTTCTACGTAAGTGGAGATATCTTAAGCTTCATACGAAGTCAGGTTTAATGAGCCGATCTATTTATTTATTTCCGGCTTGCAAAACTACGGATCCATATTTCAAATCGGCGTCTCTCTCGCATTTACCCGATGACGATATATACAAGCCATAATACCCTGGGTGGCGAAACACCAGCAACAGCAAAGGGGATTAATAATGCGTTCCCCGAAGCACGTTGGAAACGATTTCGGATGGGAATAAAATTCCCAGAGGATTATTTCAGGATCGTTCTATTCGGGACTAATTTTTTTTTAAAAAAGGGGAAGAGATGAATTTAACTTTTCCCAATTCCCTCATTAAAGCCGTTGTTATCCGGCTTCTTCCTGTTCATTTCTTTTGCTCTTGACGACGGGGTCAATGACCTTTCCGTATTCATCCGCGAGTTTTGCACTT
This sequence comes from Hetaerina titia, assembly GCA_037158775.1. Lineage (NCBI taxonomy): Eukaryota > Metazoa > Arthropoda > Insecta > Odonata > Calopterygidae > Hetaerina > Hetaerina titia. The sequence continues at coordinate 83,921,589 of CM073776.1, read as the reverse complement.
CCCGTACGTGAACCCGAAACAATGCACAGACTCGCTCTCTCTCTCTCTCTCTCAAGCGCAACTTTTCCGAACGGTTTTGGAATAGGCTTTGTAAATATTCTGAATAAAAGCGATACAATTAGGCGATGATCATACAATCGGAGTGGGTTCCATATTTCCAGACTCGAACGGCCGAAACCGTAATTCAAGAGATTTAAAAAAAAAAATCCAGCATTGAAAAAAATAATTGATGGAACGCAATTTTTTTATTTTTCCATGCGTTATAATGCGATTTGTGAAATAAAACCACTCGATACACCATTAGTATAGAGCGCTCGGTGGTAACTTTTAACTTGCCCAATTCTTTAAGAGAAATTGATTGCAATTTATCCAGGATGATGGTTATAAAAGAAATAAAAGGAGAGAAATTTAACGCGTTTCAACTTAAAACCCTTCAGCGTTTTTAAAGTCTGCTCCTTCTATCGAGTCGTTCTCATCGGCTGCCTCGTAAAACCCAACCTTGTTTCAAGTCCTAGTCGTCAGTTCGTCTAGCACATACATATAGATGTATCATTTCCACGGTGCACTCCCCGCAAAACTTTTTCATCTCCTCATCATCAAAACTATTCGGGCACTCCAATTGAGCATTAAGTTAGCGCTCCGCTTTAAACTTAAATGGATACCTCTTACCCGAACTCATTTATATTAATTAATCCATGTGTCAATCCTATAGAATTTTTGTGTTGCCTATCGCTCGCGTGTTTGGCAGCTAGAGGATGAGTGTAATTGGGAAGCTTTTAGGATGTTGATTTTGGGATTAATGGAGGGAAACAAACGGGACACAGCTAAAGACAAACGATGACAAAATGTTGGGTGTAAAAATGAGGGGAAGGAAAATTTGATACGGGAAATCCGAAAACGGCAGTAAATGTAGGTGGAGGAATTATTTATTGAAAGATAGTGAAATGTTAAAGCTTGCGATAGAAGGGAGAATTTTTACGAAGGCAAGTTGGGTCGAGGAATTCTGAGAATAAGCTTTATAGACGGCATGTAGGTAGATAGAAGTTGAGACGAAATGAAGCAGGAAATAATTTAGGGCAAACAAAAGTAAGTTGACGATATTCTTAGATAGTCGTTAGGGAACATCCAAAGCCCACTTTTAATGTGTAGAATAAATACCTTGAACGAATGCCCACTTATCGATAACTTTGAGACAGTGTATCGTACACCCCTTAACCAAATGCAACGACGTGCATTTATGGCGCCACGGGAGAGAACATGCACCAACACAATTAAACTTAATAGTGAAATCATCACCTTCTTATACTAATACAATGAAGGAAAATGAAATTTATCATCGAAGGCGACATTTTAGTTCTGCGTACTTGTTTTGAAAAGTAACATTCAAGCTAAAGCGTCATACTGTTTTTTCCCCTAAGAATATTCTTAATTTGACATCTTTATACATTAAAGAGTGGGTGACAGGGATGAAGACAGTGTTCTCTACCAAACGAGTACCGAGGCAGGGGCTTTTAATAAATGGTTGTTTTTAGGTGTTCGTAAAAAAAACCCCTGGGCGAAAGAAAAAAAGCCGTTCCTTAATAAGCCCTTGTGCACATATTTTCGTGCTCCCAAGATCAAAGTAGAAACTTGATTGTCTAAGGGGATATAGAAATACGCTTCTCCGCGGCCGCTCTTTGAGTGAAAAGGGGAGACCGGGGGATGATGGGAGACGCGCCCCCTCCCACCCCGGGCCGGAGAATCGGTGCACCGTGCAGGGAAGGCAGTCACGTGACGAATTCTTTTAAGCCCCCTTTTCCTTTTCGTTCACTCCGCCACACCCGCCCCCCCCCCTCTCTCTCTCCTTTTAATCCCTTAGAAGCCCGCACCCCCAGCCACGCAGTTACCCGCCGCCGTGCAATAATGGCCGCACCCGCCCTTCAGCCCGCCCGCACCCACCCCCACCACACCCCCGAAGCAATTAAGGGGAGTTTAGGGGAGAGGGTGGAGGAGGGGTGAACCTCGGCGGGACGCCTCGGCGCACGTTTCAACTCCCCGTAACCCTAGAACCCCTATCCCTGGAGAGAGAGGTGGCCCTCCCTCCCTCTCTTGTTTAAGGGCCTCTCTCTTTTCCCTCCCTCAGTTCTGGCCCCTCATCATCTTTTCATGTCAGTCACTCGTGTTTTTTTTCTCTGTCTCTCTTCCTTTCTGCGAAACGTCCTCGTGCTTGAAGGAGACTTTCCAGCCCACCCACTGCTCCCATTGCCTTCGTCTCTCCGTGGTGATTATGACTACTTGCTAGATTTCTGACGATCAAATGAGCCCAGCAACAACTCGGCCAACTCTTAGAGCTCCATTACCCCGGCGGTGTCTCCCTAAAAGCTCGCTCGCCTCGACGATTATCGTGCCCGCATTCCTTTCCAGATACCCCGAGGAAGAAGAGAAACTTTTATCGTCTTATCACCCTCATGAGGAAATGGTTATTTCTGATGATTTTCTTTCGGCAAACCCCCAGACTGAGCAATGTTTCGAGATTTCGTCCTCTTTGACATTTGGTGCTCGTGAGAGTTGTGTTCTTGAATGCAAATGAGCATTTGGAGTTTGATTAAGTCGGGAGATAAGGGTGCGGGATGTATGAATATTCAAATTTCGGGTGGCTTTATTCATCTGGCCGATTATATTGGATAATATGCGTCGACGTTAAAGGGGGTGAAACTTGAGTCTTGATTGGAGGGTGTGGAAATTTTGTCAGATTGAATGTCTTTCGGTTGAGTCTCAAAGTTTAGGCTTTTAAGTTGCACGCACGAGTACTTGTTGAAGACATAAAATGAAGTGTTCAATTTTAATCCCCTGTCACCATTGCTTCTGTCACTCACCTAGTTTAACTAAGAGTCGTATTACACTAGTGAAGGATTGCCAGAAAGGTGGCGGATCTGATACTCCCAAGATTTCAATTTAAGTTAGGACAAGAGAGTTTTACGGTCGGGAATGAGATTTTCGATAGTATTTTTAAGTCTAGTCTTTAAAATTCTTCTGTACTCGTCATGTAATGTGGTAAGAATTGCGTTTCTGTGAAACTATTTTCTCTTTAAACCGATAGAAATCCCATTTCAACCATCGGAAGACAAATTCACTATCAATGAACTCATCTCGTAAAGAAGAAAAAATTCTGGTTCAGGGGTCTGCTATCAAACCGACAACAGATTACCTACATTAAACGGATTACCTACATTAATCACCTGACAACAGCCTAGCCTGTGAGACAGTTTAGTCATGATTAAAGGTCTGGGGTGGTTTCGTCATAGGTTTCACGTTTTATGCATTAGATTTTAATATTTCCCGCGCAAAATATATAAACACCTTTTCATTTTTTCTTTGCTCTTATTTTGAGACTCATTAAGGCGTATAAAATTCATGTATTCTCCCACACTGGTTCTTTTTACTAATCTTTCGATGATCAGTAATGCATCATTTTCTTTAATTTCAGTGGTAATTTTAGATATCGTGTAGTACACTACACGCTTCGGTTTTGTTTACAAGTAATGAATTTTCAATGGTATGTAAACTCATCGGTTTCAACATATACGCCCTACGATTTTCAGATATCTGTTCTGTCGTATAATGCTTTATTCTTAAAATGGTGTATATATCTGCAACAACATCTACGTAACGTCACATTAATTGTTATTTTGATATGGTATATCAGCGTTCTCAACATTCCTGAGGAAAGTAACGTTAGTTTTTCGAGATATAGTGAGCCGTTCTATAATGGGACACGTCAGGTTACATCGCGTGTCTACTGCTGTGAATCGAAATGTCTTTTGAAGCGTCCCTCCGATGCTTGCGGCCGAAACATTTTCACCGTTATTGCTTCCGAAGACGATTTGGGTCGAGAAAGCATTGCCGACTCGCCAAAGCGTGTGATTCTCACTCCTCTTAGCGGATAGGAAGAGACGTCTGTGGAAATAATTTATCCTAAAGAGCCCCTTCTGGATCCGTTTAAGAAAATCAATAACTTGAACCCAAACTACATTGTTTGTAAAATGATCTGTTGAGAAATTGAGCGCAATTGGTCGTTTTCGGCCATAAAGAATGGTTGTTCGTAAAAAATGATCGCCATCCAAAATATTGTCTTACTTCATTAATTTATTCGTTTATGAAAGAAATCAATTGATGTCTCATTATCGATACGGATTCTATTAATTAGTTTTTGAAGGTCATGTTTCATTTCAGTGAGAAATTCATTCTAATAAAAAGTGCTATAAAATTCTGTACATTTCTTTATAGCCAATTGAGGCTCAATGGCTAAGAAATACTTTCCATATAATTACAAATTGTTTGAATGATTTTATTAGTTATGAGCCGATATTGTTATTACCTCGGTGTAATGATCAATTCCTCCATGTATCCTTCAAGCCATTCAGTAATTTATTAAGGTTCAGCACCCTAAATTTTGTTATATTAAATTTCTGTGATTCAATAATATTACCTGGTTAATACCGTTCCTTTAAATTATCGAAAGCCCATAAAGCTGACCGATTCATATAGTTCCATTAATAAATTAATGTTTACAAGTAAAAGCTTTTTTAAGCTTTAAGTAGTTGGTTTTGGAAGCTCGCAGGATCCTTTTTACCTTGTTCATTCAACTTTTCAAGAACACTTTGATCATGCATGTTCATTTGCAGTTGACATGCATAAGGGTAGTATTTAAACGTCATCGAAAGGTTTATGCACAAAACTAATTTCAAATGAGATATTACCCCGGTTTTGTCAATACATTTTGACCATGTGGCAATATTGCAGTCTCCTGTGTGCATTAGAAGGGATTTTCTATGCACAGAATGAGATGACTCGGTCCCAACTCTTTTTCCATCGCTTCGTTGAGCTGCGTGCAGGTAATGCCATGACAATTTCGTAAACCAACCTGGGTGTGTATATACACATGTATTTTTCTCTATGGCCGTTGTAAATCGAATGCTTATTATGGGAAAACACATCCCTTGTGCTACTAAAAGACAACTGAAGACCCTTAGACGACTCAGTCCGTATCTTCAGGTGTGGCGGCCCACGGTGTGGGATTTTCACCCTTTTCGCTCCCCATTCCACCGCGAAAGCGTTTGAAAGCTGAAATGCCACATTCGTGCCAAACCGTAGTGTGTGCATGCATCCCCCGCCGAAGACTTCGACTTGCCGAAGGGAAGGAATTACGCTTGACCCTTGACTATATTCTTGGAAGTGGAGGCGTGGAGTCACGCGATGCGATGGAGTCTCCGCTGCATTCGTCAGCCCGACTGTCACGCAAACAAGCGAGAACGCGATATGCGCACGCACGGATGATGACAGCGGCGCCTATACAAGTCCGCGTCGCATTAAATGGGGACAGTTTTCCTCCATCCCGCCGAAGACATTCCCCTTAATTCCTCGACTTAAAGATCGGGTAAGTTGGAAGCCGTTGTACCACTTCACAACTTTTTACCATTCGTCCCTCGCTGACGTGTGCGATCTATTTTTACATCCGGATTTCAAAGTTGCACATTCATTATCTGGGGTGATGTACCAACCGAGTTCCGTGTTTTTTATTGAAACGAATGACAAAAATAGATTTCGACAACGATTAATAATTTTCACAAAGATACACCCAGTGTTTCGTGTTGATTGGCGAGTGAAGAGATCGTGAAGGTAGCGGCGAGTATTGAAGTGATGAATTAGCGCTGTGATAGTACTGAAGAGGTGGGTGGGGTACATGTACGTAAATGTGCTAGTCGTTGTCGTGTATTCACGCTACTGTGATAGAACGATGAATCAAAGTCGATTCAAGATAAAATACGTGTAAAGCACAATAGGCCAGATTATGCCAAGAAAATGTTTCCCCGACGTCCCAAATCGACTTGTTTTGTCGAAAGGGAGATTTAAAAAATACCTGGTAAGATACTGATGAAATTTTTTTGTTGGTTGGTACTGAAATTTTGAAATGTCAAGCATTTCAGCTCAATCGATGTTTTCACGCTGATTTAGTTTTGTTTACATTGATTCACGACCGTAGCTACGTTCCTTGTATATTTAAATTTTATCAACAGACATGGATTTTATCGTTTGGTCGATGCATTTCAATAAAGATACGCCAAAAAATGTAGTTTTTTGTTTATTAAATACATGCATCATCCGTAGGAATATTCTGCATCGATTCCATTGAATTTTCATACAGGGTTCGTCCGGAAAATAAGTTTATGATGCCCATTGTCTTTTTTGACAAAAGGGGAGTCGTCCACTACGAATTTGTACCTGAACGACAAACTGTAAATGCTGCATTTTACGTCCAAGTGCTCGACAGGCTTCGAAAACGAGTCGCCCGCGTCCGGCCAGCGATCAACCATATGTATGACTGACAACCTGAGCGACAATGCGCCGTCTCACACCGCGCTTGTCGTGTCGGAATTCTTGGCCAAGAACGGCGTGGCAACGCTGCCGCACCCGCCCTACAGCCCGGACTTGGCACCACCGGACTTCTTTCTGTTCCCGAAGATAAAGAGGAGTTTGAAAGGAACGCGATACGGGACTTTGGACGCCGTCAAAGAGGCCGTGACGACGTGTCTTCGAGAGGTTCCCGATGATGCCTTCGCGGGAGCGTTCCAGGAATGGGAACGCCGCTGGAACAAGTGTATCGACTCACAAGGGTCCTATTTTGAGGAATATTAGCTTAAGATATGTAAAAGTGTAATAAATTTTTTTTCCTGAGCTCAGTACACTTATTTTCCGGACGAACCCTGTAGCTTTAACTGCGTGAACTACATGACTGTTATACGTTATGTCTTCTTCATTCTCAGTTTGCATTTCTCCGTTTTCAGTTAATTTTGATAATTGTCAAAAAGGATAAATCATGATGTGTGCCTCGTACACGTTGTATTTTCCAAAAGGCAAAAATTAAACAGTCTGCTCAATAGTCGTGTTACACCACTCACCTAATGGTAAATTTATCCAATGATATGAAAGTAAATTTACCACGCCCACTTGCATTAATGTATCATACTTGTTAATTCAAAATTGAATTCCAGCAGTGGAAAATGGAATATCAATTTCTGGACCCATATAGTTCAGTTAGTATTTTAAATGAAATTGTGGAAATTCGAGTAATATCTGGAAATTCATCAACTGAATTACGAATTCCATAGGTTTTTTTTATGTTTTGTAAAGATAAGTCACACCTTCAATATGTCTTCCACAGTGAGAGAGCCTTCTTCATCCGTCTACAGATTAATGTAGTTTTAAAACGTATTCAATTGACGTAGAAGTTAGAAGGAATTTTAATTAAATTCTAGAAAGAATGTTAGCCGCGTGGATGTTGATTTCATTTTAGAAGTGTGGCGCAAATTGCCTCCTAGACTTCGCAGGATGAAGACTAACTTCCTGGGATTCCTCACGGCCTGCCTCCCGCCCAACTTCTTTTTGGACTTTCCTCGAGAGGACCGCAGCCACTCCCATCCCACTGGGAGGATTCAGTTTTATACGGCGACAGAGGAATTTGCATGAGTGATGAACTTGAGAATATTTGTGGATCCCGGGAATTTTTTTCCTGAATCAAGTATGTCACCCTATCCTTAAAAGGTATTTTTTCTGTATAATACGATAAAAAAATCAAGGTGATTGAATATAATACCCGACCTTATTTTCCAGTCAAGTGAGAAAAAAGCTCGATCAATCATTCTGTTATTTCGAGTTCAGCAGAACCTGAAAATTGTCGCCTGTTTTGGTACTCATTTTTTCAGTATTGTTTTGCGATATGATTTGAGAAGTAAAATGAGTACGAATCCGTATTAAAAAGTAATGAATCAGTTACAGAAGTTAAGTATCGATAGTTCATCGTTTTCATGGGATTGTGAGAAAAATTGATGTGCCACGTCCCGCTGTGGGGCTGGGAATTTTTTAAAATTTGAAGGTTAGAATAGATGTTTTTTAAAAATGGGCGTGAACAACGTATACTAACGGCAAAGTTTGAAATTTTTTAAGGATTCAAATAAATGATGTAGGTTAAATTCGAAAAAGAACAGAATGGGTGGATGGAGAAGATTTTAAGGGATAGTTCAATGAGTAAGACCGTGATAGAGGGCAAAATGTTGGGCAAGCATAGGAGAAGTAGGAATAGAATAGGCCTTTGGAATGGGATGTAGACCATTAGGGGGTCAAGAGAATTGAAGAGAAAATAATGAAGGGCAAACTAGGGTCCAAGCTTCTGGAGGTCCACTATCTAAAATCTCCTAATAATGAGAGAGTCCATGGTCCATGACTATGGACCATTAATGGGTAATCGCCTGTGGATTTGCATCCTGAAATAATAGCGCTCCACTTGTTGATGAAGAGGTATTTGCTACCGCGGCCTCGATTAATGACCGTGCTTTAGTGGCATAAGTTGAGCGACACCCTCATTCTTCAATTAATCCCCAAATTAGTCTCCCCTTCATTCTCCCAGGAAAAATTCATAACCTTAGTTTTTGGTTACCCCTTTTCAATATCCCCTTGACTGTGGGGATGATAACCGCAATAGAGGGCCTCGGTATTCCGTGAACGCAATTGGACTTCCTCCAAGGGAATATGCCCCCAGGTCATGCCTCGGAGCTAGCCTCCCCGAATAGCACTGCTGTCCAATTTCGCGGGGCAATAGTTTCATATTAAGGAAGATTTGGTGAGGTCTGGGGTAGGCGTTCGAAGAATCTCTCTCTTTCACGTATTTCTTCCTTAAAGGAATTAAGTGATACATCCAGTTAATGCTGAAGCTCCATTTCATCAGACGTCGAAGTGGTTTTATTTTAGTGCTTCCTTTCGAAATTCCAAGTACTTAATTCTGCCTGGAGAGTCGTTTATTATTAATTTTTTTGTAAAAAATTAATATTTAGCTCCCGCGAGATTCAGCCTCCAAAGATTACTTCCAATTAGTCTGTAGACGTTAAATAATATTTGTTGGTATTCAGGAAAAATATTAATGTGCTATTAAATTCACTTTTTTCGACTCCTAACGGAACTTGAACCTTTTCAGCTCCGCTACTTCCTACTAACCTTGTTCTCACAATTTGGTGAGAAATATTCAATCTATTCACTCGCCTTTATTTAAGCCTATGTAAGTGCGTAGTAGTTACTCGCTAAAAATCCCTAATGCACGATTTATTTTGTAAACACGACATCTTCTCCCTCCAACCTCTCGGTGGGACAATGAGCAGTGGCGTGCAGGTGAGCTTCAATCAGAGGGAAGCCATGCTGCTGCTATCGGCCTTTGAATCAGAAAGGAATGACGTCTCCTCCTTCGCTTTTATTATTAACCGAATTCTGGGGAACAAAGCTGGCGATCGATTTCCATTCGAAACAAAATAGATTCCAAAACCGCGAATTTATTGAATAATGTCAAGGCTCTTTATCCTTTAATAAATCTTCGAATCCGTGGCAATAAAAACAATTCCTTCCACTAATCATTTTTCTTTGATGCTTTATCCTTTTTTTTTGAACCGCCATCGGACTCCAATCTTCTTTTTCTTTTTTCACGTCTCCACCTCTCGTCCCTCCCGCTTCCATTCCCCGCGCAAAATTTTTGCAGACGCCGACCGACCCCGAAAATGACCCAGGAATCGATCGATGGAAGGTCAACGGCACTCGCATTACAAACATCTTTTCAGCCGGCAACCCGAACTATCAATTGCGAAGCGCGCTTTGGTCTATGAGTTTCATTGGTACGTGTAAGCGAGTGTTGTCGTGTGTGTGTGTGTCTGTGGGTTTGTTTGTTTGCCCGAATGCACGGAAGGAAGGAATTGCTTAAATGCCCGGGAAGAATGTGCCAGTAGGGACGAGAAGGGTTGTGGAGAACGGGAGGCATCGCTTAGGGAGGAGCAGCAGCAGGGCGAGGAGGGATGTCTCGTGGGAGGGAGGGTGGAAATGGTTTGGGGTGGATCGGGGTGGTGGATGGGCGGGTGGATGGGGGTAGCTGGCCTAGGATCGTGGTATGGATGAGTGGGGGGAGGGAGGGATGAGAGGGAGGGCGGTTAAGTGCAGGGAAGCCAGCAGGTCACACCGCCTGCGACCAATAGCGCTCGTTCGGCCACGCCCCTCGTCCTGTGACCAGCTAACAATGTTCCTTCTGCTTCACTTCCTGTTTAACATTCACTCCATCCGAGAGCTGAAATACCTGCGTGGAATAAGTTCGATTAAACATTTTGCAAATTAATGGTTCAATATCTCCTGTGTGACTTACACTGTAGATTACGAAACTTGAACTCTTTCAGCTTTGGTTACGGCTGTGGTTAAAACTAAAATTTGAGAAATTCAAATAATTATAAAATTCGATGGCTCTGAAAATATTCCCATGCGACTAGAATTGTGAGAAAATTCGCGCGCGCCCGCCGATGCATTCATTGATATAGCTGAAAAGTAGTAGTGATTTCACAGATATCTTAATACGTGATACCAAGTTTCCATTCCCTCCCACGTTCCCATCGGAAGGCTCTGCTTTATCTTCACACGTCCTCTCCAAGTCGTAGTCATATGCTAATGGAGTTGTCACTTAACGCTATATTTTTTAACTAACCTACGTACAGAAATTACTCTGAAACGTCCTTAGATGTGGTCGGGAAAAATTTTATGTCCGTGCAATGAAGGACTTTAATGCACTTTAGACCAAAGAATTCTCTTTTAGCAGCTTACCTATTTCCTTTCTTAATTCCTGTAGTGAATTTCTCTATCTTCCAATGAACTTTGTAAGAACCTGATGTGAACACGGCATCAATTTTTTCTTTCATCCTCGTTTTTCATATTTCTAAACCCTCCTACGTGCACTGCTCATTTTCGAAAATCTGTCACTCCCCTTGAGTAATACTAATGAAAAAAGTAGCAGTCTGTATTCTTACTATCTTATTTTTCTATCGTATCTTATGTTTCCTTTTGGATGGCTAAGATTAAACGATTTTTCCTCCGTGAAAATGACACAATAAACATCAATATTAGCAATTTCATATTATCAATTTTCAATAAAGGATTACACTAGCTTAACTCAGTGAATATACTGACAGCATTGAAAGTGGACCCTCGTAAATCAATCTATTACTGATGCCAGTCAATGACAATGTCAATAAGTGTGAATTTTGAAAACATAGATTAGAGGCATATGAGGTTCCGCTCGCCGCAAGGGAGAAAGTTCTCCTCGACTTTGGCGCAATAAAAATATCCCATCTTATAGTGATTGAGTTTCACAAAAATAGTGACATCGTTGAAAACAAAATTGGACTGGACCGAATTGAACACAGACATCTTTTGTCGTGATGTCTTTTCTTAGAGCCTCAGTAGCCTTCTAATTAAAACATAGTTTTTCCTCAAAACTCACTTTACCCAGCCTGCCCGACATTAGTCGAGTGTTTATTTCTGCAGCTAGACCACTCACTGATGTGAGAAAAAGTTGTGGTTGTGAATACCGCTTCATAAATGATTGTGGTAATGATATGTAATTAAGAACTGTTGCATGGCATGTTCTTTGTGGAGTGCTATGAAATCTCATCTTTAGGAACTTCTCAAGGGCTTCGTTACCATTCCTAGTTGTCTCCTGAAGTTTTCCATAGCACCAACAGTAAAATGTTAGCTTATGAAACTAAAGATACGGTTGATATGATATGGAGATCATTTGTAAAATTACAAAGAGAAGTGCCACTCCCATTCGTTTACATTTTTTTTTGGCGCGTGAGAAAAAATTATTTGTCATCTCTGAGAGCTTAAGGTAATTACTCTTGCCGCCGTGCTCCATTTTAGTTCATTAAGAGACGGAAAGTTTAGCAGTGAACTCTGAATAACGTGCTCGAATAGATCAAAGGAAGAGAATTCTTTGACATTTACGATTCTGTGTGCAACATTGGCGAAAATATGTGTGCAAATATAGGTAGCTTTCATGATTTCTGCATATAATTGTGATAATATTTTCTCCCGAGAGAGAGTTTTCAGAGATTTTGTTACTTTAGTAATAAGTAAAACTTAGTGAAGACTTGAATCATTGGAAATTGAAATGGAAATCATTGTAATATTCCAACACTGAATTTGCGATGTTTTCATGGTGTCCTAGCGATGAATGGTTTAACTGAATAGATCCTCACCGAGAAAACTATTTTCGATCCGGTGATTGTGCCTAAAACTAAATAACTCTTTTTATCTCATGATTTTTGTGAGGTATTTTGACTTCGTGCATCGATCATCTCTTAAAAGTCTAAATTAAAGGCTTGATGCTTTAATTTAAACACGCATCAATCAAGTGAATCCAAAATATATTGCCGGAAGAGAAGCCTTATGGACTCTCTCATATCTCTGAATTTATTTGAGTATTCTAGTATTTTTTGGAAAGTGTTTTCAGCCACGATGACCACCTGCTCAATGTGGTGCTGGATGAATGCTGTGCAATTTTTTGTTTTTTTTTTCAATATGGTTTCAGGCAGAGAACGACTGTTCGATACACTGTTGATACATTTCATTCAGTAGTTATTCAGTCAAAAATCTCAATAAATGAAATGAGCACTCCGAGTTTTTTCTATCTGCTTAAATATTTCGATTGTGTTGAGATGAAGATTGAAGAGCTAAGTTCTCTCGTGAATTATAGAAGTTGCGATACTTATTTGAAAGTCACTTCTGTGAATTGGCCTCCATTACAGCCGACGACGGACGAAAACTTTCCAAAAATCGTTTGCTTTTATGTAAATCTGACGAAGTTCCACATAATTGCTCCAATCTAAAATTTAATGTCGTCATAAAGTAAGACCTGTTACATTTTCCTTAATTGTTCCTTTAACGTTCGCTTGCAAACTCGGATTCAACTAAAAAAATCGAAAAGAACGGCATGACTAAATGGAGCAGTGAGTTCGTAACAAATTGATTGCTTTACAGTTAGGTGGCGGGTAGTACAATTAATTTCATTCACAATTACTTATCTGCGGTAAAAGATAATTAATTAAAAGAAAGGCATATTTTGAAACAGGTTAGTCAAAGTGAAAAAATGCTACCCTCATCTTGGACTCCCTTTCTCGTACGCCCCAGGACTTGTCTGTTGCACCTGTGCCTTTCGAATTGAAATGAGTTTTACCGTCTGGGCAATGAGACGTAAACCGTGAATCTCTTGAAGTGTTGGCCACTTTGTCATTGTTACTCATCCTCTTCCTCTAAACCGAACTTCCAATATTATTATGAATCCAATGGATCCATTCGAACGATTCCTTACAGCGCTGAGAATCTCAGCTGCCGAGAACCCCCAGAGAGTGTAAGTGATAAAAAGAGAATAGTAAAGGATTATTAATAATTTATTTCAGAGAAGTTTCCGTTTTGATGCTATGACACAATGGCTAATGTTATACATATATCTAATTAACTCGTGGCTAATGTGCGGAAACATATGTAGTGCTAATCTCCTAAAAGACGCTACTATGAATTTAAACGCCGAAGGAAAACTTCTCTTAAAATAAATATAGACCATGTTCGTCTCATAATAGAGTTTCGCCGCCATAATCCAGCTATGCCTTGATCACGGTATTTCTATCGCTAGAGAAGCTTGCAGAATTCAAATCGGTAAATAGCCACGGAACTATCTCTTCAAGCTTTCTAACCCTGAATTCCGTTTTTAATGAACTCTCTTGTACTTGATGGTAGCGCTCGCGTTGGTCTTGAGTGCATAAATTGTTTTTTTGTCAAAGACTACACGTAGCGCTTTCGTATTTCCTAAAGTTTTCCAATTCCGTAAAATTTGCGTAGTGTTTTAACTGGAAACTTTTTCAATATGCAATCGAATGATGCCGTTTTTACCCTGAACAGGGAGTGTTTCGCTAAAATTAAGGGCAAGGACGATGATGCGAGTTTTCCGTGTACAGAGGAAACGTGAACGACTGCCTATACTCCCTAAAATAGTTTCTACTCTAATAACTAACTTAAGTGGATTAAAATTAGCTTTCTAAGGAAAGCGTGATCCTATTCTTCCTTGGGATTTTTGTTAATCTGGTTAACCATTCCGTGGCAGTCGCCGTCCGGTAGAGCTTTATGAATACTTGACATAAATTTATTGTTTATCCTTGCGTTATCATCTATCATGCATTCATTTTCCTCAGTCGAAAGGTTGTGTAGTAATTATTGTGCTCAGGTGTGCTGATAGTGCCAAAATTGTCGAATAATTGCATAAATGTAATTTCAGCATTTTCAATTTTACATTTTTATTAAATTTTCTAATTTTGTATTTGCAAAAAAATAATGTTATGGCGTACTTAAGAGGAGAACAGAACACATTATTTTCCTTGTTTCATTGTCATTCATTGGCAGTTGCAGAAATCACTACAACTTTTATGTTCTATTCAGAGACAAGGGTTATAAATGTGCATCCATATTAGGTATTACTTCAGCGTCCTTTTTTTCCTTCACAAAACTTCATTATCCTTTAGAATAACGGGTAGGATTATTTTATATTCCAGTCTTCCAGTTACCTTCACTGTCATAAAATTCGTGTTTTTGTAGTAATGTCTGGAAATCTTATTCTGATTTTCATGTGGAGAGACAAAAATTTCCTCAGCACCCTCCTCTACAAGCCAATGAACAATGTTAAAAATGCCTTTTCGGGAAATGAACCACATTTTTTCGTCTTTCCCGTTGAGTTTTTGTTCCCGGAGATAAGTGGGCAGCAGAAAACATTTTTATTTACGGGAGAGGAGAGGGAATTCCTTTACCGCACCTGCCGAGGAGTGGCAGGTGTGCTCTCCTACTGGTTTCCGCCAGGTGTAAAAGCGTCGGAGAATAGACTTTTAAGTCCTTCTCGTCGCCCGAACAAACCTTAGGTGTACATACATCTCGGTCCTCCCCCGCCGTCATTTTTATCTATTCTTCGGGATTAAATCTCCGCTATAAACGAGAGCGGATTTACTCCCTCCACTGATAAGTTATTCCGCACTTTTGTTAAATCGATCCTTGGCTGAAAGTCGTACACATTTTCTTGAGATAAAAAATTTTTTGGTGTGCTCTAAACTGCATGAGATACAGAGGGTATACGTGACATTCTTTGCTCCTCTCCATCATTGCCAACTTCTTATCTGGTCACCGAAATTCGATCCCAAAAAAAACATATCCCAAGAATATATTTTCTAGGTTTAATCAACTGCATTGCAAGATGGCAATTACTTCAAATAAAATGAAGTCCTAATAATATTTTACCTCATTATTTTGCGGATACATCGGTGAATATGTGAAAAAATCTGGCGAAAATAATCATTTCTAGATAAGATGGAAATAATTTTAGAAGAATTACGGAAAGATGAAAGAATAAACTTTGCTTTTCCACATGGATTTTTTTTTATTTAGAACTAGGTTTCGTTACGGGGTAGCATCTTCAGGCTTACGCTGTAACGAAACCTAGTTTGTAATAAAAAAAATTCTAAGTGGAAAAACACAGTCTCCTTTCATCATTCAGGATTTCCACCATACTACACCTGAAACTTTGTCACTAATTACGGAAAGAGTTAGTAAAATATTTTTATAACAGAAATGAGTACAAAATTATCATGACACAATTTTAACCATTAAGTTATTTCAAACTGTATTCTTCATCAAGTCGAGAGACCTATCGTTGAATAAGTTAGGTTAAGTGTCCCCCCGAAATTGACCTATTTGACGTAAATATGAACGCCTGAATGAATGAATGGATGGCTGAGATTTATATTGCACATAATTTTGATTGTGTTGTCAGTATATTTGACCTGTCCTATCATGTGCCCTAGAGCAAATGGTTGATTCTCCGCTCAGTGCCATTGACATAAGACACAGCATCATCTTCATCATATCGAGAGGATGGTAACTCTTGAGCATAATTACATACAGATTCAGAATACATACCTGTATCAGAGACAACTGTCATGATGATTTGCAAACGAATCCCTAGATTTTGTGGATTGTTCCCCCCGTTGCTTTATTCCACTGGACGAAAATATTTCGTTCGCATCCCAGTCGGCATCTTCAGTCCCGAACCTAAAGATGCTTACGTGAATGGGGGCGAAACGTTCACCCAGAGGAATGAAACAACACGTAACTCGGGGTATGAACATGTAACGGTTTTGACGTCATAAAACAACGCATTCGCGCTCAACGCAGAATGAAATACATCAACGCATTTTTAAATTGATTTGGTTAATACTTCTTAGTTCTTCTAAGTTAATACTACTAGTTAATACTTCTTAGAGCTTCTGATAGTTGTTCTAGAAGATGAGATCTCGAAAAACAGATTTTCTTGGTAAAATAATTATATAATCCATAAACGAACTTCTGTTTGCTTACATATTAGTGTTGTACTCAAGGCGACGAAGATATTAACTCCGTGTGTCAACAGTGTCATGTCAGAAGTTTGGTTTTTCCTGCCACTTAGGCGGTTGGAATCTGTTTACTTTTGGGAGTCGTGGTGACGTCACGGAGCTCGTTAATTTCCTCCTCCTAGGCGCCAAAGGATGGCAACGCAGCCGGGCCTTGCTTGTATTACATCCCCACGTCAATATTCATCACGATACGCACCGCAGCAGCAGTGACCTTTAAAGATCCACAGACCACCCTCTAAGTCTTGGTATTCCCGTCTCCATTAATAATTACCCACAAGAGCCCTGCAGTTATATGAATTTATACGCCTACCTAACTTAAGTTTTAACATAGAAATAAACGAAAAGGTTGTTCCTTTTCATTGAATTATTATGATTTTAGAAAAGAAAAAACATTTTCCTGTTATTCTTTTGTTATCCAAATTAATGGAGTTTTGAATTAGCACAAGTTACGGTATAGCTTAACATTGGATGTTCTTAAATAATTGCTTTTGGCTGATTATTGATTAAAATCTGACAGTTTGGCTTTATTTTTTTAATACGCAATAATTCCTTCTATTCTGTCAGTAATGGAATAGGTGCTAGAAAGGAAAAAAATGTCATTTCTTAAATTAATATTGCCTGAAAGTTTTTTTTTACATCCCGTAGTTGTCATTCTTTAAGGTATCATATTTTTAATTCGTAAAAAATAATAAAATTGAAAAATTATTTTTATTGACGAAACGTGGAAGTGAATAAAGTTCATGTTGGTAATATCCCCCAGTTTTTTTTATTTCTTCGAGGTGAGCATCAAAGGTCGGTTAGCAGAATGTGACACACTTTGCGCGACTTTTACGTACTTAACTTCGTAGCAGGGTGTGTACCGTAATTCGTCTGGATATATCGTTTCTGGCAACGCTAAGTATCACAATGTTAAATCTAATTTCCCTAAACTTTTTCCATTTCTTTTAATTGTTCAATTAAATGGTACTGTGTCTGTGAATCGTAACTAAGGGCTGCATGTACGTTACCGTCATTGGTTTATCATTTGTCGTTTCTGGTCATTGTCAGTTGATGCAAGGTCTATGAAACAAAATATAGATCTCTCCGCAATGTAGGAAACCATCGATAGTGGATAAATGCTCAAGAGTACGTCATTCACCCTTTACATAATTATCCTCGAAGATAAGCTGCATGCCAACTTTTAATGTGCGCTCTTTGCCAGCAGTAACTTAAACGTCGGGGAACGAACAGAGAATTAATAATAGTATGACAGGTTTGTTGGCCGGCACATAGTGATCGTAGGTTGCATGAGGTCGGGTGTGTCCGCTTTCAGACGGTAACTGATCATTTATTGCGAATTTTCTCCTCAGCAGTATCAATTATAAAGGCATGGGTCACAACGACGCAGGTCTGCCTTCTCTGTCGCACCTCTATGCAGTGTGGAGAATTTTTCTAAATAAATCGGTCAAAATTTCAACCGATTAATCGTTAACACACCTACTAGCATCTACTGCTGGCAAAACATTGCTTTGACACCTGAGTCACATATTATCGTTAGATTGTTTAATCTCTCGGTAAAATGAAGTAAAGAGTTTTGAAATCGAATCGTCAAATACAGGATTTCCATCTACATGATTTTAATACTAGTTTTCCCTTAAGGAATTTTGTGTGGGATTATTACCTGGATTTGACAATGAAAAAATTATAAAAATGTTTCAAATCGCCAACCCGCGCAACTGTAACAGAACACATTATTTTTGATGCATGAAGTACAAACTATTCGTTAAGTACGGCGATATAATTATTAAGGTGTCTTATTTTTTTGATACATCATCTCTTTCTGTTCAAATTGTTATAGCCTTATATTAGGATTTTTAAAAGAAAATATTTTCTCCGTATTGATCCGAACCTACGGTACATCTCTTCTTTTTATTAATTGTTTTCCTTTTTTCAATTGTGGTTTACGAAACATCGACTACGAGTCGTACTTTAGTGTGTAACATAATTAAACTGATTACTGTGAAACGATCTCTTGATATGTGGAGTAGGTTCATGTAAAATGAAGCAAGTATATCGGGTGAACATTTGTGAGAAAAGAGCCACGAGTGATTCCGCTCCTGGATTACACGGCACCTCGAAACGAACCCCACGCAAATGTGCGAATTTCAGCGGAATGTTTGGATTCTTTCCTATAATTCGTTTGTTTCTTGTACGAAAAGACGCCAAGGCATTCACCATATAAAAGTTATGGACCTATAATAGGTTCGAATTTGAATACAGCAATTTGCAGCCAATTGAATATCGCAAAATTATCGATCTTTGCAGATACATTCTTATAATAAGTATAATATTATTAGAGTCGTTCTACTTTGCGATATTTTGTCGGTTTGTCCTCTGTACTCCCCTCGGTTTCATTTTCAAAGATATCGACTTATATGATACGTTCGAAATACCTGTTTTTTTGTTCCCATCTCCTCGATACTTTCAGTGGGAAGTGAGAAAATTTAACTGAAGTATCACACCGCCTTAATTAACATCGCGTTTTCATCGTAATCGATTTTAACGGCTCGGCATCGCATTGCGACATCGAGCACTGAGCACGTCTCGTTCGATGCGCTGTAATATCGCACGAGGCTCCACCCGTGTGCCTGTCGCATCCGTTCCCAGAGGATCGTTGCGTAACGGGCGCAAATAGGCACCACCACACCTTATCTTCAGGGGCGTGTGGAGGGGGGGGACGCCGTGGGGGGCGGAAGAAGGTGTGGTGGGTTGCAGCAGGCGAGCTCGTCCCCCGCCCGAAGATATAGCGCGATCCTGGGTGGCGGATCCCGGCCAACGGCCATCCCACGCCTCCACTGGGCCCCGGCAAAGCCTCCCGAGGGCCACTCCTTCGAAGGAATCAGGTTTGCCAACCTCCACAGTCGCCCTTGCAAAATCTTGCGGGGAGCGCGCGCGAAATCGCCATGCGATTTATGGCTGTCTCATTCTCCACTCCCCACATTCATGTTCATTACGATCATCCGTATCCAGTTCCAATCTGCCGTGGTCACCATGGATTTGGGTCACAACCAAGTAATAAGCGATGAATATTTATGCAGCCACCTTTTTCTGTTGCAGACCCATCGATTGCGGTCGCAAATACAGTGCATTATAGTGTTGGTTTTTTTAATTTCGACGAGAGCACTTGATATTAAAAACGAAATTTTTATCAAAATAAGTTTTGAAAATTATTTTTCCGATTTTTGTTGTGAAATGGTGAATTTTCGGTTAATTAAGTAGCACTTTCCGTTCTAACCGCGGATTCATTTTGATGACAGATTTGGCAGTTTTCTTCTGCGGTCGTAAAATTAATCGCTGCTCCCGATAGTAAAATGCCGCCACTTATCCCATAAGTCAACTCATAAGCGGAAGTTAATATGTTGTTAAGACTTTGACAGTACTGTTTCGCTGAAATAAAGTAAGACCTAGTGTCATCCTGTATATGTTGTTCTGAGTGGTCATGTGCTTTTCGATTAGTAAAACGGATAAAATTTTCGTCGACTAGCACAGAAAAGATGCCCGCAAAATGAATCTTTCTGAATTCATCAAATTTCTCCTAAAAAAAATATTTTCTTTAATTTTCTCAATCAATTCTACTGTTCGACTTGTGTTAATTTCCCGAAGGAATTTCTAGCATTTATTCCAGTGTAAAAATTATAAGAGAATGATTTCTTGCGGAAACGGCATTGCTGAACCGCCTAATGTTTCCTGCGCCATTTCCTCGTGCATTCCACCGCGTGATTGGTAGGCTTGTTATAATACCTCATCGCTGCAAACTTTGCCACTCCCTTCGGAGCAATTTTTCGCGGGACTCTCCCCTCGACGCTGGAGGAGAGATGGCGACAACCGACCGGGGACGGGCCCATCGTCCTCGCCCACACGTGCAGACTACCACGCGCCGCGGAGACCGTAAGGGCGCACGCCCCCGGGAGAACTCACTGAAATCGCATATGGTCATCATGTAGTCAACTTTTGTGTTAATTCAGCATGTTTTGCGTCGTTAATGCCGCTTAGATTGCAGCGCTCGATTTAATTCGGGTCGTCCATGAACTCTTGTCATCCTACCAGCAGCTTTGAATTAGCAGGTGAAGGTTTTTGCCGTGATGGAATATCCTTCGTATTCGCGTCTCGAGCAAAGTAAGATCGAAACGGGTGTTTTGGAGTCTTTAAAAATCTTAACCTTCGAGTCTCCAACGTATGCCAGAGGGTGCTAAAACAATAATGATTCATTTTGCGATTTTTCGTAATTGTGGTGTATGCCGGAAAGTTTAAAATGCAAAACAAAAGCCATACCATGATTAACTGCACATTTGAAAGAAATCGTTTGGTTTTGGTGTCAACAGATTGCCGTCTTTACACTTGAATGAGAGGTGTATGTTTAACTAAGTGTGCCTTGTTATTTTCTGCCGATGAATCGGGAAATGCCCATTAATTAAAATTGGCAAGTTTCCACAAAATAAAATTTTAATACGACCGATTTCGATGTAACTACCGGTGTTACATTTAAACCGGTAGTATTAAAGTTTTATTTTATGGAAAATTGCCAATTTTAATTAAACATGATATTTTACCACACCACGCCTGAAACGTCTCTTTTTATTTATAAGAAAATGCCCGTTTCCTTAATACCGGACGTCACATTTTCTTCGTTGAAAAGAGAGTACGTACGAGAAAGGCCCCCTAAATCCCGATATTGAAAGTAAAATCGATCGAGTGTATCTTATGCGAGAAGAAAGTACTTTTTGAAATTCTAATTGATTCTTCAATTCGAAAACAGTTCAAGGGATCCGTACTTCAGTGTGTGCCGTTTCTCGAGCCATGATTCTCCTAATTAAACTAATCTTAGACGAATACCAAATGTTGCACTCCATTCTTCGTCGAGAAAATTCGTACATATCAGTCACTTTAATTTCCACAAACAAAGATGCTACCGCATCAGTAGTATTTATAATTCAGAATATATATTCTTTTTTGCTTCGCCTTGGCTAATATTAAGTGTAGGTTGATTGAAATCAGATCCATGTTCATTGTTATTTCCCAGAGAATTCTTTATTTCAAGCTATATTGAATCATAGTAATATTAAAAATTCTTTCTTTTCAATTATTTGCCCCCCATATCCAGTCGGATTGATTGAAACTAATGTAGCATAAGATTTTCTTAGTGGTTGTTAATGGTGCTGGCATGAACCGACCGCATTCATTATCATTTTCGTTACTGTTCGCTCGTAGTTGCCCTTTTCCGAGAAACCAGAATCTCAAAATAGTTCCAGGATGTTAATGGTTATGAAAGCTAAAGAAGCAATTTCTGGTAATGTATGGGAGATTACTTTCTCGACTTCGCCAGTAATGCAAATTAAAATTCAGATGGAAATAAAAGAGTGGTATCATTAAGAGTAGTTCAGAATCCATCGGTCGAGTCTGTTCTCCATTTTATTGAAATTACGACACTCTTTAGATTGAAAGGATATTGTGTCCGGCGGTTTCAAATGTAATTTCTGCTCAAAATATTTGTGAAATTAAAAGAAAAAAGTCATCAAACTGTAGCATGGCACACTTCTTAACACTATAGTACATCCATCTTGGAAATTAAAAACACGGATATGGTTTTGATGGCCAATCAAGGCATAAATCCATCTATCAGTAGTTCTCTGAATGATTTGTGAACTAGTTTCTCTTTCTAGGACTTGATAGAAATTGCCCAATTACGAAGTATCCAATTTATTGTTATTCTGCAATTATGACTCCTTTCTGAAGAAAATGACGACTATATCGCAGTGACATTTCATTCCTGAACGCTCCTGTCGATAATAATAATTCACATCCATCTACTTAATTGACGCACGCTGTGGTTTCTGGTAGTAACGACTAGTTGTATTTACTAGCCCGAAGCAATGCAGCGTTTAGTGTGACAGCATTGGGAAACCGCACTTTCTTAGCTGAATCGGCTAAATTCTTTTGACAACATTGGTTTTGAAAACTTGTTTTTTTTCAAATGGACGAAACCGTCAGTAGCCTCGTTACGTAAGTACCAAATGTTCAAACTGCTTATCAATTGCGTGAGACCTTCATTTGTCTCCCAGCGAAAGGACGGGTATGGGGACGAAATATAGCTCGCGATCCTTCCTTGAACTTAAACCACGAATTATTTCATTCTTCATTTTCGTCTTTTTCTCCGTATCAATATTAATTATCAATGACGAGCGATGATAACCTTAAAATTGTGCTCGTGATGATAATAAATAATTTCACGCCAGACACCTCAAAGGCATCAAAGATAAGAAAACACGGGCAGTGCGTGTGTAATTGTTAAGCAGGCCTCGGGCATGTACATATTCAGCTGTGTTGACGTGATGAATGGGAATCGTTTCGCCATGACCGTACGTATGCATAAATACGTGTATGCCCAGTGAGTTTCATACAATTAAGGTGTGTTGCATAACTACACGGGGCCAACGATTTGCATTGATTTCCTTGCCTACTTTCGTTAGACAACATCTAAATGGATTAATACGTTGATTGCATTAATTTGCTTCGGTTTGGACAGGGATGATCGTCCTTGATAAATTAAATCACCGCTATCGGTGAATAGAATAACTTTTTCCGGAGGGACTGTCGTCCGATGGCAGATCATGTTAGAATACCATGACCATATTTATGAGCCTATAATTTTACCCCCACACCCATTGCGCGTCACGAAACAGATTTAATTGATGGTTCAGGGATTTCTATTTTGTACTAACTCTTTGTTTCGGGAGGAAAATTCCACCGAATGATTGGGAAACGCTTTTCTCTTCATTCAAAGGCGCCCGGCTGGTGATGGAAGTGCCTGTCGTCGCTGGCATTATGCAGGATGACGTGTATTTCTCATGTCTTCACCGTAAAATATGGGTTAGTTCCAGAGTAGGTGGGAGGGTGGGGGGAGGTTGGGGAATGGGGGAGGGAACCTTAGCACATTGGAAGGCGAAATCTTGTTCTGAAATGGGAACCTCATCGCGCATGCTTGGAGCGTTACGTACGACATGCTTCAAATTGAAAAAAAAATAATGAGGCTTACGGAGATTAATGGTTTTGTAATTCAGCGGAAACAGTTTTCAATCCTTTGTATTAGCGCATACGTTTTTAAAGATTTAGAAGGCAGGAGCATTTTAAATGAATGTTTATTGTTATGGAAAAAAATTCCTCGCAAAAAGCCGCCCTTGGGCATCTCGAAAAGAGTCATGTGGTGCTGTAGGCCGTCAAAGGAAGGTGTCCCATTCCTTTTGCGATGCAGCTGGATAACAAAGGCCACTTTATTTACTTCCTCCACCATTTTAACTTCTCTGCGAGCTCTCGCGAGTGCACGGGTCGTGACGCAATCCCTCCTCGCCACTCTTCGCCTCTCCGTTCGATACCGCCCTTCTGTCCGTCACCTCCTTCTTCATCCTCCCGCCTTATCCCTCTCTCCCGTTTTCCCATAAACATCTCCGATGACCCCCGTCCGTCCCTGAAGCAATAAATCCCTTTTGCTGTCACTCCCCCTGCAATTACGACTGGGTTATGTCTTCCGCCGGCTCCATCCCTCCCCTCCCCCCGAGTGACGTTCATGAGTACCTGCCTGCACAGGTAGGTAGCACCCAGCGACATGACTCCTCGCGGGAAGGTGACTCATCTTTCGAACGGGAAACTTTCGTGCACATCCAATTCGGACCTAAGTGACGGTCGCTTCTATTGTCACGCAGACAGATGCCCCCCCCTTTTCTCTCTCTCTTTCTTTCACTCCTTACAAGATCGTGCCTTACAAAACATGTCGATGATCCCGAAAACCGTCTTGTTAAACCGCGTCGCGTTGTCTTCCGTAGATGTGTTCGGCATCGACTTGAAAACATCGAAGAACATCAAACTGCTCCACACTCGGGTACGCATTCTTCCTAAGGGAGAAATCAGGAGTCCCTAATACTTTGCGACTACGCCCGAACCACTTGAGATGATAACGTGATTGGTTCGGTATTCGGGAATATTTTTTCGCTGAGCAATAAACATCATTTAAATCTGTCGAAAAACAAGGCTGTCAACTGGTTTATCTTAAATATTTTTATGACTAGCGTTTTTATCTTGGTTGCATTTTTAAGATCTACTACTTTGTCAAGTAGCACGTCAAGGGCTTCCGAAATCGAAATCTCCAATGGGATCGCGAGAAAGGCAGTTTGGGAATTATAGAGTTAACGAACTTCGATGTTAGTTACCTGTCCCCATACCTTAATGATCTTAAAAGTTACTGTTAGGCTAATTCTTTAACCATTGGTTGATTTTCATGCGAGTTTTGTTTTGTTGATATTTTTCGTATCGTTTCGGAGATGAGCATATTTCTTGTAAATGATTCACTCAAAAGTGATAGTGTGATGTATGTTCGTAATCAATAAAATTGCGACATGTTTATTTATGGTTTTTATTCATTTATATTGAAATCATCTTAAAAGAAACAAAATACTTGGGCCTTTTACTGCGGAAAATGAACTTTTTAAATTTATAATATCATGAAATTTTATAATGTGTAATTTGATACGTCACCCTTCTATTCTCTTTGTGCTCCTAACTATTTCATTTTTTTTCTAAAGTTTCCACGTTATTAAAAATAGGAATTTCTGCTACAGATAGGTAAATTAAATTATAAAAATAATTTTTCCTTCGATTTTTGGATTTTATGATTTCCCTATTAAACTTACAGTGGTTTAAGGCGTGTTAAAACAGTAAAATTCACTTTAAAATGGATGCATGGCGAATTATATGTGTTAAATTGCGATTAATTGCAATTTGGTATATTTTCCTATACTCAATCAGCAGTATTGCATTCATAAATAGCGCAATCTTTTAATATCGTTGCTTTGTTCATTTGCTAAGTTGTTATGGCTATAAGCAACACGCGAAAGGATCGTTGGAATTTTAATGCAGGAAAACATTTTCAGGAAAATATTTTGTAAAATTTCTAGGAGAACTACTTCTCGGTTCTCATGAAACATTTATGCATTGCCTAATTCCGTAATAAATGATGAATTCTAAACAGGATTTGACTTTTTTAAGCTCTTAGCGCCAATCATGATACAGCATTCCCGTCTGTGGGAATTCTTCGTCAGCTGTCCTTAGTGCTCCATGCACGAGGCCGTAATTGAGTGCCGGCATTTGAAATGAATGCCTTCAGTCATCACATTAACGACTTGCAAACTAGCTCTCCGATGCATGCGGCGTTCTGTAATCGGAAGCTTAATGCTTCACTTCTCTTTATGATACGTCTGTCATTAACGTTGACTTTCCGTGATTGACTTCAGAAGAAGCGGAATTACCGGTGTGAGATTTCTGTTTGATAAGATCTTTGCCTCCTCTATCCTCATTTTCGCGAAGACGCAAGTCAATTTGCGACCCTTTTGGGGTTTAATCGCAGCATTTTTACGAAAATGAATAAGTTACAGCTATTATGACATCTTAAACTCAAAGAGATAGTTTGCAGCCACTCTGTCAGGCCTATCTTGGCTTTCGTTAAACCACAAGATTGGATTATCTATCCTCGTATTTACTCTTTGAGCATTTATTACTTGCACTCAGAATCTAATTAAGGATGGTAAACTGCTTTCATAAATTGTCTCCATATAAAGTGCCAGAATCCTCCTCATATCCGTCGTACTTTTTACTTGTTGTTGGTGATGCCTCGTAAATTCATCCATATCGTACTACGTGTATACGAAGTCGGAAGAATTGATTCTCTTGATAATCGCCCCCAAAGATAGTAATATATCTAGAGCTAAAGACCATCACTTTTTGTGTTTGACCGTTAACGTATTTTTTGAGTAAAATATTGCCGGTGTGAATATAATAAATAACTGAGGCGAAGACCACATATCTAGACTCAGAATTAGACCCAAAGCTTGGACTAAACGAGCGCCTTAGTTTGGTATGTGAATAATAAATCATGCCATACCATCTTTTTGATTACATTACTCTGAGCAAATATTAAAAGAGGGCAAGGCAGGAATGGAAAATGGCCGTTAGGCCTTGCGACAAAAAGTTTTTGTCGTGTTTAAATCTGCCATTTTGGTGTTGGTGACTCGTGTGTGGAGAAAAATATTAATACGAAAAAATATGTTTTAAATTGAGTTCATGAGTCTGTTCCATTATATTTCATGCTCCATGCACTTCAAAAGCCTCATTTTACCTACCCTCCTCTTGTCTAGAGGGATTTGTAACCTAGTTGCTTACCAGAAGACCCACCAATCTCCTTTCTTCTCGTTACTTTTTTTCATAAAACCAGCGAATATTCTTTGAGCGTTGTCGTACGTCTTTATTAACATTTTCTCTGATTGATCCCAAGTCCTTGTCCCATATTGTAATAGTAACCAAGCGAAAGATAATCGTTTGTGAAGATCGCTCGCCAGACCGGCACAGATGCGGTCAATAGAGATCGCCCTTTGCCGCGGAGGATTTTGTTTAGTTCTCTTTGCGACGGCGGTAGATAATTTTTTGCAACAATCTCCTCTCTCGGTGTTTTTCTACCTCCCTTCCTTCGCCGCAGACAGTGGAGCTTTGTTTGCGCTATGCCGTTCGAATCCTTGGTTCGTCAAGCGAGGGGAGCAACGGGCGAGCGATACACCTTTCACTTCTTTTGCCAACGAGCCACGCAGAAGTCCAGGCAGAGCGCACACACTCCCTTTCGCGCGTCCTAGACCCATCTGAAAGCAATTACTCACGGGCACGCAGCCTCCAGCTGATCATTCGAGAATCTTCCACCCTCCCCACGCGCATCCTTACGCGGATAATATGTTCTTCCTTTCCCGCCTCCTTCTCGCTCAATGGCGCCCGAGAGCGCCGAGCAGGCGGCATCATTTCGAGGAGTCCTTGGCTCGAATCTTTCTTTCTTTCTTCCGTCCTCCTCTCCGGCCTCGCCTTTACCAGCATCCCCGACAATCTCCCCAACAGCGTCGTCTCGCTTTCCATTCGGTCGCCTTATAAATCAACCACCGTAGCAGTCAAAAAGTTTTCGGCGACACCGGGCGAAGCGCACTTTCCTCCTTTCCCTCGAAAGCTGGCGCCAAGCGCGTGCGAAATCCATCTACAGTCGGCGAGGATAGCGGGGAGAGCGTAAATCATCGCGGTCCTCACTTAGCTCGCGGAAATTTTTTAACCGGCCACTCGCTGACTGTGAGGCCGTTAAATTTAAAAATTAAAAAAACCAACCCTCTCGCTTGAACTTAAATGGCTTTCCATCCACGAGTTATGCTTTTCTTAACCGATAATAAGGTAATAAGTAAAGACGAAATGATACACCCATTGGGACATCACTAAGTGAATTCTGGGCTCTCATCATGGGTTTTCCTTCTTTTCCAAGGACTGACTTAGAGTATGAAAACCGCCCAAATCGGGACAAAATTCGGGAATAATGATTTAATTTATTCGAAAGGTTAAACGAAACTTCCCTTTCCATATCTTTTTGTGCTTTACTAACCCAGGGATAATTAAAAAATTAAACTTTCAAACCATTGACGCCTTTAGGTGGGATTTTCTCCATCTAGGGCTTGGGTGTTTGTAATTGTCCAGTGTTGTATTATTGTTAAAAATAAGTCCGATGTAAAGGCCGAAGTGCTGTTTTCGAATTAACGTGAAATAAATAAAACCAAAGGAGTGAAAGCCATCATCATGACCGGCAAAAGAATGTCAAACTTCCCTCGTTCACTGTATTTCAAGTTGTGAAATTTTGCATTAACCAAAACAACAGCCGCATTTGTTTTCAGCATACATGGAAGGTGTAAATAATTTGAATTTACCATGCACCCAAAAAACATATATATAGAAATATATATTTATTTATCTATTTCTTTATTGGCGTATGTGTGCGTGAACAACGGTGTTAATTCTTTTTTATCTCAGCGGAGCTTTTTTTATCAAGAGGAGCTATTTCCCCAGTTATCTATCGTGCGGAAATTGGCACAGTTTGAAAAAATCTCCCCCAAACAATAGTGGGTCTGCGTAATATTACTAGCGGGATAAATTTCACCTTAGCTCACCTTGCGACTGCAAAAACAACTCTTATTATGAAACATGAAGCTCGGGGCTTCCCCATCTCGTATGTTCACACCTAGAGGCTGTTTCCTATTCTACCTTGCCTTCGCGTATCCTCCACACTCCTGCTTCCTCTGTAACTATATCTGATATTTTGTCGGTGCGTTTTAATGAGCGTAGTTCACATTTCGTTACACGGTAGCTTCCTACGTGCCGGTCCCCCTAAATGTTCCATGTCTCCGTCTTCCTTTGGGGCATTTGCGTAACGCCGACAGTCTTGTTGACGTGTGGGGGGTTGCTTGCTATAGCCGTGTAACATGACCCGGGTCCCAAGGGGAGGCCATTTTCGCTGTTTGCGATCTCACATAACGTGCAAGTCAGCGCTTCCTAATTGGACCTTAACCGAGGTCAAAGACCAGAAGTCCTACCGACACGAACTGGTTGTCCGGCTACATTCGTAGATATTAGCCCTAGCATTGCAACTAACGAGCATAGTACATTTGCTTACATACGAGTACGTTTTATTGACATCCTATCAAGTGATTAGTGTACCAATTCATCTTCAATACATATTTAGTAGTCTGTTACTTTTTCAATACGTTCATATAAAATAAATATTTTTTGAAACCCTTGAGTTTGTTCCACCGGCTGGTTGAAAAAAATGTCCGAAAAAAATCGGAAATTTCACGGTTTTAATATTCATACTTATATCATATTTATCCTTACCGAATGTTGAGAAGAAAATTTGCAGTAAAAATACAAGCTCTTGTATATGTAACAGTTCTGGAAAAAGCGTTATATTTTCTTGAGTTTCTTATTATGTGAGGCTTAGCGTAAGAGTGATTTATAATAATCGAGTCAAAACTAAGGTGTTATCGTTTCCAATACAATTCCATCCCGTGGCCATTGCAGCGATAAGTTTCCCAAATCGCTTTGGATCGCTGTCTCTCCAAATCTCAGATACGTATCCTTATTGAAAGGTAATCTTTCCCGCTTTCAAGTCCTCCTCAGCGAGGCTGTGATAACCAGATCTAGACCTGAGATCATCAGTAACCCACCGCTCGTCGAGGCTCGCCGTTGAGACACTATCAATAATACCGTTTGAGAAACTTGATGAAAAAAATGCGATGAGTGTCTCGCCACGAGAAACGCTGATTGCTGCCATTTTACTCATGCCGGTATCCGTCGAATCATAATTTACTTTTAGGATGAAGGGAAGTCAAAGGCTATTTTTCAACTCAACAAGCTTGAAGTGCTGATAGCACGGGAGTTCGATTTATCTTACGCTCAAAGACTCCTTAAGTCGTCCAATCTGGTTTTTCGATCTTCTTTTTTTTTCCTTCCAACAGGGAAGTTGACGTGTCGCATTAAGCATACTTCAAACAGAGGAGTCTTTAATTAAAATACTTTACACCTTATGTGTTCGCTCAAAATTACGCCAGATGAATGGGGATCAATTCAATATACAGTATGTAAGGACTACTTACTCTCATTAAATGAGTGTAATAAGTCATCTGTTCATGATTAATAAATATTGAACTTTTTCCGACGCAGCATGCATGGAAATGATGTTGCATGTTTGTAATACTATTTAGTCAAAATATATGTATATATCTTTTCTGTGAAATTTTGTTACTTGTTAATTTACCATTTTCAAAAGCAAATACACTATTATTTTTAACTTTTTCGCGGTAATAAATTATCATCGAAATCAATTGTAATTCGTTTTATCATTGTATCGTTTAATATGAAACATCATGTGAAATCCTTGATTTTAAATTAAAACAATCGTTCAATCTTTTTTTCGAGAAATATCAATCCCAAATAATATCTTCAGAGGTCCATCCATCCGTCTTCGCATTTTAAATGTTGTTACGAGTTGTTTCGGATTGTACATAATCTTTTCCGGCGATATTTTGGTTGATTTCAGTTTTTTTTCGACATTTACTTTTATTTTTCCGTGGGTGGTCTGTTTTACGCTATTTTTCTTTTTCATTGTATTTCACGTGTTGGTAAGATATTTTCCAGGTTACTGTGATTGATGTTCTAGTGCGGGAATTTGTTAATTGTAAATGAGTCAACATTCGCTATAAACTAATCAGTGATATGTTTCCGTTATCTTCACCCAGTAGCCGGAGTATTTCGCCGTGAAGGACAACAGGCTTTGTGTTGCTTAACAGCGCTCCTTTCGTCATCCGAAACTTGGGAAGGGAAAAAAAAAAGTTCTCATTCCCTTTCCTTTCTTTTGACAAGGAGTTAATGAATGGATGTGTACGCACATTCAGGCATCGGGCCGATTCTCACGGCAGTAAATGCTTGCTGGGAGAATGAAAAGAGAGGGATACAAAAGCATAAAAAAGTAAGCAAGAGATTTCCTATTGCACGGGAGAATTTTTACCCTGCGTAACGAGTTGATTCCATGGTTATTTTATGGGCGAAAGTAATAGTGAGTAATAGAGGTAGATTGTTCTAGCTCCAATGATATATTCGACGCCAAAGATAACTGCGCAACCAGTATATAAGCGTGAACAGTCACCGAGAATTAGATGACAAAATGGCGTAATTTGCCTGAAAGTGAGAATGTTCACCTTTTGCGTGAATAACAGAAATGGTACCTTGATGGGAATAATTGCGTAATTAAACAGAGTACAGTGAGAAGTCAGCGGTGTCGTAAAAACAATCATTATGGTTGAGTTTTAGAGTCAAATTATTATTGGATATCCCGGGTTTGGAGCCAATGGAAACACGAACATTATCAGCGCGATCTGAATAACTAGGTAAATGGTATTTTGCGAGTTCAACGTCGACACCGAGAGAATTATTACTAGTATATGAGACCCGCACCACCTTGGTAGGCAAGCCCTTAGAAAGAGAAAGAAGAAGGAAGTCGTTTATCGAAAAGAGAGATTTTAGGAAGAATGTTTCGGTCGTGCACAATTTGTGACAGCCAAAGTATGAAACTTCACGTAAGGAAATTCGTCCTCTCCGAGCCTAAATAACGGTACGTCATCCCAATGTCACCGATTCGCACTATTTTCTAATGGCTGGTGACCTAACATCCCCTGCCTCACGCCATCCCAAATCTGTTCTCTGCTCTGACAGACTTTTAACTTCGTCTTAGCTTCTTCCCTTAATTCCCCATTGTCTGCTTGAGACAACCAGCTCTTGTTCGGTGTTACATCGCTTATCAACTATTCATATTTTTGCTAGCGAGTCCCTGAAATTTATTTTTGCCTCGGATACTCCAAATGGAGTTGCTGATCACAAATGTTGTGCCGGAAACCCTCTTTCACTTGGTCTTCCCTATTTGTTATTGAAATACATTAAAATGCACTACAGATATCAGGTTTAAAAATATTATTATTTGAGATGGAGAGGTTCTTGAAAGACGGATTCCTTTCACCGTATTCGCCGTCAGAAAATGGCACCTGGAGACCTGTCTTCAGTTTACATGATCGGTATGATAAACTCTAATAGCACTACATCACCGTAAAGCATTCACAGGGGCAAAATCTATATTTGTTAATGAAATCTGAAAGAAAATGCCTGCCATCGCGGTCATGTGCACGCACAGCATTTATGAGAACCACATGCATCAGCACGTCTGGTGGAATATAAAAGGATAAAAATATTTTCATAAATTTTTCTAGTTAATTATTTGAAGTCATATCTTTTAACTTTTTCTTCTACAGCCATATCTGCCAGCAAATGTTGCCAACATTCATAGTATTTCGTAATCCTGTTCATAATTTCACTGCTGTGAGTGGCTTGAGTTGATAGGCAAATTAATTCTGTTTTGCCCACATATCCTGCATCCCGTCCCCCGGACGTAATTCTTGGCCCGTATTGGACGTTGGCGGGAGTGCATCGCCGGAAAAAGTGGTTTCGGGGACTTGATCGATATTCCGGGCTGTTTGTTTCGGACGCCGATGTCGCCTCCAAAACCCACGCTCTCTGGAAGTCGAAAGACAAACGAAACTTTAGTCATTTTGGCGAATCACTTCGCTATTAAAGAGACCGCTCAGTGGTAAATCCGTTGGCATTTTTAAGCCTTTTTTTCAAGAGATGAAGTAATAGCCTGGATTACGTACCACAGCAGCTTTTTAACGTTTACGAAACGTTTCTAGCCAGATCAAAGTTTCATTCAGATTCAAAGTTTTTTCTAGCGTAGGATTGCCTAGATGAGGAAATAGGAAGAAGGTTGGTATGTATTGGTTTAATTTCGTGTAATATATGCTCAATCAAAATTGGTAATATATTTTTTCCTCTGTGTAGTCATTTCGTTTGTATTTACCGTATGTTTGAATTGTAGAAACATGCAAATTACTAATGCGCGTGAAGCTACGCGTGCAGAATAGAAGTATAGTTACATGATTTTTCCGATAAAATTACATGATGAACCCAGTTTCTGTACGTGTTCTGCAAGGACTCTGTGGCATCTCCAGGAAGAATGGAACGTATTACCGTTTAGTACACGACGCGGCTAATTCATTCTACGTCTCGCATTTAAACGATTCTCTAAGCGTGTCATTGTCTGTATGGCGCCAGAACTGAAAGTGCTTGCATTTCCATCCTGAAGTAGCCATTTAAAAAGAAGCATTTCACGCCTACGGAACATTTCTTTGAATGAAACCAAGTGGATGAAACAAAATCGATATCTTTTTAATGGAGAAGAACTTGCGACTAAAATTCCCCTTGGATATCATCAATTAATGAATTACTCACGAAAACCCTTCCATAACCCGTTTACAAATCGACCATCTTCACCCTCTTCTCTGCCGAGGAGAAGGGAAAAAAATAAATTCTCCCGGCGCCAGCAGCCGTCTGACGAATTCCCACACAAAAAATGTATTCGAGAAAAGTAAAGGAAAGCCCCCGGGCTTTCACGACCTTGGGACCCTGAGGACCCGACCCACCCTCTCTCCCTTCCCACTATGCTTAATATGCGATTCTGACGGAGTCCCGAGTGGCGAGGAAGAGAGTGGAAGTTTTATTTTTCTTTTTTTTGCGTATACCTATGAGTTTTAGAAGTGGTTTAATGTTAAGTGAAGTGGAGAGGAGGTAGGATGGGGTTGAAATTCCATGGATGCGGGCGGAAGAATTGAGGAAAGTGGGGTGGGGGGGGCGGTTGGGAGTATGAGATTTGGGGGGTTGTGGGGGCAAGGGATGGTAGCGGTAGAGAGGGGACGAGTGAGGAGGGGACTGGGCTGGGAAGAAACTGGTTGGGAAGGGGTGACGGGAGTGGAGCCCGGAAGTTCTCCGTCAGACACATCCTCCCTCTCACACACACACCCTTCCCCAACCCATCCCATTCCCCCCCCCCCACACACACAACGGCAGCCCCCAACAACCCATCTCCCACGCAAAAAAAATGGAAAGAATTGTCCCCTTCCGTCCAACTTGTTGTGTTCTCGCAGTTTTGTGTGAGGCAGCCAGCTGTTTCTCCACCCCCAAACACCTCAGCTTTCCCTCAACTCCCCACCCTCGTTGAACCTTACTCTCTCTCTCTCTTTCTGTCTCTCTCAACTCTTTAACAATGTCGTACGCGGAGTTCCGTCATATTCCAGTCCAATGGCCGTGGTAAGAACTGTCGTCTATCGAAATCCGGAAGGAGTAAATACCCATTTTACTTCCATTTTTTGAACCGTTTAAAAGGCGTGATGTTTTAAAAACCACGTCCCTCGGACACCTGCCGCATATAAAAGAACCGTTTCATTTCCGCAAACGGCAAGAATCATGTTCAGCCAGCGCATGTAAATATTGAATAACTTGATTGAGGAGGTAGAATCTAACCGTTCCTTGGCGATGCCAAATTTCCTGTGTCACGCAGCTTTGTTCGCCAAAGATGCGTGGAACCAATGGTATTTTTTGTCTTTTATTAAGAAATAACCGCGACGCCGTAACCCAAGACATTGATTGTGACTTAGTGGTGATTGAAACCCGCTGAAATGTTTGCCATGTTTATCTTCGTGTCAATCTGTCTCTGGTGATCTGAATCATGTAGCCATTCTGAAGATACAATAGAAATCGATTAACGGTGGGGAAATACAAAAGGTTAGCAACAGTTTTCGTCATGACGCGAGTAAAAAAAATCTTTTTCTGATTACAGTAAGAAGGTGATATATAAGATTACGCTATCGTTCTCACGAAACTCGAAGAAGATGCACTTTAAGGAGAAACTTCGTATTCCCAGCGATCGAAGTGCACATTTTTGTATTTTTCTGGCTTCAAGGAATTTTCCATTAATATGTCTTCTTCCGCGGAAAACCAATGTCTCGATCGGACTAACCGGAAGCCCAGTTGGTGGCGTGCCCTCCCTCTGTTTTAAAAATAAACGATTCAGTAACTTCTCAAGAATTTGAGTTATCTATGCTCTTTTATGTGTGAATGTATATTTTTAGTTCACATAAGACCTGATAACTAGCCAAATTTGTCAACTGGATTCCGGAAAGCACGAAAGATCATTTCTCTATACAACTATTACTCGTGTCTCACAAAACGTACAAGAGTAACCCCTGATCTTCAGATGTCATTTACCTTTATAACAAAGTACATTTAACAACACGACTAAATAGTATGTAAAATAACTTGCAACCTACGTATGATTGATATATTGACATTCATTAGTTGATCTTTAAAAAATGAATAATCAGACATGCCAACTCTCCCGATTTAAGCGGAAGACTCCCGATTTTTCCTTCTTACGTTCTTGATGAACTGTTCAAATTGTGTACTTAGCTTAACATGTTAATAAAGTGTGACATTCATTAAAAATTGGCAAAGTGTCATAAAGGGATTAAGGTGCCATGCAAATATTGTGGTAATTAAAAGTGATTACTTCGTGATACACTTCTAAAAATCTCCCGATTTTTCATTTTTGAAATTGGCATGTCCTCCCGATTTTTCATTTTTGAAAGTTGGCATGTCTGAATAATTTACAATTGAGTGTACATCCAAGGTCCGTTTTATAAGGTCAGTCATCATTCGTCTGCAATATTAAATAGAGAACTATTATTACCATAAGGTTATCTACCGGTTAAGGTAGGTATTTGAATGGACACAACTATCACGCAAATAACTTGCGACTTCAAACAAAAAATAATCGAGCAACCTAATCTGCATCAGGTCCCTCTTCATCTATGTGTACTTCCTTCCTCCCTTCATCCCGTCGAACATCCCTATCCTGTTCCTGCCCTTTCCTCGTTTGCCTAGCATTCTCCCCTCTATTACCGTCGTCAACAATAGAGAACTATAATAAATAAAAAATAAATTAAATAATTATTATTTTTTTCGTTAAATTTCTTCAGGAAAAATTCATTTCTCTGCACGAATCAGTCAAAAATATCTCTCATATTCTTTGCTCAGGAAACATTTGAGGAGAAAATCTTTCAACTTAGCGAACACAGCAACAAAATCATCACTGTTGAGCTGTGTTTCCTTGACCTTCAAATCGAGAGATATGAAAGCGTGAAGGTTTAAAGGCACATACGACACCCCAGTAGTCTACAGAAGTATGAAGTGATGGTAAAAAGAAATATATTTTTTCATTTCCTCTCTGATGCTCATTTTTA
This sequence comes from Hetaerina titia, assembly GCA_037158775.1. Lineage (NCBI taxonomy): Eukaryota > Metazoa > Arthropoda > Insecta > Odonata > Calopterygidae > Hetaerina > Hetaerina titia. The sequence goes on along the minus strand of CM073776.1, from coordinate 83,885,654 downwards.
TTCAAATTTCTAGAATGAACGTGCCCCACACTCGCGTTTGAAAATTCGTTTTCATTCTCTTTGCATGTTTATCGTGGACCCCCTAACTCTCTTTGAAATCTTCCCCCCCCCCTCCGTCCTAGCCTCCCGCTATCTCGTCAAACAATCGCCGATCGCAATCCGCCCTCCACGCAAGTACACCTTCACTCTCCCTCTCGATCGCCACCCCCTCGAAAGTCTTCTTCCACAAACACACGCACCACCCCCCCCCTATTGTTATTTTTTTCTTTTCAGCTGCCCGCATACTATGCTACGGGAGTAATCTCTTTAAAAGGACCTCCCCCCCCCTATCCCGTCCGAACTCCATATCCCACCCCTCTCCCCGTTGGGAGGGGGAGGGGGTTGGGACAATCATTGACCGAGAGGAATTCTACCACCCCCTTCCCATTCCACCAGCGCTTCTTCCTTTAGCATTCCCGCTAAAAGCTGAGCCGAACGGAGAGAGGAAGGTAAAAAAATGAAGATAAAAGAGAAATGACACTATCCCCCAGCGAACTCTCTCAATCCCTCAAAAGGGGTGGGCCTTCGGAGAGATATCCTTTTTTTATTTTAATTTCTCATGCGTCCCCGAACATTTTCGTCAAGGACCTTCTCCGAAAATGTTTTCGGTCGGGTAAACGGCGACTTTTTTTGGTGAGTGGGAGGGGCGGCGCGGGTTGGGAGGGGGGGCTGCGGGAAACGGTGGAGGGACGACGTGGGGACTGGGAGACGACTGTGTTCTCCCAGTACGAATTGCGAATGCCGCTTCAACTACGCTCGTGGAAAAAAAATAATTTTTGAGAGACACGCCAGTGTTCAGGTGGAAATGGAAGACCGTTCCCTTCAATCATCATTACATTTCTGAAGGAGCTCCTCCGAAAGTGAGAGAGAAATTTTTCTACCACTGTCGGCATCACGTTCATCTCTTTTTACCACCCGAGATCCAAAGTAGAATAGCGGCAGGCAGGTGTCGCATTTCTATGAAACTGTAAATCCGACGGCGGATGCAGTTTAAGTATGCGATTTTCCCGCTTAATTTTCAGTCCTCGAACATTAAGCAATTCTTTATTTATTTTTTTATAATTCCTTCTAACAGCACCTACTCGATGAACCAGGCAAGCGCCAGGGCGTGTGGCTGGGGATGTAATTGAGTGTGGGGGGACTAGTCATGCATGCAAAAATATGAATTCACACGTGCATTTGAATGCATGTCGGCGAATATAAAAAATAAGTATAAAAAAATTGTATTTTAAACAAAATGATAAATTGTCTACGTACGAAACTATTCGAGACCATCCCAAGGAATGTAAATATATTTTTAAAAAGATATTAGAAGTTTATACGGTAAAAACGGCGACGCAAAAATAATAAACACACAGATGTAGATTTTTGAAACATATTAACAAAGAAAGGACACATTCGTATTTTTGACGTTTCGACGGAACGACCGTCGTCAAATTTATATGTATATATATTTATCATTATTAGGTAATCTACCGGTTAAGGTAGGTTTTTGGATGGACACAACTATCAAACATGAATAAACATTTTGTAACTCCACACAAAACCCAATCCAGCAACCTAAACTACATCAGGTCCCTCTTCATCTCTGTGTACTTCCTTATATATAATATATATATATATATATAAATATAAATATATATATATATATATATATATATAAATATATAAATATATATATATATATATAGTTTATATATATATATATAAACCATAAACACAGTAATCAACCCGAAGGTCGGTTTAGTAGGTGATGGTAGAGCTCACCCATGTACCCGACGGCGTGTGAATATTCACACATCAGGGTAGGGGGGCCAGTTCCTTTCCCTGTGCCGGTTATGGTTTCCCAGGAGATCTGGTACCCGAAAAATCAACTAGCTTGGGTGGAGCTGCAGGTGCCCAAAGTGCCTTGCCCGGGAATCGAACCCGGGACCCTCTGGTCAGCAGTCCAACGCTCTACCCGCTAGACCACCGCGACCCGCGTGTATATATATATATATATATATGTATATATGTATATATATATATATATATATATATATATATATATATATATATGTGTGTATATATATATGTATATATTAATATATATTTGTGAAATTGTATGCATACGAGTATAGTGAATGTATGTAACATACACCTGGCGAACTGCTAACTAGTAACGCTTTCATAAAATATTAAAAGTATCCAAAGAAAATCGTCCACATGCATGTCTATGTACCTTATATAATAATTGTTTTATTAACACCTTTATTGTTTAGTTAATATATTCGGTCACTTGGGTCCGATTCGGTTGTGACTGCGTCGCGTGTGAGGAAGGAGGAGTTCCTGTGAGTCTGACTGTAACGGTGTCTATATCTGTCTTATTTTATCCCGCTGGTTGTATCTACCAATATAATGTGGTGCTATTGGTGCTTTATAATAATCCTTATGGCAATAAAAGCTGGTTTATCTCGTCACAAAATAATTTTCACAATTAGAAAGCAAGGATACAAAGTGAAAGGTGGATAAAATTTGATTTCTTGCTTTATATATGGTCCGTGTCCCCAGCGGGATGCCATCTTTGCATAGTCATTACTCTGGCCCTGAACCAAATCACCAAAACATCTATTATTGTTCCAAAGTAGGTCTAAAAACCCTCGATCTTTAGTAGGCGGCAAAAGTATCGAAAGAAAAAAATACAACCGAAATTTTGCTGTGTCACTAACGTGGATTAGACCATGGGCGTGCAATTTTTTATTAAAAAAAGGTACGAATTAAAACAGCTGTTGAAATGTATGTATTCATATTGCATCGCCTAGCCTCTCCTAGGAAAATACACCTTTGATAATGATTTCATGGAAGGTTTATTTTTTAAATGTTTACTGCCTTCAAACGTTTTAAAATGACGGGCAAACGTAATTTACCTACGTCGTTGGTAAATTACGTTTGCCCGTCAGAGTCAATAATAATGTATTTTCCTTCCACTTCATTCGACGAATGAAATGAAGTCCTCCGCTCAAAAATGTATTGCCCTAAATTCATAGATGCAACACTATCAAATTCATTAGAATTTCGGAAGTACTTAACGAAGTCTGTGTCATTTAAGGAATTGCGAAATACTTTCCCTTTTTCATCTTGGATGCTGGAGCTGCTTCACGTTTATGATTCCTTGTGACTTGTAAATTAGCATTTTCTATTATGGTTCTCCGACTGTTGCGATTTTATCTCTCGTGGAATGATTCGCACGAACCATTCTCCTCCCTCAAGACATAGACCTACTCTCCCCCGTGAACCTGCCCGTGGCATCTGACAGTGTAATTTATTCAAACGCATGCGTTATATTTCGACTTTGACTGACGTCGCGTGCGCGAACAAAAATCTTCCGTTCGCATTCAGGCCGGGCGCGGTTTCCTGCGAAACTGCTCCGCAATTTTCGTACATTTTGATAAACACGTTTCGGTCACTGCGCAAAGATTTGAGTACACCCATTCCAATTGCTATACGTCTTATTTTGCGATGTGAAATCGCAATCTTGTTCGCTTTCTGCTGTACAATTAGTTATATTTGGTTATATTATTACGTTATAATTGATAACTTCAGGTTTATAGGTCGACTGTCTTTGAAGTTGAACTTAGAATTTGAACTTTTAGACCCCCTTTAACATTGACATGAGATAACATTTTCTTTCTCAAGGACTACTAACATAAAAGCAATTCCTTACGCCCAACAGAGGGGAAATATCAACGGGTAAAATTGATATTTTTAATCGAGTTTGAAAAATTTTAAACTTTATATTATGAATAGTTTTTGTTGCGATGCAATGGGTGATGCAAATGAACATTTTGCCAGCTTGGCATTTTTATTAAAATGCACATCACACCTTGTACATGCAGCTTTCGTCAGAGTAACAAATACTTTCGAGGGAAATGAGACCTTTTTCTTTCACAATTTCTTCAAATAGCGGACGAAATATTCCATACATTATAAATACAGCACATAATGTCTCAAAATAATAATACCTTTGTTCCGTCAATCATTCCGAATTAATTAGTTGATAAGCTTGCAGTCTATTTTTGTGCTTTAGCTGTTGTCAATAAATTTGCAATTTTTTTCTTAAATTGGCAAAGTCAGGTGTGTGGCAGCGAAGTCGTTGAAAATGTGTGGATGAGTTTGGGTCATGTCACCAGCGCAAATAGTCTCTCAATATTTTCCCTTGTGACTCTTTTTCATAGTGGCTGAAGTCATTATTTTAAATTTTAGTAGTCTTGTAAATGTGTTTCTTCACGTAAAACCTGGCAGAATGGGATTATTCTACGGATTGGAAATTATTCTCTCGTCGTTGGAAATATTTTTGAACGATACCCATCGATTCACCCGTTAAACTGCCAATTGGTTCGCCTCGTTAAGCCTTTCGGCGGATTGGTGGTCGTCCAGCTATTGGAATCCAACGGCAGATGCTTTATTCCCACGTCCACCCTGCGGACAGAGCCAATTCGAGACCCCGTGTAATCCAAGCAGGAGCAATGAAGTAGATCCCGATTCTAGCCGGAGTCGGATTATTTATTCTTTTGTTGTCAATTTTAAAACGCTTCCTTCCCTCGCATTCTTTAGAAACTCTATTCAGCCAGAGATGCGATTGTTCCATTTATTTTTTGATGGAATAGCTTTGGCGTATTTTACAGTGTTACATTTTGGACACGAATTCTGAAGCAAACTGGAATGAAATCCATTCCATTCCACTTGTTATTTTGAATACATATGATTTTTTAGTTATGATCGAATATTAATTCTTTTTTTATTCGTTCATTAAATATTATTTAAAATAATGAAAGCTTATTAATCAAAATTGTATACATCTTAATGGCACAACTAAATTGTCTCAATTTTCTCGCATTTCTCTTCAAATATCTGTACGTTTAATTGCCTAAAAATTTTGTCGAGTTAGTTCCAACTTCGATCTGCTATTCACCATTGTCGACATTGTCTAAGGTTTGATGTTAACTCCAGGACGTGTCCTAGCATTCAATAAGCTTAAGATGGTGGGTGATCAGTTTTTTCGATAGTAATTCAATATTTTTCATGAAGATATTTCATGAAGGATATTTGGGATTAAATTTCTCGAAGTCAATTAAAATGGGTCTCTGTTCTGCTTGATTTCACTACTTGAGTTGATGAAGAAATTTTAGGAGTAAAGAAAAATAGAAGCAAGGTCGGTTCCGATTGTTTCTCTTCATTGTTAATTATCACGCGACGTCCTTTCTAAGATATTCAATTGAAATATTCTTTGTCTGGTGTAGTGCTCATATTATGTTGACAATTCCCTGGAGATAAAAAGCGTAGCAATCAGCTCATGGTGAAGAAACAAGTAAAATCAACTGCTGAACATTAAATTAGGAGGGAAAATACTAGAGCAGGTAGAACAGTTAACGTATCTCGAAAGTGTTTTGAACCAACACGGTAAAAATAGTAGGCAACTAAGCAAAAGAATTGGCCTATGCAAAGAGGCTTTCACAAGGCGGAGGGAGTTTATGGCAGGGACGTTGAGTAAGGATGTTAAGAAAAGACTGCTATGGAGCGTAGTTACGTACGGCGCGGAAACGTGGTCACTGAAGCAGGATAGTAGAAGTAGATCGGAGGCTTTTGAAATATAGGTGTGGAGAAGAATGGAGAAGGTGAAATGGACCGAAAGGAAAACAAATGAGGAAGTACTGGAGATGGTGAGCGAGGAGAGGGGTTTGTTGGGGGAGATGAGACAGGAAAAATGTATGAAGGGCAAATTGCCCGGCAGTGGATCTTGAAGACTGTCATAGAGGGAAGAATTTTAGGCAAACGAGGAAAGGGCAGGAACAGGATAGGGGTGTTGGACCGGATGAAGGGAGAAAGGAAGTACACAGAGAGGAAGAGGGAATTGATGTAGAATAGGTTGCTGGATTGTGTTTTGTTTGGAGTCACAAGATATTTATTTGATAGTTGTGTCCATCCAAAAACCTACCTTAACCGGTATATTACTTGATAATATTACATACACATATGCCAAGTACATATTCCAGACCGTTAGCTTTTGAGGTGGAATCACGTTGTTTTCCCCGCCATGGCCTTGAGAAACTGCATCCCGATTGATTCGGCGATTGGGCGATATGACTGACGCTCGTTCCTGAATTCAGGTGTATCTTCCACTCCGCTTTCACTTGCGGATTAACGCGACTGCTCTCTCCGGAATGAACAATGAACGAGCCAAGTCCCACGGAAACGTGGAGTTTGGTACCCTCTCCACTCGCTGACGTCATCTCCGTTGTCGTTGTCTCCCCCCCCCCTCCCCAGCGATATCGATTTCTCCTTCCTCCCGAACGCAGTTCGAATCCTTTCTCCCCCCAACCACCCCTTTCCCAAAGGAAAAAAAAGAGGAAGGAAATTTCCGGGGAAACGCAGACGGGCTCAAAAATCTGTGAGTGCGGATGCGTGTTTTCGATGAGAGAGCTCTCCACGCAGTCAGTCCAGTTCCCTCCCCCCCTTCTTCACTCCCTCCCCCCTTCTGCTCCCCTCCACCCGCTGTCACGGACTGCACGCCCGCATCCGTTCTTTTTTTTTCGCCTCGACTCCTCCCCGTGATTTTCAGAGGTGGGCCCTGCCGACCGGTCCCGGTTGGTGGTCGATGTTGCCGCTGCCAACCGCCCCTGAGAAAGTATTTCGATCATTATCTGGACGGTGTGGGAATCGGTCGAGCTTTCTGGACAAATCCGTACATCGCTCGCACTCAGTTTCAATGCGAAAAGAAATGTATCGGTCGTATCGTCACGGTGCGTCGGACTTCATACCGTTCTTAAGTGCTTCCCTGCAGTACGGAACGTGAAAAATCACCCCGAAAATTAAACTCACTTCCCTCATACTACTACTTGCGTATTTCGTAGTTTTTTAAAGACATAAAACTGGTCTCGAATCAGTCTTGTTGATACTCTCAGCTATGATTTTGCATGGTTACAATAATATAAAATGTATTCTAGAAAAGACTCACATTGATCAACCCACCTATGCCAATAGCCGTTTATAACGCCTAGTGGAAGGAATAGAATTTTTAAAAAAACCTTTAAATGAAAATCATTGCAACAATTTCAGAGCGTAAAAATCATTCGCCTTGACAGGGATTCGAACCCAGATCCCTCGATATCCGGCCGAGTGCTTTAGCCAGTTAAGCTTTTTTTTATTTTTATTCGCGGCGTCCTCTTAAACTCTGAAATTTTAGGGCTTTTAAAGTTTTTAAATGAAAACTTTGTCGTGTTTTTGTTTCCTTGTTGCACTCGATGTTGTTTCAGACTACTGTTTCACTTTGAATATTACACCCACATTTCATGTTATGAACTCCATAGGTAGACGCCTTGTACATAATCTAAGATGTTTTCCAAATAAACGATATTTACACGTCTTTGGTGTTGTGGCAAATCAAAGGGCAGAGCGTTTTTCTATTAAGCAGAAAGTCTCTGGTTACATTTAGGGTGATGCCTCTGGGCAATCATTCATTCCCTGTGTTTTTTTGGGTACCAGAATTTTCTAAGATACCACAAGAGACAGAGGAAAAGGAACTGGTCCCACCTTCTTTGAATGCGTGATTTTCACATACGTTAGGGCTTACAAGGTGAGCTCAACCCTCACCCATTGAAGCACAACATTCGGATCGAAATCCTTTTTTTTCATTTGTGGACAGCTAAAATTAATAACCTAAATAAGTAGAAAGTAGAACAATCGAATCCTCTTATGTGATTTTCTTTCTAGATACTTTACAATAACGTTCATAAATTGGTGAAAAATATTTTTGGATAGTATGATATAGTTCATAATATAGTTTAACTATGACGCAATGGGAATTATTATGGCCCCCACATTATTTGCGTAGGTTAGGCCACAAAGATAAGATGAGAGAGATAGACTCCAGTACAGATAGATATTAATATTCTTCTTTTCCTCGGACAATGAGGCATTGCAGCTGCAAGAAATCGGAAGTTATACTATAACTAGTAAAGTAAATCGAATTACAAACAAGGAAAAGATAAAACGCTACGTACATTCGATGGCTCATGTGTACGTATGTACGTTGCTAGTCAATGTATTTGCCCGTGCGTAAGTTAAGATGAGTTTTCCATGAATATACTTGTGTTCGTCTCTGTGGCTGTGAATTAACATATTTTTGCTTGTTTTGCATGTGGTTGCATTTTATTTTACGGGTGGTGTCCTAACTACCTCCGCCACATACCCTAGCGGGATATTGTGTAGCTGTAGATGTATTTCTTCTCTCCAGTAGAAGACTACATTTCGGAATTTCCCCACGTTGACCGCCAATGCTCATTTCTTCGAAGAACCACTCCACTCGTTCTGATAGCTTCTTCCCCAACAGGGCCACATCTACTACCTCTGCATTTTGGGGATATCCATGTTAGCTGACCAGCGACGACGCGGAGACACAGACTTAAAAACCTTTCTTCCCAGTCCATTCCTCAGAAGGGATCACCTCCTCGGGAACTGGCTTCCCTTCCCCTCGAGGGTTCGGGACGAGAGAGAGACCGAGGGTAGCGGTCGAACAGCTGTTTAAGTTTCCCACTGCCGCCACAGACCCAGACGAAGAGGCGGCGCAGTAACCACGGCCGACACCACGGTCGCCGTCGGCTCCATTCTTCCCCTTTTCGCCCCCGAGGAGTCATCCAACACCCCCTCGACCGACCTCCTCCGCCACCAGCACCAAACCGACCCCCCACATCCCTCAAACCCTCCCACTCCGCTCCGAGGCCAGGCTCTCGACAATGTGTGCGAGTCCCGTCCGTCACCCCCGGCCGCCGACCCCCTTCCGACCCCGGCCTCGTCTTCCTTCCCCGTCTCCGTCCTCCCACATCCCTCGCCATCACACCTGATCCCCTACCCCCTTTCACCCTGTTCCGCCCGAAACTTGCCTCTCTCTCTCTCAGACACACATACATATGCACTTGTTTTTCTCCTTCCCTTCCTCTTCGCTTCTCTTCCAACTTCCCTCCTGATTCGTCTCCTATTTGTTTGTTTCTAAGTTGTCTCCTATTTGTTTCCAAGGCCTAAAAAATTGCTCGTTCAAAGATTTGGAAAAGAGTTACTCGTCTGGAAGGACGAAATCTTCTCTCGTAAAAATGATGAGAACAGATTCTCATACGTGATTCGCATTCGGTGTTCCCACGTAAAGCTTTGTCTCCCGTGCCTTCATCCGATTCACTTTCTCCCGATACACCCCATGCTTATTCATCGAAGTTGGTTGGGGGTATAACTAGTGGGAAACGGCGAAAACCAATAATATTTGGCGTTCTTTCCTTCGTTTCGATCTACAACCGAACACGTGATAGTACGCGTCGTTCTTTTCTTGGCGTGCCCATGTTTGAATAACGTGCTCCCTCCAATCCAGCGATAAGATTGTTCGTTCGTGCTTTAGTAGTCGCCGCGTGGACTCGCATGCTAGGCTACTCTCGCCTATTACGTTTCTTTTGGACACGCGTTCCGTTCTTGAAGGACGCTCGATGGTGAAAAACGGTATTATTGCGATGGCAGGGATATTGATAAATTGATTGGAGCGACGGCTGGTGTGGATCTGTCGTTTATACGTTCTACGGTGTCGGGATCAATCTTACTCTTTGTCACATTCTCCCCGTCTCCGCTCTCCTTTTCATTATGTAATGGCCGATTGAGAATTTTTGTGGACGTTGAAATCAAACCTTAACCACATTTAATTCCTTATCATTTCTTAGACATTCGACTGCGGTGCACTTTCGCGTCATCGAGGTCGGGTGCCATGACTGGGGAACGTTACCAATCGTGGGTAAGAGAAGACATTCAGTCGAGATACCACGGTAGGGTATCTTCCGTGGTATTCTGGTTTGAACGATGGGGAGGCTCCGTGAAATCGGACAAGGTCGGGCGAGGAAGAAGGAGCCTTTGGCGTCTCTCGACTGCCAACATTGAAACAGGATATTTACGTAACGGATATGTACGGAAAATGTATACTTGAACATGCACTTACGAAAAAAAAAACCGGAGAGTAGTTCTGATAGTGGAGTAAAATAAAATTCAGTTTCTTTCAAGCATAAAAAGCTCGTAAAATAAGACAGTTTTATAGTTTATGAGCTTCTGAGGCTTCCGCCTTCTTCTTTAATGTGAAGATTTGAAGTTATCCCAGCTTCCAACTCTACAGAGCTTTGGAATGACCGAAGGAATGATCACGGAAACGCATAAACTATTATGGCGGTGGCCCTTTTGTAGTTGTTTCCTACGTTCGAGCAAAGTCGCATTTTAATATATTTTTATGTACACGTATATCTAGATTATGACCGAAGCGTTCTTGCCTTTCTTAAATTGAGAAAGGATTGGAATATCCTATGTATTTTTCCCATGAAAAAGGCAACTTTTACTACGCTGAGGAATGAGTTTGCCATAATTTTTTCCGTCATTTTTATTTTTGGGGTGAGAGTTTCGAAATCGAATGAAGTCGGGCAAGAGGGCCTTCGAAGTCAAAAAAATGGACATAAAACTTCGGATGTCTTTCTGGAAACCTATTAGCTTACCCATAAAAGAAAAGGGAGTTCGGAGCCGACAGTCCCATGTGACGGTCAGTGTCATTTGTTCGCATATAGAAAGATCTATGGGTTTAGTTGTAAAAATGTAGAAAGGGAACAGAAGCAAACAGGGCTGACTCTTTAAAATGCCAGGCATCTCTGCGATCACTGATCGCTAATCTCAGGTTGTGTTAACACTGCGCAGATGTAAATAATAATTATTTTTTAACCAAATGCAGATGGGTGGTGAATACAGGACTTCACCCAGTGGTGAAGTCCTGTATTCATTTTAAAATTCCTTTAATCTTTTACAGTACTGCACCTCTTAATTTTAAATTTAAACAATTTGACACTGATCGGCGTGGGATTTAAACAACATATCCAACTATTGAGTCCCACTTTTCTAATTCCGTATTGGCAAAAGAATACTTTCCCTTGATTTCCCTTTGCTTCCGCATTTAAAATTTTATTTGGGTGAATATTATAAGCTCCAAAGTGGACTCAACCGCCTTCCCTGCCTTTACAGCCAGGTAATGCTTTCTCCCAGGTTTTTCCATCTTGGGTGTTTATAGGACGTTATTCCGGCGTCTGCTTAGAAAATCTTCTTGAGTCCCTAATTAAAGCTGCCCGTGGCCGGAGGCATCCGTCATTAGTGGGGCGTAGCGCAGCGTCCACCAATTAGTGTGAGAGTAGTCGTTGATTATACCCGACCACTTATTCTTTTGTTAAGGGAGGAATTATAAATTAATTCTATTCAGCTATTTTTTTCAATTTCATTCATTTATATAATTAAGTGAGAGAGACAGCATACCGATAGAAAGCTAAGTAATGCAGAGGTAACCTGATTCGAATGGATTTCATTCATCTGGCCTCTTTTAACTGTTTTATTGCAATTTGTACGGAACACGACATTTTTCCCCGATGCAAAAAAATCCCTTTTTTTTCATGCTCTTTCTCCTCGACAGTTCTATTTCCCTCTGTTTATTTTTTTAATGGCCAGACCTAGTGAAATATTATGTTAAACTAGACCGTAGCTCTAACTCACCTTGTTAAAATTTCTTTTTTTTTTGTTTCTTTCGGGACGGGCAAAAGACTCGGGCGTAATCTTGTTATCACGAGAGACTAAAATTCAATTCCGTGAGTGCCTATATGGATGAAAGGCTTAATATTTGCCTTTTTTATCGTATGAAGGAAGCAGGGCTGCTGCCAATCGATTTTCCGTTCACGGTTTGTCTAAGCGGATGGGAGGATACGTTAACGTGCTCGAAATATTCGTTAGATACATTACTTATGCTTACTATACTTATTATTATAAGGTAATCTACCGACTAAGATAAGTTTCTTTTTAATGGACACAACTATTAAATAAATATTTTGTGACTCCTAAAAAGCCCACTCCAGCAACCTACTCTAAATCAGACTATTTTTGTAAATTTAAAATAAATACTTCGCGATAGGTTTTTCGCGCGAATTTTCTAACAGGAAAACATGAAATGAATTTCTTTGTTTTATTGAAATAATTCATTCAAATTAATCAATTAAACCGAATGATGCGAGTGGTATTATAATTCTGGTATATAAATAAATAGTAATGCCAAAGCTATTAGCGATATTCTTCTCCGTAAATCAACTAGGAAGCTATCAAATAGGATAAATCTATTTTTTTTTTAATTTTTTGGATTGCTTGCAAAAAAAATGACTGGCAAACATATAAGAAAGCGTGAAAAACAGCATTTACCCGTTAACTCCTAACATGAAATTGGATGCATTTTCTCATATATTTTCAGGTACAAATCTTAAAAAGAGACAGAGAGAGTCAGATTACTACTTGAGTTTCTGGTACGTTTTACTTGAGGTGTCCTAATTCTAAGGAATAACGTAGCGTCGACCTGTTTCATGCAAAGTTCACGAAAGTATATTCTCAACAGTAAGCTCTTGCGATGTGCTCATTGACCATGAATCTGGCACACGTGCAGATAAGACAACTTAGAGATTTTCTGTCAGATATTTGACTATAATGTTGATTAACACTCACTTTATCTTATTAGGTCTATCATAATGCCAAATTAAAATTATTTTCCATCTGGAAGTGTCTGGAACTTGCGCGACGCATGGATGTGCATATTTAAATATGCTTTACTTAGGCTTGGAAGTGGGGTATGTAAAAATCACTGTCGAGACTAAAATATTCCAGCCAATTGTTTAGCATTGACCTACATACACACATACTTCAACTTAATAGCAGTCGCCGGAAATGTACTATCATTCGGGAATGAGTTGTACGCATGGATTTAGACACAGACGATCCAATTTGACGAAGGAAGCATCCCTGTCTAATCTGCCGGAACCCCATTTTGTTCTCTTGCCCTCTGGAAATATCCTTTGATAATTATCTTTATTCGATTTATAAATTATTGATTTTTTTCTCGATAACATTGTCATATTCTGACATCGATCAGATTATGTATAAGGAAATGCCCAAAATCTTTTTATAAAATGTGATTTTTCTGGTTAATTTGATTTCGTGATCTCCCTTCAAGGCAAATTTTCAAATCCGTTACACTCCACCAAGTAGCTCAAAATGCGTGAAATACGGATGATCTTTTTGTGAATTCTTATATCAGGAAGTCTCTTCTTTCAAAGATTATATATATATATATATATATATATATATATATATATATATATACTACCAAAATTTTATCTGTACCGTTGAATGTGTAGAAGGCTGTCACTCAAAGTAATTCAGTGTTGTGACATTTCTATAATAGACTGTCTACTATGCTTCAATTTATTTTTGCGGGAAATTCCCCAAAGGACTCTCCGTATGAGCGAAAGTATCCTTACAACTCTCATTAAATAGCGGCATGACTTGAGTGCTCATGTTGATGTAGTTTTAGAATCTTAAAAGGTTAGTTGTACGGGAAATTTTTGGGGTACGTTCCATGTTCTGTTTTCAAGTATTATATGCCTACCAATCAGAAGGCGAGCGTGTGAGAGGCGAAGTGTGAAGACGTTATCGTTCATGGCAAGGGGACGCTGCGAAGCAGAATCGTGTCGAGGTGGCAATTACCGACAATGACAATAAAACATAAACAAATGCTGGAGCTGAAATAAAGGCGCGACGAACATTTTAAACTGCAAGCATATGTCATATCCCTGACTGTCCAGCACACAGGATAAGTACTGATGTAGTAGGCCTTTCCAAGTCCTCCCATGCGATTTTCTTTTATCTGTATCGTGTGGAAGGATTAAAGAAGTTTCGAGTGAGTAGGTTTCTCGGGCGATTTTTAAGCTAAAATGCTGTACGGAAACAACACACGTGACACGATCTTAAATTTCTTACTTTACTTGAGGTTAATTACTCACTGAAGCTCCTCAACTCACTGAAACAATGCTTATATTTTCCATTTGAATGGCTGACCTTCATGCACTGAAACTGCGGCAATTGGATGGCGTTGATAATCGCCCTGATTTTTCCCATGAGATTTGTTCTAAAAATAACTCTTATTTCTCCAAAATGAATGCCTGGTGCTCTTTTATGAATCCTACTTCATAATAATCATGGATGATCACGCATTTCATTACCATTGAAAAATGTGCTCCCAAAGCATTTTTCTCTTTCTGAAAGAAATCGACGGCTGTATAAATATCTGCCGTCTTTTCTACACGCCTGGACATCTTGTGCTAAATGATTTCGTTTAGGATGGAATGTGGAATACTCTATCGTTACTGTAACCCAATCGTTAGTATTCTAGCATTCGTTTTCAATTATTCAACTTTTTTATGAAATGTTTAATTCGTGTCACCACTCCTCTATGTCACAAAAGCACCCACGTTATTTTATTTAACACTCTATTCTATTTCTAGCATCTACAAACGTTTCCTCTTTACGTCTCTCAAATATTAGTGCCGTAATTCCACTTCATCCAAAATTTTTGCTCGGCGGAGGCGTATAATTGAAAGACTTGACCACTTGGTCTGAATCCTTCCCTGAATTAAACCCTTTGTACGTCTCCCCCGAACCGATGCCCTCTTCACTGGAACTCCCGTCCCTTCACTCATTCTCATCCCCTTCCCTCCTCACCACCCTCTTCCGCCACACCCCCTTCTCTTGTTTCGTAATACCCCGTGGCCATCGAGGCGGAGAGACAACGGCGTGTTCGGCCCGCCGGCAGTGTTGCCAGAGCCATCTCCCGGGGGGATTTGCAACGACAGGCTTTACCTTTATGCTCCTCGACCATTTATTTTTTTTTAATGTTATTCACGCCCACTTTAACCGCCGCGTTTCTTTCAGAGAGAGAGAGAGGGGAAGAGGAGATCCGCTTGTCTTATGCCACTCCACTTTTCGTGTTTCTGGAGTGGTAATTAAGAGGCGTGTAGTGAAGTGAGCTGTGAAAAATGTTATCATTTAAAAAAATGACGAGTTGGGGAAAATGTTATTTTTAGTTCCCTACTCTTAGCGTTGGGATTTTTTTGCGGATTTTATCCCTACGGGGCGGAGATTACCTATGTTTTTCGTTACGTTAACATACCTTGGGCCTCTCACATACTGCGTTAGTTTTTTTGTCACGATATAAATATTTCCGAGTTGTTTGGGCTGTTGATATTCCATTCCGTAAGAAAAAATTTCAGTTAATATTTCGTGGAAGCTTTCCGTATTAAAATGGAATACATGGCTTTTTATTCGCATTAGCATTTATTAATGACCGACTCTATCGACTGATTTCCGCATTTTAATGTGGAAAATCACAAAATAGTAACTTGTTATTGTATATCTTTAATGTATTAATAATGACGTGAATAATGAAGCACATTTCTCGAAGACACTTTAGGACATAGTTAAATTTGCGAATGAGAAAATTACGAAGTGACCCCGAAAGTGGACATTCATTTTAATGCACATTACATTTCCTTTGTGATAACATCCAGGTGCTAAGTTTTTCAAGGCCATGGTTGATGAATTCTTTATACCATGCCATTCTCTGCATAGTACAAGAGTAAAAAAGGACGATAAATTTGAATGACCGGTTTGAACGTTAAATGAGACTCGAAGGGTCCCCATTCAACGTTTCAAATGTTAACACTGTTTTCACGTTCCAATTTACGTACAATATTTCAAGCGTTTCGGTGAAACGATACCGAAGCAAGATCGTCAGTTGGAGGAGCCGAAACTAAATTATTTACCGGTGGAAACCATAAAACGTAAACTGTCATGACCCGGTCGAGGTCATCCAATGCAGCTGGGGCTCATTTCTTTCAGCCGCTCTCTCCTCGGGGGAAATGAAATCCCACGTCGAACATGGTGGGTGGATCTTCCTTCAGACCACAACGCCTGCATTATGGAGAAAGGGACAGACGAACCTCATTCCGTTCAGACCCGATTCAGGATTCCACCAGCTTCCCCCCCCCCCCATTTTTCTCTCCAGACTCACCCGTCGTCCCCTCCCATCTCCCAACGCCCCCCCCCAACCCTGAATAACCTTCCCTGAGTTTCCCTTAAGAGTATTGGTATGCAGAGGGCGGCCCTAGGGGGTTGGGAGTGAGAAACAGCGCTCCTCCCTGTGAGTTGGAAGAGGAGGATGGGGGGGTAGCGCGGGCGGTAGAGGCGTCCGTCGCTCGGAGAGATTCGCGCATCCCTCCGGATGAAGGCAAAACAGACTCGATTTTGCTCTCGTAATGGGATGAGGGGACATCTGCGTTGGATTATGGAAGTGTGTTTGCCGTTTTCCGTCTCTCCAAGCCGTCGGCACGCACGTCCCGCCCGGAATCGGTTATGTTTGACGGCACGGTTGATGTCGGAGGTCAATACCGACTGGGCAAAGCCGTGAGTCAAGCTCGCTCGACTTAACGAAGCTTATTTATTCGGAGGTGGTGCGAAATTCAATCGACGACCAAGGGGATAAGTTCTCGCGGCTACCCCGTAATGAGTGACCCTTTGATTGAAGATGAAAAGCGGTGAATTTCAGATTTGTGGAGCGATTACCCTCGAGGAGTTAATCGAGTTCGTTTGTTTTCATGTGAGATCCTACCGACTCTGAGGCATAAGCGACAACACTTTATGCCGTGAACAAATTTGTACATTTAATTCAAGAAAACTTAATATTATCCGCCGAATGTTAAATTAACTTCAAACGTCATTTGCGGGATCGTTTTTCAAGATTACTTCCATTCACGAGTTGCACAAATGCGAGGGTAATAAGTATTATATGCACTAATATTTCATGGGACTCCATTACTTCGTTTTTTCTTCTTCAAATTTCGCTTCCATTGCGAAATCAACGCATTGCATGATGGCCATGATCGTTTAAAAGCGAGGTTATACGTATCGTCTAACTCAAGTGCTAATTACGGCGGATGAGCAAAAAGGCGTATTCATTATCCACCCCGGAAGTTTAACCTACTTGTTCATCACAGTGGCTGCATTTTAGCGCGGGAGAAAGGTCGTAGATATATATATGAGTACACGCATACATGGTAATAAATACAGAAACCGTGGCACATTTATGGCTGTTCGACTAAGTCTATGTTTTAAACGAATAGTGTAGGATTTATCGTGTATAATTTTGATTACCAGAATATCATGATGAATGTTT
Source organism: Hetaerina titia (assembly GCA_037158775.1). Taxonomy (NCBI): domain Eukaryota; kingdom Metazoa; phylum Arthropoda; class Insecta; order Odonata; family Calopterygidae; genus Hetaerina; species Hetaerina titia. Next base: position 83,868,481 of record CM073776.1, on the reverse strand, counting down.
ACAAAGAACATGTTCCGCCTCAGACGATATATGCAAATTGAGATCTTCCTTTGACTTCCGAAGACAATACAGATTATATTAATTCTAACTGTTAATTATAATCTTTGGATGTCATGGATTTCCTGGTCTGAAAACCCTTCATTCACCAAAATCATTTTCGCACACCTAATATTGATTTTAATATTTTTAACATGTAATTAAGTTAAAGAATGGAATGCGATTCGAAGACTTAAATATGAAGAAATTGGATACGGACGTACCCATCAAGGTGGTAGGAAAATGCATTATCTATTTTTGTTATCCATGATCGTATGGCTATCGATCATTTCAGTTGATGTCTAATTGTGTGAATGTGTTGATTTCATTTAATGTTTAATTTCATGAAACTTTAAAATGAGCCCAATATTATTCTCGACTAAATCAACATCTTTTATTACATAAAATAATTAATGGCATTTACGTACAATTTTCTTTATGTACCCCCTCCCCTCGCGGCATTTCCCCATTCACGAGTGAGTGCCCTGTTCAAACACTGTATTCAATATTAGACGTTGTAAATCGCGCAGCCAAGGTTGAATGTCGCCATACATTACTGCTTTTATCTTCCTCACTTTCGAGGATTCACTAATTAACGCTTCGCTTCGTGGCTCGGAGCGGTTACCTAACCGCAGGAATCACGGGATATTAAAAACCACATCTGGCTCAGCACTCACCTATCATTCCTTAAAGCTGTCTCGCGTGAATTAGCCGAATGCATTTCCGCTGGAAATTTCATCCGCGGAAACAGTTAAGGCTTACTTTAATCGAACGAATTGATCCCTTGCCCGAACGGGGGAAACTTAAGTTGGAAGACGAACTCGCGACCAATTTGGAGCGTAGAAAATCAGTTATAATTCCACGATACACTCCGTAGTTCAACTGTGACTGATGGTAAGTAGAGTGTAAATTTTTCTCATGATTACAGAAAACATGTTCTATTCCATCGTAAATTGCTAAAATCATAAAATGTCGTGATTTTATGATTGCAGCTGGTAGTAATTTGATGGTATGGAGCGATTATGGAATGTTCGGCTAATAGCATCGTAAATGATGAATGTGGGTGAGCGGTTTATTAATAACAATTGTGAGTGATTGATTTTTTTAGTGGATGCGGTTAGGGATGTCGTGTGCTCTGACCACACAGATGCAGGCGAGCCGTTACTCTCCAAGCGTGCACACGTACTACAATGCTGACTCTGAAATAAAGGTAGTCTCCACATTCGAGCAATAATGGTAGAATCGGGATGTCCATTAATTATCGAGATTCCGGCTGAATGTTTTTCGTGGTTTTATTCATCCTTCAAGCACACTCCCCAAAGATTCAATTTAAACGGAGTTGCAATTGCGTATGGATCTATTGATTATTATCTTCGGTGATTAAATTAATTTTGACTTTAATTAAATGAACCCAATTTGCGTGTCTCCTGTCCAAATTTGTGCACTGTAATCAATCCCTCGACGTTGCCATGGTGATTAAAAAGGAGCACATATACGCAAAAAGTGAAATAATTATTTCATTTACGTACCAAACTCTCATTTACCAAACATTACCCCACGCGATAGTACTCCCGGACTGATTGGGCAACGGTTTCGCACAGTCTAATGAATCTTCCAGTATCAGAAGTTTTAGATCGACCTTTGTGACATTTACTTATTTTTCTTCGTTATGGATACATTTTATATTCGAAATTACACTCGGTATTTACATTTCGTGAAACTTCTCCCTTTGAGCGTTTTGTCTCACAACTCCGATCCCCTAAGGCAGCTCGCTTTTCGAAAATCTGTTCTTTTTATTAAATTCAAACAAGCACAAGTCGTTTGTACAGAAAACAAGAATGCCACGCCGTGTCAGCTAATTTCATCTCTGAAATTATGTATTTTTTTTGTTAATGACTCTCAAAGCCTTGGGTTATACAAGATATTTCTTGTAACGAGTGACATAGTGAACAAACCCTCAGCCCTTGAGACCTATGTTGATTGTACCATTTATTTGTATTAGTTCCGATTGTACCATTTATTAAGGGAGGCGACCGACAGTTGAGGCCATTTACACCAATAGTGGTAGAGGTGGGTAAATTGGTAGAGGATAGGATTTTCAGGGAAAGGAGAGAAACCTGGTGCCGGAATTAACCAACTCCTAGCGGTAGCCACCAAGGGGTGCGCAGTTTAACGTTCCATTCGACGGACGAACGGCGTACTTCACATAGCACCCAAAGTAGGGATCGGGATACCCCTGAAAAAATATAGCAAACCAACAGGATTCGAACCCGAGCTGCCCGGTTGGAATGTCATACACTATATGTTTTATGATGACCAGTACGGATTCCATGATAATTCCAAAATCCTACAGGAGCTCAAAAAATACTTTAAATTATATTCGCCTGTAAGGAAGAACGGTTGTATCTCCTGTGTAACGACCGTAAAAAGATCCATTGCTAGTGTTGTGAAAAGGAATCGCAAGACCAAATGAAAGCAGAGTAGATCCGCCCCTTTTCCAGGTTCGGAGAATCCACCTTTGGGTGAACAACTGTTTTGCAGTCAATTTATTAACGAGTATTGAGGTGTAGCCATCATGGCTGCCGCAATAGTGTTGAATTTAAAGATTAATAATCAAATTGAAATGAAAATATTGACTTTGTAATTCCACACGCTTTATTTTAGAACACGATCCAGGTTTCGATGTTGAACGTCATCATTAGGTGATCCTGATGATCACCTTCAACGTCGAAACCCGGGATGTGTTTTAAATAAAGTGTGTGCAATTACATAGCCAATAATTTCATTTCAATATGTTGTGTGAATTCCATAAAGTTACGCCCGAGAAAACAAATAATATCAAAGATTTGTTTTTGTGCACATGCAACCATTTTAACGCCGAAACATCTCCGTACTCTGTAACCTTTCGGGTTTAAGCCATTCCTGCAGCCAGTTTTTGTCATGACCGACTCTGGTGCATAGGTGAATTGGAAGAGATAAATATCGTTATTTGTTTGAATTTCGGCCGTGACAAGTCAAACGGCGAATGAATTTGGACGTCCATGTCCTCTTGGCCAATAAGAAAGGACGGCGTTCGTTTTCAGAGCTCCGGGCGTCAGCGATGTATTGATCACACCAATCAGTTATGCATTTCCGGTGTATTGCAAAATGTCGGCTGTGCAAACTAGCTATTGGAGGAAAATGTCCATGTGTCTAGTGGGATTATAGTTACCAACCGCTCGCTGGCGATGGCAAGCTTAAATTAATTTTTATCTCCGATCGTTAAATTCCCATCAGCCGGGTCGAGAACGGCAATGCAGTCGCTGGTCGCAGATGACGGCATTGCCTCAGAGCACTCATCAATCGTAACGGCATTCCATATCCAACCTTTTGCGCCGTAAGGCCTTGTTCGGTCTCTTCGATTCAGCTTGCTTATCTTACGAAATAAAAAAAATTGTTTATCCATTTATGTCCAAATGTTTTTTGAAATGAATCGCGGTGACAAAATTGGGATTTTTGGAATTCCTTAATTTTCTGCTTCTGTTCAGCTCCAGCTGGCTTTGTGATACATTGTATTAATTCTATGATAACTGATGTACTTCCTAAGCTACTTCGGACTTCACGTTAGCCATGAATATTCATTTTGCTGTTACTAGTAATTTTGCACAGGCTTGCAAAAGAATGATTGATACACTCAACGCTATTGTGTGGTGAAATGCGTTGTACCATTCAGTTTTAATTATTTGGGAAAATATTGTTTGTAATAATGTGAATATCTAGGAAAAATATATTACAGTTCCAAATATGTAGCTTAATGTTTGTAAAATCGTTATTTTAACTACGCTAAATTTCCTTCTTCCGTTTTCTCCTTTGTAAATGGTAGATGTATTAAATATTGAGTTTCATTTTCCTCTTGTAAATGTTAGGTATATGTATATTTTAAATCGTTGAGTTTCGGTCGAAAAAAAGTTTTACTATTTAGTGGAAAGAGTTGGAATAATTAGGAATAGGAAAGAACTGTGTATTCAATGCGTCCATTGTCTGGTTGTTTATGGTCTCTAAATTGTATCTATTCCCAATTCATAAAACAGGAAATGCTAAAAATGTGTTCTTAAAACATATTTTATACACTCAATAGTTATGAAAAATTTATAGGAAAAATTATTCAGATTTTTAAAAAAAACTTAATTTGAAATTTGAATTAATTTCTCATGTATTCTGATTTACACACGCATAAATAAAACTTTTCACGGGTACTTTTAGCTCATAATTAAAGTGTAGATTATTTTTATTTACGTAATTGTTTATCTCCCTAAATTTCCTTGCTTGAATTTTGTCTAAAATAATTTTTGTATGGAAGAAAATTGTATTCAATAGATCGAGAAATTTGGTGATATTGCTGGCACATTGAAAGAAATTACCATCTCCGAATAAATTTTAAGAATTCATCAGAAAGCAAAAAAATAGGATTTATTAGAAGAGTATTAGAAAAATGTGTCGGGAAGTACATAGAGCAATATTATCTTTCCCCAGTAAGTAAGCCTCGTTTTGAATATATTGCTAATGCATGGGATCTTCACGAAGTTGTTGTATTGGTGGCCGAATTAGGTCGCGTGCAGCGTAGAGGAGCTAGGCTGGGAATCACTCAATGGAGCGACGGTTAAATTACAGATCAAACCTCTTGAATAAATTGGAAAGTTGTCTCTTTAAAAATGATGTTGAAAATGTATTATTTGTAATGTGGTAGGACAGATCGTGTAAATAAAATTAGAGAGATTAAATGCAGCAAACATAAATTTAAGATGTAATTTTTCCTCACGAACAATACGGTATCAGAATAGCGTTGTCCAACCGCACTTGGGTGGAAAAGAATTTTGCTTCAAAGTAGTCTGGTGAGTAAGCATGCCCTGCCACACACCCTAGCGGTGGATTGCAGGGTATCATGTATGTATGTCAAATATAATGCGTCTCCTATTGTATAAATTAACAGGGGTGAGGGGTTTTACCAGACCACTTACCTCCTGATCAAAAACTTTCCGAGTCCAATTGGTTAACGATATTGAGCTAGATAACAAAAGAATGAATCTCTGGTGCGGTTCGATCTTCCGCGTGCCTTAATACTTCAAATCGCATTAAAGAAAGGAATGAATGAATTTCAACTCTCCTCCCCTCGATCCGTGTTGCAGCTCGCCCTTCCACGTCGGTCTCCACTTGGGATGTCCCCATGCATTGAATTTCGATTTGCACCGAGGTCCCGACTTCGCTGGATCGCATTCGTCGCCGATTTCATTTTTCTCGCTTATCAGAGTCGAACCCAAAAACGCTCTCCCAACCCTTCCGGAACGCGGCGAACGAAATCTATTCGAATCCGACGCATTGATGCGCGGGTGGAGGAGATCCCGAGGGGATTGTTCCGTGGAGGAAAAAAAATGTATTTCAAAGAAAAAGATATTACGGCCACGTGGGCGTTAGCCTCGCCCATTATCATTTTTTTTGCATTCACGCCTCGGGGACCGTCGAGGCGACAATTGATGCGTTTTATCATCCGGCATTCTCCAGCGCCCAATGGGAGAAGTGAGAGAGAGGGAGGGAGAGTCTGGTGCTACTCCCAAAGCCATACGGCGCCTACGAAGGAAAAATGACGCTGCTGCGAATCACGTCGCATCCGAGCTGCTGGGGTTAACTGAGCCAACAATGGTCGGGAGGGGGAGGAGGAGTTCTGGTGGGTGGGTGGGAAAGATCGAACTGGGACGTAATTACGGAGGGTTGTATTCACGTGAGCCAAGGCCCACAACCCCTTGAAATCATAATTGCGAGTGTGGCGCGCGGACCTACGCGACGTATTCCTAGTTCAAAAAGGGATTTGGGAAAAAAAAGATCCATTACTTGAATTTTCTCTCCTTGCAAATTTAACCCTGTAAGCGATAATACGTTCAATATGCACAGTCGGTATTCTTACCAAAGCCATATTGTGGAGAAAACAATATATTTTATTTGATTAGTATGCATCCTGCTGATAACGAGTTGAATTACGACAGCTATGCCTTGTGATATATGTATGTATATACCGTGATCAATTTGTGTAAATAGAAATTGAATGAATAGGATAAATACTATCTTGGATTTGTAAATTTGCTCAAATTCAACAATAAAGCTATTCATTTTGCATGACTGCTGTGGCCAATCTGTCAATAAATTGTTGGTGATTAATTATGGAAAATGTTCAAGATATACAAAACAGTGTGTATAATTCAAATCATCTGTGTGAATAATATCGTGTTCAATCTTGCGATATCTAAACTCAAGGTTCTCGTATTGATGTCCTCCCCCATTGCCTGAGGTATTCAATCTGCAAACCTTTTTGAAGATAAGTTTTCAAACTTTTCATAAATAATTAAAAACAAGATTCATTTTAATCGCATACATGTGCTAGAAATATGAAATTATCTTTTTCGATCAAAAAAAAACTATGCTTGTTTTTATTCCCGAAGTGGATATCCAGTTAGAGTAACTTTGATTTGTGAAAACACAGCCGTTCGTTCAGAATAAAATTCAACGACATCTGCATACTTCTATTTTAATTCACTATTAAGCCGTGATGAAACTTTCCGCGACCCCATCCCTAACTGTTTCTGAAGTGAGGCTTCCATTCCATTTCAAACTCGCTCCAAGCTTGAGTTCGTGTTTCGGGAATGCTACGGCGAAGACGTCTTTGTTTTTGGTGACCCAGCTTGATTGTGCGCCGGGTGGCGATGGTGGTTCCCGAAGTATGTAACGGGCGTGGAGAATTAGTTCCCTTAAACTTCCTCGGCGCGTTTTAATGCGGTAGTGACTTTAGGCGAGAATATTGATGAAGCTGGATCGTGAAATGCATTTTCTCGCATTCTTCAAAGAACTCTTCGTTAAACTGTTAAATCGATAATTTTGTAGAACGGTGAAGTCCTTCCTTTGAATCAAATCCAACCTACCGATCATTTGACACAACCTTTATCCAATTCGGTTGGAGGCGATTGAGGTCAATTGGATTGGTTCTGATGAAGATCTTCGACTTGGTTTGCAATTTTTATTAGATGTTACTCGATTAGTCGTTGTTGTCGATTAGAAATGTTGTCAAGTTTCGTTTAGTTTTTATCGATGCCTTTATGTTTTCCTAATGGCGACATATTTTCGCTAGTCATGTGTTTTTTTTATTTCTCTACTAAAAAAACCGTTTCACTTTTTTAATTTGAGAAAAATTAGTTACATATCAATCCGGTTTGATAGGCGACGGTTGAGTTCACCCAACACTAAACCCAATACAAACCCAAAAGGCATTTCTCTGTTCTGCCAATGGTTTCCAGGGAATTTGTGATACCCGAAAAAATCACATAATTTGGATGAAGCGGAGGGTGCCCAGAGGTGTGCCGAGGAATTGAGCCTGGGCCCTCCGGTCAGTAGTCCAACGATTTACCCCTGGACTACCACGTCCCCTATATTTCTCTAATTTGATGATTTTATTCATTGGCGAGAAGTTGTTGTTTCCTATTCTCTTTCATAGAGCCTGACTGCTTTGTATCAACGTTGACAATTTTTTTTATCCTTTGCGCCATAATTAGAGATTATTCGTGTCTGATTGGTGAGAATATGGGACCTTTTGGGTTTTAACCTGATAATCGATGGTATTTGTCTTTGGGGATGGGATTCTGTGGCTCTTCCACAGCATCAGAGTGTAAGGACTCATTACAATGCCGAGAAATATCTTTGGTGGTGGTTGATGAATATACTGTACGTAGGTAATTACATCAATTCACGAAGTGTGGCACACCCTCTTCAATAATGCATCTGTTTTGCTTTAAGTTTTGAAATTCCGAAGGAGTGAGCGTGCTGAGAAAGTTAGACATAACGGAAGAGAGAAAAGGCTTACTGTATGGTCAACTCACTCAACTAAAAAATATTAATCTAAAAGGAAAAATTAAAATCATTCCCGTTCGGCAAAATCTAGACTAAGTAGTTAGTTAATCATTAAAATTCAGGAGCTATTACAATTATTAAACCTCATGGTTGTACTCACAACCAATATGAATACTCTTTTGTCAATATTCAGATAATAATTCTCGTTTTTTTTATATTTGCATGTTTTTAAATATTTTTTCATGGTTCCATATTAATCTAATTTATTTTTTCTTTCAGGTAAGTGATCCAAATGATTCCTTGAGAGATTTTCCAGAATATTCTTCCAATGAATGTGAGTAAACTGCTGACAATATAATCCTGGTTAATTTTCAATATTTTTTACAATGTCATTTGACACACCATGACCAGTAACACGTTCAAGGAAATTGTGCGATTACTCAATCAATAATGCTGACTTCATATAATTGTACGTCAATTTACCGTCTGTAGCACAGTAGCTAAACCATATGATAAATCTGACTGTAGCATAGCCATCGAGAACCAAACCTAAATATGATTTTGAATGATGGGAGAATGGAATGAAATTAATTAAAATATAGTCAACACAATTTCTTACGTTGAGTCCTCATATTGAATCTTCATCATTTTTCTAATTCCTATCATATCCCTTCTTCCCGAAACAAACCAAGTTTCGTTTTTTTGTCAAAATTTCACTGATAAAATTTAGCATATTGACAAATTAATTTCCATTTTTTCCTTGTGTAGCGTAAATTCACGTCAAATAAATTTAGTGTAAATTCATAATTTTGACGATTGCGGATTTAATTTTCCAAGTATTATCATGTAACTCTAAATCTTTGGAATTTCTTTACGGTGACGAATTTTGATTAAGACGATTTAATAAGTCGTCAATAATGTCTTACGTAAAAACTGGTCTCGTTGCATCACAAATCCTACGTAATTTACCCGCGTAAACATTGGGCTAAAAACAATTTTGTTTCTTTCGCTTAATCAACAAAAGGTTCCCATGGTGATCCCTAGTGGCTGTGAGCTACATCACTCTATAAATATCCGTGGATTATAAAATATTTCGAATCAAAATTTGCATTTCATATGTTGATCCAAAGAAATATCACTTATGGTGATAAGTTATGCTGAAATTTGAGAAGATTGTGAAAGTTTTTGCGCACCGGAATACATACAAACGAATGATATTATTTACTCCACCTCACCTGGCTGCAGGCTTTTACTCTTGGCTTACCTTCCTTGAATTTCCGCTTCTGAATTATGGGCGCTGCAGTTTGAACTCGGGCCTCGAGCGAGCCACGATGTTTGAGCTACGATTCCAAAGCTCCGAGAGCAATTTTCGCGTCAAAATCGCGTTTTCACCTCCAACCAGGCAATTAGAAACTCATTTGTTTTCCCTCCGATCGAGAGCTGGATTCATATTTCAAAACATTTTTCCACCACCCACCCGATAGGAAAGAGGGTGGGTGGGGGTAAGGGGATAGTTAACGGCGAATATATAATGGTCAAGGTCGCGCGCAAAGTGAAATGAAAGCTTTGCAACATGCCCGGGGTCCGCGCTATCCCATACCAATGCACAACATCGCCCAGCCACCTCCGTTCCCTTCTCCGGGTTTCCTTTGGAGGAACATTTTGACGTCGGTCTGAGCGATAAATCAAAAGAATCTGCGTCTGCCTTCCAGCGTCGGTCGGCCCTCTCGCTTACGACCCGACATTACGGCATTCTCGACCTATCCTTTATTATTATTTTTCGACCCAAGCGTCGCACCATCTGGGGTGTTCGTCCGATCATCTAGGCGGGCGACGGAAGTTTAAAAAAAGCCTTTAATGGTCGATCATGCGCGAGAGAAAAATTCGTGGCGATTGCGAGATCGAGTCGCGCGTGTTACTGCTTAGCACTCTCGTGTGCGGAGATCCCGACTCCGCCTTGACTTGACGAGAGTTAATGTGTCGGTATCTACCTTTAACCTCGCGCTGTCCGCTCGAGAAAACTTTCCATTCTCCCGTCCCGTCCCCCGCGAAAAATATATAAGCGACGAGATAGCGATTTGTGTTACAAGGCGACCGTTTTTCTCGCATCTTGCCGCCGTCCTCCCCTCACCCCGTTCGCGGGCGCGCCTATGCGATTGATAAAACGTCGCGAGACGCCACGGGACATCAACGCACATAAGAATATATAAACTCACTTCGTGCGCTTCTCTAGGCCTGGAGTCTTTTTATTCCGTTCTGTCACCTCCAGGTCCTCACCTACGTCCGGTTCTGTACTGTGGTGACTCAAACAGGAATTGACAGAATGACGATGGCTATTTGAAGCACCTTGACCTTGAGGGTTGGTGATTAAATTGCCAATATCGCGGAAACAATCCCAGTTTCCTGTGTCCATGAAATATTAGTCTAGGGACAACCCTTATTGCTATTTACACGCACCTATCATCATTTAATCTTCTCTCATATCTTTGCCGGCCCAGGTGACGGTGAGTCCTCGCCTACCAACTCAAAGGTCGCGGGTTCGATTCCCGCCTAGGTGGATTTTTCTCAATCTAGGGCTTGGGTGTATGTTATTGTCTTCAATGTAATGTGTAAAGGGTTGGTGGAAGGAGTAACTAAAAAGTCTCAATCTCGCCCAATCAAGCCGATAAAAAAATTAATAAATATCCATAATTTTTGCATTAATAAAGTGGTTGTGCGAATTTTTTGCGTTGAATATTCATAAATTCAATTATGTTTTGCATGTTTTAAGTTTTTGACGTTTTGCGTTGTCGTTAATTAAGTGTTAATTTAATTATGACTCAATTAATTAACCTTTGAAAAATTCTCGGGAAAATCCCCATGGAATGCTCGTCAATTAAATGTTTTGTGTATTATTTAACCGTAATCATTAGTCTCTTACTCTCGCAGAGTGCTGCTTAAATAACATAGGCGAACGGTGGATGTCTATTTACCTAATATTTGCAATATTGGTTGGTGAGCATGTTTTTTTTCTGCATTTTTTCATTTTGCCTTTTCTTCATACGAAAAAAAAGGCAAAAATGAAAAAAAATTCAAATGAAATTTTGTTCACATGCGAGCTCGTATTTTTCGAACTAGCATTTTCTGCTTCGAAAACGAAAGGTTAAATTTCATCAGTGAGAATATCAGTCGATGGATGTGTCTGACACATTAAACGCAACTGTCCAATCACTCTTGGGAATTTGCACAAGTGGCGACGGTCATGATGTGGGCGTGTTGCAATGCCTTGAAAATGCAGAAAGTTCACCTCCTCCCCGAGTCCAACTCAGTCGAATGAGTACTGCAAAATAGCAATTGTTTCTCTTGCTCAAATCGGAAAGATAAACGTTTCCATGTACGTCGGAGCATTCAAAAGTCTGGAATATTTTTGAAAACACTACTATCTTGTTAGACATTATGTCAGTGTCAATTTGCTGGCATGTTACCTCCTGCCCTCATTTTTACGCCACAAAGAGGCGTATTAGGGCAATGGTTTTTAGTTCAAGGTGCTTCTTATCTTGCTTCCATTCCTCGGCGATTAAATCCCTTGCCGCTTAAACAAAATATCGTGAATATCAGTGGAGAGATGCATTTTATGAAAGGCATTCACACCTATATCTTGATGTCATGGCTACAACGTGGCCGCAATAATCCAGGATAAGCTGGAGTAGAAAATTCTTTTTTCCATGCTAAATCTCATGACATAATCTGGGAGTGTTGTTAAATATGGAAATCATCATATAGCTTCTTCAATGGGACTGTAAGGTTGCAACGGTTTGTATTTTTAAATTTTCTTTGACTCCTATCCGTGTATCTTCACATTTGTATTTCTTTAATTAAAGATTATTGTCTACTGCTCCTTTGAGAAAGTTTGAGATATCACATGCTACTGATAGTCGTGATTCATGGCGGTTATCATTTATTTTGATTGGAGATTTTTATCACCGCTTCCTCCCAAGCTACTTTTCCTACGCACTAGCTTACCTCCCACGAATATTGTTCACCAAATCTCGCCGAAAACTGGGAGTTTTACCGAATGAGAAAAAAATGTGCGCGCATGCTCTTGTACTTCGTATGCCTGTTGGCATAAAATCCTATACGTATTTTTTTTTCGAATGTTTTGTCATCTATAGGACATGTATAATGGCATGTTGGAGTTAATTCCCATCGTTTAAATTAATCAGCGTGAATGCACGCATTTCCATCGGCGAGAAAAATATGTTTTTCCTGTTGATCATTCTTCAATATAACCAGAATTTCTGGGACCTTTAATCCAAATTTCTATACAATGACGCCTGTTCTGACAGTTATTGCTATTATAAAATAGGTATCCATGGTTTTCCTGTAACTCAATCAGTATATTTGTCTTATCTCAAGTTACTACCGAATCCATGAGTAATGAGGGTGTATTAACCAAAAGAAACGCGTTAGTTATGGTGGGAAGTGTACAATATGGAATCCGGCCTCATTTTTTTTACTCTGGTTAAAAGTCCCAGTTAAGAAAAATGTACAGTTTCCTAGATTATGCGCCACTGCAACCAAGTGCTGAAATTGAATTCGCTTTGAGGAAAACATGCAAGTCATTTCAGAAATCTGTGTTTTCACAATTTTTTTTCTTTCCGCCATATTCACAAATACTCCTCTCCTAGTTCTAATGGGAGTGGTCCGCATTTTTCATATTCACATAAGAAATTTGAAATCTGCAAATATCTTATCATGTTAGCAGCAATGAATTATCAGAAAATAACAGAAGGGGAATAATGTGCAGTGTCCCCGAACTATTAATATTATCCGCATTAAGCAAGCGAAAATGAGAAGCTCAACGATGAATCAAGAATATTATTGAAATCCTTTAAATGAGAATTCAGTTAGTACCCATGAACACCTGCGGGACAGCAATAAAATCAATATAGTTTTTAATTATCTTATTTTACCTAACTTATTGCATATTTTCGGGGTTAACCGTGACTAGCTGTCGCAACTAGTCCTGAAGATGTGTAATGAATCCCATAGCAGTGCATGCAGCTAGGGAATCCTCAATGTTTAGATTTTCTTAAACATTACCAAAATTCGGAAGTGTTCCTTTCTTTATTGTTTTTAATATTTTTGATTTTGTCGTGAATCTTCCCTTTCAGTCACTCAAACTGTTGCCTCTAATTAATATTTCTCCCCACTGAGAGTCATAGGATTAATTATCAATAAGTGCGCTTTTTAGCCATAAAGTTTTAACGTGCAACATGGCAATTTGCTCAAATTATTCGAAGTTCTTCAGTTAAGTATTCCTTGCAATCGGATTTCAATGGCTAATGAGTGTTTTCTTTCAGCTGTCAAGAGATGGCATTCACTGTTTTGCTAAGGAAAAATGAATCAAGGGTTTGGGACTTGTTTGTTCTACTTCTCAACAAAGTGGAGGGTGTGTTATCCCCTTTGAGAGTTCGAGCCTTGCCCTGCTCCGTTGGCAGATAAGGGAAAAGCAGGTGTACACGAGAGAGCTCAGGATTTAAAAACTTGCTCTGTCTCTTCCCCGAAGTGGAGAGGCTAGTTTCTCAAGGCGCAACCATTTATTATCCCTCTTTACGTTTCGTCGCGGCCATTTCTCACCTCCGTCGTATTTACATTCAGGTGCTTCCAGCAAGATTCCCGTCGCGCGCGGGCGTTAAGTGGAGTGGAACTCCTCTGCCGCTACTCGGGCAGCCATGTTGGAAGACGCCATTTCGTCACCGAAGACGACAATGTGAACGTGGCCGCGAGCGTGACGATTGTTCCGTTCTACTCGTAGTCCGAATGTGATCTGCATTTTTGTTTTACTCATTGCTGAATTGAGTGGATTATTTTAAAATATGCCTCCTCTGTGTAAATTGAACTTCAATCATAATAAATGCCCAGTTATTTCATGATAGAGATGCTTTGGAAAACACAGCTCTCCTTGTTATATTTTACCATATTGCCAAAATACCTAAACGATATTCTGCATAAATTTCGCAGAATTTGATTTATTTTCAATGTCACGCCCAACGCCTGTTCCTGAATTATCATTTGAATGCCAAAAATTGACATAACCAGCCCTCCTCCATTAATACTATATGCTCATTAGCCGCGACTGTTTGTTAGTATTTTTTCTTCCAACATCAAGTAATAACAAATATGCTTTCCCGGTCTCGAATTATTACATTGAACGGAAGTTTCAAACGTAACTCTCAAGCAAGGTGTAAAGACAAGCATATTTATTCATTGCTTGTATAGGATAAGTATTTTACTTTGACTTCGTCTTGTTTATTAGGAGACGAGTCAATGCTATTTTACATCAAGGTGACTTTAATGCCGAACTGATGCACATCATCGTGTCTCCATCGCAGCGTTCCCAAACACCGACCTCCCCGAGAGTTAACACTTTGCCGCTCGTATTTTTTTTAGTTATTTTCGTGCCCTGCAAGTTACCGCTCGGGTGTGGTAGGGGATAAATACACACCAGACTAATTTAGACCCGAATATGACCCTACCGAAGTAGAACAATGTTATTATGATCCCTTATCGTTCGTGGAAAAAATGACATCTTTAATCTAACTGTTCTACACTTGATCTCTTTAATTTTATGGCCATGATCTCTCCTACCGTAGTACGATGGGGGTAATAATACATTTTCAACATCACTGCTAAATAGACGCCCTTCCAATTTATGCAAGAGATTCAATCTGTACTTTAACCTATACTCCGTGAGTGATTCCCAGCCTAGCTGCTCTTTGGATACGCTACTAGGTTTATCAAAACAACGTTTTACAAATCTAGCTCCTCTACGCTGCACGCGATCCAATTCGGCAGTCAATCCAACTTCGTGAGGATATCATCTATATTTGCAGAATATTCTATAAATCAGACCTAACCAGCGAAAGATAACATTTCTCTTTTACATTTTCATCACATTTTCCCTGTACTCAGTACTCCTCTAATAAAACCTAATTTATTGTTAGCTTGTCCACATATTCCCCGTATGTGTTAGGTCGTTAGTGAGGGTAACACCTAGGTATTTAATTGATTCTCCATTTCGGTGTTCCCGATGCAGTAGGCGTTCGGGAGGGAATGTTTATCTTTCAAAAATTAATCCTATCGCGAACGCAAGCGTCCGTATTCTGGACACAAACGTTTCCGACGGCGTATTTTACGCCGATTGGGACAACTGAACTAACAGTTGGAATTTTCTCTTACGAAATGCGTACAATCAATCGTGAATTAAGAAATTCGATATCGTTGTTGGAATCCATGTCTAGAATCAGTTCTACTGCTTGCTATTCGTAAGGCAGTAATGCTGCGTGGTTTGTGATCCTCATCAAAACGATCCGTATTGCCTCGAAGAAATGAGGATGTGATCAATCGCCTGCCAAGCATGCACATTTAAGCCAACGCTGAACGAAATCTGTCTTTCGTCTTGTTAAATTTTTATTTCCTCGTGGATACTTCTAGCGGTGAAGGCGAGCAACTCTCTTGCAATTTCTTTCTTCGGTGCGAAGTGGATGATGGATTAGTGGCATTAAACAAATATTTCCACGTGAAAAAATCCACAGAATTTTGTTAACATACAGAGTCCCCAGCCCGGGAGGAAGTCCTTTGGTTGCAAGGATCGCCGTCGGTTTTCAATCCCCTAAAAATTTATCCCCAGGGAATTTAACTCAAACAAACCTGAAATGGTGATTGCTCTCAATTGAATCAAATGTTTTTCGACCCGAAACGCCGGAACGAAATTTTTTATAGTTTCCTCGAGCCACCTTCGTGAATATTTTCGATCAAATTCTGGGATTCCGGAGAGAAATATTTTGTGACATGTCAATGAACAATGTACCTTATCCGTTAGTGACTCTCGACTGAGTCGCTATGCCCAGAAGGAAGCCGGTGTACAAGTGTCTTTTCTCCATCCCACGTTAGCTTCCACCCACCTTCCCTCACTTCCTTCCGTGATGGACAACCTTGCCATATCCAACTCGTGACGCATCCGTTCTCCTCTCTCGCCTTTCTTTTGTGTATCCACCTCTTTTTCCCTCTCCTTCCACAAGGAACCTCTTGTAGTCAACTGAGCATAGCCATCATTCGTCGCCGTCGGCGTTGGTTTCCCTGCACCCCACAGCCCCCCCTCTCTCCTCTCCCTCTCCTTCACCTCGCCTTGCGTGCTCGCACACAGCCACAATCCGCCCGCCTTTCTCTCGTTTCCTCGCTCTGAATAACTTGTTATCATATTCAGATGATTTTATTTTATTTTTTTAATGTTTTTTCCTGCTTCCTGCGCCGTAAACAAGGCGTTCTTATTTTACGTATGGTTAAACAATGGACACCAAATCGTATGTTTCATCGCAAGGATAATTTTATTCGTGTGAAAAATAATGTAGGTTTAAAATAATCTAATGCCATAAACATAATGGTTGGTGTGGTAATCCAGTAGGGTAGAGCGCTCGGCTGCTAACTGGAGGACCAAGGTGATTTTTCTGGTATCGGATCCTCCTGAGAAACCACAGGTGGCAAAGGGAAAGGGTCTACCCTTTTCCCCACGCCCCACATCCTGATGTGTGAATTTTACAAGCCATAAACGGCTTAGCATTAGGTGAGCTGTGCCCTCACCTTTCAAACCAACTTTTGTGTTGGCTGCGAACTCGTATTGTGGTACACATACACTCGTATAAAAGGCTACTCGGCTACCGCGCATTCATACTGCATTTAAATCGTAAAGGTTGTTCTCTCTCCTATGAGTTAGCGAGTTTTGCAAGTGGTAGCAGTCATAAAAAGCAGTGATACACGTGGTATATGCACGTAAATAATGAATATTATGAATAAATTCACGCAAATGTGGATATTAGAAAATTAGGAGGCAATAGTCGTTGCCTAAATTCATTCACTATTGTTCTGAGAGGCTCTCTTCTGCTTAAGCGAGAGATTACTTTAATTTGTGATGCTATGGGCAACCAAGATAAGAATGAAAACGCAAGAATACCTAAAGTTATGCGGAAATTAAATATTTTATTAATATCTGTAAATTAAACATTTTATTAATGTCTAAAAACACAAGGGCACGTTATGTGGAAACTAACATTTTATTAATGTCTGAATAAGTTGTGCGGAAATTAAATATTTTATTAATATCTGTTTCGTATGTGGACGACATTGATGACATGCGGTTAAACGCGGTCAAAAAAGATTCGTAATTACGTGTAAATACGTCCTGTACCCCTGAGATATAAAATTATAATTATTCAAAATGTAACGTTAATAGTTTGGGGCATGTCTGCATTCCTTACAATAGTATTTATCTCTCTTAACATTTTGTTCAGGGTACGTTCTTGCTAATTTCTCTCGTCATGATAAAAGGTGTTCAGATTGTTCATTAGTGTAATGGCTAGCCGAATGTTTGTTACGGTAACCCGAAAAGATATATCCACAGAATTCAAAGATGATAAAATATGTAATATATTTTTTACCACAACGAAAAAGTGTGCAAAATCACAACCATACACAAGCAAAAACAAATTCAAAAACTTAGAAAGTTAAAATGAGAGAACGCTTGCTGTTGTATACTTTGTGCTTATGTGTGCACCTATACATGCATGAATTTATATTTTCCATGGAGATTGATTTGATCTCCCATTCGTTGAATTGAAAACTCAAACTCATGTATAACGTCTAGACGGATAGATGCGTAATATTTCATTCATCCAACATTTGGCGTACTCAAGGTAGGCATATAACCTAATATTACGTGGCGCATGTTTTAAAATATCAATTTCGATGTCCGAAGACAGTATCGTATCAAGGGAACCACCGCAAACCATGCGGAAAATGTATGCCTTTCACATCACGGCCCGTAAGATATTGTTTCTGATTAAGGAATGACCTTTTGTGGCCGATGGTGGGGGAGGGGGGGTTCGAATCAATCAGTCCACCTCACGGCGTCTGGATCCCGCCCCCACCCTCGTCGCTGCTGGCAAGCTGTCCCTCTCTCTCTCTCTCGCATGGTCTTGGCACAACTCCCCTCGCCAAATCCACACGCAGACACACTCACACATGCAACATCCACCTGCCTTTAGCAGCCACCCTCACGGTTTCGCACACGGCCGCCTGGGCGCCATAGGTCTAGAGGCCCCAATGAAAATAAGAGAAACAACTGGCATTACTACACTGCAGGCTGTTTATGTTCGTGGGGATCAGATGCCTATCCCCTCGTTCCCATGAGACGGGCATGAATATTCAAGACGGTCTTTCGTTTAACATAGATATTCTCGAGAAACGTTCGTGGTTTCCCTTCCTCTCCGGAGACTCATCTCTGTAATCGATTACTCATGCAAACCAGGGTCGCAGTCACGGATCACTCACGGGAAGGTAATGAATGTTGTAGGGACGACTAACTTGAGAAGGGCCAAGGTCCCCCTTCGCTCCTCCTCCCCTCTCCCGAATTTCCTACCCGTTAGCGACGAAGCAGAACTCAAGTTCACAGAAATTTTACTTCTCCTATGACGTAATTCGCTTTTATCAACTCTTCTCTCTGAGTCGAAAGGATTCGATGGAAAATATGATGGAAACTCGTCTTTTGCGATCCTTAAAGACGGTCAAGTGATTCTTCTTCCCTTTCACTCGAGAGTCTCGAGGGAAATTAAGTAGAACCGAAAGCATTTCTGAAGAAAGGTTAATTCCGGACAGCGATCGGGGTATCCGCTTTGAAGTGATCGCCCTCCCATAAATGGGCTCTTCTCCTGAACGGACAGCATGTCTGGAAAATCTTTTCCCTTTTACTCCTTCGCAATTGTTACATACGAGGACGAAAACGACGGAAACTCTTTGATTTCCCGGAAATAATGATTCCATGGATGGTGTTTCATTGAGGGAGCAGCTCAAGATGAAATAGAAAATTGCAGATGTATTGAAAATTAACCAATGGTACACTCAAATCCCTTAAATTTAATAAGCGTGAAATTAATTTTTATTCCTTTCCTTGAATTATTCAAACGTCACTGTGGGAAGTTTTATTGTTTGCTAATGCCTCTGATTTTTACCTCTGTGAAAGTACAATTCGTTAAATAATTGTTTATCCTTAGTGAGGAAATTATTTCAACTTTCCAGTTCAAGTGGAAAGAAAATTTCTCATTGTGTTCCTGAGAATCCTTTTGTCTTCAAATCTAAAAGGTCTCGTACGTCATAGGGAAGAACTCTCAAGAGATATTCTTAACTGAGGATTGTGCAAGTGTGTCCCATTGTATGAACAATCGCTGAAGCATTTCATAAGCATGCACTGAATAATTCGCTGTACATCTTCTGCGAACGATCTTGTTTCTCATCATAAAAAGGCGAACTGTCAACTAAACTTCACCACTTGCATATTTTTATTCGTAGTTGCTGATCTCATTTCGTTTATTTATTAATACCCTTTAAAAGCACTATTGAAACCGAATTTGGGAAACATTTGCATCGTAAAATACCATATAATATAAAATTACTTCATTCAACGAGAGTGTACGTATGTTCTTCGGAAGAAAGAGATTTATCGCACGCCACGACTGAGCACCACGGCAAATTAACTTGCCGTCTTTGGTACACAGGGTGTAACGCCCGTTTGTTCTCAATGCTCCCAGTCATTTGGATTGCAAGGATTATCATTTAATGCCGATAATTGCACTTGACGAATTTAAAAATACATTTTTAAGCAGTCACAAGACGTGGGGAGAAGTAATCGCTGCACTACCGTGGTCATGTCTCTCTCTCTCTCTCTCTGTGACACAAGAGGCCAGGGACACCAGTGGTGGATCCGTGGTGGCGTAATTGTGAATCCTTGCAACCCCGACGCCATCAGTCATTTGTTTATGGTTCGCCCGACGGCGTTTCTCGAACGCACGCACGATTTTCAAACCCACTCCGCTCCCCCCATTGATTCCTCTTTTCGCTGACGTCTTCGCCCTCCCTTATAAACAAACGTATCTCTCCGAGAATTCTCCTCCCATCAATTGAGTGCACTCGCCACCGTACTCCCCATCGTGCCTCCCTCTCCCGCCCCGCCCACCTCATCCGCTCTCCCTCCCGCCGACGGCGATAAGTTTTCCCACCCCGTCATCTCGCATCCTTCGGTTGCAGGTTCTCGCGGAGGGTGCCGGTCGTATTTTTACGAACACCGCTCCCATCCTTCGCTCATTTCAGTCGTGTCGGCATTCAGATCCTCCATTCCTAAGCGTTTGATAGAAATATGGAAGCACTCTACTTTATCATGAAAGATAAACAGAGTGCTTGAGGTTACCTTTAACATTAATAGGGGAGGCGGGGTTATGAGGACCGGGCTTTCGCAAAAATCAAGCGGTGATTATGGATTTCTGCATGCTTTTTGCATAGGCTCTTCGTTAAGGACGAGGACAGACTTCGATAGTTGTTATCAATGATTTGCCACCCTCGGATGTCTAGAGATGAAAAGGGCACCATCCTCCATTTACTGGTTGAGTCTTGAAGTGCACCATGGTCGTATTGTTTTCCCGCGGTCTCAGCATCTTTCATTCCCCGGAGTGGTAGCGGGTGTCTTTTTGCTTGCGTCGCTCATTCTATGGATAAACGCCACACAAAGGAAATGCGAAATTGTGACCCTCGAATATGCCGGCGAATGCATTTGCCATCGGCCCACTCACCTCGCCCTTCCAAACTCCTCCTTTGGGGAACGTCGAAATCGTATACGAATCAATTATCAATCCTTAGAAATCTGTTTACATCAACAACATTGGGGCGGATACTTGGAAAAGAACATCAAGTGAGAACATCAGAGAGTATATCTTGGTTATGAGAATTATTATTTTCATTTAGATCTCGTAGGCAGCAGGTGGAACAGTTTACTTATATTGGAAGTGTTCTGGAACAAAACGGTCGAAGTAGTAGGAACATATGGAGAAGAATTGTGTTGGGCAAAGAAGTTTCCACAAAGAGGAGGGATTTGATGAAAGGAAAGTTGAATGAGGAAGTTAAGAAACGGCGCATCAAAACTTCTCTATAAACCGTGTATAAATGTAAGGCGCGGAAAACTGGTCGATGGTCAATGAAGCAAGATTGGAGGCTTTTGAAATTTGGGTGTTGAGAAGGATGGATAAGATGAAATGAATGACACAGTTTCAGGCGTAACATAGCGGAAATCCTTCATGATGAAGGAAGACACTTGGCTTTTCCACATGGCATTTTTTTATCACGACCTAGGTTTCTTTACAGCGTGAAATCTTCAAGATGCTACGCTGTAACGAAACATTGGTCGTAATAAAAAAAATTCAATGTGGAAAAGCAAAGTGTCTTCCTTCATCAAGATGAAAAGGACTCAAAGGAAAACAAACGAGGAAGTGCTAGGTATGGTGGGGAAGGAGAGGGGTTTGTTGGGAGAAATCAGAAGGAGGCAGGAAGAAGGAATACAGAGTGGTTTGATTGGGAATGGGATGTTGAAGACTATAATAGAGGGGGAGAATGTTAAGCAAACGAGTAAAGGTCAGGAATAGGATAGAGATGTTGGACGGGAGGAAGGAATTATACCGAGATAAAAGAGGGACTCATAGTATCAAATACCAAATTGTGCTTTTGGTTAGGAGAGGGAAGTAAGTGTATTGTTGCTTGATTTTTTATGTTGTGTCCATCCAAAATCCTACCTTAACCGGTATAATACCAATAATAATAATAAATCACGAGGTGAGGTGAAAAACTGATGATGTTGATGGATTGGAAGCTGCAAACCAATTGAATAATCGAACACGATGTGCTTTAGAATTTTTTATTTCGAATAACGTACCGTATTGAGAATAAACTAGTTATCAGTGAGAAAAAAATCTGTTTACTTTTCTAGCATGCTGTATCATCTTAAAGGGTTAGAATTTCTCCACATCGGTAAAGGTGGCGCACAAAAACAAGGATATATCTCTGGAGGAATTGAGTTTCCCCCGACGCGATTCCCTTTGTGCGATTCGTCCTTGATGCAGCCCTCGTCCTTCCTCCCGTCTCCCTATTAGCTCCAAGAATATCCATTCACACGGGCTGTCTGCCTCCTCCCCATGGGCCTGCTCTACTCTCGTCGCTGCGGCAACCCAAAACCTCTCGTGGTGCATCTGCGGTTGCCTCCCGCTATGAATCCATGGCACTTGTACGTGGATGCTGTAGTAATTCCATTCAGGGCTCACCAATTAACATGCTCTTCGGGGCTTAGTCCCTTCTAGTCACGTGATCTGAGAGAAGAGGTATAATGTTTCTCTTAGCACGGCGATTTTGCGTTTTTCCATATTTTTCACGTTGTCCCTGATTAAATTCCTCCCAGTTTTATCAATAACGATCGGGGAAAGTAGGCTCATCAAAATTTTGAAAATAAAATCCTTACTGCTTTGTGATACTCCCATGTTTAATTTGAAGTTCAGCCAAAAATGAAATAACAGAAAAGACAAATCATTATGAGAGATTGTGAAAAGTCTGTTGTTTCAATGAACTAAATATGATCCTCCTGGTAATGTTTCTGATAATTCGTGGAGGAAGCCTGAAAATGTGATTAAAATTATCAGAACGAGAGGGAGTACAAAATAATCTAATGACGTAGCCTCTTTGCGTTCGATTGAGTTTTATGCTTTTTTTCAATCATTTGATTTCGAACTCATCAAATTAAAAACTGTATTCCATTCGATTTCATGAATTTATGGAACTAGGGGGATCAGTAAGAAAACTCTACATGCTTCCCTTGCCATTCGATTTGAGGTTGGAGTGATGCACTGTGAATCAGCTTCTTATATTAGGCTTAATAGGTGTTCAATCCCTAATTCCTAAGGTATCAATCACTATCATCAGCTAATGCACGTAAGTGATTTCCTAATCCAATTTTTTGGTGTGATTGTAACATAACCGAAGGTTTCATAAGCGAACCGACTTTTATAGGTTGCCAGTACTGGCGATGGTCATAATTTCTTTAGTTTATTTCTTATTTAGGATTAAAACTTCGAGGGTTCCTGTGCTTCGATATTCATAAGGTATTTTTATCGCCATTTTCTAGTCTTCCTACCAATCTAAGCGTATCCATTCATTCGATTTCTGTTTTTCATATTTGCGCGCGTGTTATTAATGCTTTTAACTTAAATATATATTTGCATGCATTTTATATATGGCATTATTACAGCCAAATTTTCAATGAAATGTATATTCCTTAATTCAGGCTATTAGTTGGTAGGAGATATAAATATAGCAGATGATAAATGACGACATAATATTCATTCGCAGAGTTTTTGAACGGAAGGACGATCCGATCTAAAACGGAAGAAGAAAGGGTAATTTGGATAAGGAGAACAAGACAGAGTTTTATTGCAACCATCGTAATGATTAATGGATTTTCTAACAAAGAGTTAACGGAAAGGGGCATTGGATCGATGGTACCACGAAGGGGACTCGGAGAGACGAAAAGTCAGGAGAAAGGAGCGTTTCCCCAGCCATTTCTGGGAGTATAAGCAGAACGTATTTCTGTGCGGTTACATGAATTATCATTCAACTTTGAATGTGCACGACAATTCTTTCAGCAGAAAGATAAACAACCTACATTACCACTTGGAGTCATCATTTATTTATGCGGTTGGAGGGTCATAAATTGTATGATTTAATGCTATTTCGTTTACCTTTTTATGACAACCAAAAACGATGGAACACGAGGTTAAAGCAAAATGTTTCCTCGATACTTATGTCAGATGTGAACTAAGTGCACATCAGCAGGTAGACGAGTTAGCACATATCTTTCAAAAGATATAATGCCGCCTACTGAAATTAGGCACTCATTTCACTGACGTAACTACAAATATATCTTTCATGAATGTCTATACTTAAACGCCATCATTACACGCGTGAAATTATCCATTTCCTCTCGATTCTCTGTTGACATACAATCCGAATTGGTAATTATGTGACGTAGGTTGTTTTCGTCCCTTTGAGTGTGCTTCAAATTGCATTTCAAAAGAAACTTTTTAAGTTTTTCGCTTATCAGTGTTCACGTGTTTATACGGTGTTATGTTTTGCATTGCCGTAAGTGCCCATCCTGCTCTGCTAACCTGTTACAATGTCTTCTTGTGTGATACTATTTAAATTCACTAAGTATCTGAATTTTCATGCAATGATCTGCTCAAAGAAATGGTATGAAATATAATTAATTCAGATAAATTTATTGAATATTAAAACAGATATCTGTACTGAATCGATTTTTCAGTTATATTTTGGGTCCCTGCCCTCACTCCAATTTTGATCATATCGCAATTATAATAAGATCAAATTGCTCATATAGACCTCACTGCCCATGGAATTACAATAATCTTCAGTATTGGTATACATAGTAACGTAAGTAGTGCAATGGCAGCAAAAAGAAAATATAGAACATAAAGCATGGGTTATTTCGATAATTATAAGTTGTAGGCAATGTTTGCCTACTATCTGACGATGCCTTAATCGGTTAAACTGCCGGAATCATTTTGCATTTGCTCTGGAAACCTATGAAAAATTACTAGTATATTTGTTAAAGATGAAGAATCTCGAATGTTTGGCTTCATTACATAATAAACAGAATAAGATGTGCTTGCACCCTTGGCCGAGGCATAATTCGACTCCCCCAAATTCGGTCGACCCTTGGAGGAGTACTACGGTGACTGCTCCTACTTGGTCGGTGACATGATAAAGGGGTAATCAATGTCTTGTTTTAAATTGTCTGCCATTTAAGCCCTAATCTTTTGATCTGGACTGAGCTTAACGGGTCAATATACAAATTAGAAACGGAGTCGCTCTCGCTGTAACGGGAAGGGGATGCATCAATAAGTATGGCCGAATTCGAGGCACTAATTTCGAGGGCAGCTTTAAAATCTGCTGTTCCTCCTGGAGGGGTTATTTTCGGTTCGATCGAGCATTCATTTTTTTAGGTAATCTCCGAATAATGGCGTGGCATTTTATAATATGTAATCCCACAAATTCAGGGTTATTAATGCCACAAATTCAAAGTAATTTAATCATCAAGGATTTCCAAAATTTTGAAAGACGTCTCGGTGTTTCGTAACCACTCGTGAACTCCAATGCCAGTGCTCCCATAGGAAATTGCCATCGTTCCACTGTGCATCGGTCTATAACATTGCGTGCTTATGACTTCCGGGTTCATAATTTCATTCGATTGCCGAACTGAAAGGTTCGATGAAACCTTTCCAGTTAGAGAAGTCAGGGATTGCAGAGCGGCAAACTTAGCGAAGCGTATTCTCGGCAGAATTCGTTATTTCCGGAAACATTTATTGCGCGGAAAAAAATTATGCGTGGTAAGTCTTAAGATCCTGACCCGTAGTTGCTTATTATCGTTATCCAGATGCGTTTTCTTCCCGGGAAGGTGTTGACTCCACCTCGAAGTTTGAATGAAAACCCTCTGGTGAAAAGTCTTTTGCTTCACCCACGGTGCTACTTAGCGCGCAGGAAGGAGAAAGGGGTTGGCTTTATATAACGTGGTGCTCGCCGCACCGTGGAATGTGGTTCGACAATTGCTGTGGTTGCCTACGGTGCTGGTAACTGTAAAACTGGTCATGCAGTGTGTGCCGGGGAATTCGATAGATTTTTAGAAGGTTCTTCCCTTCGTCTCAAACGTCTCGTGTTGCGGAGTAATGTAGGTCGGTCCCTAAGCAAGTCTCCTCTATTACGCCAATTTCTTTAATATGCACTCCTCATCTTAGTGTGACTGTTTTCATCACCAAGTCTGGTTATACTGACTTCCCAGAGAAAAATATTTCATTCCTATGACTGGACGTTAGAAAGTATAGATTTACCCCAGTACGTTTAATCGAATAAGCCTGTGTAGTATCCCATTTGGTTATTTTTTCAAATCGATAATGTTAAATGGGCTTTAAAAAAATCCTCAGTATTAGTTACGTAAACTTACGTCGTCTTCACTTTCCATCGAAAACCCTACACGTTAGATGAGGATAACGCTTGAGTTAGCATTTTGGAAAATTTGAGTTGAAATAAAGAATGATATACACGTTGATGATTGCATTGAAATGGAATGAAAATATTGATTTTGTAATTACACACACTTTTGTATGTTGAATTACAAATTCAATACTTTTATTTCAATTCAATATGCTGTGTAAATTCCATAAAGTTAGGCCAGAGACAAGAAATTTGGTTGGTTGTGTTTATTCTACCATTACATACTTTAAACATAGAAGTAAACGGTGATATTTGACTATCATATTATTGCTGTTTATTAATCACATGCAATTAATTATTACTTATTCAAATGCGTTACAAAGTCAAAATCAAATTAAAAACAATTCATTTAGTTTGATTTCTTTGTTCGTTCACCACCATCTCTGTCCTTTGTCTCCATCAAAATAATAACTGAACTTTAAGTGCAGTTAATCTCAATGAGTCCCCCCATTGTTTTGATGAGAGTAAATTTCACGCCTACTAGAGGCGAGTTTCGGATGAGGTTAATGCGTAAAAAATAGATCTGCTTTAGTGAAACATTTCCATTACATTTTTCATTCACCTAAGGAGTACAGCTTGTGGTCTTGCATAAACAGCCCTATTAGTATGCGTGTAACGGTCAGCAAGTGATTGCCAATTCGGTTCCTCTATCACTACGTACTATTAACTTTTTTTTAATGGAGGATTATAGGTTCGTTGGAACAGCATCGTTAAAAATAAAGCTGTCTGATGTTATCAGTAGCAACCTGTGGTGCTGCACTCAGAACGTCCCAGTCTTTCAGGTGGTAATCCAAAGAATAATTCATAAGCAAGGCGATTGTCGTCCATTGCTAAGAGGGGAAGTGGTGTTAAATAACTTAGTAGTATCGTCGATTTGCGAGATTTTTTTCGAGCGTCGAACCGTAGAGTGCACGATCATTCAACGTTGTGGATCTGCCAGCATTGATATGGTAATTTTATTATCTTTTCCCGATTTCAAATCAGCTCCCAACTCATGTAATTCCCCCTCCCCCCACATACGCTTTGCGTCTACCCCTCCGTTACAACATTGCGCCTTCGCTCTTCTCTTGTTTTTTCCTCCTCCCCACCATCCGCATTATGTTTATGGTTCTGCGCGATAGGCGCCTTAACGGTAACTTGGAATCAGGATGAGTCTGTTATTATCGCCACCCCTGTCGCACCGACCAGCCAATGGCCGCCCTGTGCTTTTCTTCACTTCCGCGTGTTCGGGAAAACCATGGGGGACGGGACGGTCGTGAGCGTCCCGCTGCGCCGTCCTTGATTCTTTTGTTCTAACTCGCTTGTTTTTTTTAATTGAAAAAAAAATACCATGATCCCGACTGACTTTCATCTCCTCTTCGAA
Source organism: Hetaerina titia (assembly GCA_037158775.1). Taxonomy (NCBI): domain Eukaryota; kingdom Metazoa; phylum Arthropoda; class Insecta; order Odonata; family Calopterygidae; genus Hetaerina; species Hetaerina titia. Next base: position 83,841,246 of record CM073776.1, on the reverse strand, counting down.
ATGTTTGTTTCTATTCCATTTTTTTTCTTCCCATTCACTTCGGCTTTTTTTCCCCGACAGTTCAACATCGGCAGAAAAGGGGAAAAAATACTCGTACTGGATCCCGGAAAAGATAGGTTGAAGCGTCTGTGATTAAATTAGGTAGGTAGTGTTGACGCTGTTTGCTTAATGAGTTTTCTGAACTTTTGATTCATCCTCCGTTGGTAAAATGTTCTTCCAGAAAGATTTTCAGCCGTGTGCAGAGTGTTTTCTCTTGAAGATGGCAGAATTCATAGGAGAAACTCGGAAACATGATGGGTTGCCTCAACATGATTGTGTTCTTTATTTTACAGATATCATCCAATATGTTCAAGGGTACTATTAGCGGGTCGGAATAACTAGGATAAATCCTTTACGGCTGAAATAAACAATGTGATAGTATCTTAATTGGATCCAATGAAATCGATAAGCCAAAAATAAACCGAGTGCATATAGGCTGTGTCCATATGGATGCTGGTGTTTTATATCATAATTTAAAATGGCGCAGGCCATTGTAGTTATGTCGTAGGTGTGGGTATGACTTAGGTTTACATGAGAAAGTAAAAAGGTCAGGTTGAACTTCAATATTGGTGAACAAGAATCAGAGCAAGGGACGCTTCATTTATTTGAGAAGTATCTTGGACGAAAATAGACAAATAATGAAACGCAAAGAAGATTCGCAGTCTTGTCAAATGATCAGCGATGAGAAGAGGAAGTTAATGGCAGGAATGTGATGTGAAGAGAAAGAAAATATTCGTGAAATTTGTTCGTTGAGGAAAGAGTAAGAGGCTTCAATAGGCACGTGGAGAATAATGGCCAAACAAAATGGACGGAAAGCAAGACAAATAAAGAATTTTTAGGAATAGTAGTGGAAAAGCAGAAGATTTTCTGGTCTTATTTGAAAGCAAAGAAAAAGTAGGTATAGGAGGTAACGATTAAGCCTTGGGGATGTGGAAGTCCAGTGGAAAATTTTGGGTAAGCAAGTTGGAGGAAGGAAAAAATTAAGTCTTTTGACGACGTGAAGGAAGGTTGGAATGTTGTAGAGATGAAAAAAAGACGGATTGTAGTAATGCAATATGTTAAACTATGCATAGTGTAGTGTTAGGCGAGGCAATAGAAGTGGAGCAATACTGTCCCCATAGGAAACCTACCTTTCAAACGTTAGACTACTTCTCTCGGAAAGGCTTTTAGACTTCCTCTTTGCATTTACAGGTTTCCCGAAAGAAGTGCCTCAAACGAAGCAGGGATAGAAAGGAGGCATTCAATTTTTTTTTTCCAAGCCGACGGGCACGATCATAATCGACGGTTTTTTTCCTTTTTTTCTCTTGCACCATAATTTTAACCGTGCCGGGCAATTTAGGCTAGATGAACACGATTTGCCCACAACGAGTACACTCGCGAGTAAACTGATCATCAGCCAATCACCAGTTAAAAAAAATTAACAGTTCGTTTTAATTGGAATTGCTAATTTCAAAATGGATCCATGCCTGATTATGAAGTCCTACACCGTCGCGCTGAGGATTAATCATTCTCTTCCGTTCCGTTAACACTCCATGGGGAGGGGAGAGAGAGAGAGAGAGGCGTTCGTGCGATCTCAATTTTTAGCAGTCGTCCTCGCCCCGGTCGTTCGTTTGGAACCGCCGGCGAGGCTCCCCTCCTTCGGGAAAAGTCGAGAGTCGCCCCGGTAAACTTTTCGAGTTTTGCATTAGGCAAAAGGAAGAAGGCGGTGGTGTGGAGGGCTGTAAATAATATAGAGATCCGTAAACTCGATTCGCTCGGAGAGCTTGGGAGTCCCGGGGCGGATCGTCCTTTTTAATCCGCAGCCCGTCCCTTCCCCGGTGTTTGTACCCTTCTGGGGGTGGAAGAGGCGATCCCTTTTGAAGACGTGTGGCGTGTAGGAATTGCAGTTTCCGCTGCTTTCACAAAGACCTCTTTCTTAGCGTATCTCTCTGTTTATCTCCCCCCCCTTTCTCTCTCCTTATTTACACTCTCTCGTCCCCTTCCTCTGCCCTCCTTCCCCGTCGTCTTCTTCCAAGGTGTTCTCCCGTTTTTTTTTTCATTGTGCCCCTTCTTATTACCTCATCTCCCCTGGCAATTTTATTTCACCCTCACTCCTTTACGTATTTATATTTTGCGGTGAACTTTGTTCTCTTCTAGCACGGTTCTAAAGTCTCTAATTTCAAGGAATTTAATCTAGGTACTTGATTAAATTTTTTAATTTAATATTGATGTAAATGTTGCCAACCAAATATTGATTATTTAAGTTTACGAATTCTGCACGTAAGTTATGTGCGTGGACAATGATTTGGCAATTTCCTCCAGAATTTTCTCTCTCCTCTCTCATATTTAGGGGCCTTGTTGTTCGTTAAACCATATACATATAATTATCACGGAACCTTAGCCAAAGCTTGGACTATTGTTTTGACAGGATATCTCCAATATTCCCAGTTATCATGAAGGTATAATTGAAATTATTATGATGGCACCATGATACTGTATTTCTAAGCTCTGAACTTTTTAGTGTAAATTATTTCAATGACGTTCTGCCTTCTTGAATTTTCTGCCGCTTTTCAAATGCCTAATTTAGACATTTTTGTTCCTAAGCTGGCATCAAAATATTTCAAATGAGAAATAACAGTAAATTTTCCCTATTTTGATTTTTGAAAACAACGAAAATCCTCTAGGATTCCTGTTCATTTTCAGGTCTCGAGTGACTTTTCTCAGAAAGATATTCGATTGAAAAAACTACTGAGTTGCAGTAAAATTCATTTTTCACCTGAATATTACTTTGATCCTAATAATGCGTAGTGGTTTGAAAAATGATGATGGTGAAAAATGATTAATTTTTCTATTGGCATATAAAGTTCTGAAATATTACGCCGAGTGGTGTGTGATTCAGCTACGGTAGTACAATACATGTAAGGTTTCAAGGTAACTTCATTCATTTATAGGTTTTCATCTAACTCTTGATAAGATATCGTCAGGTCTCATGCTTTCTTTTCTCCTTTTGACACAAAGTCGCGAAAAACTCTTCAATTCTCCCTAAGAGTTTTTAAGCATTGGCGGACCAGCTTCAGACCTAGGGTCATAAAATGTCGAATTGAAAAAATAATAATCTAAACAATAATAATTTTTAAAAATACAGTAAGCTTTTGCCGATTTTCTAGACAAATTAATTGCGGAAAAATAAACTGTGCCCCTCAATATATTTTTTCGCAATTCCGTATTTTTCCGCCTCCATTATCTTCTCTTTTCACGATGTCAATTACTTTCTCGTTCTTTCGCTCTTATCTCTCTCTCTGCGTTCCTACAACCTCTCCTCGCGTTTTCATCGCTGCTCTCCTCACCCACGACTGTGCTTCGCGCGCGCCGTCCCGTCCCCCCAACCCCTCCCCACCTCTCCCCGCCGCTGGCCCCCGCGGCCACCGCGCTCGGCTGAAAGGTTCTTTTTGTGCTCCGCTGACGATAGTACGTGACTGCGGCGTCTCTCAAACCCCTGCTTCGTGCAGCATCCCAGCTCCAAACTAAACACACACACGCTCACGTGTGGCGGCAAGGAGTGGGATTCGTGGGTGGAAAAATCGTCGTTCCTTCTCATCAATCGTCTTTCTTTGAATTCAGCCCCACTTCGTAATTGAAATCCCTCGTTGTCAGTTGGTACACGGCAAGCAATACCGGGAGGATTCACGTGAGGATCAAGTCAAGTTCCGAACAGCAGTAATGAAAAAATAAAATGCGTTCATTGGCGGTTTGTCTTGTTAAAATGACTTACCTCACGATGAATTCCCTCCCGTGCCAAATGCCTCCCGTAAACCAATGGTGAATTGAAAACTAACTCGAGAGAAATCAACTTGCGATCGTAAACTTTTTTAAAATCGATGATTCGCCGCGCATATGATCGAAATTTTTATATTTATTCCCCGTCGTAAGCTGCTAGCGATTTCTCTTTCGTTCCCAACAACTTATTAAACACATGCGATCATTTTGAGTCAATAATCAACGATTGCTCTCGGCCAAAAGTAAACATTTACCTCCTCAATAGGGCAGTAGGGAAAGTTGAAAGGTTTGAAAGTGGACTGCAATGAGTCACATACCGTGAAAGAAGTCCCGTTAAGCAGACTGTAATCACACTCTTATGAAAATAAAGGCACAGGCAAGCGTAGTGATCGCCTTCAATTTGGCATGGGAGTTTGTTCATCTATGACCAATTGCGATTAATTTGCGACTTTCTTCAAATCAAAAGGATTTACCCGGAGCAATGGCCATTATTTTTTTCATCCCGTCTGTGATAATTAGGTATCTCTCACGTGAATATCACGGTGAAGTGAGGTCAGAAAACAAGCAGGCGTTCGAGAGGGTTGATTCCGCCGCCCTTCTCGGATGTCTTGCCTTTTTTTGCTCAGGTCAGTTAATTGAGCGTCGTCGGAAATCGAGACTTGTTTTAGTATTACGCAGGTGGAGCGCTCGCGTTCGTCATGGGGTTTCATTCCACAAAGGCGAGAAGCCGCAGGCTTCGCAAGCGTTAAGAACACTCCCCGGAAAAAAAATAAAACGAAATGTTCGGGATGGATGTGAAACGAAAGGCTTCCTCTCCGTAATGGCCCGTTCCACTACGAACTTCCGAAACGGTTGCCGGTCTTACCCAGAGGTGAGCCAGGAGCGAAGGAAGTCGGGAACCAAGGTCTGGCCTGTGTGCAGGATACGGCTAAATAAGTGGGGAAAAAATGTGCTTCCCCTTCGCTGGTTTCCTCGTATCATTTTTAGAAGAATGTTTCCCACCCACTCCCTCCGTCTCTCTTCCTCTACCTACCAATTGAAGCTCAGGGAATTAACTATTTACCATTTAAACAACGTATATTATCCTAAAGTGTGCTTTTTTAATCGATACACGTAATCCCTCCCCAAAACAATCCTGTTTTCGGTGTGTCGCACTATTTTCGTTCATTGAAGTTGGTCAATATTTCATTATCTTAACGTTATTTGACAGAATAAACAAGATATAAACTCCAAATGAGATAATTTTTAGAGTATTGAACATTTGAGATGTGAATTCACAACAGATACGACGAGTATTAAGGTTAGAGCATGTGACTAACACCGAAATCCTTAGAAGAATTTTGAAGGAAAAGAAATCTTGAATGCAATCAAAACAAGGAAACATTGGTATTTAGGCTGTATAATGATAAATGAAAACGGGTATAATCTATTGAAGTGGATAGTATTTGGGAAGATAATAGAAATGATAAGAGTGGGAGGAAGAAATATTTCATGAGGCTGCAGAATTCAAGAACCTGCTTCTCTATGACAACCACAGAACTATTCTGTTTAGCTCTAAACAAAGTTATATTATCCAATATGATCACCCGTGTCTGCAAAAGAAAGCCACTTTAAGTAGAAGAAATAAATTTCAAGAAACTGTATCAAGGCGAATGATTTTTACTCTCTGAAATGGTTGCATTATATATATATATATATATATATATATATATATATATATATAGTAGAAGAAATAAATTGAAACATTCTAGTTAAGTAATTATGCTCACGAACCACGGTGAAAATCGTTAAATTTGTGAACTATTAGAGTAATTGGCATGTCGTATCCACTTGTAGGTGATATGGTATTATTTTACTTGCATATTGTTAAATTGCATGGTTATAATGGAAATTAACATCTACGAATTTCCTTATGCGTGTCCATATTTTTCCAAAATGTTTTTAATTGGATGAAACGTAAGCGACAAACAAAATATTTTGATATTTTAGTACCCTGCAAGCCACCTATAGGGTGTGTGGCCGGGGATGAATACACACCAGACTAATTTTGACCCGAATATTTTTCCCCCGAAGCGGACAACATTATTCTGATCCCTTATCATCGTGGAAAAAAAACGACATCTTAAATCCATCTGCTCTACACTTAATCTTTGTAATGCTATGGACATGATCTCTCCTATCATAGTACGATGAGGATAATAATATATTTTCAACATTACTGCTAAAGAGACGTCCTTTTAATTTATGTAATCTGTAATGTAACCTTCGCTCCGTGAGTGATTCCCATCCTAGCTCCTCTACGCTGCACGTGATCCAATTCAGCAATCAATCCAACTTCGTGAGGATCCCATATACTGGCAGCATGCTATATTCCAAATGGGGCCTACCCAGCGAAGTATAACATTTTTCTTTTACTTTTTCATCAGTGAGGGTAACGCCATAGTATTTAAAAAATAGAATGGCTACATTGCAAAATCGGCCTGTGGCGTCATCATTTTAGCGATCAAATTTTATGACAATTATGTGTGATCGTAGGTCGTGGTAGTCCAGGGGGTAGAGCGTTGGACTACTGACCAGAGGGCCCGGGTTCGATTACCGGGCCCTCCGGAGAAGTCACTCTGGGCACCTGCAGCTCCACCAAATTCCTCGGGTACCAAATCTTCCTGGGAAACCATAACCGGCACAGGGAAAGGAACTGGCCCCCCTACCCTGATGTGTGAATTTCACACGCCGTCGGGCTTAGTAGTGGGTGAACTCTACCATGAATCCCTTGCATCATTGTTTTCATTCGAAGAAACGTTTTAACGTAATGTCGACGTCAACCATCATTCGGTGACGTTTAACAATGTATGAAGTAAAATCATCTACTTAGTAAATTAGCTGACAATAATTGCATACGAATTTAGTAAAGGATGATAATAATAGGTACCGAGAAAGGATATACTCAGCCACATCTTTCGTCATTTCCATCTGCACATGCTCCCTTTCCTCTCCCCCGTCGACTCCCACCCCCTCCTCTCCTCAATCACTTCTCCCCTTCGAGAGTTCCTGCGTCACAAAAGAGTGAGAGAACTTGTCCGCCTCGAAATGAACCGAGTATGGCTCAAACTAGTTTTTACGCTGAAAAACGCAATAGATGCGTGCAATCCTTTCCTTTCAAACGGTCGGAGAGTGACGGAAGGCGAGCGTGCTCCCACGAGCGCGCGCGGGGGAAAACGCTCGCTCCATTCAGCCACGCCTTTTCTGAAAATATTCTCCGTCGTGATTCATCTCCGACTGTTTTAAGGTCGCCGCTTGCGAAAGGGAGGCAGAGGTCCGTGCCAGCATGAACCCATGTCTGAGTAAAGTTCATAATTATGGCTTTATTTAATTAATGTCGAATCGCAAAGGGGAGTTGAAGCAACATATCGAATCGAAAAGGATAGATGAGAATGAATAACAACTTAACGCAAGGAAAGCACATTCAGATCTCTCTCTACGCCACTGTTTGTTTTGTGTGCAACAGCAATCATTCCCGGGGATTGAATTTATTGCATATGTACTTAGATGTCAATTTGGGTCACATAAAAGGGATGAAAAATTGTTTCTGCGCTAACTCGTGGCGCGCATGATATTGTTGCCGCGTCATGAAGTTCCCCTCGGTACGTCATGGTAGGGATTTTTATTTTAATAATTGAGGTTGGTTTCTCGAAAAACAACTCTAGTTCATTGGTCGTCTTTTTGCATTTGGTAATGTTTACTTGTGCTATTTAGATATTTGATTAGATGGGGTAGCCAAGAAATTTTCGAGCTTAATCGCATGCCAATTCTTGGAGTAAAGGAACTCGAAACGCAATTTAGCTGTATATGTATCTGGAGACTGTCCTTAGGTTTTAACTAAGAGTGGTGTCCTGTTGTAATGCTGTTTTTTTGGACAGGGAATGGATGGATTTATCAACGGGATTTCAGTCTGAGAAAACATGACCTGTATCCATATGCACCTCATTCCTAAGCCCTCATGCCAAGCAGAAACCGCCGAGCAGCCTTATGACAATATGCAACGTTGTAAAATGTAACCATTATCTTGCTCCTCCCGCGTGAAGATACGATTACGCTGAGTTCTCCTCCTACTTTTACTGTTTACATCCATTGTCTTTGTGGCTTTGTTGTCTTCAAGCCTTAATGTCAAGGTGATACCAAAGGATGTTAAAAGAATCGTGTAAAAATTGTGTAACAAAAAAATTTCCGGAATGAGAATAATTGCAGTGGCGAGGAAGTCGATGAGTTTTATTTGAAAACTCGTTTGTCGGTCCATTTTTATCCATTGGCATCTTTAAACTAGTGAATATTTTTCGGTAGGTGACTTCGCGACATCCCACTTGCACACACGATAGCATAAGTACAATTCCGCGAAACCCCATACAAAACACTGCTTCTTTTGCGTTAAAGCCACTTTAAACATTCATTCGCGCCCACCTTCCTTCGCGCGTCGAGTCAGAAAGCGGATATTTTTAATTGTTCCCACTTACAATTCATTTTATACGGCGCATCATAAATCTTTTAACGAGTCAATAAATATTTTCCTTTGAGGTCCTTTTTAGGGATAAGTGGTCAATTTTTTTCCCCTGAGAGAACGAGACGCACGTACATGATATAATATTTAATTATAATCGCACGCGTCTGTAGTATGTGTGTGTGTGTGGGTGTGCGGTTTGAATGAGGGCTCGATTCACGCATTTTAATGCAACATTTCGATTTAATTGACGTTCTCTCGTCGGTCCCACCCTCTCAGGGATATTTAGTCAGGTCTCCCGATGTGAATCCATTCTCGGCTGCCTGATTATTTTTCCTTCAGCACTATAATGGTGGGCTTCGAATAAAAATGGCATGCCCAAATTAGGAAGCAGGAGTCATGATTTATGAGATTTTCAAACCGTATCGCGTTACTCATATACAGGAGAAAGTTACTCTCCAGTGTCTTAGGGCTGTAGGTGGAGGACATGGTGGCCCAAAGTTGGCAGGATTGTTCCGCACAAGGGGCAGAACCTTGAAAACCCTCACTCGAGACCTAAGCGCGCATTTGTTAATGCAGGTGGAGCATAAATATTCCCTTCCGAGACATGAAGGCCAATGCGTCGCTCGGTGTCATTGTTACAATGAGCACATTGTATCTGATAAGCAGTCCTTTGCATAGAAAGAAATGGCTAATATTCTTTGGGATATGATCTAGTGTTTTAGATGAAGGATATATAAATTCAATCTAACGTCTTTGAACAGTTTATGAAACCATTTCATTCTCTAAGACACAAAAGTATTATGAAAACTATATGAGCAAGCTACATGATTCATCTTAAGGTGACCTCCGTCCGGCGAAACAGAGAGGCCAACTTTCGTATTAAAAGGTTAATGCAGTGCTTTTCCAGATTCTCTCCTCCTGGCACATGGTCACCATTCCCTCAAGGAAAAGTTTCTGGGAAAACTAGTCAAAATTTTAATGTGGGAATCTTGATGTAAATGAACTCGATTTAGACTTGGTGGCACAAAGTTTTGACCCTTATTTGACCTAAAATTTGGACATCTTGCCAAGGTAAGAGTGGCCCAGACCGATTATTCGGCAGCGTAACATTGTATTCAACTAACTCTTGACTGTGTATGACGATCATAGTTGTCGCAACGAACTTGATTATTACTGCACATTATCCATTATGATATTCGTCATAATCTAATTATTTCTCATAACTAGCATTCATTTGATTATGATTATTTTAATGCATGCTGAGGGTGTGCTTTTAAGACATAGTCCATACTTGTTGGCCAATTGACGTTTGCGAATACCTTATTCAGGGAAAACAAAAGTACTTGACTAAAGTATAGCGAATAGCTATGCGACAAATTATATATCGGAAAGAACTGAAAGGTCAATCTTAGATTAAAAGAAAATCTTAGAAATTAGATGGGCTAGACAGAATTTCAAACAAATTTTATCCTCAAAATTTGATAATTCCATTCTCAAATTTTAACAGCAGTCTTAAATATGTCTTTTTAAAAATTACCAAAATGAACAATCGATTTCTTCAAGTGAAAAACTTGCCTAGTTTACAATAAGACTGCATTCATAATTTAGGATATAGTAATCTTGAATTGAAAGAAAGCTCTTCCTACATCGTCGACTACGACAATATATGTACTTATGTAGATAAGGGGCGGGTCGCGGTGGTCTAGTGGGTAGAGCGTTGGACTACTGACCGGAGGGTCCCGGGTTCAATTCCCGGGCTAGGCACTTTGGGCATCTGCAGCTCCACCCAAGCTAGTTGATTTTTCGGGTACCAGATCTTCCTGGGAAACCATAACCGGCACAGGGAAAGGAACTGGCCCCCCTACCCTGATGTGTGAATATTCACACGCCGTCGGGCTTGGTACATGGGTGAGCTCTACCATCACCTACTAAACCGACCTTCGGGTTGATTACTGTGTTTATAGTAGATAAAGTGTTCCCTGATTGGGCCTAAGATGGTGAGTTCGAATCGCGCCGCGAGCATGAATTCTTTATCACATAATGAAAATCTTGTCTCATTTAATTTAGCCATGCCTCATACCTCATATGATGACCTCTCATGACCTCAGCCATAGAATATGATATGACCCCAGCCGTAGAATAACGTAAAAAGTACAGATATAACTCCTTCGGACGTAGTAAACTCTGGAAGATAAGTCATATAGCTTATTTTCATATGCTAATGAAAAGTGCTCACATCAAATATATTCCAGCCGGTCAGTCAGCTGAAGCGCGACCTTCTTAGTAGACCCAGATGTCGTAGACCTTGCAAAGGACACTATGCAACCGACATTTTGACCTGGCGCTTCGAAATCCTGAGAGTGAGCCAAATAGGATTATTAGAATTCCAAGGTTCTCGTGCCACTAACCATGGAGGATTGGAGGCAAGAGGGAGAGATGAAATACGGCGTAACTTCTTAAGCATCTCGACGCTGTCTGGCTTTGGCTTGGTATCGTTATGACAGCTTTGCACATCTGGGTAATATAGTCTCACCCAAAGAGATAAAGGGGTACTATCCCCTTCCATTTTAGCCTCCTACTCCGCTTACCAGAATGTGGTGGTTGGTTCGAAAGGCTTCGCTCCCCTTTTCCGTTGAAATCAGGTGGCTCGTAACAATTATGTTGTGAAAATAAATGAAGCCCTTTTAGGAGGTTGCATCGAGGAGTCACGTAAATCTTTATCGTTTTGTTACAATTTTCTGTATTTGTAGTCACAAGTTCGATCTTTCAAATAGCTATTATGAAACAGGATCTTATCTCGCTTGGTTTAATGGAAATCGACATCGAAAATCCAAGATCTTACCCGTTTTGACAGCGGAGGACTATCACCAGAAATGCAATGGATCAAAATTGGAAAATATTGTCGTTCCCATGAAAAACTGATATTATGCGTGCAATTATACAAGGACCGTAATAGGGTGAACATTGCAGCACCTACCTGCTGTTGTGCCAATGCTGTTAATTAATTTTTGCGAAAAGTCAGCCGAAATATCCTAGTTTCAAAAATTGGCGTCTCAAAAGTTGTCTGTAATAAATTTTATAGCAAGTTTAAAACATTAATTAGAACCTCTCAGAGTTATTTATTTATTTTAGTACCCTGCGAGCCACCGTTAGGGTGTGTGGCAGGAGGTGAATACACACCAGACTAATTTTGACCCGAATATTTTTACCCCGTAGCGCGGTCGGACAACGTTATTCTCATCCCTTATCTTTCGTGGAAAAATGACATCTTAAATCTATCTGTTCTACAATTAATCTCTCTAATTTTGTAGACAAGATCTCTCCTACGGTAGTACGAAGGTGGGTAATAATACATTTTCGAAATTACTGCTGTAGAAACGTCCTTAATAACTGTACATACATATTATATATTTTTACGAAACTCGTCCTTAATACATGAGCCAAGGTGATACATAGACTCACGCAGACACAATTAAACTGCTTTAGATAAGTAATCTGCGTAAACACATGTAAATGAGAGGAGTTTGTTTTCGCGTCAGTGGATAGATGTATGATTGAATTCTATTTCTTCGGCTGCACTTGGTGAAATCCCATGTTCAAAGACCGTAAAAAACATTTTAATTTTAATATTAAATATTTTTAATGTTTAAAAAATTTAAAATAAATTGAGTGCCTATCACGTAGTATTTTTCATTCTTTGGATCAATGATTATATTATACTTCACTGAAGTCGTTGCATGATGTTCGCCGCTTTCAGGATATCATTGCAAGACAAGAAACTTCCCCTTCACCCGTTTGACTCAGTGTCTCGGTTCATTGACACCCTCCTGGCGAAAATGACGAATGCCCCTAACGTGAAATTATGACAACCTACTCTTAGTGAATTGCATGCATATGCATTGAATATCAAATATGCTTGGTCCCTCTCCGCAATCTCCGTTTATCTTCCCTTGCATTCCATTCGTCCGGCGTTTATGAGACCCAAACCCGGTGAAATTTGAATTCCCCCGAGTCTCTTCTTCGCCGTCGTGGACACGCCACATTTTTTTCACATCCTCGACGCCGCTTGTCCCCTGTTCTATTCTTAGCAACACTCTAAATAATGCTCAACTCCTTGGCTCCAACGAAACAGTTTTGTACCTTGTACATGCTTGCATGTAGATGAAGTCCTTGCGCGGATGAATTACGGCTGATTTTTCCGTGGCACGCTAATATCCGACATAACACGTTAGTTCCAGTTCGTGACCTCGCATGCAAAATGTCGGCGCTTTGCCAGACACACCCCGGGGACACTCCATATTGTACATGGCATGTCTACTCCCTCTTTTGTACCCGAAGGTGCTTATCCTGAGGGTGGAGATTGTTGCATAAGTCATTTCTGCTCTCAAACTTTTCCATGTCGATGTTTAGTTTGTTATTTCATTGCGACTCCGTCACCATGCTCCATTTCTTTTAATGATATTTACAAATTTCGAAACTTCTGTATAATTAGTGCTAAATGAAAGTTCATCTGTATAATTTTGTCTGTATAGTCAGTGCGAAAATAGTAATCCAAAGTCTTTCCTTTCTTTCATTCCTAGTGTACAATTCGTACATATTGTATCGTTTTCGTAGCGCTGTGTTGGTTCTCAATGTGATCGTATTTATATTTCAAAAATACAAATGTGTATCAATGGTCAAATGGTAGTGTTGGTAATTTTTGTGGATTTTTTTCTCTATACACTCGTCATTTTCATGAGGTTTTCGTAAGATCATCTAGTTTTATTATAAGTTCACCATTTTAGGTGAAATATGGTCAAACTTGCAGTCAATTATGATGAGTATGAAGAAAATCTCTTACGGTTAAATGAAGAATAATATGCGTGTTTATGTTCTAAGAATTCACAGTATACTGCCTCTAAATCCATAAAACCATAAATTTAGTAGGTGATGGTAGAGCTCACCCATGTACCCGACGGCGTGTGAATATTCACACATCAGGGTAGGGGGGCCAGTTCCTTTCCCTGTGCCGGTTATGGTTTCCCAGGAGATCTGGTACCCGAAAAATCAACTAGCCTGGGTGGAGCTGCAGGTGCCCAGAGTGTCTTGCCCGGGAATCGAACCCGGGACCCTCCGGTCAGTAGTCCAACGCTCTACCCGCTAGACCACCGCGACCCGCTGCCTCTAAATCATGCGAGCATTAAATAAATGTGATTTTTCCAAAGTGGTCATTTATTTATGTAACGGTTTTTCTTAAAACTCGTCGTAATTTACTGCCTCCTTTTGTGTTTTGTCCCTAAAATGAGGAATTCTGATACATATATATATATATATATATATATATATATATATATATATATATAGCCACGAAAACAATTTTCAAATAATGATTTTATGAAGAAAAATGTCTCAGTGTCTTGAAAGGTTACACGATGGCGATTTGGGTGTACATTTATTTATTTTATAGCTGCACCCCATTTATTGATCGCCCCTTCACCTCACATTAGGGAAATTCTGGTATTTAACCTCTCTCTACGCAATACGGCAAATGATAAGTTCATTTGGCAAACACGGTGAAGTCCCTCCAAACAGAAAGTTTACTGCTGTCCATTAATTAATTAGCCCTCACAGAAAAGTATTGGGCACCGGTGATCTCTATCACCCCTGGCATTCACTTACGTACGCTTCGATGGATGTTTGCTTAACTCGTGTTTGATTAAGGCCTCTAAATATTTGTTAATTCTCCATCGAAAATGCACATTTCCAAATGGCAAAGGTGATCCCTAACTTTGAAAAAATTTAACGCTCAATAATTAATTTTTTCTGCGGTTCAAAATGAGTGCGGTAATCATGCTGGGGTATCATATCCTCCGCGGACATTTTCGTCGGACTCGGAAGCCATTTGCAATTCCACATTGGTAAATTGAGCTGGCACAAAAAGACAGGAACTTGGGTTATGCGTTACATAACGCGATGAATTATTAGGCCTTCGCTAAGGCGTGGCGGTTAAAACTTTACCTCCAGTGTGATATTTTTTTGTTATTTCTTTCGTCGCGATATTTTTTCTCGCTCTTGTATCGTATTTTAGAGTTTTGATGGATTTTCGAGCTGTTTAAGTTTACATTTTTCATCGCTCCCTCCCGGTCGGATATGAAGTTTGGGTTTCGGGGCATTACTTTTCGATCTCTTCGTCCCGCGCGAGAATAAGTAGGGCGAGGATTTTTTTCCCTCGAGGAGAATAAATCACTTTGATCGCGGATCCGAGACCTTTTCTTTTTGCAGTGAGGCGCCATTGTTTCCAAGTCGTTTATAGGCTGGGTGGAGACAGGAATCCTCATTCCTTATGCGGCCGGGTGTGTTGTGATTAATCCGCTCACCTATCCTTTATACCACTGCCCAAACATCCTTGAATTTGCTTCAAGGATTTACACCAAAGTACGAGAATGTGGAATGAATCCACTGAGCTCCACCACGTGTGGTGTAGGTACGTGTTAACGTAACTTCATTATTTCCAGGCCCTTCTCTCTAAGCAAGGATACGGAAGCTATATATACGTCGACGGCTGTGAACTTCTAGGATTGTTCTACACGTGAGAAGGCGGCTATGTTGTCCCAGTTCATCCATAATATAAAATAATGTCTATATGTAAAGGAAAATATATCTTAACGATACTTCACCGCAATTCCAATAACTACTAGAATATGTTAAAGCATTAAATGCCATTAAAAAAAATAATTGACTACTTGTATGCTGTGTATTATATTATACGTTCCGGGTCATTTTCTGGAAATGTATAGCGTCCCCGAGAATAGAACAAACAACTTTGTAAATTTTCCCACGCTTTTTTCATGACCATGGTTTCGACAATTAACATATGACAGTGACTAATGCTCGTCAAAACCTGTCATGCTTGTCGTAGTTTGTGGAAATTTACAGTGTGTTTCGTTCTCGTACGATAGAGATAAACATGGATTAATTTACATCGAACAAATTCAACAATCCGTTGTTAAATTATTCACAATAGCCGACAAATAAAATAAAACATATTCCTTGACTAATGTCCGTAACCCGTCATGTCATGGCCACTGGTGTCATTAGAAGGTTGACTTAATACTAGACAATGACGAGTTGAAGCTGTATTTGCGATTTATATATGAGTGTCGGGCGTTATTCGACCTACTTATGTGTCGAAAGAATTTTTCAAGAATAGCTTCTGGACTTCTCTAGTTGCCAATTTTCATTACAATTCCAACAATACCAGGCATGCGATAACGGACGCAAGTGGTGACCTAGGTGTAGTTATCTCACCGAGATAGTTTTGCGTAGCAATTTCGCAAGCATGCCATCTAGGTAAGTGGGCGACGCGTATACAATGTTCACCTCGGGATAACGTACAGTTTATTACCTTAATTTTCTCGAAACGATTTGCGGCTTAATTTGATCATTAATATATGACTATTCATCTTCTGATGCAACAAACGAGAAAAAAACTCGGTGCCTCCAATTTGATTGTGTGAATCGAGAATTTTTTCAGTGTTCTGTGTCTGAAATGCATTAAAAAAGGAAAGCTCGCGAGTGGTTACAAATCTGGAAAACGTGGTTCAAATCGTCGCCACACCTGACAGTGATTTCCCGGGCTTCCAAAGAGGCAATGATCACCTGAAAGAATTTCGCGCCACGCAACTACGGCAAACAATCGGAATTATTATTAGGTAATCTACCGGTTAAGGTAGGTTTTTGGATGGACACAACTATCAAATAAACATTTTGTGACTCCCCACCTAGCAAACTAATCTATATCAGGTCCCTCTTCATCTCGGTGTACTTCTTTCCTCCCTTCATCCCGTCCAACATCCCTATCCTGTTCCTACCCTTACCTCGCTTGCCCAACATTCTCCCCTCTATTACCCTCTTCAACATTCCACTACCGCTCAATACGCCTTTCATCCATTTTTCCATCCTCCATAGGATTTCTCCCAACAAACCCCTCTCCTCACCCACCATTTCCAGTACTTCCTCATTTGTTTTCCTTTCGGTCCATTTCACCTTCTCCATTCTTCTCCACACCCACATTTCAAAAGCCTCCAATCTACGTCTATCCTCCTGCTTCAGCGACCACGTTTCCGCGCCGTACATAGCTACGCTCCATATCAGAGTTTTTACGAGTCTTGTCTTAACATCCCTACTCAACGTCCCCGTCATCAACTCCCTCCTCCTTGAGAAAGCCTCCTTGCCTAACGCAATTCTTCTCCTTGCGTCCCTACCACTTTGACCGTATTGGTCCAAAACACTTCCGAGATATGTAAACTGTTCTACCTGCTCTATTTTTTCCCCGCCTATTTTAATATTTAGCTTAGCTTTTTTCTTTCTGGAAAATCGCATAACCTTTGTTTTATTAGTATTGATTCTCATCCCATATTTATCGCACTGAACCTCCAATTCACTCAACAATGCTTGCAACCCCTTGGCTGACTGAGCAACCAATGCTTGGTCATCAGCAAACCTAACCGATTTTACGAGTTCCCCTCCGACTTTCATTCCTACCTCCAGTTCTTCCCATGCCTCTTTAATCATTTCCTCTACATATACGTTGAACAGTACCGGTGACAATGGGCAACCCTGCCTTACACCTCTTCCAAACACTGCCCATCCAGACTCTCCGTTCCCCACTCGCACCTGAGCAGTCTGAGAGATGTACAGGTTGCGGATCAGTCTCCTGTCCCTCCAATCCATTCCTATTTTCTGCAATACACGCATTAATTTTTCCCAATTCACTCTATCAAACGCTTTTTCGAAATCTACAAAACAGGCAAAAACGTCCTGATTGTATTCTATATTCCTCTCGACTAGTGATCTCATAACTGCAATGGCATCACGCGTACCTCCTCCTTTCCTGAACCCAAACTGATCATCCCCTAAGTAATCATTTGCCTTACTCTCTATCCTTTTGTTGATGATCCTGAGAACAACTTTAGCTGCGTGGGATATCAAACTTATTGTTCTGTAATACAATCGGAATATAAAAATAATTTACATTCCGATTGCCTCCCTCTATTTCTTTTTTATTCTAAACCTTCTAAATATTCCACTAAGTAGATTTTAATATCTCTACGCCCTGCAAGCAGCTTTTAACATCTTTGACATTACTAAAGTTTAACAGAAATATGCGGTCTTTATTATATGAAAACCTAAATAAAGATTTAACATACAATGCAAAAAATGTTAAATCTTTTCGAAAATATTATTGAAATTATGCAACTATGCAAAAATATTTAAATTTTTTTCATTGTTAAAAAATTATTTGCAAGTCTCAACATTATTGAAACTATGCAAAAATCTTGCGGCTATGTTATAAAGAAGAATCAAAAAGTTTTGCCAAGCGCCATGTGTTTTTGTTTCCACCATAAATTCTGTTGAATACCTTAGAGGATAGCCCGCGATATCATATTCGCGTTACAGATAATTATTGCGACGTACCGTCCTACGGTTAACTAGGCCCTTGAGCACATATGCGCGGTGCAATGCGCAATCGCTTAGGATTCTAATAGAGCCCCGGGCAAGATGATCGTTATGGAAATCGTGATTGTGTTCGCTAAACGGATAGCGGAAACAAATACGTATCACTGCAGAATTAGGCAATGATCTCTTTATTTTCCCAAGCATTTTAAAGTGCGTCACAGTGGTGGAGATCATATCTGCATGACCATTTCTTAAATTGGAATTGAGAAACCGAGGGAGCAACTCTCGTTCAACTCTGGGACACGTCGACCTAACGTTTGTGTATCAAAGCTGCCAACAATCAGGGTGACATGACGGATAACATGAGTGAAAACCGCTTGTGGATTATTCATTCCGGTTATGGAGCTTTCCTTCCACATTCGACCTGAAAAAATGTATTGCATGCTCGTCTTGGCAAATGTTCATGTTTAGATGCATAAATCAAAGAGAGGTACAGTCCACGTACATTAAGTCATTTCTTGCTCCCTCTAAAGTTCAAAAATGTCGGATCATGAGTACGGGAATTTACAGCCCACTGTCCATTCTCGAGTGAGACTTTTGAGGAGAAACACCGAGGTTTCAAGAATAGCCGCTCCAGTTGAAATGAAATTGTTTTTTGTTCTCGATTAAAATATATTTATTTTCATTACATGTAAATAGCTCCTTTATCATATTGTCAGCATTATCTTTGTGGAATAAGCATTTTGATACTACTAAGCGAACTTTTCTTATGAATTTTATGTTGAAACCGAAATTAAGAATTTTTTTATGAAATTGAGTGAATCTACTATAATCGGGAGCGAGAATAGATTAATCTGTCACAACTTTGGGGACGCTCATTGAAGAGGGGTATAACAATTCACCAAGAGAATCGCAGAGGTGATTTGTTAAATAAATAAACATAAAGAAATTTCACTCTTGGTTACTGATTAACACTTGTGTGTTTTGAGTTTCATGATCAGTAAAGAATACACTTTTTTATTACAAATATTTTTACTTATGCTCTAAAAATAAAACTGATCATTCACCTTGGTTACGATGTTGATTGTAATTTGTCCCCGATTCGTCTTACTTTATAACTCAAGCTGATTTGGACTAGTATTTCTCTCCTTGGGAATAACATTAGAAAATATAAAAGTTTTATGGACAGTAAATTTAACACTCGACGCCCCTCTGTGAAGCAAACCTTGTTCGTCCAGCTGCTTTTTTATGGCGTACTTCAGTTCATCGTAAACCGATTCGCTCTGCCGAATGAGTATTCTCAGCCAAACCTATGCACAATTTTTTAATGGATGCAGTTTTATGTGTTTGCTAATTCCCTGACGAACTGCGACGCCTCGTCTTGTTGCAAAGTTTTTGAACCGAATGTTCACTGTCACCTAGAATGCGTGTGCCACCAATTGGCATCGGCATATGTTTATTTTGAATAATTTTATGGTTGACTTTAACCTCGCGGGCTGTGGCGCTACGCTCACGACTACGAATGCCTGTGGCATTGTATGTACGGTATTTGTTCATGATATTTTGTTCCTTTAAAGCTGCCAAGTATTTTGGCATTGTAAGATGACTCCTCGGTAGCTTAACTTGCTAAAGCATTCAGCATTTGGGTATCTAGTTTCGAATCCCCAGTCAAGGCGAATAATTTTTACACTTCCAAATTATTGCATTGTAAACGGCGAATGCCTGACGTAAAACTATATGTTTTCGTAATTACAATATTTAGTCTTTTTTATCGGTTTTCGGTAATATGCCTCTATATTATGCAATGGAGAACAAAAGATTGTTTTCTGTGGTTAAAAAAAGAAAACGCTTTCTCCTTCGACATCCAGGAAATGTAAGTTTTCTTCAATCAGGGAAGCGTTTTAAAACGTTTCAATTCTTCTCCTTTCAATCGAAACAAGCTTGTGTTCTGAATGTTTCTCATTGAATTTTTGTCACGCAAAAACGATCTGTTGAACACTCGAAAAAAATCAAACTTCAGCCATTAAGATTTGCATCTGGAAAAATAAACAAATTTAACATGCCCACTCGGAGCAACCTTTTATGTATTTCATTTCGAAGCATCGCAATACGGAAATATCGCTTCGGATTTCTTGGAGAACTCCCGACCGCAACTCTTCCTTGACAGCATCTCTTATAAGACGTAGGAGTGAGTATGTGTGGGGTAATCGCCATACCAAGGTCCAGCCCTCAGCCATAGCGTGGGAATTAATTGTTGCCGACAAAGGATTACATCACTCATCGGCGGCTCTCGATGCTCATAAAAGATGTTTGACAAAAGACGGAACGAAACTATCGAGCGCCAACCTGATTGCTCATTCGAATGGAATGACTTGATGATTTTCTGCCGCCGCAGCGAAGTGCGCGACGCCCGCGGATGGCGAATGGTTTTGGGGTCTTTTGCGGAGGATGACTCGCACTTTTCACTTTATCTGAAGAATGGGGCATGCATTCCCGAGGGACGAAGCATTCATTCTTTTCCTTCGTCCCGAGATCCATTGTGCGTCAAATAATTCTGCGATGACTGCACGTCGTGAAAACAATTGCTCGCTCAAACCTTGGAGCGAATAAGCTCGGAGCGGTCGCTCTCATCTGGATCTGAGAATTTGACCATAACTCATCAATTCCCTCTCTGACGTCAGTTATTCGCGGGGCGGGGGGGGGGCGTAATCCAGGGAACAATGAAGACTGAAGAATGTTTCTCTTTAGCATTCCTCCTCGTTGATAAGCAAGTCGAAGATATGCAGCTGTTGAACTCATCTTTCGATGTGTCAAACAATCTCCATTGCCTCCACGTGTCGCTAAAGCAGTCATTCAACGTTAAATCCGCAATAATTTCGCTTCGAAAAGATAAAAAAAACTCTCGTTCCATTTAAAGGACGGTGCTGTAATGAGTAGTGAACTTCTGATGGCGTTGTCACGATTAATGACCAAAATGCTCAGATGGTAAATAATAGAAAAGAGATGTATCCCGGTATGGTCTTCAAAACCAAATTACAAAAAGACCCTCTTCCGCGAATTTAAATTGAATTTGATATCTTCAATCAACAATTTTTTTCCCAGGGATCACCATTTTTCTGATCATTTTACCCTAGAAATATTTCTCCTCGCCCCTGTGGCCAAATACAAACTCCCCCTTACAGTAAATTGAGCATTGTGCGTATACCATTGAGAACACATTTACAGCATTTATTGCGCCTAACTGTGCATCATGTATGTATGTATTTGAATCTTTACCTTACAAAGGTAGCCGCATAACATATTATTCTAATGTTCACGTTTCAATTAATTAATTTTTTTCTCCCGTATTGCGTACAGTTGTGATTAACCTAAAAATAGATTCCATTTTAAATTGGACCCTTATGCTGCAGGCGTATTGAATTTCTCCCTCAAAATATTTTGATATTTCCATGGAAGCTTGAGCAATTTCAATTTGCGCTGTGTTTATTTTTCAAGCGAAATAAACTTTCAAGTGAGGGTCCAACTGTTCATTCCCAAACCGAACGCTATTCTGGAAATCACACGCTGGTTATCCATTCTTCCTTCAACTCTTCTTCATTCATTTCTATGACCCTCACATTCTTAACCTCCAGGTGACCTCAGCAGCTAAGCCATCCTAGGGTGGAAAAACATACTGTAATTCGGATTTTATACGTAAATCAGAAGGTTACCATGCATTAAAATGATAATAACTCGTTTAGATCCAATGGCTAAGTAGGTATACTTATTGAGAGTCTAGACATTTTGATGATCCTAATTTTTAACTTCATCAGTATTTATTTTTCAGCGTAATCTCCCTCAATCCCTTCGATAAACTAAGCTCGTACTCACTGTCTCCGTCGTTCAAATAATTTCACCTATACCCTTCAAGGAAAGCAGGATAATAGACGTAAAATATTTTTAAAGCTCGTAAAATCTGGTTTTTATCCCAACTCCCTGCGCATATCGGATGAATGCACATCGCCTACACCGCAGGAGGGTTCGAACCCATGGCTTCTCGGTTTACCACCGACCGAAGAGCAATAATATCGCCTACACTCCAGACCAGCCGGGTCCGACACGAAGGAAAATATAATTGAGGGGACGTGAAAAAAATGTTTAAAAATTTCCCGAGGGCATTCCTCATATGAAACCACCAGATGCCGGTTTTCTGGAATCGCTCGCTTGTGTTATCTTTTTTTTTGTGATTCCCTCTATCGCCTCTCCACCCGACGGATTCGTGCCCTTCCGCCGTCCAAGGTGCTGTGGGAACATGAAACAAAAAAAAATAGTTCAAAAAGAGGACTCATCACTCCTCCTCGCTCTCTGGGCCTCCCACGGTCTTCCCCACCCACCCACCTCCCTCTCCAGCCCCGCGACCCCCATCAATCGATACGATATCTCCATTCAACAATAAATCCACGCCCCGCTGCTGGAGTCGAGGACGGTTCTACTCCCCCGTGTCTCGAAGCAGACTGCATTGCGGCGGCGCGCGCCTCGTCTTCCCCGGAGCGCCCGCCCGACTTACTTCGTTTACTCGCTTTGCCCCCTCGCATCTCTCTCTCTCTTGGGTTCGCTCTCGGCGGTGCACCTCGACTGGGTGACCTCCTCTTTCGCCCTTCTCCCCCCCTCGCTTCATCCCCCTCACGAACAACACCACCCCTCATTTCCCGCAACCTCTTATCCCCCTTCGCTCAACCCCCTCTCCGACTGACTGACTGGCTTGACTTCACCGTCACTCGTCGGCGTCCACGTCGTGGTCAAGATGAGGAAGCAGTGCGGGGAGGGGGGTTTAGCAAGAAGGGGTTTACGGCTGCCTCCCTCATTGGGGACAAGAGTCGACCCTGCTCTCTCTCTCTCTCTCTCACTATCGTGAGGATCCCCTGCTCACTGCTTTCTCTCTCTCTCTCTCGCTCTCTCCTCGCTTGACGACTTGATCAAGGTCGCCATTCCACAGAAATCCAAGGAATAACTTAATGTTGAAAAATGTATTACCCTTATTGTCTATATAACTGTGCCTCTGATAGGATAAATTCATGGACGCAATATAATGTGTTTTTTTTGGCAAAATACGAGTTCTCGCGCCTTCAAAAAAATGAAGAATTATATTTCACCCGAAAGCTCACCATACAGGGAACCTACTTAGCACACGTGGAAACGGTAAAATACTTGGATGTAACGATAACAAAGGATATGTCCTGGGGAAAACACGTTCGTGAAATTTGCGGAATGCTAATAAAAAGTTAGGATTCATAAAATAATGCTTGGGAAATGCAATGAAAGGGTCCAGGAGCTTTGTTATTTCACTTTAGTTAGGCCTTACCTTGAGTAGAGAAGTGTATGGGATCCTCCTAAAGTAGGCTTAATTTTGGAACTCGTAGATCGAGTGCAACGTAGAACAGCTAAGTTTGTGAAGAGTTGTTGTGAACAAGGTAGCAGTGTCACGACACTATTGTAAGAATTAGGACGCCGCTAGTTGACCGCAAGCTTAAATATAGGTTAAACTTACTGCGTAAATTTGAAGCAGGTTACTTATGTGAGGATGTTAAAGACACATTCCAGGCCCCCACTTTTTATGGTAAATCAGTCCACCAACGTAAAATCAGGGAGATTTATTACAGAACGAATAGATTTAAAATGGTGTTTTCTTTCTTGAACTATTAGAGATCATAATATACATGACAGCAATCGCGTAGGAGACAATTAGAATTGGTAGCGTGCATATTAGTCGATATCTTGCATGTTATCCTTTTAATTTAATAGACCAATATTTTTAACAGTTCTACTGTATGATTTGAATATACGTATCATTTTTTTAAATAGTGTTGCATGTAAGCACTGTCTTTCGTGTGATTAAAATTTTTCGAGTGCATAATCAAACTAATATTGGTGTGGAGGTAACATGATTATCTTTTATGGGTGATGACCTAACACCCCCCGCCACTCTCCCTTGCGGGGTATTCTGTAGACGTAGATGAAGAGGTTATATAGTTGTGGACTGTGCTTTAGGATTATCTAATTAAATAAGGAGAATAAGAACAAAGGCGATTAAGAGAGCAAGTTGGGTCCCATAACTACCAGTCAACAGCAAGTGCCCTTTGTTCAACCACGCGTATTTGTCCTCTTAATGATAAGGAATATGTTCCTGCGCCTATCACATTTGTGTTTCAGAGAAGGCTTGGTTTAGAATGCTTCATATTAGATTAAAATTTTTTCGGAGGTCTTGTAAATTGGCATGTGGTGTTGAGGAATGAAAGTGAAGTTACTCTAGTTTATTGAATTATGGAAGCGCATGAAAATTTCAGAAGCAGTTCTCACAAGGAGTTGAAGATGGAGTCGTAAACCACTCTTGCTTCGTTCAGTGTAAATGGCAATTTTGAGCTTGATAGAAATTTCATTAAAAGATACTCTGATGTGATAAATTACGAGTTAATTTATTGAAAGTATGTATTTATTTTTGTACTTAGTTTCGTAGTGATTTTAATGCTGGCGAATTACAAATGGACTTATGGTTAAATCTCCCCGAAGGGAAAATCAAAAACCTAACTAATCTTAAGATTACGGGGAGTTGGTTTTCGATGGTCAATGGAACTGAAGCGAGGCGAGGATTGGAAGGTGGGGTATTAAGAAAAAAAAGGGAAATGGTAACTCATTGGGTTAGATCGCTCGCTGGAGACTCCCTCTACGATGGGGGCCTGCAGTACCAGCACGTATCGAAAACCCGTCTTCGTAATCTCATTCCCATTTAGTCAGCAGTCAGAGGTCCCTTCAACAACAAACTAATCTTGTTCCATCTTCGGGAAAAAACATTTTTTGTGAAAAAAGTCTCCTCATGTGATCCTCGAATATTTTCGAATGTTAAGAGAACAATGCCTATTTCAAAATGCTTTTACATTGCTACCTTTTCTATCACAAAAGTTATCCCCCCTCATTATTCAACACATATCCAGCAAGAGTTGCTATCCGCTACCATGATACAAGAAATTATATCTCTCGATTTTCTTATGATTGATAAGTTGAGGAATTCTCCATTTTAGACACATAAAAAAAAAGATGCGCAAAAGATCCTCCTCTCACTTGCATGTTCACACACTTGCAGCTGGCCGTAGTGGTATTTTTTTTTAATTCAACTGTTACTGTGAAGTTGCTCTGAAGTGGATATATGAGGTCTGTTCGTAAAGGATCCAGCCATGCAATAGTTAAAAAAATAGTCTGCCTAGAACAATGAGGCTTCAGTCCCCTTCGAAGTACTCCCTTAGACACACTTATCTCATCGTCTCTTCCACTTTTCACAACAATGGGCAATGTTATTTCTTCGGAGTTGTCTTCAGCTGCCTCGTCGCCCTCTCCTTTATCTCTCGTCAACGCCAAGAATCTCATGCTGCAGTTGCGGGAGACTTAATCCAAGCCGTAAATGATGAACAAGGTTCTCTCGAAAGATTTGAACCTCTTGAAAGACTATTGACTGGAGATGAGTCAATGGTCTACGGCTATGACCATGGAACAAAAGCCCACTCTTCCCAACAGTCGGTTGGCGAAATGTTCTCTCTTAAGTTGTTGCTAATATACTAAAAATGGCGAATAAAATTTTACAATATCACTTCCAATCACGCGTTTGAGATGAGAACCGTACAGCTAACTCGCGGAAATTTAGTGTTATCAGTAAAATATTTATGAAAACGTGTTGTACAGGTTTTGCATACAAACTTAAAATTCCCATCGATAATAAATAACCATTAAGCGAAGTCATCTGACTGTACTTGAGGAATATGAAAGGCGTTTAAGAAATTGGTATTGGAGTACTCAAGCTGTTGCCAAAACATTTAGTTCGTATGGAGTGGTTCTTAAATAGTCCTCTCAATTTATTTCCATGATCTGACCATCAGTTGGGTTCAAAGGTTTCTTGTAAAGTAGAGTTGACTGGGGGAGGAGTTTATGTATTGATTGCAAAGTGATGCTTTTTCTAGAGGATGAGCATGTACCCCAAATAATATCATTTATAATTTTCCACTTAATTTAGTAACTTGAATAACTTTTGCAGTGTCGTTAATTCCTTTTTTTTCCCAAGGAAAAATTCTAAAATGTAATTCAATGTTATAACACGTTACCTTTTCACGTACTTCAGTCTACAGTTCATAACCTTTCGTATCCTCTTTGCTTTAAGCAATTTCTAATCTTCGCCTCCCACAACCAACATTCTTCCTCCCAACATATCTTTCGACAGAAGTTACACCCTAAACTCGATTACTCCATTATTGCATTTTCTCCTCAAATCATTTATGACAGATACTTTTATTTGTCAGTGTCGTAAAACTCTAATGGGTAGAGTTTTTGAATGATTTTAGTGAAAGGTACTTGGTTCAAATTCGAGCGCTACTCTTGCAAAACTCTGACTGAATAATCCTTGGAGATGATTACCGCGATTGAACAAGGCTGAATTATATTTTTGTCTACAACATATCTTCATGCAACAGTAAAATATAAGATAAGGTGGCAACTCTGGGAGAGTTACGTCCCTAGAGAAAGCAGAAATTCAGAAATGCATTATGAGGGGTAAGAAGTGGAAATATGTTTATATGGCTGGTTCGTGAGGCGGAGGTCTTGGGAGTGGAGTGTTCTTAGTTTCCCCGTCGCTCTCCTTCCCTCCCTCTGGGACTTGAGAGAGGAAGGAAGTAGGTTATTTGTCGTTTACGCCCTCGACGTCAGGGGATTTGCATTGAGAGTGGTGGATGGAGAAGGAAGGAGCCTTCGGACAAAGGGTTTTGCTCTTGGAGGGCGAACGCGACTAGCGGAATGTATGTAGAGCGCAATGCGGTCGGATTTCAACCCCTTCTCCTCCATCTCTCCCCTCTTTCTCTCACCCTTATCCTCCTCTCTCTCCTGTCCATCCGACCCCTACCGCACCCTTGGAATTCCCCTCTTGGCCCCCCCATCAAGCAGGTGAAGGCGTCGACCGCCCTATAACAATTAAGTCCTTTCCGCGCCCCTGCGTGTTCGGAACTGGGGTGGGGGGTAGGGGGTGAGCGGTGGGAATTCGCGGAAACATAAACCGACCCGAAACCCTTTTCTCCTCTCATCTCTAATCTCCAGCATCCCTCCCCATCCTCGCTCTCCTCCTCCTCCCACCGCCTTACTCCTGAAATTCCCCACGATTATCGATCTGAGGGGTGAGAATAGTGGGGACGGTAATTGTTGTCCACTTTACGAGCACCACGCCGCAGGTATGCGAATTAAATGGATTGTTTTAGGGTACATGGGGGCGCGCTGATTCCCACTTCAAAGGCGTAAACTGCATTTCAATCACGCAATTACGAGCACGGGCGTTCAAGTCGCGAGCTGCACGCAAAGCAAAGGGTTTAACGGTCGGTAGCGCCACCAATTTTCCCAGAACACACTCTGGGGGTATTGCCAACCGAGGCTGCGAAATATCAAATCTGACGGAGGCGAAAAGTTTTATGTGGAAGAGTTGAGAAGTATTTTCAGTTATTTTTTATTTATACCGCAAGTGAAAGATACACAGAGAGTCGTCTTTATTTTGGGACAAGATTGAGTCTATGGAGTCTCTTCTACCACCTAACCCACAGATAAATTACACAAATTTTACTTAATTAGCATTAAAAAATTCATATAATATCTTAGGACTAGAAATGACAGAATGAATTCAAGAGATTTTCTTGTTTGGCCTTTGTAAAAATGGACCTTTGCATTTATTCAATCAAAATATAGTTTTGTTGGACGGACTTATTTGTGTAATTTTTGAAATCGCCAGTGTAAAAATTTAATTAAAAATTTTTTTCATCCAGTCATAGTTACTGTTTTCAAAGATAATTTCTGATATTGTTCTGTGGTAATGGGTCAGTAAAAAAAATCTAAAATGTTCACATGAAATGTGACTTAAAATTTCCATTGCTGTTCTTCAAGTCGCCGTAACATTTGGGTCGAAGCACAAGGGAAAAATTGACACAATCGGAGCTCCCATTAGGAAACGAAAGGGCTGATTTTTTTCCTCCCTGCTCTTTATCAGAATCGTACATTTCCTCTCCGCTCATCGCCAAAATTCTATCAAACTGATGATCAGGGTGGTAATATCTGATGATCTGATAACATTTTTTTTGTTCAGCTCTGGTTTCGGTTTCGCAAAATGTTCAAAATAATCCGTTCAAGAATCTTAGGTTTCAGAAGTGATTTCATCGTCACGCCTTGCAACTAAAGTGCCCTCGGGGCTTAGTTTCGCTAAAAATAATCCACTCCTACTCTACCTGACCACCGACCCCCTCCCCCACATCGTCCCTCCTTTCCCTCGTCCCCCCCCCACCACAACCCCATCACTTCTCCCGACCAACTCTTCAATCGTTTCGCTCTCTGCTCACGTAACGAGGGGAAGGGATGGCAAATGGATTAAACGCCTCCACCAACCACTTCTGTTCCATTTATAGAACGCTCACTGCATCGGCATGGTTAGCAGCATAGCATGCCTCTATCGAAAGCTCCGCT
This sequence comes from Hetaerina titia, assembly GCA_037158775.1. Lineage (NCBI taxonomy): Eukaryota > Metazoa > Arthropoda > Insecta > Odonata > Calopterygidae > Hetaerina > Hetaerina titia. Next base: position 83,813,006 of record CM073776.1, on the reverse strand, counting down.
AATATTTTAGAGAGCCCGTCAAGTTGAAGACACGCTGCCTGCGCTGACGTCGTCACAGGGTGGAAGGGGAACGAGCGTGTTCAATTGACGCTATGTGTGCCTCATGCATTTGCTCGACGTAAATACAGTCGGGGATCACAGGATTGCTTTAGCCACGCTGTTTCTTTCACGAAATGGAGAGTTTATTTACTCCCATGAGAATAATCTAGCGAGCAGTCAAAGTGTTTTGATATCTCTGTCGGTTTTTTTGTTTGAAATACCTACCATTTGAGTCGCTAGAGGTTGAGCTCACCTTTTTGAAAATTTATTTTTTTTTAATTTCTGTTCACTTGTTTGTTCATTCTCTAAAAATTTCTTGAGCATCTGTTCAGTATTTTTTTCTTTCAGAAATTATTTCAGTGGCAGGATTCCAACTAACCAGTGCAAACGTTAATTTTAAAATTCCTAAGGATCTTCCCGATCATTTGTTATGAATATTAGTAAGTTGAGTCAATCACCAGTTGAAATTCCAAATTGCGCTTAAACTAATTCAACTACGTATTGCCCGTTTGAGTTCGTTATGTTTTACAACATTCGTCAATATCAAATGGCTACTCTCCGATGAGAAATAGTCACACGCTAAACATTTTTTTCCTGTTTTTTGAGAAATAAAAGCAATGCGTTGTGCGACATTCGAATTATTTCCCTGAAAAAAAGTTGATGGGTTGATAAAAAAAGGTGAAAAACATAATATTTTGCGGGTAGCGATCCTGGTTTGTTGCAGTGAGGATGATATCATCCTTGTGCGGGTCTCGTCTCAAGCAATATCGTTTTTCATACGAACCTGTCTCTTTTCACACCCATCACATGACCTCCGACTACTGGAAAAGTCATTTTAATGCCATTTAATTCTATTTTTTTTAGATCAAAATGTGTTAAAAAAAACGAGTACTCTCCAGATAGATCATAAATTATGGGTAAATTCCGCTCAATCAACTTTAAACACGTAATTTTTTACATTAGCGCTATATGGATGTTTCTCATAAGCAAACTTATTTCGCAAATCAAGCTGTTATGTTATGAGCGAAGAAGAGTTGTTCATTCCATTTCATATTGTTGGTGGTAATAGTAACCTCGGGAGAGCGGTGATAGTAAAGGGACTTGCTCTATGAGAAATTAGAAAAAGGTTCCTCGTAAACTCAAGAGTGCTCGAAGCTGCAGGCAAGTTTCTCTTATCGAATATATGAGTTCCTTTCGGTACTTGTTGCGTGCCGAAATAAAACTGAATCAGTTGAGCTATTTTAAGGGGTACATTTGTCTTGGAGAAGTTTTAAAGTGTCATATACGCTGCTAAGATGACCTCCACGTCTATAAGAGCCTATTCGATTGTCAATCCATATTCCTATTAAAATCGTATTAATATTTGGCGAATAAACCTAACGATTAGTCATTATCGCCTGATGAAGTAGCCAGGAACCACATAGGATTACTGTAATTGTCTCTATTCGCTAATTCCTCGCTTCTTGTCTCTTTAACCGTTTGTATTCTTTGTCTCTATTTTCTTAGTAAATAAATCCATTTCTTTCTTTTTGCTAGAACTCCAAAAAAACTTCTAAAATTTCAAAAATATCATCACCATCTCCTGTCGTCAATCTTTAGATTTTATTGGTATTTTTCATCATTGTCTATCTTATTTTCAGTCAATATCTGATTTTATTAACAGATCCTTTCACTCAGATTTTTCTTTCCGGCAAATAAATCTAATGAAGTTCTAACACCAAAGAATTTGTTCGGTTATTTCATTTTTCTCCATTTCAGTGTCTTCCATATAATTGTAAGTTCGTGCAAGTGAACTGTTGTTTCGTTCATTCGTTGAAAGCCCTCTTCCTTATTCATTCCGTCCTTTCGTAATCTTTATCGTCATGGCTAATGATAATATCCTAATATCGCTCATGCTCCTTTCATCCATGTTTCTGCTCTCAGTGTGAATTATTATTAAATAATATATATCGTATGTACCTCATCCAGCCAATTGCTATGCGTATGCTGTTCGTAGCGATATCCATGTTTTCTTCGTCCATTGCCTTCTAAAGGTACGTTTCTTCAATATATATGCAATCAATCTTTGTCTTCCTTTCATTCACTCCTCATAGCTCTAAAAGTACCCCTCTTCTATGATATTCTCCAAATATGTATTTTATTTATTGATGTGTTACGACAGTCCGTTTTTCTATTTCTTGTTTGTATGATAAACTAATTTCATCAGCACCCTCTTTCAAGTATATTCGTGAAATATTCATTTGTCGATTCACTAAAATGCGGAAAGTCTGGAAAATTAAAGGGAATTTAATATTAGTTCTGCGAATCGCAACACGTCTGATAAATTAATTAAAGTCCCTTGAAACTCTTTATCATTTGCGAATGATACCCTAGAAGGTAGACCATTGTTACGGTGATTACTAATTCCTAGTTTCTACAGAAGATAAAATTATAAGCATTTCCTCGATAATATTACAAGATTCTCACATGACTTGTTAAATTTGACAGTATTCCAATTCTGGTTGCCTGCTTTCAATCTGCGGCTAAAAGTGTCCATTTTTTTAACTCGTTCTCGATGAAATTCCCCAATGGAAAATGCAATTTTTAGCTGTGAAACGAAGAAGAAGTCATGAAAATTTGAGAGATCACATTGAAAAAAAAATTTCATGGAGCAGGTAATGTGAGAATTGCTTGTATTTTCCTGGCTATTTCCACTAATTTGTGTTTATAATAAGTAACTTAAGTTGTTTCTCATTTGAAATTGATACATTTTCCACGTTTTTCGTACTAAGGATGAAATTAAGTACATAATATAACAAATGGAATAGTGCGCATAATATATTTTACAATGCACTCACAACATACATCTTCAGATAAATAGACATACGTGCTCGTAGCTACTGCGCATTTGCGGAACAATTTTTCGATAAATTTAGGTCGATGGATGTCATGTCATCTTCCGCCATCACCTAATTGCACCGTTTTCGTCCTTGGCTCAACATATATTTTTGTTTCGGTTCAAAAACCACAACAACTCAGGTCTTTCTATCCTCTCTGAATCTTTGCATGTCCTTTGCGATAAACGAATTCAATTCCGCCCATCTTGATCCCAAGCGAACGAAATATTTGTCCTTTTGGAAGGTGAAGGTGACGCCGTTCCGTCCCTCTTTACTTAATCTAATCTCCCGAACGGCGAGCAGTGGCTCCCTGCGGCGGTGATTACTTTTCCCAACCTATCCCGCCGCCTTGGGGGAGGCGGGGGGGCTGAATGAAGGTTCTCGACCAATCGCATCTGTGTGTGTATTGTGTTTTTCGCCAAAAGCAGCTGCTCCAGATTTCCAAGATGTGTTTTCTCTCACGACTATCCTTTTTTTTATGTCCGGAGACAGGGGAGAGGGGGTGACGACCCCATCCCCTCTACCTCCCTCTCCAAACCACCCCCGTTCCTCACGTCCCCACCCCCCTGAAAACTCAACCTCCGCGGCGTTGGCAGTTTCATAACAACTCCTCTTCCAGACATTCTCATCTAAATATATCCGTGGGACTCAACCTGAATTTCTTTTTAGGCCCCCGCTTTATTTACACTACGCTGGAAGGATTCTCCGATAGAGAGAAAACCTCCCTCCCCCTCTCTCTCTCACCACAGGCGCCCTCACAACTCTCTCTCGCTCTCTCATTCTCCCGCACGCATGCAGAGAGCGCTCCGGGATTTCGTTTATTTACTGCCGCGACGTGAATGGTAGGAATGAGCGACAAGATACCGTGGATTTTCTCCATAATTACTTCTTCATTCATCTCTTGACTCGAGACCACTCCCAATGCAATTATTCAGTTGCCTCGCCATTTCCTATTCAGCTAAAGACTTTCCCATCCTTTTCCGCGCATCATTCCGAGCATCAGTCATTCCAATTCCTGCTTTTTTTACTCAACCGATTAGTTTTCTTCCAACTTGAAACAATTATACCGCAGTGATTGGGTTAAACACTTTTTATATCAATGCAGCTTTATATACATGCATAGTGTATATGATATACTAGTAAAATTGGCACATATTTGCATACTGCGTGTGTTTCGAATCAATGGGTGCTTGAATTTACAAGTGGGAATAAATAAAACGAAGTAGATGTTCAGGAGGATATCTTTAATAATACTTAAGGAGAGTAAAGCCAAAATAATCCACATGTTTAAGATCGTGTATCACTTGAATTCTCTTTAAATTAGCGCTCTCACATTCTGCCGTACGGCTTTAGATTTCTTACGTCTTTGCATATAGCTTTAGGTGGCAGTTGTTGACTTTGCAGGAGAAAAAATTGTAAATAACCAAGCACGAAATTTGTGAACAAATAAGCAACACTTTCTTCGAAGGTTGGGAAATATTCATTAAATTAAACTGACGGAATCCTGTAGCATTAATAAAAAAAACTTCATTAACTTCTTAATTAATTTCATTAATTCTTCCTTAACTTCATTATTAGGGCTTGACGTACATTATTTTAAATATCTAACCTGTAAATATTATTTCCTATAATCTTAACTCATTACCGCCATGTGAAAAATAGATTGATTGGTGCGCTCCCTGTGGCTAATTGTCGCAACGATATTTTTTCTTTCCATCTCTCAGCCACATTTACTATTGGTAATTATCGGTGCACAATATGAATAAGTATTAATGTTTCCTTCGTACGACAATATTTTTTCAATGGCATTTCTACGCCCTAAATTCCCCTTTCGACCGACTGCTATCGTTCCGCGTCACGTGGATCATCAGGTGATATATGGAATGTTTTCCCCAGCTCAGAATCGACGACTCGTTCTTAAATAACGACGCGAATCCCTCGCGGAAGCAGAAGACACTTGATGTCCCTCAACAAGTGACGATAGATTTATGGATCCCTATCGCTGCCATGGGGAGGAAACGACAAGAACTCTTGGTGAAAATTAACTGCACTCACTCGTAAGATTTTTCGCATGAATTCATTTTCATTCATAAATTATTCAGAGCTTGGTTGAGCTTTTATTTTATTTATTATTCAATAATCTCCGTCATTTATTAGCGTGAATGTAAGGGAAAATGCAATAACTCAATCTGTTGATTAATTTTTAACCATCCGAGTGTTGTATAAAAAGCGGCTTTTCCGGATGAACTAAAAATTTTATTATTTACATTAAAAACGCACATTTTGACCAATTTTCTCTTTCGTCGCTTGCTTCAAATCCAGGAGAAATGCCGAGTAAGCGGCGGCTTCTCCCCAACTCAGCACCTAACAAGCCGTCTTGACATCCCGCGGTGACCCCCGTGGCTAGACCGTCGCCCAGTAGCCGTCTCCTCGCCTCAGAGAATACGTCCAGCCTTCTTACATTCCACCCTCACTCCCGCCCTCCCTCCCCCGCATTACGGCTAGGAATATGTGTAATTCTAATTCCATTAAGTCTACTCTTAAGGGTTTCCTCGTATCCTCGAGAGGGACGGAGAATTGGGGGCACCAGTCTAAAAAAATGAACGCTTTACTAGGCCCGCCGTGAAGTTTCTCAAGGTCGGACAGCAATGTTACAATATTGCGATAAAATTACGTATTTAAATTTATTTTCAGTCCTAAATGGATTAGGAAATGGAAGTTTTGAACGCTAATCTTAAGTTACGAGGGAGGGTTGACATTTAAGGTTCAATGAATTGTTCGTATCCGGGCTCACATTATTCACTCACGTCACAATTAATAAATAGAGAGGGATAGATGCGAAAACGAATAAATTTAGGGCCTCCTTTTTGCAGGGCATAGCCTGCGAGGCAACAGCTCAACAACTTAATAGTCCCCCACTTACATCCCTTCCATTGGTGCTGGAACCGCCCATCATCATGAACCGTGGGTCACCATGCATTATGTATATGTGTATGTACAGGGTCGCACCCAAAACTGGTAGGACTGATTTTTTTACAAGAATTTTATTGACGATATACTTACATCGACTTAATAATCTTCAAAGTATGCTCCTTGAGCTGCTACACACTTAGTATAACGTTGCTCCCATTCCCCGTACGCCCGCTGGAAATTCTCTTTGGGGATGCCGTTGATGACCCTCGTCGAAGCCTCTTGAACGGCCTTTATCGAGTCAAAACATCGTCCCTTGAACTGTCTTTTCATCAGGGGAAAGAAGAAGAACCGGTGGTGCCAGATCGGGAGAATAGTGCGGGTGCGGCAACGTGGCAACGCCGTATTTGGCCAGGAGCTGTCTGACGACGAGCGCGCCGTGGCACGAATTTTCGACACCATCTTGGCGCACACCTTGCGCATGGCCAAATCCTGTGAAATAATGCGTTGGACATTGGATGCAGACAGACCCAACTGGTCTGCAATTTCTTCACTCGTTAAGCGTCGGTCTGTGTTCCGCAGTGTCCTCACTCTGTCCACATTCGTGTCAGTTCTTGCCGTCGACGGCCGCCCGGAGCGATGGTCGTCTTCAACGAGCTCCCTACCCTCTTTAAACAACCTGTGCCACTGTGGAACGGCTTAAGGCAGTGTCCCCATAAGCCTGCTTGATCATATCGAGGGTCTCAGTTGCCGTATTCCCGAGTTTCGCACAAAACTTCACGGAATAACGTTGCTCTAAATTCAGATTCATTTTGTTTTTCGACGCGAACAAAAACCTTGCTTCACTAAAAACGGTGTCCTCACTCAACGACAGCTCGCAGGCGACAGGTTGGTGTCGGTCTTTTGCTAAGAGCCCCCTCCACCTTACCCTGCCAGGCAGACCCCCCTCCACCGCTCCGTTCGCGCCAGAGAAAACCAGTTTTACCACTTTAGGGTGCGACCCTGTATGGATAGATATACATGCATGCCCAGGGTATATTTTGTATTTATGTATAAATATATACGTGTGTATATATAAAACGTATATATATATACGTGTGTATATAAAAAAATATATACACATACAAATCATAAACACAGCCACCAACCCTAAGGTCGGTTTGGTAGGTGATGGTTGAGTTCACCCAGTAATATAAACATATATATATATACTCTTGATTTACACTTGCATTTAGTTGTGATAAAACGTAAAATAATTAGCCTTACATTAATTAATTACTGAAACATTGAAGGATTAAATATATACAAGAAGTCACTTCTTGTATGTAAAATTTATTTATATTAGCCACGCTTATGACTGACCTAATATTCACTCTTGTGAACATTTTTCATGATTAAGTATTTCATGAGGAAGTGTTAAATAAAAAACTTTGACAGCAACACACAATAGGAGAACACATAAAAGGAACACGCACACGTTATTTCTTGATAATTTCGACGGAATTGAGCTCCGTCTTCCTCAGAAGATTAGTTAGGACTCCTATATACACGATATATACTCGTATATATGTATTTACATATATGCACACACATATATATGATACATATGTACACATACATGTATGCTCGTGTGTGTGTGTGTGTATATATATATACATATAAAAAAAACACACATGCGTATAAATGCACGCACTAACACACACACAAAATATAGTATACCCGAAGAGCTTAAGTCCGAACCGACGCGACGTCGACCCCTTACGCTCCAAATAACCATTTCACGAGCAGTGAAGTATTTTTTTGTCAAGCGAAAAGGTAAAGGTTTCGTTACACTTGCATTTTTTCATTTTCAAAAGGACCCCTCCCACTCGCTTTTCCCATTGGTTTGCTCGCCTTGCCGCCGGTGTGACAGAGACGCTCCCTCCTCCTCGCCCCTGCCCCGCTAAAGGGAAGTTTCCGGGGAGATGGCTGAAAAGAAAGCAGGGGAGAATGAACGGAGTGGGGGGGGAAGGACGGCGGGAGATGCCGGGCCATGGGAGAGAGAGGAGGCGGTTCCCTTCTGCTGTCCTCCAGACGAGCGCTCGCGAGGGAGTTGCGAAGGAGGAGATGGGAAAGAATTCCCGTGGCCATTCGCCAGAGGAAGAGAAAAACGATACACAGGACTCTGAACGCCCCACCGTCCATCCTCCTTCGTCCCGCCTCCTTCCCACCCGCCCCACCTACACCCTCCTTCCATTCCTCCTCAAGGACCTTCTTCCAAGTCTCAATTCATCGAGGAAACCTCTTTCGAGAATGGTTTCGGACGGAGGGGATGCCACGAAAATCTGGAATGGATCGGGGAAACGGCGAGGCTCCGATAGCGCGGGAAAGGGTTTGGGAAAAGCCCCGTCATCCGTGAACTGCTATAAGTTGCCGCGGCGCAAGAACGTACTCATCATCATTAGGCGAGAAGGGGGTTAAGGAGACCATGAAAGTTCCCAGTCCATCGGAAACTCCGTCAACAGTTCGAGAAAAACTAGAATCTTTTTTTGTGATCGATGGTAAAGAGCGATCGAAGAATTGTGGTGCATTTACTCTGTTTAAATTTACGCCGTCCTCTACCTGCTCCAAACTCATCTTTCATCTCTAGATAACCGATCTGCCATGGACCGCATAAACTGGTGTGGATTACGCGCCTTACATTTATGATCAACAGGGATGAAACCAAACCTTTAGGAAATGGGGTACCCAAAAATTGTGAAAGGCTTCTTTAAATAGTAAAATGTGTCGTTGATTCGAAGGGTCGGGAACATTATTTGAACTGAAACTGTGGGTATTTTGAACGAAAATAGGCAATACAGCGAAGAGAGTATTGCGTGATAAAATAAATCGGACAAATATTAGGGTTTTCATAACCGAGTATCTCATTATAAATGTTAAGAAAATATTAGCAGAAGCTTATTATGATTTGTAGAATTTTATTTTCCATGGAATCACTGTTTAAGAGTGAAAGAATTAATATTGAATTTCGAGATGCGATTTTGGAAAAAGATGAAAAAAATTTAGTTTCTCCCCGTATAAACTCAAGCCAAAAATATTAAATTGTGTCCGTGTTTGAATTACCATGGTGAATTAAATTCGAAGTAATCAGAAGAGAAGTATAAGGAGCATAGACAGTTGATCACGCGGTGATTTTGAACAAAAGTTGGAGAGTGTGAAAGAATGGTGAAATGAATGGATTCTGCATATTTTCAATCATTAGGTACGTCATAAATTATTAACTCGAAGAGGCAAAAGTGAAAAGTTGAAAGCCGTGACGAATGCGCTAGAAGAACTTTTGGATATATGCTTTCATTGGATCTTTGCAACCATACCATGACTGGATAATAACTAAGGTAATCACATTTCATTGATTATAACTGTGATCCTTTTGTCCTCCGAATCCTTTTGATTTTTAACTCCGTTTCCATGGTCGACCATGGACTCTATTCTTCCCTCTCTGAACCACCTTTTCACATTTTCTGGTCCTATGAAGAGGGAGCAAGAATGAATGAATAACGGAATTAGTTTATATTCAATAGATTCAGGCGAGATTTAGTGAAAGTTCGTCATTATGAGAAAAACAAATTTGCACTTTTCCACAGATTTATTTGCGACGTACGGAACCTGTAGATGATTCGATGAACTGAGACGCGTTATACATTACAAATAAATCTTTGAAAAAGTGCAAATTTGTTTTTCTCATCTCAACAGAATTTCTTTTCTCAACAGAATTAGTTGCTTATAAGGGACTTCGCGGGTCGCGGTGGTCTAGCGGGTAGAGCGTTGGACTGCTGACCGGAGGGTCCCGGGTTCGATTCTCGGGCAAGGAACTCTGGGCACTTGCAGCTCCACCCACGCTAGTTGATTTTTCGGGTACCAGATCTTCCTGGGAAATCATAACCGGCACAGGGAAAGGAACTGGCCCCCCTACCCTGATGTGTGGTTATTCACACGCCGTCGGGCTTGGTACATGGGTGAGCTCTACCATCACCTACTAAACCGACCTTCGGGTTGATTACTGTTTTATAAGGGACTTCCGTTGAGCTAATTTAAGATAACTTCACTCAGCCATGAAGTATGTGGTCCTGGATCCCTCCTTATTTTTTTAACTATATTATTTCGGAGGATATTTTCCGTAAATTTTATCAAATATCCGTTTAGGTTTTTGCAGCTAGGTTTGAGTTCTTAAGTGTCCATCCGATTTGTCTTTCTTGTTACACTTCTGTTATAGTACTAACAAAGTGTTTGTGACAAGCTTTCGTCTAATACGTTCGCAAGATTTTAACTCTCTCTCTCTATATATATATTTCAAAATATATTATTATTAGGTAATCTACCGGTTAAGGTAGGTTTTTGGATGGAAATAACTATCAAATAAACATTCTGTAACTCCAAATAAAACCCAATCCATCAACCTAATCTACATCAGGTCCCTCTTCATCTCTGTGTACTTCTTTCCTCCCTTCATCCGTTTATATATATATATATATATATATATAATATATATATACATATATATTATATATATATAGAGAGAGGGAGAGAGAGAGTGCTTCCTTCCATCCAGTGCTTCCGGGCACTCCTTTTCTTTTGTTCTGTCTTCCCTTGTCTTGAGAAAGGAGGTGTAGACCACTGAAAATTCGATACCTATTGAGTTTTTCTTTTTATTTTTATTTCTGTGTTTTTATCTTTGTCTACTAGTGCTAATTCCATTCACATTATTTACATACATATGTATGTATATATGATTCAGATTAGTCTTAGATTTCATAAAACATTATAAACGCATGCATCCAAGCTTTGGTTGCAGCGCAAATCCCTCCTGGATATAAAAGTCTCTTTTATATGGGAATAATACGATTTCCCATTCGCAATGGTCTATTGTTCCATTACTTATATCCTCACGCCGGCTGAATATTGAAGAGATGGAAAATTCCCCGTCGGAGAGAGACGCATAGAGGGCATATTGCGGAGAGGCTTTCATCCGTCCGGATCAAAGAGCGTGTGTGAGGGCTAATTGCGTTTCCCGGTCGCCTCTCTGGGGAAACTTCGCCAAGGAAGGAAGGAAGTCACGCCGTGCAGAACGGATTTGGTGGAACAGGGATGCGGACCCAAACCTCTTTTGAGAGAGAGAGAGACCGCTGGTCCAAAAAACCTCCCTCACTTCCCCTCCCCCCACCCCAAAAACCCCACGCCGAACCCCCTGTCCCCCCAAAATCAATGCCACTGTGAAAATCCCGGCGTCGCGTTTCCCACCACCGCTTCCCCCGCGCCAATTCTTTCTTCCCCGTCCGCTCCGTCCCAAAAATCCTTCCCTTTTGCCGGTGTCCTCCTCGGCCCTTCTCCCCCCGCCCCTGGCCCTCACCCTGCCCCACCTCTCCGTCTCGTCTTCGAAACCCTCGTCACGTCGCGGGAGGAGAGCTCGTTGTCAGGGGCTCTCAGTATTACGTATAGGGCGTGCGTATGCACCACGCGGCTCCAGAGTCGCCGTCAGAAATCCGCGACGGTTACTCGTCTGTGGGCCGCCAAGAGCCTACTCATCCTCCCCTGTGCGGCACCTTGATGAATAGCAAGAAGGGGGCGACAAGGAAACACGAAGAGGGATATCGGTTCGGTTTCCCAATCATTGGTTGTTGCGAGCTATTTGGATGGAGGGTTTCGTCTAACCAATAGGCGGACTTTTTTTTGAAGTAAGCAATTGAAAATTGAACTTTATATTTTTTTAAAATTGACTTTCAAAATGTTGTAAAAGTCTCCATCACATCATTCAGCTCACCAAATGAACTTACAGCAAAGAATTTTAGTAGGGCACCAGCATATCAGTATATAATTTTAGGTGACCATGAATTTTAGTGAAGTTCAAATTTCGATTGGAATACGAAAGAGTGAAAGAAAGATCATCTACCAAGACTAATGGAATAGTAAAATTTAATAACGTAATATATCATAAATATTGTCATGACTTTTAATTCCGCTGGTGTGAGTAGCTGAGGACACAGTAGTAATCTTGGATGAGAGGAACGGGGTGATGGCAATCACAAATTACGTATCATTTTGTGTGGTGGTAAAAAATTCCAAAAGCAACCCTTAGGTACACTTGGTCTTGTCATTAATAATTGTGTACTATAATTTTTCTTCGGTCGTCTATTATTACAAACCCTCCCATTCTCTCTTCGCGTTTCTTTATTGCTGGTAATGAAGATCCAGTGCTGACGTGTAGTTAACAGTCCCCCATAACTTTAAACCTTTACTGTTTCAACTTCTGTCCTGATTTAAATTGGGTTTTACATGAATTCCAGTACGTAAGGTTGAAATATCGTCCTGGCAACGTAGAAAATGCCATTACTTTTAATTCAACGTCCACGTCAGAGGTTGGAATTGAACAAAATGTTTTTCCCCAAAAAGTCCACCGGCTTGGATATTAATCTCTGTTAAGGAGCGCATGTACAAACTTTTACTACAAGTTATTGTATTCATTTTATTAATTTTTACTGTAGTCTTAATATTGAACGTAAGAGTAATGGTTTGAGTGTTGGCATTTTGAAGTGTTTCCTCAACTCAACGCTACAGTGTGTTTTCAGTCGGCAGAAATCATATGTGTATTATTATGCCAGGATGTAATTCATCATGCCATTCAGGAATCAGTATTTCATATCTAATCTGATAACGTGGCATCAATACTACTACCCACTACGTCCAGTACTACCATCCTTATCCATAAACATGACGGTGAAGACCTCCTGCTTAAATGCGGAGGATGCAAAGGAGCTGTTGTGAAACACAATTCAGTCAGACTGATTAACATTTATTTGATTCGTATGTCAACTCAATGATTTATTCTCAGTGAGTACTGTCAAAATAAATCATGAAATATTTAACTCGTGAATGATTCAATCAGTAATGGAAGTGTGTATCTATTTATGCGTCTACGATATACCCTACAAGCCACAGCGAGGGCGTGTGGCAGGAGATGTGAGGGTAAAGGTTCTGCCATGATAATTCCAAGAAACTGCGTGAGATGCCGGGTTCAGTTTGCTTTCTGTTAAAATTTCTAATATAAAAAACCATCACCCAAAATTGTCTCAAATTTGAATGTTTTGACTAAAAGATCGCTTACTGTATTATATTATAACTAATCAGAACAAATATTTCACAGTACATGAGTACTACAACAATATCAATCTTGAATAATCTACATGGAATCATTGGTCGAATGAACATAATAATAGCGTTTGTCTTATTCTGATAATCTAAGGATAGGCAATGTCAGCTCTCAGACATAAAATATACATGTACGCACATGGCATTATTAATATTTTTGAATAAACTGCCGTGGATACTGCAACAGTAACTTATTGCGGAGTCATCCGCTAAATTTACATTACAATGAGACAATTTCAGAGAGTAAAAATCATTCGCCGTGACCGGAATTCGAACCCGGATCCCTGAATTTCCGGTCGAATGCTTCAGCCAGTTAAGTTATCGAGGCGTCTTCTTTAAACTCTACTACTCGTATGTAGTTGTGGTGGATGTTAGATGCTCATAAATGGGACAAAAGATGGCGCACGTGTTTTTCCGTTGGATTTTTCAGGGTTTTTAAATCATGGTTGTATTGCTATCGCAATAATTTATCCGGAGAATTGGAGATTAATTGCATATAACGATGCCGTAATCTTTTATTAATCCATCCTAGCGGCGTTCTCTGTCGATACGGGCGAGGGATGCCAGCAACTGTCTCGGTGTTCGAAGTGAGTTATGTGCCGCATTGAGTTTATCGGAACAATTATTCGGAAAAGTTTCCAAGATTTCATGTTAGAGCGCACTGTTATACCATCCTATGGAAGCGGCAAGAGTGATTTTTTTTATTGGCACGGCGTTCCACATTAGTGTTAAGTAAGTTGGGACAAGTAGGAAGGATTGGGTGGATGGATGGGGGGTGGTGTGGGAGGCAAGGAGGGTGGCGGGGGGTGTTCGTCATCTTGTACGGCTTGCACAGCTCGGCCTTTTGCGTTTGTTCATTTTCTTTTTGGCCCAGTTACTCGCCTCTTGACGAAAACAGGAAGTGTCTCCTCTCCCCCCCCCCCTCCCCTCTCTTGTTCGGCAGATTCGAGAGCAGAAGCAGTCGGTAACCTTTTTTCCTTGCTTTTTCCTCGCCGGGTTGAAGTGTCCAGGCGCGTAATTGTTCCCTCACGGAGTGTCCGACGGCGGCGTTAGGGTCGGGATGAAAGGATCCGACGACTCACCCAGTTTTCCTACACTCCGAGCCGAATAAAAATTACTATCGCTGAAATATTTTAATAGTGTCTAAAAATATTTTTCGTAATTTTCCTGTGTAATTTTGTCCCATGGCTTTCCTCCAGGTGAGCTTCGACTCGGGGACGTTGAAAGAAAACTGCATGTGCAGGCAAAGCCTCGCGGAGGCAGTATTCGGAATGCAGTGAGATTATTTTGAGAGCTAAGTGTAGTAAGGACTACTCACGGACTAATGACCTCGTTAGCACGATACGATAATTGAAGACTCTTAAGAGTACACTTACTCCTGGAGTACTCTTTAACGGAATAGCAAATGGGGGGGGCGTTCCCCCGCGTAGTTCTTAAACCATTCATAATTAAAATTCGTATTGGCTGGGCGATATTTTTATGACGGCATATCTTAATATACAATATTCTTGGTTTTTATGTAATTTTGAATTTCAGCAAAAAGCGTGTGGTTAAATGCGTGTCCATCGCTTCCTATGTAAGCAAATCCGTCATTATTATATAATTTGAACAAATATTTTTTACATGGATAAGAGCACTTCGTAGGCTCCGTATGGCTTCCTATCGCCTTTAAAAAGTGTTTCATTTGCTATAAACCTTGGCTTGTTAGCAAATTACTATTCCTAACTATAGTTATGTTATCAAAAGCAAATTTTGCACGCAATTAAAGTGAGAATTTTTCTTCCCGTCAAATGAAACAAGGTTATTTTAGCTAACTCAAATATGTGAAAGTAAAAAAAAAGGAATGAAACTTTTTTTCCTATCTGGGGTAATCTGACAATCCATAAAATATGGTCAAGAAAGTGTTTTCTTTGAGACACTTCACTTTCCCTCCACCGCTTATATATCAATTTAAGAATTTCTTAACATCCCAGAGCCTGGATGTTTTACACTCTCAACTATTTAAACAAAACCCGTGAATGAAGGATGTTTATATTCTTGTATGAAAATATTGATGAGAAATAGCATGGAGGCAGGAAAAATGGATGAAGGGCGTGTTGATCGGCAATGGGATGTCGAAGATTGTAATAAAGGGGAAAATGTTAGGGAAATGAGGAAAGGGATGCTGGACGGGATGAAGGAAGCACACAGAGATGAAGACATACCTTTTTGGTGGGTCGCAGGGTGTTTAGGTAGATGTGGATGAATACCTAATATAGAGTAGGTTGCTGGAATGTGTTTTGTTAGGAGTCACAACATTTTTATTTGGTAGTTGTGTCCATCCATAAACCACCTTAACCGGTGGAATACCATATAATAAAAAATAATATTGATGAATTTCATATCAGTGAAAATAAAAAAAGTTTAATCTCCCCTAATGATTTCGTCATATTTTTTTATTTTCCAATCAACATTGGTCAGCAATTAATGCTTGGCAAATATCAGATTCTCATAAATTCGCTGGGTAACTGACGTAATGTATAATAGCAAATGTTGAATGACATGTTAACAGAGAGATGTAATTTTACTGCACATTCGATGTGACCGTGGCTTGCACCCAGATGTACTTTTGCACAGTGCTCGCAAACACCGCTTTGGTTGGAAAGCACCGCCGCTTCAGTCTGCGCTCCCGAAGGCTCTATAAAGGCTCAGACGAATCATTGAAACTGAGGGCTCCGAATGAGATTCGCTAATGAAAATAATCGCACCTTGTCGAACACAGAGACATTCGAAAAGAAACGGCCTTCGTGCCTCGCTGAATTTCAAAAACCGTATCATTCGTCGGCTTAGAAATGCCTCGTGCATCCAGCAGTCGCTGTGACAACTTTTATGTCTGCGTTCTCCCTCCCTCGTGGAAATCTCAGTTGTGGAATACCATGGCCTCGCCGCTTTCGAATGCAGTTATTCAATCACAAATACTCGCTTTCTTTCCTTTTATTTAAGCGCTACATTTCCATCCAAAGGCAGGGGGGAAAAAAACTTTATATGGAGAAATTCGAACCCACTGGCGCGTTTGTTTACCATGGAGGATTACCTTGGGGGGGGAGGAGGAAGAAAGGGGAGTTGGACAAAAATTAATTCCTCCGCCATTCACACCGTAGTCCGGTGGGTCGGGTCCATGTGGCGTACATCCGGCATTCACAAAACTTTTTTCCTAGTCCCCCATCCTCCGCATTCTATTTGGCCGCGCGTGCGTAACGTGCGATGTGCAAAAGAAATTTTTTCAAAAATTTTCAAAGTATAATAGGTATATATGCACGTGCATCTAGGTTGAAGCGAATGAATTCACCGATGTGAGCGCGCTAATTGGACGGCCCGAGGGAGGAAGGGTGTGCGGGGAGGAGGGAATAGGGGAAGAAGGGTTAGGTAGGGATGGAGGAAGTAGAGATTTGCTGAAGAGTTTGAATTTGACGATTGCTTATTTTTTTCCTTGTTTGTTTCCCCGCTCACGAAAATGGCACGGCGTCCCTGTAACCCCACCGGCGGGGACACTGATGCCCTAGTTTACACCTCTCCGAGTATCCTGATTTATTCTCCGCACCCCTCCGGTGCAATCCCCCGACATCGCTCGCTCCCAGGGTGTAGCGAGGGGATGGGAGCCGAGGTGGCAACTGTAGTGTGGGTCGCCTGCAGTTCTCAACGTTGTGTTCTATTAGGTGTCGTCGGACTAGTTGAAAAGCTCTTGAGCGCTTGATGAGATATATTTTTTTTGTTTAGGTTGCCACCTGGTATTAATCTGCACCGCTGACGACTGCGGTCTTGCCGCCGCGGTGATATAATTCCGTTGATTTTACATCTTAATTTTCTCAGCAATGCGATAAAGTCATTGGTAAACATTCCAGGACTTGACGAGGCGTTTTTCTATTACGTTTCTGGAGTCGTCACCTCATTTGGCCGAACAATGCGATGCTCATCTTGACAGCTCGTACGGCCTCGTTTAAACTCTGCTACTCAATATTTTACTGCTGTAAACGAAGGAGCAGACTCGTCCATAGTAGAATTCAGTCCAGTCCCAACCAACATAAAATGTTGGTTGGGCTGAGGCCTTTCAAATAAAAGTGTTGGTTCACATAACGATGACCAATTTTCTCCATTTTCACAAATTCACTGAAAACGTTCACTATTTATTGCTGCCAAACAAATACAAAACAACGTGGCATCTTCAAACTTAACATATGCTTTATAGATTGCATACTTTCTAGTACAGTGATATTTTTTGAACAATTACGGCGATCTCTCGGTCAGGCCGGGTACTTATGGGAACAACCTCGTAGATGCCTACCTGGGAGATTTCTCATCTGAAATTAAATGTACAAGTCCTATAAAAACATTCCTAAATGTAAAATAAAACGATTTCAGCCGTGTACGCTATCCACAGTAGGCGTCATAATTATTAAGAAAAATTGATTTTCTTGAGAAGGTTCCATAAAGGTGACCCCCTCATGACTTGTGCATTGACTTGCAGCTTCGGGTTACGCTCTATGTCATCGACTGCCTTCCTACGTGGCTCTTAAATGAATACGTTTCATTTATCGAATTTCCCCCGCATGAGTGTTCGATGCACACAATGTTTTTGTGCGGTATGACTGAAAGGTTACCCATGCTTACAATCCCGTGTTGTTTTTCATCATATAAATGGTGCTGGCATTAGTCCCTGTGGTACTCTTTCTGGCGAAAAAATCTGAACGGGCAGATTATTTCATATACTACGTATATTTTCCCATTTTCTCGGAATAGGATCAATTTTCCGTTTTCAAGAATTCATTCTCGAAAATATTTATACTTCCACTCGAATCTTTGAGTAAAAATATTTTTACGAGGCCTCTTATTTTGACTTTAGGTGTGACCGAGTTTCAGAGGCTGTATTCCTTCAATTCTATCTTTTCACTCAAACTGTGATTTTTACTCTCATCTCTCCGACATCACACTCATGGATGAGTTTTAGGCTCATAAAATGAGAAAGAGAGCACCAAAAAATGGTAAAAAAAAGTAAAAATTCCCTAACATATCTGTAAATTATTCTTTTCTATCAATCCTGACACCCTTGGTAAAACTAAAATAAATTATGCTTGGGTAAATTAGAAAAAAGAAAACTTTGCTCAAATGACTATTGAGGATATTTTTTTTCTAGTTTTCATACAAGAGAATGTGCGTATCATCCCCGTCAAAACATTCCGTGCAACCCTCAAATCCATTCCTCTTGTCTGGGTTATTTGCACTCACAAATAAAACCAAATCGTCGTCATGGCTTCGTATTCATGGCCTTTATAGAATGCAACCTTCAACAAATTTTCGCCCCACGACGAGAAATTCAACCTTTCTAAAAGTCTCTTCCCAATATGTTTGTCATATCGATAACAGGTACGGGTTTCCACGGGCATTAGCGGTTCATTGATTGTTCAAGTCTCGTTTCGACCTCGAGTTTAAGAATACAACAGATGCTAGAAATGTTGTTTCCGAGTAAGTAGTCTGCATTTTTTCCCGATAAAAGATATCTCGTTGTTAAAACTCGTTTGAGGCGAATAAGACCGAGGAACGGTCGGGTCTAAACCACTTTTGAGTCGCGAGCAGGGTTGAATGAATAGGAATGCGTGTCCAATCGTCCCTTCCAGAGTATCCCAGCAAGAAATTTTCCTCTTTCTGGAGAGTTTCGGTTGAGTGAAGACTACCTCTGCAAGGGTGAGGAAACAGCAAAAAGAATTTAAATGACACGGTTCATTTTGTCGTAGAATACGGAAAATTCTAGCTTTGCTGCTGTAAAAAAGCCGTTCTCAAGGACACCTTTAATTTTAACCTTTTGCCAACGATTTCAATTGAGTAATAATCTTAAGTTTTTCAGTTTTAAATGTTTTTATTTCCGTAAAGAATGATACAGGAAGAATAGGAATACATAAATGAGAAAGGAATACAGCGTATTGCTGTATTCCTTTCTCATTTATGTATTCCTTTATTTCTCCTTTATTATTCCTTTCTCATTTATGTATTCCTTCGGAAACCCCGTTTTAGGATGAGCTCCTCTTCGGGGTGGAAAATAACAGACAGGACAGATTACAAAGGATGCGGTGGCGGAAATTAATAATCTGACTGACTGACTGATGCTTAAGTACTGCGCCGTTTGGCGCATTTTATACCGATACCCAGCTATGCTGATAAACGGTTGTGTGATATAAGTGGCTTAAGGGCGAAATTAAGCTAACGAGTATACTATTAGGTGATTATTAGGATTCATTTAGACTTTTTTTTGCACGTTTGTATTTAAAATGGGGATTATCAGAATAGTCCCATAAAGGTTCTATGAGAGGGTTACCAGTATTTCCTATTTCTTGCTGAAATGACAGGGCTAGGTCTCTTAGATAGGTTGGTAGGTTTGGTATTTTGAGGTCCTTGTGAATGTCTGAGTTTCGGACGAACCAAGGGGCGTTCTTAAGAGTTCGCAAGATTTTATTTTGAAAGCGTGTCAGTTTGTTCAGGTTTTTTGCAGCTACTGATCCCCAGGCTGGATAACCGTAGGTTAAGATAGGTCGAATCATGGATTTGAACAGAAGTACCTTAGTAAGAAGACGGAGGGGACTCGTGCGCTTTATGAGGGGATAGATTGAGAAAAAGGCCGCGTTGGCCTTGTTAAGTGCATATTGGGTGTGTGCTTGCCAAGTGAGTTTCTGGTCCAGTTGTACACCAAGAAATTTGGCAGATGATGCCTGGGGGATCTTTTCCTTGCCGTAGTAAATGGGGGTGTTGTTAGGTTTCTTCCATTTTCTGGCGTAATTGACGTTGATGCATTTTGTTGGGTTTAAGGTAAGTTTCCACTCGCTCATCCAGTTTTCTATGCTGTCTAAGTGTTCTTGGATATTTTCTGCAGCATGATTTGGGTCGAAGGAAATTGATGCTATAGCAGTGTCATCCGCATAGAGGTAGCTTTCAGTTTTTGGGTGTGAGGGGAGATCGTTAATGAAAAAGTTTAGAAGGAACGGGTGATAGAATGGCTCCTTGAGGGACGCCTGCTGTGATGGATCGGGTAGTTGATCTAGAATTGTTAACAGCTACAAAGAACGTGCGGTTAGTAAGAAATGAGTGGATGATTTTTTTTTATTGTGGATGATCTTAGTTAGATATATTAATATATCAGTTTTGAGCAGTTCCATGTATCAGACCAGCGTGTCCAAACCATGTATCAGGCCAGCGTGCCAGACCTTGTCAAAGGCTCTTTGGAGAGGTATGCTTGTGAATGTTGAAGCCGAAAGTGATCTGTTCAACCAATCTTGTAATTTGCTGGGTCGTGGAATGGTGACGACGGAAACCAGTTTGTTCAGGTCTGATCAGGTCTAAGGCCGAGATTTCTTCTTGCAGCCTGTTTAAAATACATTTTTCTAGGAGTTTTCCCATGCAGGGGAGCAGGCTAATGAGTCTGTAGGTTTAATTAATAATCTTAAAGCTGAGCTATCATTTTCAACTAAGAGGGAAGAATTTTTATCGGATGCTCGTCCTTGAAATTTATTTCTCACATTATATTTATTAGTTACCTCGAACCCCTATCTTCCTTCAACCAACTGGTAATGTGTTTTCAGCTAACGGTTTTTAAACACGATTTGGTATGCTTCTAAGCGAAGGTCAAATATTAACACAAACAAACTCTATTACGTCCTATCGCGTTACAACGCCATCTTCAGAGAATTCCAAGTACTAGATACGAAACTCAAGCTTTTGAGTGCATGTATCACTGGGATTTTCCACCTTTTCGGAATAATGGACTCGAATTTTACCGCGGGCATTGGTGTTCCGTCGTCGAGATATGAATTTTTTGTGTTATTTTGAGGAAAAAGACTCCGGAATACCTAAAACCCTATTGCGACTACCAATATCGACACTGGGTGAATACATGAATGTACCAACCCGTCTTGTGTGGGGTATTTTTTGTAAGTTGGCTATGGTAATAATAATAAAACGTCTTATTGGGGCGAGATTGAGAGACTAGATAGTCTCTTCTTCCACCTAACCGCTAAATAACTTTGGGCCGCCAGGAATTTTACAAAACCAGAATCGATGGAGAATTTTGAGAAATATCTCATAGACTGACTGCATCCCAGGGTGGGAGAGGGGACGACGCGTCGCGACGGGGCCTTTCCACTCCCCCCCCCCAAATAAATCCGATCCTCGATACATCATTGAGGAAGGCAGAACGCCCACGGAAATGACGTAAGAGTCCCTCGCCTACCATTCTACTCATTAAATAAAACAGTTTCAGGCGTAACTTGGTGGAAAATCTTCATATTGACATTTGAAAATTAAACAACTTGGCTTTCCCACGTAAAATCATTTCAAGAGAGATTTAAGAGAATTATTAAGAGAGATTTTAAGTGGAAAAGCGAAGTTGTTAATTTTCAAATGTCAATTCTACACATTGTTGGGGTTGTTCTTCTCTCTCTGTGTGTGCCAATTCGGTGTGAATGTGATTTCAACTCATTTTGCATTGAGTATATTCTGACGTAATTTCATCAAGAAGAAAAGACGTCATCTCTCCTTCAGTCGGTCGGGTTGGCGACCTCCGGTCCCACGAGAGAGTTTCATACACGCGCGAGCAGGGGACTCCCGCTTCGCCCTCGCCTCTCCAAAACGGGAGTACATTTTCCGTTGCGGCGTTGTTTGCGCCATGCATCACCCACGGCGCCCCGTCGAACGCACCGCGATCGGGGGGGTCCGTGAGACCCCTTTCCCCCCCCTGCACTCCCCACTCCTCTCTCCCCTCAAACGGAATGAGGCTAAAATCTCATTCTCTCTCCTCGATGGCTCAGACACGTATGGGGGACTCGCATGGTCTCCGCCGCCCGTGGACAATTGTCCTCGCGCACACCGAAAGCGATTGTTCTTTGCGATATGTGAGGCGGAAGGAAGGCGGGTTGTGACGCAAGTTTCCCTCCGCCTCACGTGAGCGTTCAGGTTCAATCAAATCGCGCACGCGGCCGCCTGTGATCTCAGCTGATATTAAGGATTAAATGAAGAGTGTCTGAAAATACTCGCGATCTCCTCACGGGTTCTCTCTTGACCCACATAAACGACTCCGGTCAATTGTGCCACAAATCCCAATCACTTCCATTTTTGTCGCTCGCTTTGTACTCGGAAGTTCTGCGATATTATTGTCGTCACCATTTCATAACACATTTGCATTGTCGTGAATGTGTTTGAACGTTTCGTTCATGACTTATGGGCTCAAGGGTTAAATATTTCATTTAATTTATAGTGTTTGCGTATTTTTTTCTTAACTCAGTCGAGCAAGACATCATATTTTTTAGGCTTAGTGCGATTTGGAATCATTACAAGGTGAGCTCTGCCCTCGCCTATGGGAGTCAGATTTATAAATCTTTTTCATAGTGACCAATTAATTTCTAACATTACCTGATAAGAACAATATAACCCTTGAAAATAAACTTCTCTTTTGCCATTTTGCTCTAAAGGTAATTTCTAGGAGTATGTTGAGAATGCTTCAGATTACGAAGTGACAGACGAGAGGTGGATACGTCCGTAGCGGGTAGACAGTAATTTCTTTGAAATTCGCCTTGCCCATTTCGTTCATTTTCTTGATTGGTTATTGGTTAGCCTTTTACTTGGATAGTTAATCCGTTGATACTTTTAATGAATCTGAAATATTCTGAGGAAATTGCAAGATGGCAAGAAAGGGAGTTCTCAAGGAGGTGGGACTTGAGATCGTCTCCCAAGGAACTCAACCTGGGGGAGCTTGCGTTTTTTTTCAGTCGTTTGCAGGCCCCGAGAACCCTTGCTTTAAGGTCACCCTTCGAAGACGTGAATTCTTGACGAGGATTCCACAATGGAAGAGATAACGTGACAAGGAGAGATTCAATAACATAGTCCACTGTGAATATCACGAATTCCATACTTTTTTGGACAATTTCTTCTATTGATTCTCCTTTATATGCCAAGGGTTATATCCATGATATTTTATGTGTTGAGGAATGTTTCCTGGTGACTTGCGTACAATTCTCAGTTTTTTTTTAAAGCATTCTCCGCATTTTTATAAGTCGAGGAATTGGGGTATTGGGGATTAGAGACATGTTTATATCGTTTGAAAATGGGTAATACTCAAAAAAAATGTTTCGAATTCCCAATTCTGTCGCCTTATTTTGGTCACCATAAGTTTTTTAAGCACAAAAATATATATCCATATTATTTTTCAAGAATTATTTTCGGTTTTTCAACATAAAACCTGAATTCTTCGAGGCGTCGTCCAGGAATTCGAGGTGAATGCTTCAAGGGTTATGAGCTTTTTTTTTGTTAAAAGTTTCCCAGGAAACCAAAAAAAATTAAGAGAGACCTGAAATATTCCTTTTTTAAGTAGCCTCCAATTCATGTGGATTTTTCAGGATTTTTTTCGCGACGGAAAAGTAAAAAAAAAAAATGTTTTCAACCTCCACGGTTTTCTTTTATGTGGGTACTTGACCCGGATACTATGCCGGATTAAAGTTCTGGCTATTAATACGGGGGTTTCGATCGTTCCCTGCCTGCATAGTCGCATGTTTTTAAAGTCTTTGAATGCTTCCAGGGCACAGATACTTCGCTCTTCGTTAGTCTTCCGTCACCTCTTTTGACTTTTTTCAATAATCCATATTCATGGGGAATCCGGGAAAAGGCTTAAAAATAAAAATTGTTGTTTTTCTCTTGAGGTTTCTGAGAGTCCAACTCGAGTGTTCCATAAATTTTAAACATTTCACGAACCTTAAGATGTTTCTTATGCAAATTTTTTAAATAATTTCTCTACGGAAACTCTGCAAATATTTCTCCTTACATCCTATACCCTCTGAATGAAACCTTAGGAAATAATTAAAAATATTTTGATTCATTTCTAGCATAATCATCAAGCCTGAAAAAAAACTATATAAACTCTTTGAAGCCGTATAACATTTTCATTTTACGGAAGTATTTACTCATATGTTTATGTGGGAACGCTTGCGCGGACCTTTGTTCTGTGCCTTTCCCGAGTGTTCCATGAATTGTTTCAATATTAGGTCGATTATAATTTCTAGTATAATTAGTAAACACTTGATACATACGAGACTTGATTAATTATGTTTAACGCCTGGTTGATTGTTAATTTGCTTCAGGCGGGCGTTCCTGCAAAACGTTGTTCGTTTGCGAAACCTATTAAACTTTCTGTATGCTATACCTTTTTTCGTAATATTTCATAGGCCTGTGCACAAAAAATCCTGGCAGATCTTTCGATCTTGCAATTCAAATAGTTTGTATTTGATTAAATATTTTTTGCTGGTAACATTTCAAAGAAGGCATGAAAAATGGATTCGAAGCACAACAGTACCAGTGGAAAGTTAAATACTTGACAGAGTTTAGAATGTTGGGTAAAATAGATAAAGGTAGAAAAATAAGAGGTGTTTTGGAAGGAATGGAGGGAATTTTGCCACAGTTAAAGAATGATTTAATGTTAGCCAGGTTATATATTATTATGTATATAACAAATTATATTTTTATTACTCGGTAATCTACCGGTTAAGGTAAGTTTTTGGATGGACACAACTATCAAGTAAATACTTTGTAACTCCAAACAAAACCCAATCCAGAAACCTACTCTACATCAGGTCCCTCTTCATCTCTGTGAACTTCTTTCCTCCCTTCATGCCATCCAACATCCCTATCCTGTTCCTGCCCTTTCCTCGTTTGCCTAACATTCTCCCCTCTATTACCATCTTCAACATCCCGCTGCCGCTCAATACGCATTTCATCCATTTTTCCTGCCTCCATAGGAAATAAATTATGTATATATATATATATATATACACACACACACATATATATATATATATATATATATATATATATAGATGATTTCTTCGAAGTAACACGGAAGTGTTGAATAAAAAACTTAGACAGTAACACACAGCAAGAGAACACATAAAAAGAACACTCACAATATTATCTTGATAATTTCGACGGACTTGAGCTCCGTCTTCTTCGGAAGATAAGATATGACTCATAAGATAATAAGAGTCATATCTTATCTTCCGAAGAAGACGGAGCTCAAGTCCGTCGAAATTATCAAGATAATATTGTGAGTGTTCTTTTTATGTGTTCTCTTGCTGTGTGTTACTGTCTAAGTTATATATATATATATATATATATATATATATATATATATATAAAATTTATTTAGTGCCGGTTTATGTGGGGTTTAGAAATGTACCAGTACTTTTGTAGTGGATCGATTAAAAACTTACTCTGGCCGGTAGGCTGCTATTTGTAATGCAATATTAGTATTATATTATCAAGAGAATGGGTTTATAAAAAGGTAGAAAAGGAAGGGAATTGTTTTGGGGGTGAAATTAGTGGATAGAGGAAATGAGGAAGGCAGAAATAACCGGGAAATAAAAATGAAAAGAGGATAGGAAGAAGCGAGAAAGGAATGGTTAATCGGTTCAACTCAGCAAATTCATAAAAATCAAATTTTACGGAATTTAAATCGAAAAATTTAAGAGGTGAAGGAAATAATAAATGTGTAAAATTTTATTTACACGGTTTAATATGACAAAATATTTTAATATCGAAAATATTTTCATTAATTCCATAATCGAAATCGAACATTAATGATCATCATCGCATGATGAGCTGCTAGAACCAAAGTCTTTGTGGTAAATGTTAAAGTCGTAGCTATCGCCGCACGCTTTACCTGCCTTTGTGCATGTGATATTATCCTCATAAGCTACTCCTGACTTTATTTGCTTTCTAATAGCCTAAAGTTGATGGTTCCGAGGGACACGGGACTTTCCATCATAAGTAGGGAAGATTGCTTTTCTCAGCAATGAGAATATCCTCTGGCCAGAATTTAGCCTTTAGCGTCGGCCTCCCCAGTGCCTTTTCCTTCACACTATTGTACGTGGAAAACGGTAGCGACACATATGCAACATCAAGCATTCACTTCGAAGGTGGTCAGGGATTTCCTTTCACCTACCAAAGCCTGCTTTTGTGCGTTCACCCTGCGGCACATGAGTTTTCTCAAGCGCGAGAGCCTTTTTAACGCCTCGCTTTGCATTTGCCATGGCCCGTCGCAGGAATTGCTCGAGTACCTTGGAGTGGAGATGTTTGGAGGCAATGAACGGCAGCAACTGCGAGAAACATTTACTTTTCCTCGCTATCCTTGCCCGATAAAGCGTGTCGATCGTGGCATAAGTTTTGACATCAAGCTTTACCGACGTGGAAAATTCATCACCCACGATGGGAAAAGTGCTTGTTTTCACATAGCGATTCTGCTTTCAGTCGATCACGGTTTATTTGAAGGAAAAGCTTGTTACGAGGAGAAGAGGGAAGGAAATAAGTAGACTCTACCTCGGATAGGAGTCCAGATCTTCCGAATGCCTGCGGGGTGTGGACTTTGAGTTTTCTAAGTTCAGCCAAGCTGTTTGTTTCAGCCCAACATACTAATGTCAGCTTCGTCCCTGCTCTTCGATAGGGGAGAAGTGACGGATACATTTGGTGAAAATATTCGGGATCTGTAAATTAAGTAATGAGACTGGCAACGTAGCGTTCGATCTGGCAACACTGGAGGCGCTGGACTTGGAGGGGCGGCAGGGGAACATGTGATCCGCCTTCGGTGCGGGTTTGAATTCGCTCGAGTAATTTGGTTGCACGTAACGATTTTTTTGTGAAACAGTTTTTTCTATTGTGTTCAAAAAATAAGTGACATCAATTTCGAGCACCGATGTGCTATTACGTTTTGTTTGCTTCAGACTTAGGCGCTGTGCAACGCAAACTCTTGCTAAATTTCATTGTGTGTTATTAATATAAGGTAATACCCCGATTCATACGACCATCCTCAGTATGAATCTATAAGAGGCTGTTAAGTCTCCATGCACTGTTCCCGAATCTACAAAGGAATCAATTTGCAGTTTTAGCAATTATAACTCCTTTCTGTTTTGAAATGTTCCCAATTATTAGCAACAAGAGGAGTAAAGAATACTATTTAAGTGGGTAAATTATGGGCAAAAACAGCCGATTTCTAACGGTTAAACTGTTAACCATGTCCATAATTATCATTGTAACCTGATTATGCCCTTCCTTCCTCTCATTTTAAAATAGGGGCTAAATTTTAATAGTCTCAATTTGGGGAACAAAAGATCAAATTTTCTCTTTTCCCTATTCCCTGACAGAAGTGAACTATATCCCAATCTGATGGGAATTGGTGGTCGACCTCTCCTTTCTGTTCCGAGGCGGAACTTTGCGCAAAAAGGAACATTTGCCGAAGCATGTCTTCCCAGGCGTTGTCGTGCCGGCCCCAGGGATAAAACAATGTGCAAAGATCTTCTGCGTGACTTTTTAAGAACCTTCCCGCCACGGCCGGAGCGATCTGGACAACAGTGTGGAGAAATCGGCTTCCCCCACCTAACCCTTTTCCGTCACGTTAAATCTCAAATGATTATGGGAAAAAATATATACACACACCCATACAGAGTGAGAGAAAGTTGATAGAACCATCAGGAAGGAATTGAGAGGTCTTGACTTCGAATCCTGGCTATATCAATTTCCTCCCACGGGAATTGCCCAGTCCCCCTCCTTCATTTTCGTCCTTATGTACTTCCCAAACTACTCTCCAAAACCTCAACGTAATTTTTGAAGAATACTCTTGTGGACTTTAAGAATACAAGTTGTGGACACCTTGGATTGAAGTTGACAGCATGAATTATTATTATTTTTGCCGGAAATATTTTTGCACTTGTCATCTACTTGATCCCACCTTCCCCACCTCTTCTGTGTTCGTCATTTATATATTTTCCTATCCCTTATGTATATATTTCTATGTGAATGTAAATATTATATATTATAAATATATAATAAAATATATAAAATAAATATATAATAAACTATAAACACAGTAATCAACCCGAAGGTCGGTTTGGTAGGTGATGGCAGAATTCACCCAGTACTAAACTCGAAGGCATGTGAAATTCACACACCAGGGTATGGCGGCCAGTTCCTTTCCCAGCGCCGGTTATGGTTTCCCAGGAAGATCTGGTGCCCGAAAAATCACATAAAATCAAAATTGGGTGGAGCTGCAGGTGCTCCCAAGCCCTCTTATCAGTAGTCCAACGCTCTACCCCTGAACTACCGCGACCGACTATATATATGTGTGTGTCTGTATAAATATACAAAAATAAACATTTTTATATACATTTCCATACATACATACATGTACACAAACATCTATACATATATTTTGTTTAAATATTATATATATATATATATATTGTTTGAATGTATATAAAAAAATATATCGATGATTTCTTCGAAGTAACACGGAAGTATTGAATAAAAAACTTAGACAGTAACACACAGCACGAGAACACATAAAAAGAACACTCACAATAATATCTTGACAATTTCGACGGACTCGAACTCCGTCTTCTTCGGAAGATAAGATATGACCCTTGAATGTATATATATAAAAAAATTCAAACACGAAATCCCGTCAAACGGCTAACAAATATTCATTCACACACAGAAATAGATACAAGGAAAGGGATAGGAAAACACGTAAAAGACGAACACAGAAGAAGTGGGGAAGGCGGATTTGAGCAGATCACAAACGTAAAAATATTTCCTTAACCGGGATTTGAGCAGCGGACCTTCCACCGGACCTGCCGGGCGGATACTCTACCAATTGAACTATTAAGGAAACCTAACTTACACTGAAATCTGCGATGTTTTAAAGCATCCAGGTCGGTTCATTGGCGAAGAGATGGGGTTAGGGAGCTGTTTCGCCCACCAAAGGAGAAATAGACTATAATAATATATAGAAAAATATAATATAGGTAATATAATAATAAAGATAAATATAATATTAAAGATAAATATAACAATACAGTTAATATAATAATGTCGTCTTTTACGTGTTTTCCTATCCCCTTTCCTTATATCTATTTCCATGTGTGAAAGAATATATTTCTATGCATAGAGGGAAAGAGAGAGAGAGATGTATTAGTGAAGCAAAACCATGAGATAGCAATAAGAGACGTGGAGTTCGTCCATGGACGTCGATGGGCAATCCGCCCATCAAAGCTACGACAAAGCTTTTCCCACAATGATGGGTTTGAGGGCGTTCCGCTGCGGGGAACGTTCCGTCTCCCCTTCCCGCTCGCCTCCGCCTTTCGTCCCTCGCCCAATTCCTCCGTGCCCTTACGTCCTTTCCTTTTTTCTTCTCTCGTATTTTCGTCGATTTATCCGTCTCGCTTCTGCGCTTTCTTTTCTTTTCCATTCCGTTTCCCGGGCGCCCTTGTTTTTCTCTCGCCGGGCACTCCGTGGCAACTCTCCGAGGTATCGATAGAACTGGGAGGGGGTAGAACGGAAATTTCAAGTGGAGGTTCGGCAGGAGAGGGGTTTCTTTGAATCCCTTTGGTGGTGGTTTTGAGATGAAGGGGGAGGGGAAACGTGGGAGGGTCGCGTTGTGTCGAAAGAGAAGATGAGAGTCTGAGAAACACGTGATGGAGATGGTGGGTGGGTGGATGTCGATCTTTGACTGGCGGGAGAACTCTATCCGAGACAAAACAAAGGAGCCTCTTCGCCCGTCGCCATTCAAGGGTATAATTGGTGCCCCTTTCTCTCCGTTGAGCACGCCGACGGCGGCCGGGATATGACTCCACCCCCCTCCCCACTTCAGTCAAGGGCCCTGGAAGAGAAAGGTCATTCCAGGTACGATCAAAGCCATCGAGACCCCAAACCCGCGAGTACCATTTCTTTCAGACAGGTCATTCCTGGAAATGAAGGCTTAACCTAATTGTTTTTATCATCGACTTAGTCTCATGAATGAGTCTATTGTCAAATTTAAAAAAAACGCTCTTCTCGCCAAAAAATCAAACGATCAGTAAGGGTTCAGGTTGACCCCTATCCTGACGACCACAATGTGATTGGAAACGAGCGAACGATGGTCTCTTTCCATGCGACCACATTATTAGTACCGAAGTCGTTGGACTACGTGCGCACAGCAGCTGAGGTCACAGCTACGTTCAATGGTTTGAAGCGTCATTATTTTACATCAAAGTAACAAATACTGCATAGATAAACTCTTCCCAATCATTTAATGCGATTCCTCTTTTGCGAAATTAAGACAATTATGTGGAAACGTTAGAGCGAATTGTATTGAACAAAATGTATTTGCCTCAGAATATCAAGAAATTTCTATTTATTTCTTAAATAATATTTGTCTTTAGCATTAGTGTGCCCAAATAATTGAAGTTTTAATAATGTTTCTTGTTATTGTGCATATTCGCAGCCGACTATCCTTTTGCATTCAAGAATCGTATGACAGAACGCACTTCACAGCTGGCGGGATCAACGATTGTCGCGAACATTGTTGTTTGCATGCACGGACAAGCAAACGAGTTCTGAAACAAAACAATAGCTGCTATAGCTTCTCCATAAATCAGTAGATGGCGTTGCAGGAGTAAAACTGTGTTCTGAAGCGCCAATATTTAAATATACGCAAACGGCCCACACTTTATGAATATGCCTCTTATATTATTTCTTAGGATAGTGGTGTAAAAACGTCTTCAGAATTCTTATGAAAACGCAAAAAAATATGGCGAATCAATTGTCAATCAAATGTAATATTTATTGTAGTTGATAGGTTTGGGCTGATTAATATATCTGAATACTCTGGGGGTAACTCATTAGTTAATTAGCGATTGGTTAATTTGAAAGTGTACTTCCGTTTACCAAAAAAGTGTTAGTTTCAGGTTTGGCAGAAGCAAATTTTAAATGCCATTCGTGGGGTGGTTTCATGAAGTGATGGGACAGACTCGTTAATCCGCACACCTACAGATGTACGCCACGTGCTGAGTGGGTTGATTTCTCTGGGAGAAAGAATGGCACATTCACTTCACAAGTGAGCAAATTGTCCTCCCAAACTATCAATGGAATCAATGTCACGAGAACACATCTTTTCCTAAAATAATATCGGAACATTCGCTTTCCCATTATTCGAAA
The DNA here is from genome assembly GCA_037158775.1 of Hetaerina titia. Lineage (NCBI taxonomy): Eukaryota > Metazoa > Arthropoda > Insecta > Odonata > Calopterygidae > Hetaerina > Hetaerina titia. The sequence continues at coordinate 83,781,969 of CM073776.1, read as the reverse complement.
TAATAAATTTGATTTAAGCATTAACGTTGCCTTTTAAATTTTCCAACAGTTTCATTAATCAACATTTCTTTTGTATCCTTGAGGTTAAATGATTTCTCGTGAAAATAAATTTTCTCGGAAATTTTCTTTGGCCAAAAAACACACCATCTTTAAAAATTATACGGCTAAGAATTTACAAATGAATAATGTTTTTCCACGCGTCGATCTAATAGCAGACTTTCTCGTGAGCTCCTGTCTCAATAATTAAGGTTTCTAACTGTAATCGCTAAATAAAAATAAAAGACGACGCGAAGAAACTCACCATCCGACGCCTCCCTGACGACTGTGGATGTGGAATCACGTCCGAAACGTACGCATGAGGTTGTTCCAAAGTTTCGAGTCTAATGTTGGTATTTTCACCTTTTCAGGGGTTTGTTTTCATGGAGGAGGACCCCTTCATCAACCCCGGCTAGTCCGAGCGGTAGTTCGAGGCCCCCGACACCTGGAGCCGTCGAAGGAGGAGTTCACACCGCACCTGGAACGGTAAGGACGAAAGATATATACAATACATTTTTTTACGTTTAAGGTTTCTTTGGGTTTAGCCTTAGCCAACAAGACTTCGAGACTGCCACAGAATCGCAAGACAAGCAGTGAAATGCTGAATGCCCCTTCCACTGGCTGTGATAGTCAACTACGTTAATGGCGTGTGCGGCAGGAGGGTGAATAAATCCTCCCACTGATCAGTTATTTCCGGATCTCCGGTTACGTATGATTCATAAGAAGAGTGCACATCATTGCTGAGTATTACACAGAGCGGTAGAACGATGCTAAATTCAACATTCAAGAATACTGTAATCCTTGCCTGTATGGCAAGTAATTTCTAAAGTAAAAATCTTGGATTTGAATGAATGTATAGTACAGAAATAACTTTGGATGTGGGAGCTGTTTTACTTGAATTATTTTTCTCTCTCTTGATAAAATCGCCTCAGTTACGGAGTTTGTGGCTACGCAAAGATTGAACTGTTGGTAACCAAGGAAACATTCTATTATGCCCCATACGCCATCAATGGAAAGAGTAGAATCATTTTTTGAATCCATAAAATAGTTGCACATGTTTAATGAAACGTCACCCTTTACTTCTCGAGAATGAACTTAAGTTTAAAAAAAAGGTAAACTTCGTACAAAAGCACTTTTTCAGATCTTTTTTTAAATCACGTTAAAAAATTCTCCCCTTTGATATTGGTAGGAAATTAAATTTACATCCCAATTAGACCAGATGAGTTTTTACGGCATAATGAATTTTAATATAATGTATGCGTTTGATAATAGTATTGTAAAGAGGTAAATAATGTACTAACGCGAGAAACTGATATGGTGGCAGAAATGGTGGAAAGCGAAATCCGAGGGTATTGAGAGATAAAAGATCGAGTGAAAAATGGACACCACTTGGAAATTGAGCGGTTGAGAATCTAGGAATGAAATATCTGGTTGAACAAAATGTGTTCCGAACTGGAAAAAAAATTAAAAGGAAACAGGGAGGATGCTTGCAAGGTAGATAGAATTTAAAGAAGAAATATATTATTCGTTAATATATTAGACGAGTGAGTTAAGGTATAGAAAGGAAATATACTTGTGAGAATAACTTAGATTTATACATGCTCTATTATGAGATAGAAAAAGGGAAGTAAAATGAAATAAATTCAGGCCTAGGAGATGGATAACTTTTCTGCAGAAATTTTAGGGAAAATTTTAATAAATGGCTTATATGGTCTCAGTCGTAACATTTATGTGCTCTATGTTGACTTAGGTACTGCCAAATCTTTTACAAAAACGTAGCACTTGGTAGGAATGCCGAAACATTTTGTACCGAATTTTAATTAATATTATATTATATCACTTAGTGATCGTGAGTGATGTCATAGTCATGTTATGAAAGGAAAAGCTTTTTTTTTTAATGATAACCTGATGAATATGGAATTACTAGCTGGAATTTAAATATTATATTAGTGGTATTTCTATGTTAAGATAGCCAAAAATAGGTTTAATGAATATATATTCCGGATTACGATTCTTTAGGTAAGTAATCTTATTGTTCGCTTAGATTTCGCTGCTATTAGCCGTAAAGTTGGGGTATTAATCACTGCATTAGGGTCCAAGGGGATGTTTACGCCGCTGCACTTAAATTGCACCGAATAGGAAGATTAGGTTCCATTGAGAGATCAGCCCACTCATTCCTCGTGATGTATGAACGATTTACGTTTGTGCACAGCAATGATTTTGGGACCGTTGACAAAAATACTGTCGCCAGAATCGCAAATAGGGTTACCATCGTTAAAGCAGAAGATTTTTGTTCACAGTTCATACTCGGTCTCGTGAACATTCCATCGGAATGCTTGAAGTATCATAATTTCCCATTTGGAATGACTGGAGTCATTACTGAATAATAATCACCATGGAGGAACAGAGGATACGAGCTTGATATGAACTAACCTGCTCGTGCCATGTTCGGTTGTCACATACAACCATTTTTATCCAGGGCACGGTCGCTTCTCCCACCCACTCACACACACGCCGTAGTTAACTGGTTACTATAAGACCGTCGGATGGAGCTCATTGTACTTTTTTTCTTATTTTTTTGTTCAATCTTTTTTAGCACGACTGCGAAATAATCCTTGCACTCGTTAAATATGAAACCGTCCCCTCCTTCATTGCTCTAATTCCGGAGCAGGGCAGCGCGCGGCTCCTCGGAAAAGAAAATAATACGATATACAACAACAACAGCTCGGGAGCAGGAGATAAAACGCGAATTAAAAAACAAAAGAGCTGTCGCGGACCTCGGAGCTATTGTGATAGTTTGCACTTCCTTCCGGCGTCGTGCATACGAGCGCTGAAATTACGATGACAATGCCTACGTTGTTCAGTTTCACGTCCTACGGTCCTTTTACATGGGTGAAAAGAAAGATGAATCAAGTGCAGAAGGCTTATGATGTCAAGTCTTTAGATGACCCTAATGGTCGTTATTTACTTGATACCTACTCTGGGACTAGACAAAGAAGAAAGGAGAAACGCAGCAAGTTTACTGAAGATGAAACCGTCAGCGCTTAACGATAATGGAGTATAAATTGTTTGGCAAAAATGGCTATAAATGGCATAATAAGGGCATTAATCGAAAACCTATTATTGAGCAGCTGATGGCTCATTCTTGGAATCTTATTAGTTGTAGCGTTGAAAACAAAATTATTTCGTGACTCAACTATTTTGAGAATAAAATCAAATCAAATGATATGAAATTTAAATTCAGGCTAATTAAATGAAGATTGAATCGAAACCATTCGCTGAAGTCAGTCGATAATAAATTATGGCGTGAGCGTAGTACTAAGTGGTACTTTCAAATTCCAGAACGGTATCCCACCTTGCCAGGATACCTCCATGAGACATTCGCGTGTTTCGTAGGTTGGCATCTCGTATAATAGATAAAAGTATCAGCAGAACTTCGCAAGAAACAAAATTGTTTGCTACTCCAATTGATCAATTATTTTTCAAAATATCGCTCACCGAGAGAATGGAGTTATATCGAGTATATTTTCGCGTATTTCCAAGGCTGAGGATAAAGAAGTATTAATGTCAACGCTACAAGTCTTGAGCCATGTCCTACAACTTGTATAGTAGATATTTTTGTGGCATATAATTCGAAAGTGGCACAGCACTACGCAACAACGGGAGCATGTGAATATTTCATATACATTTTGAGTATTCGGTCTGTAGCACGAATTAATTCCGTTCAATGCGGCGTTACCACATTAACTTATGCCGCGAAAAGAGTGTGGAAAACCGTCAGTATCCAGGATTCGGGCAATAGCGTATTACGATTAATATTATTATTAGCAATAGTCTACCGGGTAAGGGGTTCGGTTTCCGATGGACAACTAGGCGCTGCTGTTCTCCTAAGCCCTTTAAAATCTGTCACAAAATATCCTCAAAACCGATTACTACACATTAAAATCATTCGTTCAGTGACTCTGCGTACTATCTATCTCGTTAATTCCATCCAAAATGCTTCAATTAAGGCATTGGTTGGAAATATAAAAATTCAATACGTTTTATATGGCTTGCCTTATTTGCTGAACACTCATCTGGCCTTCGGTGTATATGGTAATTCTGGAATGCATAACTAATATTAGAGTTTTTTGCCCGATATCGACCCGTTCTTTACGACACAATACGGTGGATGCCATCTATGAGTCACTCTCTAAACTCGAGGTCTGTAACCGGTCGTCGCAACAAGGAAACAGCTAATAGGTGCTTGTTGGAGTAAATAGCCGAGTGAATTATTTGTACACCTTCGCGTTCAGTTAATAAAAGCCGTTCGGTTCACTCCAGACGATTAAGAAGAGTCAATTGACTTGATGCGAGCTTTCGCGTTAAAAATACTCGATAACCACCCATCATCAATGCCTAAATATTCCATAAAAGAAAATTTAATGTGTACATAAGCAAATAAATGAATTTTAGTACTCGTTGATTAAAAGAGAATTTTTTCTTCTCGGAATTTCCTTACAACCAAGATGGCAGAACCAGCCGAAATAGCAAATGAATAATGTTAAAATAAAACTTTTTAAATCCACGTGAAAAATAAACTTTTATGATGCGACCCAGCTTTCACTGCGGTGCAGCGTCATCAGGGCCGGATGATGCTGCACCGCAGTGAAACCTGAGTCGCATCATTAAAGTTTTTTTATATGGAATTACAAAGTTTTATGTAGGATTCATCATGGAACAATAATACAAAATTACACCTGAAACGATTAATTATAAATAGCAAAAAATTAGCTGCAAAGAGTTTGCTATATCGTCAGGGCTAGTCAGCAGGTGATGACCAGAGATGGGCGCCAAAGTGTACTTCACTGCCGGAACCATATCCTTTTCAGTCTACCGTGCCGCAGTCCTTCTTCCTGCCTTTGAATGTCGTCCTCAATGAGAGCAGGGCTTCCTTTAGGCGCATTGAGGGGCTCTAAGGAAACTCATTATCTAAGTCTTAAGGGCCACCTTAGAAGAATATTTTTTACGACAAACGGAGCAATACTCAATACGTCACTCCTGAGGAAGCTCCCTAGAGTGAAGTTTGCAAATAACCAAAGTTTCGTTATGAATTCATTCGTAAAATTATTAAGTTTCCGTTTCTACGGAGGAATTTCCTCAAGACAATTATTTACTTTTCTGAAATGTCATTCTAAATTACAAAAATCCCATGAATTATATATATATATGATACATTTATATAGAAATTTATATAATGATTATTATTAGGTAATCTAACTATTGTTAAAGTAGGTTTTGGATGGACACAACTACCTAATAAATATTTTGTTGCTCCTAACAAAACACAACCCAACATCCTACTCTACAACAAGTCCTTCTTCATAGATACATCGTACACGTATTCGATTCGGATACACGGGTTCGATTCCCGGGCAAGGCACTCTAGGCACATGTAGCTCCACCCAGGCTAGTTGATTTTTCGGGTACCAGATCTTCCTGGGAAACCATAACCGGCACAGGGAAAGGAACTGGCTCCCCTACCCTGATGTGTGAATATTCACACGCCGTCGGGCTTGGTACATGGGTGAGCTATGCCATCACCTACTAAACCGAACTTCGGGTTGATTAGTGTGTTGATATGTGTATATATATATATATATATAACATATCATTTTTATATACATTTATAATTATTAAATATTACATATAAATATATCATAAACCAATATAATAATACATATTTTGCCACAGAGCAAATAGCAATAACAAACGGACCTATGCACACGAAAAAACTTCAAAAAAAAGTTGAATGATAGTTTAATGGGAAAACGTTTATAGTGAATAGCTTTTGTATAAAATGTATTCTAAATATAATCTATGGGTGAGTTAAGTAGCACGTATTAACAACAAGTTCGGAAGAACTCGATCGAATAAAAAAAACTCCGTTGAGGTTTGGTTCACTCCTCAGGTCTCAACCCTTCGAATGATACCCACTTATCACTCAACGGTCCATCCATATTCCGTAATTCATACCATGGACCGTCAAAAACGCAAACGATGCACGTTATTCGACTTCGCGTCGTGAAATCCGTGCCTCGCTCGCGGGCGCGGCCCAGCCACTCTTGAATTTCGATCGGAGATTAACAAAGGAACGGAAAAGAAAAAAGAGAGACCATCGAAAATTTATGGCTCTGCCACCATCACCTACTCGCCTGCTGCTGCCCTCTAGCCTCTCCTCCACCCGCGGGTTTTGTTTACATTTTTTTCCACGTCTTTTCGAGTCTGCTCAACCTCGTTCTTACGCCGGTCGCTATTTTCGTCCGTCAAAAGAGTGGATTCGGAGTCGTTTTATTAACTCCCGACAAACACAAACGGCCTTGCGCCAACCGTCTCTCTTATGATGACATGTGCATACAAAGGTCGGTTGCGTAAAGTCCGTGACGTGCGGCGTCGTGACCGGCAGTCCGGCGATGCCTAATTAATAATTCAAGTTTTTTCGCGCGACGTATCTTTTCGTGGAAACATTTTATGCTTCAGCGTACTCCCTGCTTAGCTTCGACCCAAACGACTGCTTGTGAACGATCACAGTCTATTTATAAACTGCTAAGATTGCCATGGGAACCTCTGTGACAGCACACCTCTTAGCATTGGCTACCACCGTGCAAAAACTCAGCTCATCTCCTTCCAGATCGTATTTCGTATGACTGTACAATTTTTTATTATTTTCGTTTCACGTTCATTAGGATGCGTATCTTTTAAACATTCCTTTTCTAATTGTTTTATAGTCCTTCTTTGTTTATATTCCGTGAATAGAACCTTATAAATACAGACTGGACAGGTCAATCAGTATATTCCAGCTGGAATGGATAAAGATCTAATTGAGAAACCATCAATTTCCTTTTAAGTTAGCTAAATTTGTCCCATCATTAATTTCGCCGAGGAAATCAAAGCGATATTTTTATTTATAATTTTTTGGCTGTACATAATTTATAATCTAAGACATTTTTCTAATGTAGCACCATAGGTCGGGTGCAACACTCCATAGAGTCCGTGTGGTGGTGATTCTCAGCTGTTTAAAAAATATTTTAAAAAACTAATGGTTGTAATATTTATTTTACTCAATCGGACTTATCTTCTATTTTTTAGCATTTTTTAGTTTTCAGAGAGAACACAGAATGGCAATCGATGTCAGACCTTGTTGATGTATAGTTGTTTTCAAATTGTATGCTGTATCACGGTATCATTTTATTTTGAAATCAGCTGCCATTCGGTGAAGACCCGTTCTAATAGGCAACTGGTAAATGAATTGAAATAGCCGAGGTTTGTATGTGATCATGCTCGGGCTTATTCATAAGGCTCTTCATATTAACCAATAGAATGACTTTTACATGGTGTCACCCTTAAATGCATTTCGGATAGGAGAAAGAGGAAATTGAATAAGTCATTGATTGAAAGAGCAGACAATGTGGAAAATCGTAATGTAATTTACCGCTTGCAAATGGTAGTGTGAGTCCACGCAGATGTCCACGCTTGAGGAAATTTAGATTAATGAATAATACTGGGCTGGAAAAGTACGCAAGGCAGCCTTTATCATCCTGAAATATACATTGTCTATTGAATATTCTATATATACTGATCCAATTCTGAATGCATATGGAGATGTTCTTATTTCATGGTTGTGAGAGTTTTTGTCCAGATTTGTTCAATACCTGGGCGCACACAAGACGTCTTTCTCCTGCCCTGAGTCGACAGATTGGATATTAATGAACGCCAAAATGCATCTTGCATTCTCTCTGCACATTTTGCTTATCTATTCTTACTTCTTCCCTTGTCCGAATGTTCTTTCCACTGTAATTGCACTTTGTTTACTCGATGTTTTTTTCCTTCTAGTTGTTATATATGTTTGTGCTTAGATTTTTTTAAATTGATTCTTTATTATAATTTATGTGACTGTTTAAGCTTATGCAATCGAGCATGCATATTATTTTGATGTACGTATGTGTTCGAATAGCTCAGATTGATAATATTAAGTGGTCTTTGATATCTTTAACGAAAGCGAAATCAACACTCGCATTCATTAAAGATGTATATACATTGTATTTCATTGAATGAAGACATTATCCACACGTGAAATGCATCCTTCGCGTCAGATTCACATTATAACTTACTTGATGTTGATCAAATATAAAAATGATGGGAGGTTGATTTTCTCTCTTAATAATTTTAAAATTTTCTGTCAAATGATATTCTCGTGTCCCTGTCGTATCAAACTTAAATAAATATATGAGTATAAATACTCATAAATCCGTGTGGAATATATGTTGTTGATGATCTGTACTCTTGTTAACCACTATGAAATGTGTTATCAAAAAAATGTTCTGAGTAATTAATTTTCCCCAAGTGTTTAGCATATGTATACCACTGCATATTCATCCCTTGCATTAAATGTGTACGTGGAAAAAAAACCATTTCAGCATGGTTCGATTTTTTGCCTTAACTGAACATGTTCTACTTTCAGTGAAATTTCAGGTATTTTGCATGGATCGTTGGTTTGTTGTTGTACCTGGCCCACGAGGTAAGATGACTATGTTCTTCCTCGAGATGAAATTTTGAAATGCTTGGTTTTTAATTTTTGCATGGTTGACCCTCAAATATGTGTGTTTTCTATGCTTCTATTTTTGAGAGTTGGGACATGCATCTCTCTACCTCTTTTTTCGTCATTATCACACACCACCACCTTAAATTATCAGCCAGGGATGATGTTTCTTTGTAAACTATAATAATTTCCCGGCTCCAGCCATCGAGCAATTGGATAAAACGAATTAAGCTGTATCCTTTCAGCTTCGCGGAGACTTTTTACGCTGTTTTTTTTTCTTTCTTGTCCAGCGAGAACCCCCGCCGGTCGTGCTTTGCTATCACCTCCGTACGTCATTAGAACCACGTTACTCTTTTCCCCCCGATAAAATCGTCGGCTGACCCATTTCATTCTCGTCGGTCGAAATAACATACACACACCTACCTTCCTCGAGAGCACTCGCCGAAACGATGATAAAACTTTCGGAAAGTTCTCGACGGACTCCCGAGGGGGAAAACTTCGCCTCCAAAATGAAAATCCCCCGAACCACCACCACTTCCCAACTCCCCCAAAAATAGAAGCATTTGCACAAACTTTAATCCTAGGATGTTAGATGGATGATGCAAATAAATAAATATTGAAATAAATAGATCGATGAAATCAAAGAGACGCCTTAGCGCTGGTCCAATGGCAAAATTGGGTTTCTCATGCGCGTTGAGAAAATGAAAATGAACGAAAAGTTTTTTTTAAGTCTTACCAAAGGGTTTGTGTGTGTCCTCTGTTTCTCCAGCCTGTATTGGGAGGCCACAGCAGAGAGGGCAGTCTGCGTGGGAGTCGAAAGGAGACTGCGGCAAACTCTGCAAATAGCGACGAGGGACGACCAAGAGCTTCCAGCACGTCCCTTCTAGGACTCAACGACTGGGGCCGGACGCCCAAAGGGTTCGTAAGACTCTCGAGTTCTTTCAACGATTTTGTGGTGAAGGCCGAAAACAAAACAATAATATTAATAGTAACGATATATCCAGTACTAAAACCACCCTCGTCCAACCAACTGGCAGTTTTGGACGTGGTCACCCCAATGCAAAAACCTCTTACCGGGTCTCCGAGTGACATGACGGCAATGAAACCTGATAATTGCCGGAGACTCGGAGGAGTCTATATATATTAAAGGTAAAATAATGCTAGCAATAAATAACTGAGAGAGGAAGTCCACAGAATAAATGGGGGAAAACACTTCGATGCAACGCTTTCATGGAACTCACCCACGTCATGAGCACAAACAGAAGAACCAAATTGACATTATCTCATCAGAAAAGTATACTAACATGTGAAATGCAAAGAAAATGCACAACACAGGGCACAGAAAACCTAGGAAAAAAAATTGCATCGCAACTTTTTTTTCTCGCTTGGACAGCACTATGTACATCATGCATGCCGGTTAACAGCTTACAACGCTTCAACAGATTGAACTTCCGTGTCACTGATCACCACAGAGCTATCATCAAACGCCGGACATTGGGATGCTACGATTGTGAATTTTTTTATAAAACTCCACACACACATTGTTTAAAAAAATCATACCATCTGCGGAAGATAAATCTAGATAATATAAGCTTTCCTGCTGGACGGATTAGTCTCGTGGATGGTGTAGTCGTCGCTTATTCCGAAGGTCCCTGTTTCGAACACCAGCAGGAGTGATTATGATTTCATAGATCAACCCAAAATATGATTACGATAACTGTTCGTTATGACATCGCTTTATCTCAAACACGCTGCTGATGCCTGTTTATACTATTCCTCAGAACATCAATCATTTATATTCTTGGAAAGAACTACTGCCAATGTTACTCGGAAAAAGAACACGACTGTAAATGGATGGTAAATTTTATAATAGTTTATAGTTTCTTCAGAAAATAGATTCTTAAGCGAGCATTGGTCGTGCCCATAATTATCATGAGTGGAATGAATTTTTAAATTCACCAAAATTAGCGAAATTTCCGGAAAGTGAGATATGTTAGTCCAAATTTTAGGGGCGTAAAATATTTTTGAACGCCATTAAAGATGATCTGGATATAATTATTCAGTTTTGTACCCCGAATTGTTGTTTGATTGTGTTTCTTCGAAGTTACCGATTAAATAATTAATAATGGATATATTTCTTTTGTCAAGACAAGGTATTGGCGGATGAACAATAGGTCCGTAAAAACTTCCGTCAATATTTCCGTACGCCATGTTCACTTTTTGCCTGTATTGATTCGGACAACTATTCCTAAGATAAACTTCAATGTGGATGTAAAAACATGTTTTCCCTTATCTCCCCGATATAAAGTCATTATAATATTCTCTATACTACATAATTTATATTTTTTTGAGCGAAGACGTTCGCAAAATTCGTCAGTGCATCCTTTTTCCCCACTGCATTGTGTAATTTACCGAGTTTTCTTCAAAATCAGTCGAATTCATATCGATAATGACACTATTTAAAACCAGAAGAAACCGAAGCAAACAAAACTAGATCGAGGGGGTTAGCAGAAGGCAGGGAGATCATTATTGAAAGTCACAGGTAACAAAAACTAGTCAAACCGTTCCAAAAATCACAACTAATGAAAGAACACAGTTGTATACGCCGTCCAACATTATTAATTAAACGAAATAGGCTTTCTTCGTCATCTCAGTTTTTCCACGAATAAAATGGTTTTATCCACGGTGAATTTATCAGCTCCAACAACGATCGAGACTTGACGGTAGAAATGGCGCGCATGAAGCCATATTTCTAATTAAAGTAATTAAAATTAGATAAGAGTGTACAATTTCTTTTCCATTACAAACACTTGAATACAATAACCTTAACAACTAAATTGTGAATGAGAGAGATTTTTTGTCGTTCTCTTTGTTCTTAACGCATGTTATTGGCATACTGTTTCCATTTCCTTCTTTACCTTCAGGGGTGAAGTTTTTAAATCCATCTTCTCTATTTTTTCTTGGCAATGAATAAGCCAAACAAGTCATCTTTCGGATTCCACTAGTCTTCAAATATATAAGGATTCTTTTCCGTTTGGTTAATAACTCAGGTGAATCATTGCGGGTTATAGAATCATCACAAAAGTCGAATTCACGAAAAACTTCCAGTACATTCATTAATACAAGGCACATATTCAATGGTTGAGCGTCAAGTAACTTTGTTTCACAGATACGGTAATCTTTTGACGTCTGAGTCTTTCTGATTGTTTGTTCATTATCAATTTATTTTTGTCGTATATTCCTCGCCGTCCATTGGTCCTTAATTTTTCCTGTCTGTGCAATCGTAATTTACGTCTCCAGTATTTCAAATCTTGTTTGTGCGTACTCGTGTAATACACCTACGGTTTGTTTTATCAGTGGCACGGATTTATTTAATTTTTTTACCATAATACAAGTTAAAACCACTCTCTTAACCTATATGCAACCTAATATGTCGAGAGCACCATTGCAGGCGTGAACAGTCGCATGCGGGTTAAAATATAATTAGCAGGTTTTGCTATTAAAATATGTATTGGTTATTTACTAAGTAAAATTCTTATCATGTTCTTGAAGGTAGGATAATTTACAATATCTATTTCTTAGAATTAAAAGTGGAACTTTATACATTAAATATAATTAGAGCTGGTTGAGTAAACATGCACCTTAATGCAGAAATATAATTTCAAATAATGCCTATTTCAAATTCATGTATTCTGCATTTCAAACAGAGACTATGAAGAAAAATAAAGCGGAAGACAGTAATAGTTGATAAACTTTCACTTGTTTTTAGTGTCTTCAGTTGTTCTATTGAAGTTAAATATTTTTCGCCAGCAGGCGTTTTAGAATTTTGATTTCTTCATGTTTTTTGGACAAATACCAAGCCACGTATTTTTCTGTCTCTGACTGGATAACTTGTGATCAGTAAAGATGAATTGCCAAGAGTCTTCTGCCGTCGGGCGGCTGAGACGCCATGACTGATCTGTTTTAACCCCTCTCCCTCCTTCCCCCCCCCTCACTGACCCCCCCCCTCCGTCGAATTTTCTGTCCGCACCCAAGGAGGAGCAGAACCGAAACGCCGCCGCTCATCTTGCCTGCCTCAGCCGGAGGTGCATCATGGGAAGGTGGGGACGCGGGGGGACGATGCACGGATCAGTCGTACCAGCCCAGTCAGGGTTCCCCCACCACCTCTCCCATCCCTCCTGCCCCCTCCGATTCCGCCCCCGTCCGCCTCCGACGTCGCAAGGACCAAAAGGGACAGCAGCAGTCCTCCAGGGTCAATGCCGGTGAGTGTCGTTCTCTCTTTGTCTCCTCCCCCTGAACCCGATTCGTCATTTAAACGAAACGGGAGGCCTCTGAAGAGGAACGCTAGCCTCTCCCGAGATCCGACTCTCAAATCAATTTACAGGCACGCAATCGCTCCAGCCTTTGATATGGGTACGAGCGATTATATTCGAGTCATGCTCAGGGTAAACTATCATCATCATCTCACTGTCATCCACCTACCTGTACGTATTGATCGCTCCTTGACCCCGAACCGAAGGAATGGACATTCAACTTTGGTCTCAAGAGCTCTCATTTGCGGGTCTAATGGCATAACTCCCGATAAATTAATACTATTTTAATAGATAAAGGAAAAACCCTCCCTTTTGGGGAAGGCGTAGTCAAAAGGTTTATTTCTAGATTATTTCTCGAAGCTTATTGCCTATTATAGATTTCATCCATGTTGCCTAATCCTTGCATACTTCTTTCGCCTCTGTCAGAGTACTCACATGGATATAATGTTTTTGAAGTCTTGATTTTTTTCTTGAAATAATAATGCGATCGATTATCGTTGGGAAACACTGAATTTAATCACCTGCCTAACTTGTTAATTGGGATTCTCAAAATAGCAAAGCACCTCAATGGTAGCATGCCGTTGCGTTACCCCTTTATATTTCCACAGTTTATTTTTTCACGCGTGTGCGGTTCGTGGTACGATACCGTTAAGCAGAAAGGGGTGTGGTTCCCAGCCTCTTATCTTAAATGAGACTCTTCAACGCCTTCAACGCTTCTCCTACTTCCAACCTTCCAATTCCGCTAAATAACTTATTAGGTTTGCCATATTGGTAAGGAAATAATTTCGGGCATGCATCTAATCCGTGTCTTTTTATAATAACTATAATATTCACATCATAATAAAATCACTGTGAAGATATTTCATGTTTAATTAATTACCGGATATCTTGAATGCTATTTCCACAGTTTCAAATATCGGCAGAAATCAATAACCACCACGAGCCTAGCTTACTGTTTGAAGCAGATTTGGAAACGACAGGAATAGGCCGTTTTAGTGGCTATCTCTATTGTTCGTGAATTGTATTAGCAGTGGAAGGAAAATGGTATCGAATACTACCAATCTGATGAATATTTTTGCCAACAAACTGCAGTGCCTTAATTACGTGTACTTGTGGTGGTACGTGTATGTCGGTTGACGATCTCATGAAAGAATATTTCAATATAATAATTTTAAAATTCAGAACATTTTCATATCAATATATTTCAAAATAATAATCTTTAAAATGCCCAATGACCACGCATATTCGTATATAGATACTAGCGTCAAAAAATATGTTTTAAAAAGGCCACCTTCATTAGACTCGTTCGTTTAGATTTACTGAAATTCAAGACAGTCCCACTATTGCCGGAACTATGGCCACCTCAATTTTTTTTGCCAATCGCACCTTTTAACGCTTTTTGTTCTTCTTCTCCTGTGCGTCCGCCGCCCTCAGAACGTGAGAGCGTCCTCAAGAGATTCCGAAAGAGCCTCTCCCTCCGCTTCCACAAGAAGAGCGGTGGGGGCAAGGAGGAGGGAGAGCTGGACACGGAGGAGGAGGAGACGGAGGACGATGAGGAGGAGGAGGAGGCAGAAGAGGAGGACGCTCTGGGTGGGGAGGGAGAGGAGGAGGCGACGAGGAGGGCCGCCGCCAACGAGGACGACGGCGTCGGGGTGGACTCCCTGCGAAGGGTCGGCGAGGGTGACGTGGTGGACAGGGGGCGCATGGTTGGGGTCATCCACAACGGCGGCGGCGAGTACACCATCGAGACGGAAAAGGACCCCGAGCAAGTGTTCAGGTATGCAGGGCCTGGTGAAGCACCACCGCTTCAGGAAGGTGCTGACCGTATGCAACGTCCCATACATGTTTTTGGTTTCTATCAAACCTCCCACACTCTTCAGCGAAGTACTCGATTTCAAATTTTGAATTATCTTTCTTATGCTCAGACTAGACTACACTCTCTCAACGTTTTTCCATCCTGAACAATTCTCTATCGTCATCTGATCCTCACATTCCTTATTGTTAACCGTCAATTTTACCTTGAATTTGTCATCATTCCAATCCTCATCTTTCGTCTCTGCGCCAGACATCCCAACTAATATGCCTTCCTCTTTCTTATCATCTTAAACAGCTAGCTTCCTATCTTCTCGTATTCTTCTCAATACATCTCTCGTTTCTTTCTCTCTCTCTCTATCTTTCTCTCCGTTGTGACATTTCAAAATTTAACAAATATTTATATCCTTTCTGCCTTATCGTACATGTTTTCTTATCCATGCAAAACACTCAAAAAACCTCTTCCCCAAATTGATTGGAATCCTTTTAATAGTCAGCGATTCTTTCACTTTCTCAAACGGCTTCTTTCCCGTTGATATGTTGCTTCTAATTGTTTAAATAGAGTTCCCATCACATGTAACCAGACTACCAAGACATTTAAAATATTTAACTTCTCCATCACCAACTTCCCTTCAACATTAAATTGATAAATCTTTTTGAATCTCCTCAATAACACACATTTTAGCGTCAAATTGTAAATAACGTCCACTTATGTATTACTTTTGCAAGGTTTTTCACAGGATTGAATAAACTGAAACAGATGCGAAATAAAATTACTGAAAACGCATTAAAATTTTAACTAAGACACAATCCTGTAAGTATATCCAAAATCCTGTTTTTTTAATGTTTTGCGATATAGATATGACAGAAATTAAATGCCACAGCATTAGAAAACTACCTTTGCACATTGAGGGAAAGAGACCAACCTACTCCATGTGTACCTCTAAGTAACTATAGGGTAATAGTGCATAATGTTGACATTTTAAGGTGCCAATACCTCTCTCTCTTAGAAAGTAATGTGATGAGTTATTGTCAAGAAATAGTTAAATAGGTATGTACAAGTTCCATTCAAGATTAACGTAGGAGTCTCCTCCTTTTCCAAAAGAGTTTAACAGGCTGAAACTATTTAAAGGTAACGGACACCCGTGAATACTACTAACCCCAAGATATCATGCAGTTAGCATACGAAATTTTCAGATTAAATCGCATGGACAGAGTAGGCCTGATACTAAACGTTTTTTTCATTTTCCACAATGCGCCATCTTATAAAATCAAATTGTACAACACTTTGTCACCTTGTAATACACAAACATAAGCGTTCCTGATGTGAACGTGCTACATAGGTTTTGTTTTCATATGTCCTCTAATGAACAGTTGTCTTTTTCTTAATCGCAATGCTCCGAGCTGGAATTGTAACATTCACAAAACTTAATGGTAGTGTGCAGGATACACACGTTCTGACGAAGTTTTAAAATTTCGGTTGAGAAGCCTAAAAAATATGGAACGGATGGATGATCCCAAATTGTTTACCACTTAAAAAGTAAAAATCCGAATGAATACACAAATCCCATTTAAAAATTAAAATATGAATCAATTTTTTCTGGCATGTGATCTACGTGCTTAAGATTTTCACTAGTATTTTATAGATGTTAATATTTTTTTAGATTCTAAATTCAGTTTCGAAGCTATTTGCGATTTGGATGCATTTGCTTTCTCTTTCGATGTGGAAAACTCAATGTTTTCCCAATGTCCAACTTTCTAAGAGTAACGAAAAGTCATGGTTAGATAGAAGTAACTATGTATGTATTAGTCATGCCAAACAATAATCTTTAACGTAAAAACGTTCGAATAAACTCTGTGATTACGAGATGGTGACCATTGAATCAAGCTTCATAATTAAATTATTCAAAAATACAACAAAATGTTTGAAAAGTTACTCCATATAAAACTTAAAAGAGTATTTGTAACCGTGTAAAAACATAAAGTGACTACTCACCAAGTAATCGTTTTTCCCGCATCAGCCTTGGCTTGAACTATGAGCGTTATCTCGTGGAGAATTCTCAAACTACAACCTCTCGACTCTAAAAATGAATGCCGTTATTCATACCGCGAAAACATGGAGCAACCAGAAGAAAGCAAAACAACGTTTTGTCGTTGTACACCTAGGTCTCTGCCTCGTTTAACCAGCCGAAAATTAACCCATTGGCCGAGGAAAAAAATGATAAGGCATTTTTATAGTTTTTAATTCGATTTTGTTAATCATATAAGTAGAACGTAGTTATTGACGTAATTTTACTTTGTTTACCCTTCTGCACGCGTGATCCCTAGATTTGGACCCTTGGTGTGGAGATCGAGTAAAGAGCGGAATAAGAAATGCAAAAAGGCAGCCCGGAAAGCCAAATGCAATAGTGGAGACAGTGGCATACAAATTGAGGTAAGAATCTTATCATAGAATCTTCACTGCCATAATTTGGATGTTGTTCCTAATTAACAAGACGCAGTTATCATGTAGATGTCATTATTGCACCGAATCCAGCACCTCTATGATGTGCAACATAAGGGAAATGAAAATCTAATTCCAAATTTCAATTGGTTTGAGCTGCATTTGAGCCATATCAAAAAACTGTAACTTGTGTTGTCCATGTGTTATCATATTTAAGTTTTTGAGAAATTTGGCACTTGTTTGAAAGAAGTAATAGATCATTAAAGCTCTCTTCTAGTCTCGTAATTGAATTCATAGTGTATTTATTAACTAAAGTTGGATAATTTAAGTCCCTCAGTTCTCTTACTATATTTGTTTTCATGTTAAGATATTTTCATATGCTCATGCAACACTTTTACAATGTAAATGTATACATTACTGTTTATTAACATTCAGTGACGTTTTTTCGCCATTTAGATTGGCCATGGCTCAGCTGGTGGAAGCATAACTGGTGTAAGTACCATCGAGGGATGTCTGGGATCTGAGGATATTGAGGTTGGAGACGAAGGTGAAGACGATGTTCATGAAGAAGAAAGGAAAGGGGAGGAGAGTTCAAATGAATCTCGAGACTCTGACCATCAAGGGGAAGAAGAAGATGAGGTGGAAAGTCCTCCAACGGTAATTTGCTACTCCGTAAATTAAGTATTTTTAACGTACAAGTATGTAGGCTGTCATGACCCAAGCATTGTAGCGTTTTTAAAATTTTCAATAGCGTATAATAAACAATAGTGTAATTAATGTAAATTAATACTTTTTGCATTTTATTATGCCTATAAAGCATGTTCATAAATAATATGCTGTTATGTTCAGAAAGAAATAATATGCCTGTTAGATGGAATCTTCAAGCAGGGAATTCAATTTATAGTAAAGTGTCTGATGAACCTTAGTTGTAATGTTTTCTTCAATTCAAGGTGAAGCGAAGAGTTCGTGAGAATGGAACTGCTCGTGATAATAGACCTCGTTCGGATCACCTAAATCAAGCTATGCTTGAGAGATTTAAGGTATGATTTTAATTAATATTACTCGTTCATTTATGTAATAAGAAGTGCATGAGTAGAAAATGCTTAGAATTGCATGTCAAGTTTTGTATGTGTTAAGTTGTAGTCTTGATAGTATTGTGTGAAGATATCTGCAATGTGTAAGTTTTCTGTTATTCCTCTAATTTGGCTTCAGTAATTCACTTGCACCCATCGCAACACAAGGCTGTATTGATATCCGGAAGATCTGTCATTAGGGTGATGTTTCTTTCAGTATGATGAGACAATTCAATTGGGAAATGAGTAATTTTCATTATTCACTGTTTTATTGTCATATTGATGAATTTTTTGCAATAGAAGGTGGTTCATGAATGTCTTTAGCATGTGCACCCTGGTTAGCCTCATATTTTGAATTGATTCATTGTTTCATTTTTTCAAAAACAATCAGTAATTCTGCTGTGCCAGGATCAGTACTTGTTTGTCAATTGAAAGGGTCAAGTTCAAATAATCAGTTATCTCACATTGAGGAATTTCATATACTGAATGGCATCCCAATAATTTTCAGGAGCAAGAATGCAAATATATTATGTGTGTAATTTTATGGAAATTTATGTTGAAATATGCAACATGCACCAATGTGAAGAAAAGGGATGTTCTGGGATATAATTGTAATTCAGAGATTTAGAAGTTTAAAAAAAAAGATGATTGTATTGTACTGGGGAAACATCAATCATCAAGTATCAATACATGAGTCTGTCAAAATCAAATTTTTTTATCATTATACAAGAAAACAGATGTTGTAGATGAAGTCTTTCAATTGTATACTCTCTGTGAAGCAACCATGTAGGTGTTTGGTATGCATAATCTATTTAAATCTGTAGATTTTAATATCCTCTTTTCGAGACTAAAGATGTTTACCACAATTACCGTCATGAAGTTTGGTTGTATAGTTGAAGGTAGAGCACACCCAATACTGAAACCAACAGCAGGTGAAATTCACACATCAGGGTAGGGGGAGGGCCTGTTCCTTCCCCTGTGCCACCTGTGGTTTCCCAGGAAGATCCAATACATGAAAAATAACACATTTGGGTAAAGCTTAGGATGCTCAGAGGCTTCCCCAAGAATTTTAAGCTCCACCCAATGGGCTGCCACATCCCCTTTATACCTTTCAAATTCACCATTAAATTATATAATATGTAAATTAATTCCAATATAACATGATAAATAATTGATAAAATGTACCATTAAATTAAATATCAGTGTAGTTTGGTACTGAGGTGAAAATTCTAACTTTAGAAAGAAATCAGTCAAATTTGTTGATATTAATGTTCATAGGGCATAATATATTATCTCTCTGAAAGATTGACTTAAAAATCTATTATGAGTTTCCAAATCGAGACTTCCCTTGCAGTGCTACTTTTGGTGCTACATCCCCTGCCACACACCTTTTTTGGTGGCTCAAAGTGTATTTATATAGATGTAGATGTACTCCCTCGAGGATAAGTGCTTTTGATCACTGAATAAATAAACTTGGTATTTTTTCACACTACAACTTTGATAATACTACTACATATTAAATGAGTTTGTAATTGTCCACAGACTATTTTATGGTACAGCGTGTTTCACCGACTTGTGGCATCATCAGGTACAAGTTTCAATTACAGCAGTTGAATATATACCCTTCGGACAGAGGAGAGGGAGGAAGTTGAAGGCTGGGGGGGTCAGGTTTTTTGGGACTTAATAGTCGGTGGTCGTGGCTCTTTCGATTGAAGGAAGAAGAGGCAGTGGTGACTTGTTCATGACTAAGCATTGGGTCTGTTCCGGGTTTATGTGGAGTGACAGCTACATAGAACCGTTGGATTTGTTTACCCTTGGAGAGAGGAGTGGCTGTGTAGGGTTGGGGGATTTTTCAGAAGTGAAAGTCAGAGGTCGAGGAAAGAGAAACAAAATGGAATAGCAGTGGTGTCTTGGTTAAGAGATTGCAAAGAGTCTGGTCATGGTGTAGTAGCAACTGAGTATGTTGAACCATTGGATTTGTTTACCATCGAGGTTAGGAACAGAGAGGGGAGGGATGGGCATATAATTGCTCATTACAAAGTATTGTATAGGGGTCTGCCAAGTGCCTTCAAATCTCAAATGGCTCGAGAGCATCCATTTTTAATCCTTTAGGGAGGATACGTAGCATTTATGGGACAAAATTGGTATTATCTTTACAATCTAAGAGGTGTTTAGTGAAGAGGGAATTGGGGTTTTTTGCATTCCGTGACACCTTGCGTGTTCTCTCTGTAAAAAATTACAAACTCATTTAATATGTACATCAAACAATTCCACTAAGTGAAACCTGAAAGTTTAAAGTATATTGCTACCAGTTTCATACCCAATGATATCGTCTATGCGTTGAAGCTGGTGGTAGTATAATTAAGTTTTTTTATGTGAAAAAATATGAAGTTTATTTATTCAGTGATCATGAATTTCCACAAAGTAGAGCCTTAAAATCATCAAATTCATTTTTGAGCTATTTTCATTACAGTTGATGTACTCTCTGAATTAACCTTCAATGGTATTGATTTATTTGGCAGTGTATATTTTTCTGAGACTTTTTTATAAAGGTATTTACATATAACTTCATTTGAAGCGCCATATGTATAACCTGAGAAAATATAAGTAAAAATACCCAAAATTACCCAAAAATTCAGGAGTAGTGTTACATATCTTCTTCTTATCTCCAATGAATTGGCTGCTCATTAAAGCATACACAAATGAAAATTCTTCCTTAACTCTTTACTCACCATTATTTTGTGGCTCCTGTTCTATAACCTTTCCGTGGGGTTTTGAGGGAGTTATTTAACCTCCACTATACAGGTATGTCACCAACATCTATGTGGGTCATTCAAAAATTTTAATGAGATAATCCAGTCACATCATTGGATCTTACTCTTTTGTGCTCAGATAAAAGAGTGTCTTTTCACTTTGATGACTTTGTAAAAACTCCTTTTTTCTCAGACTGTACCTACTGCCAAATTACTTTATCTATTTATGCCATGTAATGTACCTTATCACCTCTGGGATTTCCTGGGTTAAGCTCCTAACTCATGATAAGCAGGCAGGAAGTTGTCACTACAGGAAGTGATGTCATGCATTTCCAGTTTCTGAGATTCAAACATTTATTCATTCACCATTGGGGAAGACTGTTTAAAATGGATAATATCGTTTTTGTTCCATGTGTTGTAATGAATTTTCAGGGTAAGCATTTTGAACTTTTGTTGCATTGAATGTGATTTTAATGCATATGTTAATGTGGCTTAATGTGGTTAATATTGGTTGCTTTTGGGATATGTCAGTGTTGTTCAGTGTGATCAACTGTTGCATTTGTGTAATAAAAGAAAGTTGTAAAGCTGGTTGGTAATCACTGAAAAAATTACTCTAAGCATTTATTCTCTGTTTTTGTTAATAGGGTGATGTTACTTGCACAGATTGTGTTAATTATGAAATATTTCAATGTTTAAAGTTTAGGTTTCCTTACAAAATTTCAATAGTATACTAATGAAGGCTTATTCAGTCTTAAAGTGATTTACTGTGTATTTGTGTGCTCCAAATTTAGTTAGTTTCATGTATCATAAATCAGTCAGCTATACAGAAGGAAGTAAGAATTTTATTATTTATTTGGAATCATGTTAATTTTTGTATTTGTTCAGATCTGCACAAATGATTTATGAGTTTAACAATATTGAAAAAAATTTATTGATCTGCAAATTTTATATATCAATACATTTTTTAAGTATTCATCAAACTTTGTAAACCATTGAGACATTCCAAGCCTACATTTGTTTGCTGGTGCTCTTACTCCAATTAGTATTTGTGTTTCATGATAGTTGTTTTGTTGTTAGTGTTCATGAGCCTGTGATTATGATAGGATATACTGAGCACCAATTATTTGAATTGCGATCTTCAGATTTTGTTTATGAAAAGGAATACTTATGTTGTTCTTTAGGAATTCTTGATAAACTTCATCTCTCTTCTCCAATATAAACATTTCATGAACCAGTGTCACTCTTAATGCTAAGGGTCAATTGTTGCACTTTCAGTATTGAGATGACTCCTGTTGCTGACCAATCATGTTCATATGATTGTTTACTTAAATTTGTAGATCTTTGACTCTTGATTCTGCATCTTTCATATTAGTTACTGAGCTCTAAATATGCAAATTATTAATCCTCTGCCTTGAGGGATGACAAGTGTTTGAACTTTGAAATTTTATATGATTCATGGCACAACTACCCAACAAAATGATGGAATTCCAAGTAAGCAGCCTTGCATCGAGTCCATGGTTGGTTTCTTATGCATGACAGAATTTTCCATGTGTTCAATTTTTTTCATTTTAAATGTGAAAACATTTTGTCATAAAATTAATACATACATAAACCAAACTAGTCGACAAATAAAGTTTTATTTCTGTAGAAAGCAAAGATAATATTAATTTCTTAAGTTAAACATGGATTTCTACAAAGTTAAGGCCTCAACCATTCAGTGCATACATAAACCAGTTGATATTGGATTGACTTTCATATTTAAAAAATATCTCATCATAACATGCTCAGATAATTGAAAGGTATACATTAAAAATTAGATTTCTGTTGTTAAAGCATAGAAATTGTCAAATTAAAACGTTCAAATACAAATTACATCATTCATGGTTGTCACTTTGCATGAAACGTAATGTATGAGCACATATGTGAGGGATGTTTTTCTTCATTCTTAGTTGAAAATCAACTGCAATGAATTCATAATGTTGCCTAGTTGAACACGCAAATAGGCAACTGAAGGTCAGCTCAGTGAGAGATCTTTTTTGTTGAACCTTCAGGTGTTGATGGATGTGTTCCATGAAATTTCAGGTTGACTTGCAGAACAGGAACAGTGCCAAGCAGAACGTGAGGCGAACAAGGTCTGATCTCGGAGGAGGTGGTGTAGCTAGTGGCAGTGGCCGCTCTGCACCCAATGCTTACCGAAGGCAACTTTCCTCTCCGGCCCCTCTCAAAGTCAGGCCAAGACCACCAGCCCACTCCCCAGGTGTTCACCCCACTCCACCACCCCCAACAGTACCTCCCTTATGTCTGTGGGGCCCAGCACCACCACCGCCACCCACGACCAGGGCTCCGAACAGACCTCCAGGTGCATCCGTCGGATTTGGAATGAGAAGGTAGGTTATTGCATTGTTTTATATTCCCTTTGTCAAAGGTCATCATCTGTTGTTTTCGGTGCATCATCATAGCTTTCTGGTCATCTGTTTTTTGTGTGAATATCTGAGAAGCACCCCAGGAAATAATTGGTAATGGAGGACTGTGCCCTGCAATCCCTTTGCCTCCCTACACTGAGATTAGAAAGGGACTGGCCAATCATTATGTGGTCATTTTTGATGTCCACAATCATCAATCCTCACCTCTTGTATTTCTTGTTTTCCACATGCCTGGGACAGGTGAAGAGTCATTGTAGTTTGCCTATGGGCATACATTTCTAGGCTTTTTTTGCTCATACATAATCTCTCTTTAGGTGGAATCTTAGTATTCTCTCAAGTTTAACTGTTCAAAAATATGTCCACATAAGACTTTTTATCAATTATATTCCATTCACCGTCATTGTATTACACAGCTGTGCATCATAACATTTTGATTTCGACCTTGTTCAGAGACTCATGAAGCCCGTAAATATAGTTCAGGTCAGTACAAGATGAGAGATTACAATTTAAGAAGAGTGAGTGTTTGTGGGCTGGAGAGATGTCATCTTTCAATGGTGTAACGTCTAACTTTTGTGAGGCAGAGGACTTTTTAGGAGTGTAAAGATGCATTATTAAAGACTAAAATATTGTCAGATTTATCACAGTTTTGCAACTCTCTTTCTAATATTCATTTTATATTTTTCTATCAGTGTTCATATGAATAGTGTAGCTTGCTAGATGGATTTGCAACTTAGGTCCTCCCAAAAGTAGTGACATTTAATGTGTAAGCCTTTAAGAAACTCTTTTAAAAAACTTTTGAGATTCCAATAACGTGTTCAACTTGTGTTTTCTTAGTGGAAATAATACAGTATTCCATAACTCTTACATTTGTTTCGGTATGTTAGAGACTTGTCGTTAATTCTCTAATCTTTTCATCCATAGGAGTGAGCGTCAGCCTCGGCTGCGTAGGTCTCTTAGTCAGCCAGTGGGAATCCATGACCTGTGCCCCATGGTGGCAGGGCGGAGAAGAAGGCGGAAGCAGAGGGGTCAGAGGAGGGGCAGGTGAGCTGAAACACTGACCATGTTGTGCCCATCTTCAAGTGCCGAAAGATAGAAATGAGACACAAGCCAGTGAACTGAAATGCATCACCGTTAAATTGAATAGTCCAGTTTGGATTCATAAAATGTGATGCAGTAGAGATACAGAGTAATTCCCTCATTTGAACGGTGAATGAGCTCTAAAAGCTACTGTTGATCTTCAAAATCAAAAACTGTTGCACACCCTGCACATAAGTCATCCTTCATTGTTCAAAATGAAGTTTTAATTGATTAGTATGCAATGGTAACACATCAGTATTAAATTTCAATAGTAATCATGACGTTTGTTCTCTCTCTCAGTCCTGAATAAGGTTTTGACTTGTTAATTGAATCCTCAAAGACCATAGTAAAATGATGAGACAAACTGAGGAAACCAAGTATTTGGATACAGTGGCTCTTCAGCATCTTAAATCCCATGTCAGTTATTAATATTTCTAAGAATACAAAAATTTGTCATGTAATCATGTACTCACTAAAGGTTAAGTCAACGTCTATTATTATTCTGAGGACATAAGCTATATATGGCATCACCATGCGTCAAAAAGACATGAATGTGTTCGCTACCAGTTAGTCCCATGCTCCTTGGTTTGCTGTCTTTTTCAGGGTGGTTTCTGGTCAAGTGTCTCATCAGATGTGAAAATAAGGGCAATGTTATACATTTACTCTCTTAGTTTTCCATTTGAAAGTTTTTTAAGTCAGCATCATAACATTAGGCATAACAGTGGCAATCTAATGTATCACACACCATGTGTGTAGTTATGTTTTCATCCCAATCATGTTACCTTGTGTCACAAGGAGTAATTATTGAATAATGTCTGTGACAAAGGGGTTTCATTTTTTTCCAAGTGCACCAAAGTCAAATATGCAGTTTTTTTTAAATTGACATTCAATGTAAGCTCAATTTATATTGATGTTGATGGTGCTAACACGAGTAAGTTTGTGAGAACACATTTCACATTGCTTTTCTTGAATGATTTGATTTGATTTTCTTTTAAGTACCTATGTCTAAATATATCTCCCTTTATGTGTCGCCCAATTTCTGAAATTTTGAATTTGGTCTCAAAGCGATGTCATTTTATTTGCATTTAATATAAAAATCAATGTTTTTGTAATATTGTTGCTGTTAGGTTATTGTTTAATTCTTTGTCAAAATGATTAAGTGCCTTAAGTGTGGGAGCCTTGCACACCATGTTTGTTCATCAATTCATTGCATCATTTACTTAGCATAGCACTATTGAAACTTTTAAAAAAAATTGAGAAGACAAATCTAATTGAGTAAATTACAATGGAAAACCTAGTGGATACAAGAATCCAATGGCTATTTTGTGATCAATACAATAATAGGAATCCCTATAGTGAGCAAAGTATAGTTAGATGCATGATGTTTCAAGTAGTGTTTGCACTTGAATAGACTTCTATCTCAAAACAGCCAATATCCACTGCTTGATAAAAAATATGTATGATTAGCAGGGCTCTGATCACTCACAATTCAACTCAAATCATGAACTAAATGCAAATTAATATTTTATGTAGAGTTTATTGTTACTTAATTCTTTTTAATTAAATACAATATTACCCAATCTTAGCACACAAGTAATAGTAAATGCAAATTATATTCGAACAATAGTAAGTTAAGTGGCAAATCTTCAATAAGTTGGTTAGATTAACAACCACCAAAAATAACTTAGAGATAATCCATAGATGATACTTTCTCATTCAGCTTGCAAAGGATTTAGCAGGTAAACATGGACAACATTGAAAATGACACACTCTTTCTCTTGTATCAATACACATCCAAGCATGATTAAAATAGGCCTCTACTCTCTCTGGTAATTGCTATCTTAACACTAAACTTCTTTTTAATTAAAATATTATGACCAATAATTAATTAGGTGATAGGAGAAGTTGACCTAAAATGCACAGTGTTAATAATATTTGTATTCAGAATACTAAATCTCCTATTTTGTTGCTTAATAACTTATTTTGCCATGTGAAGATTGTGTAATTTATATCCTGACTAGATACCTAGTGAAATATCTATTTGGGAATAGGGTCTTTTTTTAGCATTGATTCTTTTTATTGAGTTTCTTGAGACTCCCTTGGCTTTACTTTGCTTCCAAAGCTGTTTAACTAAGCCGTCAAGTTTTCCATTGATTGTTTTTTTGATAATTTTTTAAGACCTAAATACTTAAGCTTTAATTAAAAATGAGTGCATAACTTTACGTTTTATTTTTTCCCCTGTAAAATAGTTTCCTTAAGAATTGATTGGGTGTGTCATTATCAGTATCGTTGTTTTAAATCTTTTAGTTAATTGCACATGCCTAATAGTTATATAATTTTTGTTGATTAAAAATTTTATAATTTGTAGTTGCCTTAATCTGGGATCACTTTTTTTTATGCAAAAAGCTTTCAAGTATGAATGAATAAGTCTACAGCTCAACCACATAGGATTGAAAAGAAAGTATTTTAGGATCACGCTGATATTTAATATTTAATCAAAACTATTCATAAGCATGAGATTCAGAATTAATTTTCTGGTCAAAGGCCAATGAGAGAGGAAGCACATATTAGTTGTTGAGAATTTTATGGATAGGTTTTGCGATTAGAAGATGGTGCTTAAGTTAATATTCACACCTTGAAGCATGGATTTCTGTTAACTCATTTGCAACTGCCTGTTTCATGTATTTTGCAGTACTTATTTATTATTTTTTTTCAAATAAGTAAATAATCACTGATCGAAAGCTATGCTAAAAATATTTTTCGTTGTCATTCACAAGTTGTTTACTACACTTTTTATATGCTGCTTGAAACAAATCTCTCATTGCCATCTGTGTGCTTGGCACCTGTATTTCCACATTCTTTGCTGAATGTTTGTGTGCCTCCTCACAAAATTTTCTATTCAAACTTGTAGGAAAGAATGAATATTAAGCTATTTTATACAGAATGTCTGTAGTTGACTGTATTAGTCTTAAGCAAACATTCTTCAGCAAAGATATAATTCCATGGTGGGAACAGTGGTACTTATCTCTTGGTATCTGTGTTTCTCATTGCTAGTGGGAAGGCATGGATTTTTCTATGAAGTTACGAGACTCAAGCTGTGGACTTACTTTTGTTTAAAAAAAAAAATAAATTCTGTAAAAGAAAATATTTGTATGAACACAATATAAACAGTCTGACTTGCTATTCTCAGACTTTTTGGCATGATTTGCATGATCTTTCTTCAAAAGCAGCATTAGAAAACTCCCCACGTAGATTGAAAGTGAACTGAGCTAATGAAAATACACTTGATTTTTATGCCAAAAATGTGTAATTGGAGCATCTTGTAAAATGGAGTTCACCCTTGGGCCTTGTTAAATGAAATGCATTAGGCAGTAGGAGGGATCTTTGAATCCCTCTGCCAGAGACAGGATGTGGTGGGGATTCCTAAGCGCTAACACGTGACCTCTTCCTCTGTCAATCAATGAAGGTGGGCGTGGGATGAGGGGGAGGGACCAGTGGGGAGGCGGAGTTGGGGTGGCGTCGGGGGAGTTGGCTCCTGTGGAGAGGACGATGGGGAGACTGACTCGGAGGAATCCTCCCTAGGGTCGGCAAAGGATGTGAGCAAGAGGAGGAACGGAGAGGATGGGAGCAAGAGGAGGAGGAGCATGGAGCAGGTTGGCTTTTGTTCATTCGAACATGAGTACTTTTTTAGTAATCTAATTTTAAGTATACATTTATGGTAAGCTCTCAATTGTCTGTGTGCTAATTGATGCATAATGAATCATGGATAGTTGAAAGGTGCAGATAACCAAAATAGACAGAAAATATGCTCATGACATAAATGAATGTGTATGGGGACTCTCCTTTTTCATTACGTTTTAATAGAATTTTTTTGTGCAATGGGAATGACATTTTTTTGGTTTTTCAACCGTTTTATAAGGGGAACTTATTGATTTACAAGAACACAGAACTAACTGATCAAGTGAAGAGTAGAACATATTTTCCTCAGAAAGCTGAACCAATCATATGGCCACGAAAAAACAAATGACTGGCAAAGGACATATTTTAACCAAGGATCGTTAATGTGGATTCATATTTGTCATTTCATACCTGTTAAAATGATGCCTTTAAGTAGTTAATGACTTGTTTGTTTCATGGTAAAAAAATATATATATTTACTCACCAAAATGTGGAATTCTCAGGGCTAATGAATGTGAGGAAAAAGATAATGGGAAAGTATGGACAGAAATAAATCTTTAACTTTAAGCGTAAAATATTATTAACAACTTTTGATTTTTGTGAAATTAAAAACTTATAATAAAGCCGAGGTATTTCAAACTTGCATTATTTTAAAAATGTATCAAAGTTTCAAAGCATTTAATTATCTTAATGATTGTAATTATATTGAAATTTTGGGGTGGTGGTAAGAGAGACTAGCACGGATAATCACATGGATGGATAGTTGAGAATTTACTGTATTTAGAAATTCTGGAAATTGCCAGAATTGCCTATCTATCTTACCATGCAAGCTGCTACAAGAGTGTGTGGCTGGGAGTTACAGTTCACCAGTCAATAGAATAATCATTGATTGATGTGTCATAAATTATGTTGTTAACTATTTTGGTCTCAAATTGTGTGAGGGTAGAAAAATGATTACTAAAAGCAGTTGCTTCTCTATTCATTTTCCCTCAACTCATTACTGTGATTTTGCCCATCAATGTAATGTAAGGCTTACAGAATTCCTTCTGTGTTAGCATTTAGTCAGAATAAAATTAGTTGAGTGTGTATGATTTTTAAGTTAAATTTATTTCTTTTATTGTAACATTAATGGTAGGTTAATTGTATTTCTGGATGAAATCTTATAAATTCATTGAAAATTCGAAATTATGTTTTTGGAAATGCTGGTGAAAAAATATGTAAAATTGAGGTTTAGGTGAAAATATGTCAAAAGTCTCTTATCATATTTTGCAAATGAAATTTCTCTCAGTATTATAATAAATGAATACTTTGAAGTATGAATTCTCATGGAAGAAAGTTATGTGCCATAAGGTTTTCCAAACTTGTGTATACTTCTTGTGGAATATATAACCTCAGCTTTTTTTTCAATGTTTTATTTTATGTCAACAGTTTAAGTAATTTTAATCAATATTAACCCGTTGAGTGACATGCGTAATCACTTAATTTCCTGCTAAAATTGCTTGGTTAATTTAGAAAGAGGTGCAAAATTCATGAAAAATGCATAAAAAATTAGTGATTAGAATAGGAAAATTAAAAAAACTTATATTATTGAGTATGAGACAAGAGAATAAAGCATAAAAGTAAGAATTATTAAATATGATAACAACTCACTTTTCATCTCTGTGGATTGGTGAGATTTTATGTAAATTGTAGGTTCAGGTATGTAAATTCAAATATCTTGTGAATTTAGAGTGTGTAAATTCAAGGCTTCACCTTAAGTTAATGCTCACGAAGCAGATGATTTGATAAAACTCGGGTAACATTTTTAACCATACATGTAATGAGGTAAACAAATAAAAGAAAATTTAAGTTTTAAGGATACTGTTAGGTATGCAACAATTATTGGATTTGTACAGAGGCAATAATTTTGAAGTTAGTTTAGACCTTTGATGCATGAATGTTGTATTCTTTCTCGTAATTGTCTGGCATTTTGATGGAGTTTGTGTATCTTTTGCTCCACAACTCTCACTACCCACAAAACATCACGGACATGTGTCTTTATTCCTACTAGATGGGCTGGAATGGAAGTTTGGAGGAGGGAGATGAGGAGACTGGTATTGGCGAGGAGTGGGTAGCCGTCGGTGAGGCTGTGTGGGATCATGTTGCGATGGATCCTGAAGAGCTACCATTCCGGGCCGGTGATATGATAGAGGTGCTGGATGCATGGTCGGATCGCCACTGGTGGTGGGGGGCCAAAGGAGATCGTTTGGGCTGGTTCCCAGCCTCCTTCGTACGGGTATGTTCAATTCTCTTATTTTATTATTTAAATTCAATGCCATTTAAGAATTTAGCTACTCATTTATTGTCATGTGAAAAAGTCCTATCAGAAATGGACAAATATTAAATTTGTTGGTGATTCATTGATTTTTTGGCAATAAAGAAAAATTAAAATGGACAGTTTTGATTTTGATGGAGTTAAATTTATTGCAACATGGTTATCAATTTGGCCTCGTTCATTGTAGTATACAATGTCAAAGAGGCATGAATGTTTTCTTGATTGTAAAATTTTTATGAATTTTGGTTTTCATTGGCATTGATGTTGTGTCACAACATGTCACTGGATTTTCAAAGTGTCTCTTGTGAATGTCAGAAAGGTTTCTGCCTTTGCCCTCCTTTGATGCATGTTAACCATGAGCCATGTCATTCATGATGTTGTGAACTGTGTTAATCCCCAGCTGCGGGTCAGCCAGGAGGATACGGTTGCAGACTGCTTGGCTTCCCTGACCGCCAATCGCAGTGGCAGTGGCCCAGCACCTTCCACTCCCCCAACGGGCAATGCCTCGACCCTTCCTCAAGGGAAGGAACTTAATTTGTCAGAGCTACCCCCGAATTCGCTGGGGGAGTCGCAGCCTCCAGGTGGTCCCGCCACGCCTACCACGCCTGTAGCTAGGAGTCCGGGCACACCAGCCACACCCCAGGAAGAAGTGGACGCTGATGGTGTCGGGAGGATGGTATTGAGGAGAAGGGCAAGCGTCTGCCTCCTCTCTCACAGTCAGATTAGATCCCGGGTTGTGATGGAAATGCTTAGTACTGAAAGGGACTTTGTGCAGAATCTAAAGGATGTAGTGGAGGTGGGTTTCATTCATTTATTTTATGTGGCATTCAATAGAAGTCAGTCTAAAAAAGTGATGATTGGAGGGAGAATATAAAATTTGCCTTCGTAGCTCTAGTTTAGTTTATAGTATGATAGCATTATTGATTCCTCTTACCAACCTGAAAAAGTAACAAAATACTGTGAAAAAAATAGTGAGAACGAGTGGTCTATTTCAAAAGCCATTTAGTGATATGAAAACTACATTCAACACCTTTACATGACAATTTCTGTAAACCATGACTTTGCTTCTCCAAATCTGACATAAAAATATTGAATTAGTATTAGAGAAAAATGTGCAATGGAAATGTCAGTCTTTGGTGAAAACTACCAATTCAAAAATTGACAATTCAATTGTAAGATAGCCTATCTAGATTTTAATCTTTGGCAGCCCTATTTCCAGGGACAAATCTATTGTATTCCTACAATGTGAATGCAGTGGAAAAAAATGCAGGCATTGAATCATATGCTTGTAGAGCAAAAATGGTCATTTTAGATTATTCATTTATCATAGATAATTTTAGATCATGGATCAGTAACTCTCATTTTGTAGGAAGTTGTTCTCAAGATTTGTTTGACCTCATATTAGCCCTGGTCACTAAGTCAAGAAAATTGAAAATAGTCTACTTAGACACTTAATTTATTAAAAAAATAAGGAAAAATTAGAAAGAGGACATTTTTTGTGAAGTTGGGGTTTTGGAAACTCCCAATGAGAACCATTAGCATTTTAGCTATGGGGCATTTCATTTACTTAAAACCACTGTCATTCATATTAATTTTCACATGGCATCATTTGTTTCTTCTTCTTTAAAGGGCTATATGACTGAGTGTAAGCGGAGGAAAGATCTCTTCTCAGAAGATCGAATAAGAATTGTATTTGGAAACCTGGAGGAAATTCTGGACTTCCAAGTTGGCTTTCTAGCTCTCATGGAGAAGAGTGTGGATCCAGCGAGACCTCAGGATGCGTGCATCGGCCATTGTTTTCTTGAGCACGTAAGTATCTCGGTCTGCAGTAGAAAGTTTAAAATATATTGTGTCCGTAGATGCCGCTGCATGGTATTTTTTGCCCACTAATTAAATTGAGGAGGTTAGGGAGTTTGACTCTAATGTTTTCCCTTGTGGTTTTTTTATCTTAACTATGTAAGAAACTTCAATTTTTCATTTAAATGCCTTCAGGCATTCCTATTTTGTGGAGTGGTGAACAATGGTTTAAATATGTAATGTTGCTGCTCATATTTGGATGTCAATTTGTCACTCATGGCAGCATGGTAGTCTAGTAAATAGACTACTCAGTTAAAGACTAAGCAGTCCCTTGCTTACATTCCAGTTGCTACCTTCAGGCAGAGTCAACTATTAATAGCAGTGGTATTGTACTCTCTAGATAACAGAACATTGTAGAAAACTGCAGGTAGCCCAGGGATAGAACTAGTCCCCCAGATTGGTCTTGCTTCAAAATAAACCTTCAGGTTTGAGGCAAAATATTCCCTTGGGTATCAAAATCAACTCTAGGGTAAACGCTGAGGTTCTACTTATACTACATATAATCATACATAGGCCACAAGCAATCTTACATTTATGAAAGAAAGCTTTTAAAAAAGTAACAGGCTCTTTGTTTATGCCTCAATATTGAATGACAAATATAAGTGATCCAAAATCATTCTTTGTATTGTGTGTGTGTAGGCAGCAAAGATTTATTTTGCTCGAATGAATTGAAGTGGTGGGCATTCTTAATTGACACCATTGTACCCACTCCTAAGCTTCATCGCAAATGTGAAATTTGGCTATAGAAATCCTATGCTATAATAAATAACCTAAAAATATTCTAACAGTTGGCATTATTAGAAAATAGATACAATAAATTATGACATAACCCAAGAAATTTGCCAGGTAATTTGAAGGTATGCTCTAACAGAGAGCTAAAGTGACAGAATAACCATTAGCCCTATAAAACATTAAAATAAGCTTAAAAACTTTGGTAGTAAATTCTTCTCATGCAAGCTTGTGATATTTCTATTTTCCAGCGCTCAGGATTTAGTGTTTATTCTGAATACTGCAATGGCCTTGCCCTCGGTCTTGGCACTTTGGCTGAGATGTGCCGCTCTGGGCGAGTAGCACGGTTTCTTGAAGCTTGTCGTCTTGCTCGGAGGTTAATTGATATTCCCCTCGGCGGTTTTCTGCTCACTCCAGTGCAGAGGATATGCAAATATCCTCTCCAGCTGGCTGAGTTGCTCAAGTACACCAAGGTATGAATATGAATAATTTAAAACAAAAAGTCGGTGATGTCTGTGAGATTAAATTTTGGCGTGAAAATTTGAAATATTTATTTCAGTGGCACCTTAACCATTATTGGGTAAGGATTTGGAATGGTATAAAAGATATATTATTAAATAAAACATGGAAAAATCATCCCTAGTTGTTATATTTTGAAGGCCTATTTATTTAGTTGACATTGCATTGCCAAAATAATTGAAAAATGAAATTCTATTATGGAATTTTGCAGAAAATTCATTTCTCTTGTACAAAGGACTGATTTTCTTTGCAATTATCTTTTTTTTTTTTTCAAATTTATTTCTAAAAATTTTGCTTTTCCATAATTAGAATAGAATGGGTGCGTTCGAATCAATACCAAGTTGCAATCGATCAAATGGGGCTAATGTCTGCCATTCTTAATTTCATTGAACCCAAAGGTTGACCATGCTGATCATGCCAAGGTAGGTGAAGCTCTTGAGGCAATGCGAAGTGTTGCTACACTAATTAATGAGCGGAAGAGGCGTATGGAAAGCCTGGAGAAGCTTGCTGCTTGGCAGAGCCGGGTGGAAGGCTGGGAGGTGAGTTTATATTGATAGTGCAGTAAATAATTTCATTTGTTTGTTGTTGTTGACCATGGCGTAATTTTGATGCTGGTTCATCATATAGTGGTTTTTTTTCACACTCCTTTACAAACACTATGTAACAGTCTGAGATGGAAATAAATTATAAGAAAATGATAATAATTAATTTTCAAGAAGTGGGAATGCTAATGTAAACAATTGAGTACCCAGATAAATAATAAATATAGCAGAAAATTTCCAATATTTTAACAGTAATTGGGAATAAATTGGGAATTGTAGTTAAGGCAATAAGAAGTGAATTGCATTTTCTGAGGATGCATTTATGAAGAAGGGGAAATTAATCATCGGGTATCTAAGCAAGGAGATAAAGGAAAGATTGGCACTGACTTTAATATGAAGTATTGTGCTGTCTTATTCTGGATATAGTTTTTGAGAATGGGGTTGAGATTAAAGGTTGTTGAAAGTTGAACATGGGAAAGAATGAAGAAAACAAGCATTTTTGAGGGCAAGACATCATATTAGTAGTTGAATAAATTTAAGGTGTATTGGCATCAAAGAATAAATACACCAATAATAAAATGCTTATACATAAAATTTTCCTGATAATTAATGTTCATTTAACAGCCTTAACTACATAATGACTTATAAAAACTCCATTAGTAATGGAAATTACATCGTCTTTTATTTTCTTCATATTTCAGGGTGAAGACTTGATTGAGCGCAGCACTCAACTCATTCACCAAGGGGATGCAACGAAAGTTACAACTGGTGTCTGGACCAATTCCATATCGCTCTTTCTGTTTGATCATCAGCTCATTCATTGCAGAAAAGTATGTAATTTTTGCACAGGTCTTTTTACAATCTACTTATATGTGACTATGTACATTTTCATTACAATTTTTTATGTCATGGTTTTTTTCCTCATTAAGTTCCATGGAATTCTGTCCAGAATGACAGATTCTAATTTACAGACTCAGTTTTAGATCTAATCTTGTACAGCATGCACAGTAATCCATTACTCTTCAAGAAAGTTAGTCATAAAAACTGCTTTATATTTGCAGGAATTATTTTTTCTTTTGAAGGTCACTAAAAAAATCTGTTTCCCCTCTTAGGACATCCTCAAGCGCAATACATTCGTGTACAAAGGAAGGATAGACATGGATACAAGTGAAGTGGTTGATGTACCAGATGGGAAAGGTAAGTCAAATGTTCAACTGAAAAATTGAATTAGGTATTGAGCAGGGCCTTTCTAAACTAGAATAGAGTATCTAGAGCATTAGCTAATCTGTCCAAGTTCATGAATTATGGACAATGAATGATTTGGTGGAAAATAGCAAAAAGGCATATGTGGTGTATGGGTATGACTAGGTTTTCAGTAATGTGCAAGTACAAAAACCATCCTTGTGCACCATGCAAGACTGTTGAAGTTTTTATTGAGGGATGGGTAACTTTTTCAAACTGACATTTCTCAAAATATTTTTGATCTGGGCGATTGTATATTTTATTTTAAATATCTTTTAATAACCAAGAGTGGCCATATGTTTCAATTAAGTCAAACCGAGAACTCTGAACTAAACCCTCAATATGAAAATCATAGGAGCACTTTGTAAAGAAGCATATAATAACATAAAAAGCATAAAATGTGTTGTCGTGGATATTAGTGATTTTTTCCTAAAATGAATACTTGTCACGGATTCATTTCAGACCCAGTTGTTGGAGTAGGCGTAAGGCATGCATTGAAAATTGTGCCGATATATGAGGGGTTGACAGAAGAGACCACACGATCTTCCACTCTCCTCTTCTTCTGCCTTCGGAGCCAGGCCGACAAGGATGCGTGGTTGTCTGCCTTCCGACTGGAGCGTAGGGTTGCCGCTGCTGTGCAGAGCACACCCACGCGCTCCATCGCCATGGCAGCACGTCTGGGCTCTGGCTCAGGTAGTGGTCGCCGTGGGGGTTCCAGTTCTGGAGGTGAGCTGTGCACTTTTGAATAATGAATAAAGAATTTAAATATGTTTCTTTCTGGGAAAAGGGTGTGAAAGCAATAATTTTGTGCCTGCTGTTTAAGTGTAGCTAAAATTTCCTTGTCTCTATTACGAAAAGTTAGGTTCCCCTAAAAATGTATCATTCATCTAAAATAAGGTGATGTAAAATCAAGATATATATAAACAGACATGCCAACTCTCCCGATTTAAGCGGGAGACTCCCGATTTTTCCTTCTTACGTTCTTGATGAACTGTTCAAATTGTGTACTTAGCTTAACATGTTAATAAAGTGTGACATTCATTAAAAATTGGCAAAGTGTCATAAAGGGATTAAGGTGCCATGCAAATATTGTGGTAATTAAAAGTGATTACTTCGTGATACACTTCTAAAAATCTCCCGATTTTTCATTTTGAAAGTTGGCATGTCCTCCCGATTTTTCATTTTTGAAAGTTGGCATGTCTGTATAAAGCTTTCACAAATGATTTTCATATATGTGCTTTGTTGAAGAAGGTAATAGAGGGGAGAATGTTGGGCAAGCGAGGAAAGGGTAGGAACAGGATAGGGATGTTGGATGGGATGAAGGGTGGAAAGAAGTACACAGAGATGAAGAGGGACCTGATGTAGTTTAGGTTGCTGGATTGGGTTTTGTTTGGAGTTACAAAATATTTATTTGATAGTTGTGTCCATCCAAAAACCTACCCTAACCGGTAGATTACCTAATAATATGTGCTTTGCTCTGATGAAAATTATTAATTTTTTAGGAGTACTTTTGTTAAGATAGGGACCTGGAAGAGGGTACATCAATTTGTGTTATATTTTTTCCCAGGTTTTATATTATAGCTGTTAACTTTTGTTGATGTTGTGTACCACTTTGTTAAAATTACTTTTTACCAATGAATTGGTTGTTGCAACATTTCAAAAATTTTTAAGTGGTCATATATACTAGCACATCCATCTGAAGCTTCAAAAAATGCTTTTTGCTTTTCATGTGGGAGCCATTTTTTAAATGAATTTTTGGCCCACTGTCATTTAATGTATTTCGTTTTAATAGTTATGCACAGCATCATATAATCATTTTCAACTAAACAAAAGATAGGAATTTTGCGAAATGTATATCTAAATCTTTCCCTTCAACCTGCCTGGAGGGCATATGGCTTGAGAGCATTAGGTCACCAGCCATTAGAAATTATTGTAATTGGTGATTTTTGATGTCCCATACTGTTTTATTTTTGGTGAGTTGATAGGGTGTGTGAATTTCTTTCATGAAAAATTTCTTGACTGCTCATTTTTTTTCAAATTTAATTGGAGACTCCACTCCTTAAATCAACTTTTAATATTGTTTAGATCATTAGAAAGAGCCTCACAGTCCAAGTCCACTTCATTGCTAATGTCATGGTAGATATCAGTGAATGATATCGGTGAATAATCAGAATTTATCGATTTGTTTACAACTTCATTGAAACCCTAAATTTAAATTTTTGAGGGGACCAGTGGAAAAATATGTAAAGTTGAAGTTGTGAGGGGAAATATTTTTTTTAAGTGTATTTCTATGTTTACATGTATAATATTATAGTATTGTTATTAAATAAGGAATACAAGCATCAACTATTTCTTTAGGCTAGGAGGTGCAATAAATGTAATTAAAATTGGAAATTTACGGAACTCCACAAGTGAGATCTGCAGCGTCCTATTTTGTGTACATGTGCAACCACCACTTTATTTTCATTTGCTCATTGCGCTAATGTTGTTAAAATATTTTCAGGGAAGAGCCGCAAGCGTGGGACGACTCCTCAAGAACTTCCCAGTGCCCCCACCCCTCCTTCAGCGCCCCCACCACTCTCGCCACCACCACCTCCCCCGCCCCCCCTGCCTCCTCCACTCCCCCCTTGTCCCTCTCCAACACCCCCTAATCAGCAGCAGGGGGGAGGTAGCACAGGGTCCCTTGGCAGACGTCGAATGGGTTGGTTTGGCTTTGGAAGTGGCAAGAAAGGGGCCCGCGTTAGCACCCCGGCCTCTGGCTCCCAGCAGCAGCCTCCGGCCCAGCCGCAACAGCTGCCACCCTTGTGATTGCTCGTGTACTACCAAAAGAATTATCACCTAGGTCAACTTCTTCCGGGTGGAAGGGGGGGCGGGGAGCTGTTGTGTGCCCACTGGAATCTACTCCTGCTCGAACGAACCTTGTCATTCCCCCCTCCTCCGTGGGTGAAAATTCACTTTCCGTGAAGTATTGTGGATTTTGGTGCTTTAGCATAGAGATGTTCTTGACTGGTCATCATTTCGTCCTCCGTTAATCATCTCCTCCTCCTGTGAAAAAGGTGTTCAGGTTATAGTAAAACAAAGGTGATAATACTGTTTGAAGACCACCCCAAAGCCAAAAGTTTTTGTTTTTTGGCTCAAAGTGAGTGTGCTTGAATTTGGACATGAGGAAGTTGTTCTGAATCACAAGAAAAAAGGAAATGATCTCAATGGTTAAGGAACCGCAATAAGATGAACATGGTTTTCAGAATACTTGACTGTGGAGTGGCTTGTGTTCCTTTTTCAGTGATCTTTTTTTGTCATTTTTGTAACCCTGGAATGAGAAATTTGTCTGTGTTACCTGGAGTATCTAAGTGCCATCAGGTTCTGTTATCAAATTTTTATTTAAGTCAAGACGGTTATGAATCACATCAGATTCTTAGTTGGAAAATTATTGGTTGCACTGTGATAACGCAAGGGAAATGGCAAAGTGAAGTGCTTTCTTTACATGACCTGATCAAAGGAATTATATTTAAATTTATAGAATTTATGTATTTTAGTTTTTTAACAACTTAGGGGTTTATTGATTTAAGCCTTTGTATTCCCGATATAACAATTAAATGAATCATTGTACATTAAATGGCGAGTATTTATTAAACAATTGTTGGCCTAGCCCTTGGATCACCTATGTCACAGAATACTTAACAACTAAGCAACCACATTGTGTCATTCGTTACTGAAAAACTTGAAAGGCCATTGGAGGTGATAAATTATTAGGGCATCTTTAGTGACAGAAAGTTACTCCCCATGTGTTGCTCAAATACAACCATGTTGTGCTAAAACTTTATTAATCTTATAAGACTCTTCAAAACAGATTTTTATTGAACTGTTTATTCGTTAATAAATTGTACATGTAAAAATAAAATACTTGATTAGTTTGTATACTACATATTTCCTTAATATAAGAAGAAAAATGCATATTGTTATGTTCAATATAAACCATTAACTCATTTTTAAGATGGTACTAAAATTGAAAAGTGCAGTGCTGTCTCGTTGTTAGTGTAAATAAAATTCAAAGTTGTATTTATATATTTGAATGTGTTGCTATTAAATTAATTTTTATTTGACACAGCATGCCAATGCAACAATTACCATAGAGGAAGACTTATTTAATTAAGAAGGCTGCTAATCACAGAACATTAATTACTCCATATTAAGACTGGAAAGGTCTTTTAAGATTCCTATGCTATAAGTCAACATTTCCAGATTTTAATATCCTGACTGAAGCACATGAACTATCTTTTTTAGATTCATAAGTAAACAACATGTATTGTGCTTCTGCATTAGATATGTTTTAGCAGAGATATCATGATAGAAGTGGCATTTTATGTATTTATTTATATTTAGTTATTTATATTTCAGGGTCAAGTAACAAATATTTATTCATATTTTGTCGCAGGAAATCAGTGAAAAATAATGATCATCCAACCAATATAACAACTCAAGGAACCTGCCTTTCACTGTGGTATTGTTCCTTTCTACTGTCAGGAGCATCTGATGAAACACTGTGTATCTGAACACCTCATCTATGTCAAATAACACTCCCACTCCCAAAAATGTATATTGCAACATCACTTCCAGTTTGTAGTAAAAGATTCCAATGAATTTCCTTTCTGGTCAGGATTCTAAGTCAGACTTGGGATCATTCATCTTTTATATAGATGTATCTTTTTGGTAACCTCCCTTATACATTTCTTCAAAATGAAGGGCTGATTCTGCTGAAGGAGTTGGCTTGGGGGTAGTCTTTCCCTACTTATGGGGTGAATTCCATCTTAGCTGCTTTTCAGGATTTGCGCATGTAAATTGGACAGGTTTCATATGAGAATGATAATCATAAGATAGAAGCAATTGAAAGGAGGTATTGTTCCTCATATACAAAATTTTCATTTCATGGATATAATTTAACATACTCTTTGTCCTCAAATTAATTAATGTTCATTCTCAGCTTATATTTGGTATATTGCTCTCTCCTGGTGCACTTTGGAGGATTTGGTGGGCAAGTTCACAGTTACTAAGCAGCTACTGACTTCTGAATACAGTGGGCAAAAAAGGGAATCAACCACTGAGAGTTTCAGCATCCTAGTGCATACTCAAATTTCCAAGTCATACTTCTGCAAAGTCCCTCCTTTCCAGCTGGCCACTTACTGGTGGCTTATGGAACATGAGCCAGCTGCTGATGGTCACTCGCAAGCTGTTGTGGTACCCTCAACATGCTCAAGAATTTCACTATGACCCAAAGGAAGCAACCCTACATCTCGATAATGTTGTAATTCCTAAATGGTGTAGGGGGATTGGGATGGTGCGGTGGCTAACATACAGGCTTCCCACCGAGAGGGCCCAGGTTCGAATCCTGGCAGCAACATACTTTTCAGTGGTATCCCAATCCCTACTTAAGGTGCTTTGTGGAGGGCACTTTGAGTGAGTACGCCGTTCGTCGAATGGGACATTAAGCTGCGGACCCCTTGGCACCTTTCGTTAAGAGCAGGCTAATGCCAGTGCCAGGTTTCTCACCACCTTTAATCCTTTCCTGTTTATCCTTAATGGTGCAAATGACCTGAGCTGTCGGTCGCCTCCCCCAAAAACTACTACTACTTCTACTAAATGGAGTAGTGCAGTGGTTTACTCCTGAGGGCACTCATCAGATTTTGCCAATACTTTCCTGAGCATGTAACTTCTCGCATCTGAATATGAGGTGTAAGGCTGCACAGGGGCAGTTTGGCCAGATACAGGCAGTATTGTCATTGATTCCCTGGCCCTCTGAAATCCCTCTCCTATTTTGCTCGGACTCCAGAATGTTTTTCTTCGGTAGGTCTGTCAATGCATTGGCAATAGCAAAGTAGCTAGGGAAATACCACCTGACTGATGAACCAGTCCGTAAAAGTTCCTTTGCATTCTTAGTTGGAGTCATTCTTCACATAGATGCTATTATGCATAGGGGTGACTTAATGCCTTCTCAGTATTCACTTGTCCAAAGAGCATATAATAATTCTGATTAGCTGACCCTACAAATAAAATGGTTACCCTTCAGTGTATACCCATAGGTGATCTCCAGTGAGCTTGTCATAGGTCAAGGATAACATAATTAACTCATCTAGATGTGCAAGAACCAGAGCATCTTTTAGAGTAGCACATGTATCTGAGGACAAGCAGTAATTTAAAACTATAGGCCCTTGAGAACCTTAATGAATGACACTGGCTGTAAGGCCATTCCTAATAAGAAAACTAGTCCTAAGGAACTAATCTGATGTTGGTAAGGGACGAAGAGTAGTGTCGTCACATCATGCACATTGAAGTTTAATGAGTTTTCTAAGGTTCCTAATTCATGATTCTGACTTTTTTCCTTTGGAATGGGTTTCTTTATCCATGAGAAAAAACTATTCATGCCTTGAAGAATGAATACTACCCCAAACCCTACTTGATGAGTTATGTCGAGGGTACTTTAAGTGGAGTAGACCATCCATTGGATGGAATATTAAACTGTGGACCCCTAGGTGAATTTTATTAAAAATATTAGAATAATGCCAACATGGTTTCTCTCCACTCTTTTCCATCCCTTTGACATCCTACGTCTGCCAAATGAACAACCAATAGCACAAATGTCCTCAGCCCTCTCCTAATAATTAGTGCTATGGGAAGCTTGACTTTTTGTAGTGGCAAAATGACTGGAACTGTATCTTG
The DNA here is from genome assembly GCA_037158775.1 of Hetaerina titia. NCBI lineage: Eukaryota > Metazoa > Arthropoda > Insecta > Odonata > Calopterygidae > Hetaerina > Hetaerina titia. Next base: position 83,739,866 of record CM073776.1, on the reverse strand, counting down.
AGAGCTAGTCTATTATAAAAGATGGATGAAGTAGATCATCCTGAAATATTGGCATGGATTCAGGTAGTCCTCATCCCATGAAGAGATGACTGCAAAATGGATGTGATAGGTAACCATCAGCTTTCTGGAGGTAGGCATATAAATTTACCAGTTTATTGGCTGAGGGAGTAAGCCAAATCTGGAAAGGACATTGTTAAATTGGAAACACCTCATACTTGTGGGGAAGGCATCTCATGATGCCTTGATGAGAAACTAAAAGTTGGACTGGATTTCTGATATACTGGATATGAGTAGAAGAGGTCAGGTTGGCAGAAAAACCTTGAATTGTAAATACTGAAGAGTATATCTTTGTTTTTCCCTAATGAGTGAGCACTTGTAAAATGTTTGTTGACTCCCTCTTTGTCATACAAATAAATATCCTCTTCCATCTTTCTTCTAAATGATGACCATGGAAAAACCCTAATCACTGGTTTTTCGTTCTGAAATGATTCTGGCTTTTTTAATTGAATCATTCTTTTTACATAGCAATGCAACAATTGCAGAAAATAAAAATCATTCATCTTGACTGGGATTCTTTTGAATTGAATTTCTTGGAATTTGTCTTTTTACACAAGTTTAGAAAGCACATAAGGTCTTTCACTTTCTTTAGTCATCGAATCCATGTTCTCCTAGTAATATTGCACTCTTCTGAGATGAAGAAGATTTTGACATGAATTGATATGCCACTGCAGGTTAGTTTTATTTGAATTTTCCCTTAAGAATGAAAAGATCTTGAATATAGGTACGAGAAACCTATTCCAGCTGAAGTTATGGTTCCTTCAACTACAGCTTGGTATATTGAGTTCAAAGCAGGGACAAGTAGCTGGATCTAGAATTAAATTCAAATTTTACTGACATCTCATCAGTGAGTGTTGACAACAGCCAGAGAACATTATTTAGCTTTTGATGCCTTCCAGCATATGCCAACCATTTTGTTTGATGACATACCTAGGTAGCATTTCAACTCATACAAAACTGGTTGCACACTAACTGGATTTTATTTTTTTGCAGAGTAGAGGGGAGATGCAAACCAGGAAAATAGCTGGTTCTGTGATATTTGATGATCAATGAGAAGTGTAATCCTCATTCCCTATAGTCCAGACTGGCCCCATGTGACTTCTCCTTATTCTCCAATGTGAATAAACAGCATCATGGAAAACATTTCTCACCATTTAAATTATTGATGAAGACTACTAATGAGATTTTGAAGGACCTGTCACAATATGGCTTCCGGTATGTCTTCTAATTGTAAGACTGAAAAAAGATGAGACAGGTGTATTACATTCAGTGGAGATGAATTTCAAAATGCCCATAAAAATTTGTAGGATAAAAAATGATGATCAACTTTCTTTGTAAAGGCCTTACACTTGGCCTGTCCAGAGTCACTCTACAAGTTTTTATCTTGTAAAAATTTTATAACTTTGAACATAAATGATTGGAGATTGTCTCTGGAAAGTTGCCTTCCTTTTAAAAATGTTGCTCATTTTGAGGGTAGGTTTGGTCTTCCACCCATAATGGAAATTTTGCCTCTGGCATATCTATAAAGACTTTAGTATACAAATTCTATGATAATAATATATATTTATCAAGTTAATAGTTTGTTACATCATAATATGACCATTTCCAAGAAGCCATCATGATATATTATACATAATTAATATATCACATTGATTTCATTGACAGAATTAAATAAATTAAACTGCAGGAACTGTTGGTAGTTTAGAATGGCCATCCGTGATAGTTTAAATTCATACGAGAAGGCACTATCAAGAGTTTCGTTCTATTGCTCTCGGAAACGTAAAAGTTGCTAAGTTTTTGTTTTATTGCTGGAAAATATATCCATACTACAAATTTCAATACAAGGCAGTTATACTCATTATAATAATAAATTATATAAGGAATAATAAGTAATACAAGGTAGTTATAATTACCTACATTAAAAAATAGCAGTACGAATTAAATTTAGAAAATACAACGATATCCTGTAGAATATGTCATGAATAGCTTTTGCAATGCATAGAAAATCATCGTATATCCCAGTTCCCGAAATAGATCAACTTTATGCAGCCAGTATATAAGAACCACTTTAAACTGGTGAAAAAGAATTATCCTGTGATCTAGTCTCAAAGCACGTCCTGTTCTCAGTTCACGTTATATGAGCTTATTTAACAAATGTTGGCCAAATTGCGCAAACAAAAACGTGGGTTTTGTTTGGGTTATTTGCCTCACTGGAAGTAGGGAAGTCATCTGCTGCCTGGGCAAGTTATGAAGATAAGGCCCGTTTATAAATGCAGCCCAGTCACTATTAAATGATAGTGAGCATTCCTCATTACGTCAAGTATCCGTGGCACCAAATCACTCATTTTTCGAAATTAAACTTCACATAAGAATAATTACAAGGTGAAGGAAACTCATGCTGGCGGATAATCAAACGAGCACAATGCTCATTTCTGAAGAGGAAAGACCTAATGTTGATCACAAGTTACAGTCAGAATCTGAAGTATGCCCTTCGTCCATCCCAACCTCCAGAAGACAAATATTAACTCCAATGGAGTGGTGGAGGGATAAGTTAAAGTCACCTCGTTTTGTATTAGCACCTATGGTAGATGCAAGTGAATTAGCATGGAGATTACTCGCACGAAGGCATGGAGCAGATTTGACATATTCTCCTATGTTTCACGCCTGCCTCTTTGCAAAAGATCTCATTTATCGGGAGAGAGCGATGCAGACATGTAAAGAAGATAGACCGTTCATAGTCCAGGTATAAATAATTTTACGTTCTGCAGCTGTATTTTTAATATTTTATGTGCCACCAGGAAGTTGGAAAAAATGTAATTCAAATTGTTCAGTGAAGCATTTTATGCATAATTAGTCATACAATTCCTGCATTTTTCCTTATTTAACAGTTTTGTTCCAATGATCCAGAGCAGCTGGTAGAGGCTGGTTTGCTTGTTCAAGATCGTTGTGATGCAGTGGACCTCAATCTGGGATGTCCTCAAGCAATCGCTCGCCGGGGTCGATACGGTGCATTTTTGCAAGATGATTGGGATTTAATTGGACGAATGGGTAATTGTGTAATGTGCGCTTCATTTTTCCGAATAATTATTGATCATTTTCATAGCAAATTCTTAAATGTTTCATCTATTTCAGTCAGTCAAGCCAGTAAGGCATTGTCTGTGCCAGTGACGTGCAAAGTTCGTGTGTTTGAAGACATTGACAAAACAGTGAAGTATGCCAAAATGCTGGAATCTGCTGGTGCTTTTGCTCTTACTGTCCACGGTCGGACAAGGGACCAAAAAGGTCCTGCCACTGGGAAAGCAAGTTGGGATCATATCAAAGCAGTGAGGTAGTTGCTAGATATTTAATCATTATTTTTGTAATCTGAATTAGTTGAACGCTCTTTCGTCGGTTTCAATCTGTTTTAGTCTTCCTTGAAAACAATCATGACGAAAAAATGCATGCCCACATTGTGGAAGTGCCATTATATTCTTTAAAATAATGTAATATTAAATGTTGATTCTTTGTCAATACAGGTCCAGTGTGGAAATACCAGTTATTGCCAATGGAAATATAGAGTGTGCAGAGGATGTATACAATTGCTTTCAGGAAACCGGCTGCCATGCAGTGATGAGTGCTGAAGGAAGTCTTCATAATCCCGCAGTTTTTCACACTTCGGCAGTAACAGATTCCCTACCGTTAGGAAATGATTTAAAAAGTAGTTTACAAGTTCCTAAGAGGCAAGTTGCTTTTATCTTTTAATCAAGATAAAAGTTGATGTGAAACATTCTTGGATCTGAGTGATGGCATTAATTTACCTGCAGCAGATGTTGTGGCACCACACATGAAATTTGGACAATTTCTCTAAATCATGCTGAAATTTTGAATTTCCCTTTAATTTAAGGTGAATTATTTCAAATGGTTTTGTTGACAGATTTCTTACTATTAAAATCATCCTTACAACCTCGGCACTCGAATTCGATTTTTGACCAGTTATCAGAAGTATTTTAATGCATCAGATTTTCTTGCTAAGACCTTGGCTTTGCTCTATTTGACCTATTTTTGCTAGTGGGTTTGGAAAGACAGGATGGTAGTAGGTAGAGTATTTGGGTATGAACAGGATGGTATGGATTAAATCCTGGTGATGTATCTGGGTACATTACCTTTTCCCTAGCTTTGTGAACTTTTGGGAACCACATCTTCCTGGGTAACACGTGTGGCACTTAAAATAAGGAACTGATCCCCACTCCTGAAATGTGTGAATCATCTGTTCTGTTTTTTTGCATTAGGTGTGTTCAGTTTAACTTCGCCTGTCATTATGAGTCTAGTTGGTTGCTCTGGTTTGTCATTTTTGGTGAGACATTGTCAATCTGAAGGATAAAGTCCTTGCTCATTTTTGGAGCCAGTCGAAAAGGTCCTATAAAAATTCGCTTTATTCCTAAAAATGTATCATAAAATCATTTTTGATTATTATATTCCTTAGGTAACGTTTACCATGAGTTACCAAAAGGTTTTACCAAGATTATTCCGTAGAGCGTGGAAACCCCTGTGCTACCATGATATCTGTTTTGAAACCATGATTGATTTTCAGGAGAGACATCAGTCTTTACCAAGCAACTGCAGAAAAAATTATAAATGGCCTAAATTGTGAGGACAAAGGAGAGTTTTTTTTGCCCAAGGACTGGAAACTGGGACCACCACCTCCTGTGTGGGAGCCTGGGTTAGAATATTTAGAATATGTTTCCAAGTACCCCTGCCCATTTTCATATATTCGAGGGCACCTTTTCAAGCTATTTCATCACTGGTAAGAAAGCATTATTAATTGATACTTCATATTAATAGCATGTTAAATGCATGTCAGGTAATGAGGTGTATATTATCAACTAAGCCAAACAAAAATATACTTGTGGATAATCTTTTCTGAAAAACATTTTTGTGAATTATTGTTTTGATATTTACCATTTGTTACTATAGCATGATGAGAGATCGATTTAGACATTCACATACCATTGTTTTAATTTGTTCATAGGTGTGTACATAATGATTTCAAATTCAAATCAAATGGTAATCACCATTATCAGCATAGGTCAGATTGTCTACAGGGATGTGAAGCATGGCGTAGTCATTGCTAAACATTTTCATGCATTAAGACATTTGCTATGAACTCTGTATCAGGCACATCAATCTATCACTTTTGTAGAATTGAACTTTCAAGCAAAAAGATGTCCATAACAGTTTTCCATTCTTAAACATTAAACCTATACCCTGTGTACTCTATTCAGTGTTAAAATTAAACACCCATCATACTCCTTCAAAATGCAATATTCAGAATGAAGTTGGTGTATATCTACATGCTGGTCATCAAGTGAAATTCATAACATGTAACTTTCATTTTTACAAATTTTGAACTATACTTTTCATCTATTTAAGAATAATTCTTAGTTTAAATTTTATTTTGATAGGACATGCTATTACTAAATTATCAGTTCATATTTTTTTATTTTCCTTGTAGGCAGTGCATGTAAAATTTAAGGATGCCAATGACTTCTTCTTAGTGTTCAGAATGAATGATCAGATTTTGCCAAATCACAGTAAAATACCGAGCTGCATATTTTACAGTAAATCTCAGAACTTTTCAAAAATTTTAATTTCATGCTGTAGATATGGTACATACTAATCTTTATTATACTGTGTAGAGCTTAGCAATCAAAAGTACTAAGAATAGAATTAAGATGATCACAGTCAATGAGAAAAAGTCAGAAAAGGTAAATAGCTTCATAAAAAAATAATGACTTTTCAGGATGAGGGGAATTCATGATACCTTAACCATGATTAGACCATTCTAGGAGGGGAATTTGAAAAGTTGTTATGGTTGAAATTTAAAAAAAAATCGGACTCTGGGATCTTACTAAGATTGTTGCATTTGCAGGTGATCAAGCTTAATAAAGCCAGTCACCCATGGGTTTCACTTACTAGTATATTGAGTATATTAAAGATAGTGTGAGAGGAATGAGATTAATGCAAAACAATGAGATTCTCTAGAAGTAAGAAGGTAAATATGAACATCAAATTTGAGAAGGCAAAACAGTTTTTGGCTAGTACTTTGAATGAATATAGTCATGGCAAGGACAGAAATAGGAAACCAAGTCTGCAGGACTTTAAGGAAAAGAAGGAAGATGATGAAAGGAACTCTAAATAAAGACTAATGATAAGATTTGTGGAAACTTAGATCCAAAATTTATGATTGTTTGATTCAAGAGAATGAGCATGGATTAGATTTTAAGCTTTAGATATGGAGAAAACTGGAGGCTGATGACTCACATTTCTCATCACTAGCTGTACACTAAGGCCTGAAATTTTGTGCAATCTCCACATTTCACATACTTTCAAATGCAAAATATGTAGTGCTGAGGTGATCCTATCAAGATGTATTTTATTCACCATTAGTGAATCTATTGCTAGTATATTTTATATTTTTCTAGTTTCAGTGTTAATAGTAACATTTTGCAGAACATAATCATGCATGCCATGCTAAATGAGGTTAAGAGTATGTATTTGTCCACACTCATGGAATATATTTTAAAATTTCATGTATTTCTTCAATGTCAACTTAAGTACTCTTTTACTTAAAGCTTGGATGTGGCCCTCTAATTTTCTGGTTCTCTAATAGTGCTATTGACATGACATATGCTGTGTCATTGGAGAATTCTAAAAAATTGTGTATTATTTCAATTCACAGTTTATCTATGCCAGTCAACTGTGATTTACGGACAAATCTAGCCAAAAGTTCCACTTTAGAAGAATTCAAGAAGGTTGTCATGGATTTAAGGCATCGATTTCTACCTTACTATGAAGGAAGGGAAGGGGAGAAAAATGGAGATGACAGTTCTAAAGAAATAGAAAACCCAGGTAAAGTGTTGATAATGATACATTAGATGTTTCTTGAAAGTCAAGTCAAACTTCTGTTTTTGTCTTAAGTTGACTCATAATTTTAGCTCCAATGCAAGGGATATTCAGTTTGCCTTAAATCTGAAATGTCATCACTCTTGTGTGTGGTATTGTAGTTTTTAGCCAATAGTCCCTGAGCCTTGTACATAGTTACCTGAACCTTTTATTTAGAACCCTATATGTTAGTATGCTTATTGGGCTGTCAATTGGTATTTCACATTATTCACACCTTTAACTTTATGAAATTAAGAGACAAGGGAATTGACATTTTATGTTTACACAAGTTGTATCAAGAGATTTGAATGATTCAAAAATTGTACCATGGTATGTAGGTAATGATGATAATGCTAAATCAATGTAAGCATTGTAGGCCAATGATTGTTTTGAGTGTATTAAGAAGAAGGTATTGCTATGTGTTGATTGAAACAGTATGTAAGGTAACATTCTACAAAATCAGGTGAGTGCTCTGTAGTGTAGTGTTATGCCTGGAAGGGGATGTTTTGATTATCTGTTTTCACTTCATCAAGTACTTGAGAAATGAATGTATGTGCAAAGTAAAGTTTATTTTGCGTGTGTTGATATGGAGAATGCATGCAATAGGGTAAGTAGAGGTATGCTGTTGAAGGACTTAAGAGAATAGAGAGTGAATTATTGATTTCTATGGAGGTGATTTATAAAAATAGTTCTGTGTGTAAGGGTATAGAATTAAAAGTGCGCAATGCACCATCCAGGTATTACACTCTACAGTGCAAATTTCTTTCCCTAGTATTATTATCAGGTGTAAAAGTTATTGTAATGAATGAGCATTAGAATGCCTGTTACTTTGATACTTACATGATGCTTCACCATGTAGTCAACGATCTTTAGACTTTGATTGGACCCCTCTCTCCCACCATTTTGTTTACATAACTAAACTATTGAGCATGCAATTTCTCCAAGTCTATTCATATTTGCTCACTAATTTGCGATGAGCAATTATCAATGTCTACAATTTTTTTATTATTCAACAAAATCAATCAATTGCAAGATTGACATTCTACCTACCATTGGTGATATTTATCCATATTTAAAATGCATATTATTGTTTTTATACATAACTATGGTTGTTATGTGATGATTCTGACAGATGATGAATCAAGAAGCAGCCCCTGGCCCTGGCATCCTCCATGGTTGTGCCAGCCATACATACGCCCAACACTTGCTGAGCAGTCACAGCGTTTAGAGAATAGGAAAATGATTGCTACCTCAGAGCCAAGGAAAGAGAAGACTTCATTGGATGATGCTGATGCAATAGTTAACGTAGGTGTCATTTGAGTTTATAGTTCAAAGATTTTAGATCCCAGTTAAGGCTTTTAACTTGTTTAAATTACATTTGTTGTTGTAGGTAAGTCAGCACCCTACATTACATTAACTATCAACTAAAAAATATATGCTTGGTTGTATGGTTACCTATCAAGATTCACTTTTTTCAATGTACTAAACTGAAAAATGAAGAGTTTTTAAGGGAATTTGAGTTACTAAAATTTTAAGAGCCTGAATAAAAATCTTAATCAAAGGTCAGCAACTCAAATTTTAATCTTTTTTATCAGTATAACGTTAATATAGCTTTTCTTCAAAAGTAAGTCATAACATGACTTCCTTTTGAATCTCCCCACCTTGCAATGTGAAGCATTTTGTTGGGAAAGAGCTTCTGGATAAGTTTCAAAGAACTCTGGCAAGTCTACCATTTTGTAGTTTGTCCTTCATTGTCCTACATCTACTTAATACCCCACAAACTGCCACAAGGGAGTGTGGCAGGGGTGTTAGGGCACCACCCGTAATTAAGAAAAAAAACCTGCATACAAAAGCCACAAATTTGTACAAGCCATGAACAAAACATTGTATACATTCATGCGAAAACCCTTAAAACCCACACACATGCAAATAGCAAACTACCAACTAAACTGTTAAAGCCTGAAGATAGATTGATCACATCACCTAAGAGCAGTTGTAGAAATTCAAATATAGCTGACCCAAAATCTGATTTTGCACCCAACAAACAATCAATCCCCTGTCCGTACAACACCCATGTCTGTGGTGCAATTCAAAGGTATGGGTTTTAGATTAGTTAAACAGTATATTAAGTTGTCTCTGAGTTGCCCATGTTGTCTGTTGTGATTGTTTTGTATTAATTGAAATGTTTCGAGATGTTCACAGTCTTATTTTATGCACAGGGAAATGTTTGCAGTGGTGCAAATTTGGAAAAAAGTAGTGGTGAGATAACGTTGCCAATGAAAAGGCCGCATCCTCCTGATGTGGAATACAAAGGTGAAGGCCGAGGTTTTGGAATACTCTCCAAAAGAAAACTTCGGCAACTGCAGAAGAGAGCTAAGGGTAGTGGAGGCAGCAGAGCTGGATTACCACGATGTGCATTGTGTCTCAACCCAATGGTAAGAATTTTTCTAGTAAAGGTAGAGCATATATTTCAACATGTTTGATAAACCATTATTCCCATTTCCTATGTGAATCCTGAAAATGTATTTGGTTTTTGAATGATGGAATATCGGACTGATTTCACATTGCATTGACTTCATTCATAACTATTCATATATTAAAAGGCCATGTTAATAATACTCTCCCCGTGGGCATGATACTTTAGTTAGGAATATTTGCTCAAAACAGAAATTGATCAACTAATATTTCATACCAAATTTAAATAATATAATAGAAAATAACAAAAAAGTGTATCAGTCAAAATGACCATGGCCAGGGCTTTTAGGCATGCAGATATTCCCATGCTTCTTGTGTTTTAATCAATAAAATTAACTTCATTTATTCGAATTATAAATAGCTACATTTTCTGTGAAAATGTTAAAAAGATGTTTTCAAATTTTAAAGAAAAATTTCTGTAATTTAGGCATTTTGGCTTTAGTTTTATGGGTGATAATTTTTCTTAATATGATGTTTAATTTTCAATCTTGCAGGGTTTAAAATGTGCCTTCAAGTTGTGCCGTTCTTGCTGCAAAATCAAGTGCAATGATGAAATCCTGGATTGTATTGCTCATAGGTTTATGGTGAAAACTAAAAAAATCAGATATCAAAAGAAGGGTGAAGCAGAGGAAGGGCAAAAGACTACTATTAAGAATGAAGGCAATCCAGAAGGAGGGTGTGCCCCTTTTACTGTTTCCAATGAAGTGGGCAGTGATGTGAACATGGATAACTCATTAATTTATAACAGTACTCTAAATGACCAACCGTCTACAAATGAATCAACTGCCAAGAGTTGATGACAACTTACTATGTATTCCCTAAATAAGTCTACATATTTCTGTGGATTTTGTGATTGGATGCCATGTCAAGAGAGCTTTGTTTTATAAAATATTTTTCTAAATGTTCTTGTGTCCATATTCTGCAATCTACATCTGATTTGGTGTCTCCTTTCAAGATTTAACGATATTTTTAAGTGTGATGAAATCATTTGATATTTTATTCTGACTGCTACTTGCTGTGAAATTTGATGTTTATATGGAATGATTTCAATGTGGTCTTGATGCTGTTTTTATAAAATAATAATTTATTATTTGCACAAATGCTGGAAAATTACTGGATCAAAATTTGATCTACCTACCTAAATATATATGTACCACCTACATATGTACATATAATGCATATTTATATGTATAAACACATGTAGGTAAAACATTTAATTAGGATCTCAATTATTTATGAGAAGGTTGGTAATGTTCCTATATTTTCTACCAATGTAAAATCTATCCGCTTTCTATACACATCACCCGGTGCCTTCCAGTTGTACAATCTTCTCTTTGAAATTGAAAGCAGTATTTGAAACTATTAAATTATTTTCCCCACAGAACTCTTCCAGCCTATCACCTCTCTGATTCTTCTCTCCATATACATACGCTCAACTGTTCCTTTCACCACTCCTTTCACTACACTCATGTTCCAGTCATCCATTAAGATATTGCAGCATCTTTATCCTTCATTTCTCCTCATTTTGTTTAGTCTCTAATACACATCCTCATTGCTATTGTTGCATGTTAATGTTAGCATGCACACCTGAATGACTAGGAAGGGTTTTTGGTTGCATATTTATACCTTGTTGTAGGTCATTTCTCTGGCACATGCTTTCGTATTTTTAATCATGATAAATCCGACTCCATTCCTTCCTCTCTTTTTCCCATTGTAATAAAATGTAGCATCCACATTGTTCTTCACCACATCTTTCCCACCATATTTCACTTATTCCAATAATGTCCATCTTGTTTTCTTCCATCTCTCTCCTCAGGTTATCTAATTTTTCATATCTTAAGAAGGCTATTCCATTTCAAGTTTTATTTCTCTTATCCACCCCTTTTCTTGGTTCTTTGTTGTTGTCTTCATGTATAGCCCCTTCTGGAAATCTGAATGAGGAGTTATTTTACTTTGGAATAATTCATCCAGAGAAAAAAAGGCATGGAAAAAAATGCTCTGAAAGTGATGGTCATGTACATCCAAAGAAGTTACTCAAACTAAGTCTCTTAATAATATGAATTATACTATTATACACAATTTCATAGGAGTGATATTATTTTTGGGGGGATTTCAATGGCCAATGATGACGAAATGGAGTAGAAGAGGGATTGGAAGGGAATGTTATCCTAGTGGGGAATGTTTTTGTGATTGGTACTTGCAGGAACAGCTGGATGTTGATGGTGCTTTCAATGTATCCAAGTGATACGAGATAATGGGCAGTCACCTAAGCAGGAATCAATAGTTTTAGGGTAGATGGCCGACAGCTGAGGTCACTTCTCCCATTAGGGATGGACAGGAAAGGATGAAGGGCGGAGAGAAACCCAGCATCGGCATTAACCTACTCTTAATGAAAGGCACCAAGGGGTCCGCAGCTTAGTGTCCCATCCGACAGATACCATACTCCCTCAAAATGCCCTCCACAAAGCACCTCAATTAGGGATCGGGATACCACTGAAAAATATCTGCCGTCACTGAGAATCAAACGTGGGCCCTCTGGGTGAGAAGCCAGTACGTTAGCCACCACATCATCTCGGTCCCCTTGGGATGAGCTTTGTTGTAGGGTGGTTAATGAGTGACAAAAGGTGTTAAGGAAGGGGAAGGAGAGTGGAAGTTTGAAAAGGAAAATGGGGAGATGCAACACAGTTTCAATAGAAATGCCATCTCTTTTTTTACTCATTTGCCCTATCCCATGATCTGTTGTGCAGTCATTCGTTAATCATTCTTTACCTGGTGGAGATGGCCTTGCCATCATAAGGACATTGTATCTCCCTCTTCATCTCCCCTTCCCTTTTCCTTTGATTATTCCTGAGATACCTTTCATCCCTCACTTCCCACCCGTACCTTCCACCACACCACATCACTACCTTGGTGAAAATTTGTTATACACTCGGGCATATTGTCATGATCGTCAGGTGGTACCAATACTGTCTGGCACCCCTGGCAACATTAAGGAGAGAGGGGACACTTAGGGCTAAGAGAAAGAGGTTCAGGTAAATGGGAGCAGATACAAGGTCATGATCTCAGAAGAGTAATTGCAACTTAAGGTCCAGTCACAAAACTAACATTTTGTTTAAGAAAATATGCATTCTAAAGCATAAAACATAGCTGATGAGTCCCTAAACAGTTATGTAGGTCACTTTCAATCAGTGAAAGTGAATGATGAGTTTCTCGCAGTGATAAGTTTTTAAATAAATTGTACTTTAAATCTTTGCTTCAAAAAGCAATCATTTTTATTTTAATCTTACACAGTACATTTAAAATCAGTTTTGATGCACCTTCCTTAAGGGGTCAAGCACGTTGAAAGAGTAGCCGGCTGTTTACAAATTGGCTTTCTCTAATATTTTAATTACCATTACTTTTAATAAATGAAACAGTTTCTGGTGTAACTTGGTGGAAAATCTTCATACTGACTTTTAATAATCAAACCAATTAACTTTTCCACATAAACTTTTTAATTTTTACAACAATTTCTACAACAATTTTTATAACGAAACCTGGGTTGTAGAAATTAAAAAGTTTATGTGGAAAAGTTAATTGGTTTGATTATTAAAAGTCACCATTACTTTTACTTTCAAATAATATATGTGTTAAATCTATACATGTGATTTAATTTTTCAGTCAATAATATTTCTGGAAATCTTATTTTAAATAAACTCTCTCCTGCGATAAAATATATCGACCACATACAAAGACAATGTGACAAATTTTGAACCCATTTCCTAGGTCTTTTTTTTATATATTGAATCATATGTATATGTAATATTGCCAAAAGTAGTTACTTTAAAACAATCTAATTGATATTTGCTAGGGATTATTGAATTAGAAGGGAAACGAATTATTATCATTATGAAAAGTTACTTTTTTCAATTGTCATTCCATATCTGAACACAATTGAAAAATTATGTCAATGTGATTGTAGAAGAACTCAATGACATGGAGAAAACAGTCTAGTAATTAAAATGTGTGCTAAGTAAACAATATATGTCCTTGTCCATAAACATTCCATGAAACATTGTTTTGGCATTTTACCATTTTATTTCAGTTGAGTTACGGATCTAGATGAGTTGAGGGAGGCAATTCAGAAGTATCATAATATAGTATAGTTTCCAGAGTCAACTAGCAGGTTATGTATTGTTTTAATATTTTTATGAATGACTCTATACTATTAACTCAAATATATTAACTTTTCTAAGAGATGCAAGTTGGACTAGGTGGAATCAGGTTAACCCAATTTTGTGGTGATTCTGTGGGAAAAGTTAACTGCCATTTTGCAGAGGATCCAGGGTGAAAATCTGGGAAAACCCTTAAATAAACTAACATTAAACAAAATGTAACTTTTTTAACATTTCAATCAATTAATGATCACCTAACTCTGCAAAACTACCTTTATAGGCTTAAAACCTGGTGTGAACATAATTATCAAACTTTCAATTTAAAAAGGTGCTATTCTGTATCATTCAGCTGGAAAAGGAGTCCACAGCATTAGGAATATAGACTATGCAATTATCCTATGGCCCGATTAACAAATATAAAAAACCTTGGTTATATTTGACTGACAGTTAACATTCAATAAACATTATGACTTCAATTTAAAGTATGGAAATCGCTTGGATTTATCCTTTGATACTGTAAAAACTTTAAACATATAGAGCCATTACTGCTCTACTTTTTGGTCACCTTACTACAAACCCCATATTCATGCAATCAAACATGTTCAAGAAAATTTGGGCACATAATTGCATTCAATTTCACCAAAATCTTTATAGCTATCAGGAGATGTTACCTCTGCTAAATCTTCCCTCATTGCCTAAACATAGAAAATTGAATAACATAACTTTTATTAAATTTCAAGAAACTGTAACAGTAACTTTAACGGAGTCACCCGCTATGTGTGCATTATAACTTTTATTTATAAATTACTGCATAACAATATTGATTCCTTAGGACCTCTAACTGCAAATCTTTCACAGTACCTTCACATAGCGCAAGTAATGAAGCACTTTTCAAAAGTAATTATCATGCATAAAATTACACTTACTACTCACCTATAAGCTAGATTATGAGAGATGCCAACATCTCTGGTTATATAGACCTATTTTCTACCTGACCAGGGTCCCTTAACAAATTATTGTTAAAAATACCTGAAAAATTTTAGAATGTTTATTATTGCTGTGTGGATATCTATACAGGTCAAATAGTTGTTCCTAATGTCTATTAGGTAAATTTTCTTAACCAATGCCACAAGTTCTATTTAATTACTACTATTAACATTTAGCATTTTGTTGATCATCTGGCCTGTAACAAAAATTATATTTCTTGTGTTATGTTTCATTTTTAAATTTGGAATATTATTTCATGGAAAGGGAAAATTGATTCTTACAGCCTGTTTTTAGACTGACTATATGAAATAATACTTCCTTCAGCCATAAAGGGTTTTTGAAACGTAGATACCTGAATGTTGGTATGCTTTGATGTAATTCCTAAGTGAGTGAGCATGTGTGTATTATTCCTTGAAGTAGGTCCCTGGCTAATGGGTTAATTTCTTTGCAAAACCTATTTGGTATCTTCCTAGTTAACATATAAGTAGTTATTGTACCTTGGGGCCAGTCCCTAGCGAAGGAAAAACTTCTTCCCCTAAAATCATTTTTGGTTAACCAGTGTGACTGTATGTGTATTTGTAAGTTCCTGAATATGGTCCATGGCAATAAGAATAATTTCCTTGTAAGCTTAATCGGGAAATACCCCCCTGGGTCAATGTGAACGTCCTAATATTTTGAATGACTCTAATCACTGGCGAGGGGTTAACTTTTCCCATAAATAACCACACCAATCTAGATATTCGCCTCCTTTTTTACTTTTACGGTAGTATAAAAAACCCTTAACAGCTGCAGGAAATATTATTTAATATTAATATTTGGTCTGCATTAATTAATCTAACTAGGTACATATGTATGGTATCTGTATACCAACTGAAAATGTCTTTCATGCATTGCAAATCAAGATTCTTACCAAATTCTAAATTATATTCTAATTCCCCAGAACATTTATGTATGTTTATGTGATTTGTACCCATATGTCATGTTTTTATCATTGTGGAACTAATCTGTTTTTCCTTTCTTTTTGTAACAGGGTTATGCCCGTTAATAAATAAATCCATTGCTCAAATACATGCTATATCTGGGTTAATTATTTGGAATATTTCTATTATGCCAGAATGAACTTCTAACAAGGTATTCAGTATCACC
Organism: Hetaerina titia; assembly: GCA_037158775.1. Classification (NCBI taxonomy): domain Eukaryota; kingdom Metazoa; phylum Arthropoda; class Insecta; order Odonata; family Calopterygidae; genus Hetaerina; species Hetaerina titia. Next base: position 83,724,126 of record CM073776.1, on the reverse strand, counting down.
ATTCAAATGTTGTTCATGCATACAAAATCTCTCGCATGGTTTTATTGCGAATAAAGTTTTGGAAAAGTAAAAACTAAATGTTGCCTTTACGCGTCAAATTAGATTCATATTATCTGCTCCATATAATTAATGTAAAAAGGACCATAATACTATTTTCGTGTTTGTGAATGAATGGAGATACGATGAGAAAAAAAGGAATCGATTTTTTTTTAATATTCGAAAGGTATAATTAAAAAATTGTTCAAGATATGCTTCGCTAAGGTTCATAAAAGCTTGTTCAGTACCTCTTTTTATGACCAAGTGTAAAACGGACTTAATTTAAAAACTGCGCTCAATTGCATACATCCTTATTGAATAAATTAGCAGATATCCATAATATTTTGTCGGTAAAACTGTATGAAATAAATTTTACTAATAATAATAATTAATTTTATTATTTTTAGAATACTTAAAAAAGCATGAACGTCGCAACATTTCTTAATATTGCTGAATTTGATTTGCATAGTACAACTCTACTTCATTCAACCGGAATACCCAATGGTCATTTTAGTGTCTGATGTTTATGTTGAAGGATGGCTATTCTTTTATTTACGGCAGTAAAAAAGTTTAATTTTAATAAAGTAAATTTTCATCTTCTAGGGTTTAGGGGGTGAAATTTGAAAATTCTAACTGATTTTGTTGTTCGTGCGATTTCTTGTCCTTTGGCCAATCACTTTTCAACTTATTTCGGCTTGTTCAAAGATTACAATATGTCGCTGGAGCAGACAGCATGTGAAGGTTAGTGATATTTCAACCCGGATGATAATTCGTCCACTCGTTCATGCTTTCTGATTTGTAATCTCTCACATTCGATAAAAAGTGCCCATTTATCCGTTTGGTGACCGTCATGAAATTCACAGATAATTCCCTCCACGCCGAGTACCTTTCGGAGTTTTCTTGTGAATATGAATTACCCCCAGCTTGCAGTTGCTCTTCCCGATGAAAGGTATAGTCTCTTGTCGCTTCAGGTTAAATTACAAAGGTCAAGATCATAAGAGAGGGGCGAGAGCCAAGATTCTGATCGTTTGTGTTAAGCCTGAGTTCCAACGTAATAATCTTGGCCCAGCTCTGTTAGAAAGTGAATATTAAATCAACCGCTTACTGCTCGCCTAGTCACTCCGCCGCAATGACAGTGGAGAGAAACATTGATACATTGGACAAAATTGCAGGTGGGTTACCTGACATCAAAATTGCAATTTAACAGTAAATCCAGCAAGTTAGACCGAAATGGATCCGCTACCTCTCAGTAACATTTAGTGCACCTGACCATTTAGTGATGGTTGTGATAAGCGTAGACAGACGTTTGGGTTCTAGTGAATGAAGGAATAAAAACAAAGTGACAGAAGATTTTTTACCTTCCCTTGTACATTTCAAGCTCACGATTGAAGGATAGAATTGCAAAAGAAAGCAACCGCACTATTTATCTATTCACTTAAGTTACGAGATTCCTGAGTGTAAAATGAACAGGGCCCATGGTAAGTATCATTTTTGATGGCCTATAATCTAATTTTGTCATTGGCTTTCTTGCCCCTGGCTTTCCTCCTCCGAATCGTCTGAAAACTGAACTTATATTCTCATAAAATTGTGTTAAACTGATCATCCAGCTTGTTGAAAATTTCACTAGTATCTCTTATCAAATTCATTTCATGTGTGTACTTGTTTGTATTGTCGGGTCTATAATTTAACCTCTATTATCTTTATAACTAAAAGAATAAGACTCGAAAAGATATTAAATGGCATCTCATAACGTCATAAGTGTTTGTATTTGGCCCTTAACCAATGAGTTTCTTTCTTTTTAGACTTGAAGGCTTTTGAGAGGCGCTTGACTGAAGTGATTGCATGTTTGCAACCGGCAACCATCCGATGGAGGAGTGAGTAGAAATTTTATTATCGAACAATAGTATTTTATATTATCTATAATTAATTTTTGTCTATTTTTTTTAAGAAAGAAAGATTTTCATAACTAATTTTCTATCATGTTGACAGCTTGCATGTTTTCAGCAGTGTTGCGGGTTAATTTGTCAGAAATAACCAGAGATAAATCGAAAAGGCAGTATATGTTATGGGCAAAATGGTTGCATAATGTAAATCAGGGAAAAAATGAAAACTTCGTTGCAATTTTCCACAGTTAAAACTTTATTGCCGACCATGGTTTCGATGCACTGTATCATCTTCAGGTGAAGGTGATACAGGTGGAAGGCTTCAGGTGAAGATGATACAGTGTATCGAAACCATGGTCGGCAATAAAGTTTTAACTGTGGAAAATTGCAACAAAGTTTTCATTATGTCTCGATTCCACAATATCACGCCTGATTCTTCACTTTTCATAAATCAGGGAATTTTTGTGTGTGCAATTTATATTTGAACAAGAAAATTTTGTGTGTCTGTGTAAGAGAGCACCATTAACTTGAATTCTCCAGGTGGTGTTAGTAAACACAACCAAAAAAATATATTTAATGGTTTCATGTATAATTTTGTTGGAAGTGGAAAATTCCAATAGAAGTATAATCCTTTCTCTTCTTGCAAAGCAGTATGTTAACTCCTGCAGCCATTCATCCTAAGTCATCACCTGGTAACTTTGTGATGAGCACATCCTTATATAAAGCAAGGGGAATATTAATTGGGTGATGTGTGATCATGGTTTGGTAATTCTTAAGGGTGAGTGCATAAAAGGAGACAGGTGACAGGAGTCACTCATAGCAGCTGGTGCTGCGGTTCAATTTCCACATTTCCCCTTTTTTTACCCATTTCCATAGGTGCATCCATCAACCTCCTGTAACTTACTTCAATCCAATCTCTGCTCCCATTTTCATGGATGTGTGTTTTGATAAGTAACCAGTGATCAAGCTACAAGTTAGTTCAAAGAGCCTTGTGTATGTGTGTGTGTACACAGAGCCTTCTAATGTTATGTGGACATCAGATTGCTCTGTTACATTTATCTTTGTGTTTGGGGCCTTGACTTGCAGAGAAATTAGCATATGAAGTCTCATAGAGGAAAATTATCATTTATGCATGTATATTTTAAAAAAATCGAAACACTGTAATCGTTTGGATCACTAGCGAATGATGATTTTTTTTAATTGTTAGACAAAAAAAGTTGTTTACCATCTGGTTCTAAGAAGGATAACCTAGCAGTTTTTCTACAACCCATGTTGCCTGTAAAATTAACAGTAGTTATTAGGGTAGCCAACCAACAGCTTGGATCATGTGTTTGCAGTATAAAATGTGGATCTAGTGCATGTCCCCATTGCTAAAGCAACTGCTTCAACTATTGGATATGATTACATTAAGTATTGCTGAGTTCCTTGTTGTGATTCTTATTTTGAGATTGACATTCTGATGACTCATGATCACAATCTTTGTGATTCACCCTTTCTGAATGGGTTACAAATGTCAGAAGTGAGTGTCTAAGCATCAGAATATAATGTGGAATTTTGGTTGATGCCTTTATCCAAAGTAGCTGGGTTGGTGGAACAAATAATCAACTTTTTTCTTGGGCTCAAGTGTGTAATAAGGCATCATCTGAGGACAGGGTGACTATTCTCCATTCATCCCCCTTTTTACTGTTGGAGTACATGGGTTCAAGTGCCATTCATGCATTTTTAGTGACTTATAAATCCAACCAAAGATTATTTATGCAAAAATGTATGTACATGACATGAATTTCACTATTTCACTAAAATGTAAAGCATTGTACTAAAACATAAAATTTACGGGCAATCAAAACAATGGTAAACTTTGTTATCACAAAAAAGTATTTACTTTTGATAAATTACAGTTCAGCATAACTATTATTTGTAAATGCTCACCCATTCTGACCCATTGATATAATGTGGCATTTGGGGTATTTTTTCTCATATTGAAAGTAAAATCACATATTGATACTTTATGATTAGCTTAAATCATGAATTTAGGTTTTGTACCTGTTGGCTCTCTTTGTGCATTGGTAATTGTGTGATTTTTTTGCTATTCCTCAGCAGTTTTTCATTATCTGTACTCCCCTTCTCTGTACCATGTCTAATTCTTCATTCACGACTTCATTCTCAATACATAACTACAGAGTTAACATGTAGAAAAAAAATAAGATTAAATGTGTTTCCCCCCTTCATTTATGTATTTCCCAACTATAGATTCCCATGTATTCCCATATAGATTCCCAAATGTAAGCTTCTTTTAGGTGGCAACATGAACATTATGTATGATATTACTTAAAGTTAGGTCCAATGTAATGGTGACACTTGGTGTATTGGTCTCTTTGGAACATCTCCCATTAACTTTGATTGGGGCAGCTGAACTTTTATTAGTTTAAATAATTTTTATAGGAGTACATATGATTATGAAATTATGTATTGTCATTCAAGGAATGCAGAGTGACACACTCAATTGATATGTCCAGGGAAAAGTGTGAGATAGAAAGGTGTCACATTATAATTTCAGAGCTTTTTCCTGAATTATAGTTGCAGTGTGGTTTTCTAGGATGAATTCTAAAGAGGAATCGGTAAAATGGAGTCATTTATGTATAAATGTACACATATATTGGTAATTAGTGGTTGCAGGTGTTGCAACTCCTCAGAATCATCATTGCTGTATTTCAATGTTATCAGTGTAGTTTATTGGAGTCGATGAAATGCAGTTGCCTTCCTCTTGGATTGTGAGTCCCCTTATCAATGATATTGAGTTCAAGCTCTAGACCTGTCCTGTTAGATTTCATCCTTCATGTCTGTGTAAATATCATGAAGCTTTCAGAAGTTTCCTGGGGCAATTTCACCTACTCCCCTTTCCTCTGCAGAGACTTTTTGATTTGGATGCCTTCCATAATTAGTTGAGACAAATGTATGTTTGAATGCTTTAATATTAAGCTCTTGCTTAAGCCCTCTATAGCTCCTTATAAATTGAAGGATGAGTCAGGTAATCAGGCAGTCATTATGATAAATTTAATCATTGTCTGCTGTTTTTACAGTTTATATATCCCTGTCACTTGTTTTCTTGTGAAATGATTGTGGAAAAACTTTTAGAAAATTTGAATAAATAGGAAAACATAGTGAATGGGAGAACAGTAGTCACATGCGTTGTATTCTCAATGGTTCATGAATTGGAGAGTTTGTCAACATTTGGTAAATTTGAGAACTTGCAATCTATGGATTTCATGTTAAAACTTAGCTACCAGTGTATAGGTGAAATGAATGAAAAAATAAACATGAAGGCATCTGTATTTGAGGCTATGCAGCCTGTTCATTTGTTGGAAGAACAAATAATTTGGACTTTTACGTAATTGTGATACATATACATTGATAATGTGAGCTTTATTTACTTGTGAAATCATCTAGTGGAAATGTATTATAGTTCAATTTTTCTCAAGGCCTCTGTAGAATGGTGTTGATGAATAATATTTTGTTTGGGATTTCATGTGCATATGTTTTTAATACTATAGTTTTTCCGGCATTCCAGTCAACTTCTTCTGGTGTAGTGACACCATTGTGCTGTTGTTTTTAAAAATATTACTTGTGGATGTAATCCCTAACATAGATGGATAAAATATTACTTTAAGTGCAATAACTGGAGAATGGATGTAATGTTTAAAAAGCGTTAACATTTTCCATGCAGTTCTCCTTGCTGTGGTGTCAATATGCACAGCTGCAGGGGCATGGCATTGGCTATCAGATCCACAGACATCAGCTGTATCATTCACTCAGTCATTGTGGAACCATCCATACTTTACCCTTGCCAGTATTATTCTTGGTGAGTAATTTATTTCATTTATGAACAAGTTTTTGTGCCATTGTTCTTTCATTAAAACACTGTGTAGCAGTCTTTAGCTGCCTTAAATGTTGTATAAATGAATTTAAATAACCGTTTTGTAACTCAATATGACTGTTATTGTCTATAAAATGGTATCTCTTCAAAACACAGATAGTTTTGTGGCTTTGCTTTTTGTGGTTCAACCCCTGTTTTCATTGCATATTTTACTTTTTGCGTTATTAGGAAGTGAAGTCTTCACTCATTAAAATGCTTGATGCGTCACTGGACAAACATTTATCTGCAGAATGTCCCATAACACTAAGAGTTGCTACTTTTACAAAAATCACCAGTGAATGAATGCTAGTAATCCGTGGGATTTTATGAAAATCCTTATATTAAACAAAGAAGTACATAATTTATGGTAAAATTCTTGAGTGTAACTTTGTCATACTGTAAAATTAAGTTACATTCCAGGTATTGAATATTTTGAACGTTTTCTTTTTTTAAGGACTAGAAATGTCAATTTTGGGCGTTCTCAGGACTGACTATACCATTCAAGGTTGATGAGATGCCCCAAATCTGTGCCCATGCAATAATTTCATTTACATACATATTAAGCATTTGAGTGTAGCCTACTACCTTGATCAAAAAGTTCCCGGAATTAATTCAGAAAATTAAAAATACAAGTTTATTCATCTAAATCTATATTGTCCCCTTCAAAGTAATCCCCATCAACTGCAACACACTTATGCCAGCGCTTGATCCAATCCTCGAAACATTTTTTATATTCGGTTTTCGGTATGTCCATCAGTGCTTCCTGCGATTTTTCCATTACTTCCTCTCAGCTGCTAAAACGCGTTCCCCGTAATGGTTTTTTAACTCGATTGAACAGGAAGAAGTCACAGGGAGCCAAATCAGGTGAATTCGGTGTCTGTTGGATGGTATTTGTTGCATTTTTCGTCAAAAAATTACGAATAATGATAGCACTGTGCGACGGTCTCGACGCACTGTGCGACGATTTCTGGTCTCTTTCGGCGAATTGCTTCACGCAAACGTCTCATAACGCCCAAATAATACTCTTTGTTTACTGCCTGGCCTTCTGGCAAAAATTCATGATGCACTACACCATTGTAATCCATGAAAACCGTCAGCATTGCCTTCTTTTTTGACTGAAAACGACGTGGTTTTTTTGGTCTCGGCTCATTTGGTGAACACCATTCACTTGCCTGATGTCTGGATTGCGTGTTGTACTCATAAACCCACGTCTCGTCTCCAGTAATGATCCTTTTGATGAATGTGGGATCGGATTCAGCCTTGCAAATCATGTCTTTTGCGACGTCAACACGGTCTCTTTTTTGCATGAAATTGAGGTCTTTTGGCACCAACTTTGCTGCTACACGACGGAAACCCAAATCATTAACCACAATGTCTTGGGCGGATCCATAGGCAATGTTCAAGTCCTCCGCTATTTCTCTGATGGTTAATTTGCGGTTATTGACCAACATTTCTTTTACTTTATCAATTTTTTCACCGACTTTCGATGTCGATGGTCTGCCACTGCGTTCATCATCTTCGATTGACTCACGACCACTTCTGAACCGCTCGTGCCACTGGTAAACGACCGTCTTTTTTTAGAGAATCGTTGCCGAAACACTTTTCCAACATTTCCAACGTCCGTGCGCCACTAAATCCGTTTTTTGCGCAAAATTTAATACAAGTTCGTTGTTGCAAATTTAAATCCATTTCTGCAATTGTAAAAAATCGCCAACACACACAGAGATAGATGTACTCTTGGCTACGTAACTTTTGCAAATGTCAAGTTATGACACTAAGATTTAAAGGGAATATCAACAACAGATGTACCAATTTAACAAAAAAAACAGAACTCAAATCGGAACGATGGGAGCGCCACACGGTGGTTATTCCGGGAACTTTTTGATCAAGGTAGTATATTAAAATTTTTAATACTATTGTTAACAAGTAATAATGAGTCTCCAGTGTATTTGGCAGAAAAATTGTCCTCTCCATTCAAAATCTAAGTTTCCATTTTAAATATTCTGCTTTACAGCTTGGATGAATGGAATTCCTATCTAGTATTTTCATGTCATGGACTAGGAAACATTGAACTAGATGGCAAGAATATTAAATTGTTCAAGTTTGTATTAATAATATTGTGCAAGTAAAATACTGTAATGTTGTTGAAACTGATACTTAACTAATTTATTTTTCATACTGACCAGTAATCCTGTTTGTGATGGGCATACATAAAAGAGTGATAGCCCCATCAATCATAACAGCGAGGACACGTCTTGTCTTAGCTGAATTCAACATGTCCTGCGATGACACGGGCAAGCTGCTCCTCAAACCACGGCCGACCACAAACACTTGACCCCTTCCTCTCTTTTCTCCTGGCTGACCTAATTATTCCACTCCCTTGCCCCCTCCCTGCCCCAGTCCTCCCTGTTCCATGTTTACCTCATCTGTGAATGAGTCTCGAGTTTGCCTCGTGGCACATAATGTACCTGTTGGTGCTGAAGTCACCTTTGAACACTTCTCAAAGCAAAGGAATAGCTGTCAATTTTCTGGGAAGAAATGCAAATGCCACCATTTTGATGCTTATGTAGGAGTGCCGCATAAATTTAAGGACTGAAATGTGCTCATAGCCTTGTTTGGCCGATGGGATGCATCACAAGTTTTTTGCAGAAACTGTTTGCTGTTTCCTCAAAAAGTTTTGGTGCTGGTTACACCTTGATGGGGACAGATAATGGTTCGAGCTCTGGTTTATGTCTAATGCCTTCCATTGTGTATACAAATACTCCCTGTTAATCCTGCCTCTATATACTATTGACTGAGAAGTTTTTGGTGAGGTTAAATGTTGTAACAATAGGTAAGGCAGGCATTAGAGCTGTTTCCATTAAATGGCATATAGTAAATTTACAACATTGTTACTTCAAAGAGATTAATGAATAGAGAAGTGAATGCTTAGGAAGTTACAGTGAAGACAATGTGAAAGTGATCTGCGAGATGTGTATGATTGTGTGTAAATAGTGTCATAAATTTGTAAATATTTGTTTTATTCTAAGTCTCTATCAATAAAGTTGAATTTACAAAAAAATGTCAAAGTGAGAGCTGAACATTATAACTGAAAGAAAGATTATTACAGAATTTTAAATTTCAACTTGTTTTATAACTTGTTCTATTATTGATTATAAACATGGTTTTGACATAGACTGTGTGGTTATTCCAAATTATAATATGTGGAGGGATATTTGGGAGATTTTTTTTTTATATTCATTAGCCTTGACATAGAAAGGATGTGATACATGTATAGTAACTTTGACTTTAATTTTTCAAATCCATTAAAAAAGTAATTGGAGGCTGGCTATTTTGCTAAGTCCCCTTATCTGCACCATATATTTCATGTGTATATCACCGAATCACCTTTGTGGGTGAGGGACCTTATCTTGCAGTGCCAAGTAATGAAGTCAGAGTACCGTCATAACTGGTGCTGCTTACTAATTGCAAAACTGGTGTTAAGATTGTGGTCATTGGGTGAGGTAGGGCTGAGACATGCCAGATCCTACATTTGATCATGAGAGGTTATCCATAAACGGCGTCACATTTTGATTAGTGTTTTTTGATCCTTCAAACCTCTTCCATGTTGTGTAAATTATGAGTCGGTGGAGGAATTTGTAGCTTAAATGGAAAATGTCAGCATGCAACTACTGGAGCTTATAAAGGATACTATTAAGTTACCAACACACTGAGGCATTTGCATGGTGTTGTTGTTGTGAAATATGCTATCTGCACATGAGATATTTTATGTATGAAACCATCCCTACCTTTGATGTAGCACAATGAATGTCACAACTTCTTCCACCTTAAACGTTTATGGATGCCTTTTGGGTGGCTCTGAGCATTGTAGTAAGGTCATAGGTGTGGGGAGTTTTGAGAGGTTTCTGGAATTTGCAAGAATAACAAGGCATCACATATTAATTACATCCAAATCGTTATTTGAAACTTTGCTTGTCCCCTCAGGTTTTCTCTTCTGTGCTCGCATCTCCTCTACCCTCCTACTTGTCTTCTCGCTTTGGACCAACATTGTCATTCAAGATGAGCAGAAATTTATAAATCTGCTTTAGTCTTTCTTTCATTGTGGGATATTTCCTCTCTACCAAACATAAATTAACTTGATCCTTCACAAGCTAGCTTATGTGTCTTTTTCATGCAAATGTAATTTGTGCTGTCAGTGTTCATTTTTTACTGTCCAGACATTAGATTTTCACTGTCACAGCGTAGGTGTAGTAATGATGATGTGCAAGATAGTCTGAAATAAGTGGAATTGTTCTCTTAATGTCAGCAGCATCGCTGAGATCATAAATTGCAAGTGACAGCATCACAGGAGGAATTGGTAAATATGTTAACGGCATCCATAAAATTTGCCTACTCTTTGATTAACCAGTGCCAGCTTTTGATTATCCAGTGTAGTTTTAAAATTTATTTTGGCAATATTTCTTATGAAAAGGTTTTTTATGTATTACAATGCAATAATTTCAGAGGGTAAAAATCATTCGCCTTGACCATTCCATCAAAAAGTTGCTGTCGCAGCACCTCCCGCAGCTTCTTCAAATTTCTTTTTTATGTAGGCTTGAAATTTTCAATTTTTGATGGCTGTATGGCATGTGTATCTGGACAGGATTAAATTTTAAAAAAATGCTGTGGTGATAAAGAATGACAGTGCCTTAGAAGGGAATCATCCAAACAAACGATGCATCCATGCTGAAGAGCTACTTATGGAATTACAGGCAATGAGGAGGTATGGAATTTACTTAATATTTTTCCCTCTAAGAACATCTAACTTTGCCACATTTTGCATACTTTTGCCACATTTGAAGTAGCACCCACAGTTTACAAATAATTGTAGCTCTAGTGTGAAATTTGGAAGGCATTGATGAGCATGAAGTGATGGAAAGTCTTTTAGCAAACAACTTGATCACTTCTTCCATCATTATTAAAAACAAAAAAGTCAATCATATTGTTTCATCTTTTCTTAAGATATTTCCGCCATATAATATTGCTGTTGTGTTATTACTGTGGACTTTAATTCTTGCTGTGGAAAATTTTGGTGCTAGAATTGAATGAATCCCATCCAGGGATGAATTTGTGAAGGAATTTTCTTATTTGCAGTTATATTCCTTAAAGATGCAACAGCTTTTATCATATTTTTTTTCATCGTAGCATTTATGACCTAGTTTTTATGTTACTGTTTCATGTGTAGTACTGTCGAAAAGTTCTTACTGACAAGACATTTCAATTATTTTTTTAATTAGAGAAACAATTTTCCAATACCTTATGTCCGCAGTTTAATGTTTCATCTGATTGATGGCATACTCCCTAGAAGTGTTTTCCACAAACCACCTCAAGTAGTGATTGGGATACCACTAAAAAAAGATCTGCTGCCTCCAGGATTTGAACCCAGGCCCTCTGGTTGGGAGGGCAGTAAATATATTAGACACTGCACCATCCTGATCCCCTAGAATCATAGTTGTTTGCTGCTCTTAGTTTACGTATTAAATGTTTAATTTTATTATTGAATTGTGCAGTTTTAAGAAGGTTGAAAAATGATGAAAGCTCAAAAAACAGATGTTCTAACTTCTGAAAGAAGTCATTTTTATTATGTGTAAATTGAAATTTTAAATGTGAAACACGTTGGGATATATGTCTATCCAAGTATCAATTGACAATTTCCCTATTGGACAACTATTCAAATGATATTCCTATTTCACCAAACTTCCAAAGTAGATGGTCAATAAATTAGGGATCTTGCAAATCCTGGTTTTTAACAGTAAAATTGCCATTACAAAGTTAAACAAACTTTGATTTTCTTGAAGCCTTTAGTAGTTAGTAAAATATTGGTAGATTGATCATTTGTATTATTGTTGGATATTTAAATTTAATTATTGCATGTTGAAAAATTGGGTTATTAAAAAAATCAAATCAATAGGTTTACTCTCAAAAATAAATATTTTGCTGGATTAGAATATTTCAATCTTTATTTTACTGAATTGAAAACATTTTGGAAAAAATTATTTTTGGAAACTAAACCAAATTCATATTTTCACTTGTTCCTGTGCAGACAAGAAATGTATATTTGGTGTGAAATAAATCCACACTTGCTATTCTTCCAAATTCCCAAAACTTTATTTGGCATAGTGGGAATAAATACTTACTGCCAAACACACATCAACATATCAGGGAATGTTTTTCAGTGATGGGTTTAATTTACTTTAAAGGCACAATTTAATGATTTTGTGAAGGCAGTGGATATGATTCTCAATGTGATAGTTGGAAAAAAAAAGGGGTGCAATTTTGACACTCAAAGGATTTTGAGAGCATTCTCAACTCATTTTTGAAAGCAGGCCTGTAGACTTGCAACGTAAAACTCATAAAAGTTTAGTTTGAACAAGAGTAAATGATCAGATTAGTAGACTCTACCTCAAAAATGCTTAAATGATTTAGTGAGATGAAATTATCTGATTTGTTTTGAGGCAGTGACATTTTGTCAGTAAGAAAATTGTCCAACATAGTTGAATTTTTCACTTGTTATTTTATTTATGTTCAAATAAATGGTGTTCACAAAAATTTTTCAGATAAGACTATTCATTCATATTCCATCTTGCATAGCAAGGAATGCATGGCACACATTATAACACAATTTCAATTGAAATATCAACTTTATGGCTTTCAGATAGGGTTTGATTTTGACATGTGACCATCAATTGTGGGCTCATTTAAAGTATCACAACACTCAAAAGCATCTTCCAAAGTAAACAAGCATTGTTTCAGGAGGCGAGTGTATTTCTGCTTAAAAGATTTTCAGAGGTAGCAACTGCCCTGATTATGAAGGCACCACAATGGTTCCAATGCATCAGCTGCTACTCCCCTTTCAATGAGCCTCTCCCTGTGTCGTAGCATTCGGTGTTCTGCATCCTTCCACCCTTCTGCAGGGTCACTCCACAATCGTTCCCCCATGGCCGCAGCCCTGGGCCAGATCTTGGAATCAAGCGAGGACCCATCCACCTGTTCACTCCACAAGGCAGCTTCTGCTCCAATCACGTACTCCTTTGCTCTTTCAAGACTAACCCCTTGTTCGGTCACCAGCTGCAATGGCCTGTTATCATACTGCACTTGCCAGCCCTTGTATGGAGAGCACCAGTTAACTCCAGAACCAACCCAGGCACCCCAACCGCAGTCAAGGTAGAGAGCATCATAGTTGGACATTATGATACGGAATCCGCCCTTGACAAGATCACCAATGACCTTGTCTTGACCTGTTGTCCAGATCTGCACTATATAAGTCTCATTGTCAATGTTGTCCGCCACAGAACCAGCCTGTATCAGGTGACTTGTCCAGAGCGCAACTGGTAACTTATTACCATTGTTAGCCGTTACCAGCTCATTATAGGCCTTTCTCTGAAAATCAGCCCAGATGTTGATGAAGTCCTTCTCGCTTCTTCCACCATTGGGCATCCTGTTCACCACTTGAGCGCTGGAGTTCCAGCAGTTAAAGTTGACTTCATCGCCTCCCATGTGAAACACGTCAGAATCGAAGAGACTGAGCATATCACGGTAGATTTGCTGTAGAATGGGGTAGATGCCTGGCTCAGTTGGGTCGAGTTGCCCGCAGGGTGGTTCAACACAAAATGACTGCCATGGTTCGGCATGGAAGCATACAGTTAGGTTTGGAGCCCACTGCCAGCCTTCACCCACATGAGCAGGGGCATCCAATTCGGGTATGACGCGGACACCCCTTACCCTAGCATATTCAACTACTTTCTTGACATCTTGTGGGGTGTAAACCTGTAACAAATGTTAAATCAATAAATCGATTTGAGCGTGGTAATCATTGGAATAGATAGTTAATCATTTAGAATACATTTTTGTGGTAGTATTCAAGAAATAAAAGTTTCTGGCGTAACTTGGTGGAAAATCTTCATATTGAAATTTGAAAATTAAACAACTTGGCTTTTCCACTTAAAAATTTAAAAAAATATTATTCACTACCTAGGTTTCATTATGGTAGGACCTGATGATGTTATACCATAACGAAACCTAGGTAGTGAATAAGATTTTTTTTAAATTTACGTGGAAAAGCCAAGTTGTTTAGTTTTCAAATTTCAATATTCAAAGAAAGTTTGAAAAATACAATTTATTCCCCGTCCACTCAAACAGTTCAAAATTCAGTGTATATTGTCAATACAATTAAGCAGTGAGTAATATGAACGTTGTTATTTTGTGTTCCTCTATATATTAAAAATATGAAAAGAAAGTCTCACTTCATTAAATTTTCTCACAGTGTGTTTGTATGGAATTTTTTATCAAAGTGTACCTATTTTTCATTACTGATCAGTGTTTTCATAGTCAAAACATGAATTTACATAATTTTTGCCATGGCAATTTTCTCAAAGTTACTTTAGTCGAGTCCTAAATAATTATCTTTGTTGTCACAGTTGATACATTCCCGGTTTGAAGCTGGTGAAAAGAAAAATCTAACCATTGAGTGGAAATCATGTCCGACTGTGGTCTTTCAATATGAAATATTTCAATGAACTATGTCTTGAGTGATTTGCCTCAGAGTAATTTTGTTCTCTTACATTCAAATGTCTTTTGTGCAATGTAGATGTGTACAAAATTGAAGAGTCTTTAATGCTAATCTTGAAGACAAATGTGCATGGGCAATGCCTTTTCTCATATTTTATTCTTTTATGCAAACAAATGAAAATACTGTTTAAAAATTTCACAATTTATTCATGAGCAAGACATGTACCTCAACACTATTCTCTATGGATGATGACAATGAAATGCCAAAATACATGTCATTTTCATAAAAGAGAACCACAGTTATCAACTGAAAGTTTGATTTGATAGGCTAGCAATAAGCCCAATGGCTTGTGAAGTTAACACATCTGGGTAGAGGGGGGGGCAATTACTTTCCCTCTACGACCCATGGTTTCCCAGGAACTTCTGGTACCCAAAAAATCACAGCTTGGGTGAAACTGAGGGTGCCCAGAGGTATCACCTGGAATGGAACCCGTGCCCTATAATTAGTAGTCCAATGCTTCAACCACTGGACTACAAAGTCCCCCATTTTCATAAATAAATGGTGAAATTGCAACTCGGTAATTATGTTTTTAACTACATATAGATGGCATTTCACAATGATAAGCTTCTAAAGTCAACTTGATATTTTTGATTCAACGTTTCTCTCTAGATTTACATACCTTGTCAGGAGAAATGGCTCCATATTTGCTCATCAAAGGAAGGGATGTCGAGACGAATGGGAATGATTGAGAATCTGTGATGTGCCAGTGAAGAGAATTCAGCTTAGAAACTGCCATTCCATCGATGGTCTTCAGAATTTCGGGCACAGTTATGAAATTCCTTGATGAGTCTATTAGGACACCACGATGAGGGAACATTGGAGCATCACTCAGGTATAGTGATGTAGGCATTACTACTCCTGCAGCTTGTACATCATCCATGACTGTCAACTGAGATATGGTTTCCAGAGCATTGCGTGCACCAAAGAAGTTGACTGCTGTTATACGTGCATTGATGTCCATGCTTGGTGGATTAACAGCTGCGAAAGAGAGGACATGGCCATTTGAGTAATTTCAACATGTTTAATTAGGCTCATAGTATTAAATTTCAGGAGCTGCAAATGTTTTTGAAACCATTGAAATATCCCATAAATTGAAGGTACCTATTTCAGAAAGTTGTTTTAGATTCAAACTGACCTGAATTGGTGGAAACTGAACTTAACAATTTCTTCAAGTTACTTTGAGGTCATGATTATTTTAGTTTATGAAACATTTTATTTTCCATTAAATTATTTATATTTGTGAAATGAATCAATAATATCTAATAGTTCCAACCACTAATTTATCTTTTGGTGTAGTTTATTATAACTAAGGAAATTACTCGTATAATGTGGCTGATTTATCATAAACAGGATATGGAATGCAAGAGTACCTTCTTGATGATAATTAAGGGATAAATTGGGTGAATTGAAAGTGGTTGGTCACTTATTCAACCCATTTCAGGAGCTATTCATTATTGATTGTTTATCTCAGAAATTGTCCAAGTCTTGATGAAAGATTATCTTTTAATGATAGTGATACTTTTATCTTGAAATATAACCTTGATATTGAATCTTCTTTGATAAAAAGGTATTTACTTAAATTTATTGCGTCTATTTATCAAGTGGACAGATTTTATAAACAATGTTCAATGATATCATCAAGAAGTATCCATATGATTTATGAAGTAGGCAATTCCAGTTGAACACAATAGTATTTTGATATTCTGAACAGGATGAAAATAATTGTTTAGATTTATGAACTTTTATTAATCAGTTTTTCTTCTCTATTCTAAATGTCAATGTGAGATATAATATTCATAATATATGAATATAATACACTCGCTGTAGGTATTATTCACTACCTTGTCTCATCCTTGGTCAACTTCTTAGTGATTTGTCTTGTTCATAGTTTTAACTTTTATAATTTTATGGATTTTCTATTCTCATCCATCATTTGCATGTTTCCAAAACATTTTGTTCTGGATGCTACAATCCTCCTTTCATCATTTAAGTAATGTGCCTTGATTTAGGTAATCTGCCTTTCCTCATTTTCCCTACCAAGTAATGGGCCGATCTCATCTCTTCCACTTGGATTCTACTCTCATCTTTCTCCCTCATAATCAGTTTCACTTTCATGAGTTGGAATCTGAGTGAAGAAATTTAGGTAAATGATTCTCTTAAAAATTTGTTGATGCTCTGTTGTTCCAGATGATGTCTTTCATTGTCCAGTAGAAGTTCCCATCTGCCTGCATTCTATTAGTTTCTGTCATCACCCATTAGGCCTGTGTTTGAAAACATGCTTCCCAGATATCAGATGCACAGCACAGTTATCAACCCAAAGGTTGCTTTGAAAGGTGATGTGGAGCCCATCTAGTACTAAACCCAACCTGGCATGTAATTTATATTTTCATTAAACAGGGTAGAGTGGCCAATTCCTTTCCCTCTCACATCTATGATTTCCAAAAAAGATCTGGTATTTAAAAACTATACAGCTTGGGTGAAGGTGAGGGTGCTAAGATGCATCACCTGAAATAAAACCTGGGCTCTCCAGTCAGTAGTCCAATGCTCTACCCTCTGGACTGCCTTGTCCCTCTCAATAATATTTCAAAAATAACTTTTCTACTTTTTGATATTTATTTAATCAAGGTGAGGCATTGAAAGTGCGGTGTTAGAATGTTCAGCATTTAGTGAATGATGGGCTAACCAGATTAAATCATATTATCAAAATGCCTCTATAAAATAATTACCAAATTCAAATTTCCTGATTTTCTGGACCCAGCTGTGTCTGGATTTGATCTTTCTCTGTTTAGGATTAGGAAAACTTAGGACCCTCATTATTTAGATAGGTAGGAATCATTAAGCTCGAGTAGAACAAGTGTTCGACATTTCAACATGCCATGCAAATTACCAAATTTCCGAATTTCCATGAGGTAACTAGGTAATTATATTCAGATCGGGATACAGAAATTCAGGCATCTGAGGAAAAGAGACATTCGACGCACCCATACCTCCAATCCCCTTCAGCTCTCCGCCGGACCCGATGGTGGCCCTCTGCCACCGAGACGGGGTAAGGTCCTTGCTTACCAACCCAGAGGTCGCGGGTTCGATTCCCGCCTAGGTGGGTTTTTCTCCATCTAGGGCTTGGGTGTTTGTAATTGTTTGTATTGTTATCCATTGTTAAGAGTCTGATGAGGTCAAAGTGCTGTTTTCGGATTGAAATAAAATATTTCGTATAGACTTGTCGGGAGCCATAAAGACCAATTATTGACATTTTGCGTAGATAACACAAGTATTTTCTTCATTCAGCTGGAGAAATCTTACAGAAGGAAAGAAATAGCAATGCGTTAATGAACGAACGATACGCTATCTCATGCGTAGGGTCTGTGCCATGTGAATGATTCTACACTTAATCATGCCAATTTTCCTTATTTCACCTCGTCTTGCTTTGCCCACTCGATTAAATTACATGCCAACTCGAAACATTACGTTGGCGCCCGTTCAAATCCCCCCTCTCTAGAATTGTCACTGATTACGTTAGTTATTTACCAAGATCCAGCATTCATGTTATAATCCTCATATCTGCATGTACGTTGACCGATACTCGCATACAACAGAAGCAAATTCAAGGGAGTAAATTCTTACCGCCCTACTTAGAGATGAGAACTTTATTAAGGAAGCCGAGTCCGGCGATTAATTCCCTGTGAAGTTTTGTCATAACCCGTGATAATAGATACAATAAATATTCCCATCGGTAGATAAAAGACGAATACCGAAAAATCGCAACCAAAGTTTTGCGAACCCTTGGACTCGAACCATCGAGCCAACTTCGCATCGACCTCCCTTCAGTTATCAGTCTAGTCTGCTTCTGACGAAACTTACACCTTCAAATTACCGAGTCATGTAAACCTACCAGGAATATGTGAAGAAGAAAAATAGGATCCTTGGAAAATAAGTTGAGATAATGACAATGAGAACGCTCTGTTGGTCAGTTCCTCCCCCCTTGGATTTTAACCATGGTCAAAATGAATCCTAATGAGTCCCAATGAATGTACAAGTACTTTTAAAAACAGTACCTAATAATCTTTGGTGAACTTATTCAGTTATGCTTACGTCAGTTCTGATAGTTTTAAGAAATTAATCCAATTATGGGTTGAGCGCACTCGTATTATTATATAATTAATTCATCCTATCATTGAAATGAGTACATCAATTATAAACCTACTGTTGAGCTACGGAATATGGCAAAACCACGTGCCCTTGTCTACAAAGCTAAGTTCCACAGGTTTATTCCAAATCATGTCCATGAATGTCTTTAATAATACTATTGTGTTAAATGTAACAATTAATTCGGTATATCGTAGATTAAATGCGCACACTCTAACTGAAGTCGTTAGCTGTTTGGAATCTGTGGTAACGAAAAAAGGTTCTGGTTTAAACGCACATGGATTACTGAAAAAAAAATGTCGGTTGTAGGAGTTTGCCTTTCCGACTATCGTTCGATATATTTTAAGTGGGAAAAGTGGAGGAAAATCAATTTATCGACATACTTATTCATTGCATTGAAAAAATGCCCAAACTAAGATTTTAATGCCGCCTAACAATGAGAGAGTGTCATTCTCGAATCGAGTACTATGAATTCTATCGATAAGATTTTTTTCCAAAATTGTAGCTTGGTAAATGTTTGCTTGCTTTTGTTTCAGTTATTGGATGTCCGTGGTTAGCGGAGATACTTGATGTTAGGGTAACCGTGTAGGCCTACTAAAAACAATGCCCTTTGAGAAGGCTTCTTTTAGCGATGGCCTCATTTTCCTCGCAATGCATTCTCGCCGCATCTCGCTGAAAACCTGTACAACAAGGTCAGTCGATTCTTCAAGGCTGGTCTCGCTCGAAAATGGCCGAAATTTCTACCTAAGAAAGATATAGTTGCTGAAATAAAAAGGTTCACGAATTCTGACAGAGAAGCCAGAATGTGCCCGAGCTAGTAGTGGTCAACTCACTCTTCTCGCCTGCCAACCTAAATGTCGCGGGTTCGATTCCCACCTAATTCGGTTTTCCTCCACCTGAGGCTTTTAGGGTTTGTAATTGTCTTCGATGTTATGTTAAGGGGTTATGTGGAAGAAGGGACTATATAGTCTAATCTCGCCCCAATAAAGAAGTTAAAGATATAAATTTAAGGAGCGATACCATTCTTTCGCCGGCAGCCAGTCTAGATGGGCGTGGATGACAGGCACTTGGGTGAAAAATTAGAGCCAAATTATGACAGTTTGGACAACGTGACGAAAATTTTGCCTTAAACAGAATTTATTCCCACGCTGATGCGGTGGCCCTAGCGCTTGCTCCTTGTCACCAGGGCAGTAAGCGCGATGGCCTCCGAAGTTGGGTTGCAGCCTTCGCTCTCTTTGGCACACAGTTTCTCAACCTAACCACCCCCGGCCTTCCCTTGCCGTGCATGGGATATGTACCCACGCCCGAGCGATTTGGTCACTACTAGCATTAAACGATTATTTCATCACCTTTGAGGACATCCATAATGGCCATCAGTTTGATTGGGTAACTCAAATATATATTTATTTTATATTAGTCAGAAAGTAGCAACATAACTTCGACGTTGACATCGGACTTTGAACATTGATACATGAACGTGTCAATTGTATACACCCAAGCCTTAGGTGGAAGAAAAACCACCTTGGCGGGAATCGAACCCGCGACCTCTGGGTTGGCAGACGAGGACGTAACTCCGCCACCACCGGGGCCGGCAAAGATATATTGCGTACATTAAATCTTCCAGAAGTCACGTCCAATGCTGAATTAACAAGAGCACAGTGCCATACATGAAGGAAAACTAACTTGCTTCCAAATTGCTATTGGACTCAGCGAAGTTAGTCTTCCTTCATTTCCGCCTAGCATGAAAGACTTCCATCAAGTAACCCCTGAGACAGTATCTTATATGAAGAGCACAGTGCTAATAATTTTGTAGTTTAAGGATTTTTTCACTTTTGTCCCAAAATACTATATGGTTCTTTTGCGTGTGTTTCTAGATTTTTAAAATGTTCTCCTGACCTCGCATTTTGGGCCATGCATTATTATTCTATGTAGCGAAATAAGGTCTACGTTGCCATTCTTATCTTTGTGTGAATTTTAAAACGTACAATCGCTGCATGGATGAGCTTTAAAACATGACCAACGGGTGACCACTGCGTCACATAACAGCACCGGTGACCATTTGATGCCCTTCAGGACAAAGGACCCTAATTCCGGGAAACTTTTGTGCCATGAACACGTGAAATTCTTTGTCAATATTCCTCTCTTCACCCAGAGAACCTAAATGAGAAGTTTGACCGACCCGAAACCGTATAATTAGAAATAGATTTCGACGGAGACGACACTTACCATCGATTTCGATCTCGTAGCTTTCATCCGTTTCCAGGGTGATCTTCTTCGTCTTTGCGTCCTTGAGCATAATCTTCACCTTCAAGTGTCGGGCGTCCCAAGGGATTTGGTCCTTGCGGCTGCTCGGCAGGAGCCGCTTGACGTTCCCCTTGAAGATGTCGCTCGCGGATTTGAGAATCGGCACAAGACCCGCGTCGGCTTCCACGGGCCACTCTACGCTTATGCTGTTCACGTCGACGAGTTCGAACTTGGACTCGTTGCCGCGCTGGAGGCGGCCCGTGGGTCGAGGCCAGAGGCCGCCGTATGGCCTGCAAGTGGACATGCAGACGTCCAGGGCGACTCCGTTGGGATTCATGTCGAGGGAGACTTTCCTGCATCCCTTGTCCGGGTCGCATTCCCAGCCCCATACTGCGCCGTTCGCCCTGCGAGAGACAGATCGTTTTTAGTATGAGCACCATTTTGGCGAATGGATGGCCATTGCATATGTATATATTTTTATTATTATTAAGTAATATACCGGTTAGGGTAGGTTTTTGGATGGACACAACTATCAAATAAACATTTTGTAACTCCAAAAAAAACCCAATCCAGCAACGTAATCTACATCAGGTCTCTCTTCATCTCTGTGTACTTCTTTGCTCCCTTCATCCCGTCCAACATCCCTATCCTGTTCCTGCCCTTTCCTCGCTTGCCCAACATTCTCCCCTCTATTACCTTCTTCAACATTCCACCACCGCTCAATACGCCTTTCATCCATTTTTCCTGCCTCCATAGGATTTCTCTCAACAAACCCCTCTCCTCACCCACCATTACTAGTACTTCCTCATTTGTTTTCCTTTCAGTCCATTTCACCTTCTCCATTCTTCTCCACACCCACATTTCAAAAGCCTCCAATCTACGTCCATCCTCCTGCTTCAGTGACCACGTTTCCGCGCCGTACATAGCTACACTCCATATCAGAGTTTTTACGAGTCTTGTCTTCACATCCCTACTCAACGTCCCCGTCATCAACTCCCTCCTCCTTGAGAAAGCCTCCTTGCCTAGCGCAATTCTTCTCCTTACGTCCGTACCACTTTGACCGTATTGGTCCAAAACACTTCCGAGATATGTAAACTGCTCTACCTGCTCTATTTTTTCCCCACCTATTTTAATATTTAGCTTAGCCTTTTTCTTTCTGGAAAATCGCATAACCTTTGTTTTATTAATATTGATTCTCATCCCATATTTATCGCACTGAGCCTCCAATTCACTCAGCAATGCTTGCAACCCCTTGGCTGACTGAGCAACTAATGCTTGGTCATCAGCAAACCTAACCGATTTTACGAATTCCCCTCCAACTTTCATTCCTACCTCCAGTTCTTCCCATGCCTCTTTAATCATTTCCTCCACATATACGTTGAACAGCACCGGTGACAATGGGCAACCCTGCCTTACCCCTCTTCCTAACACTGCCCATCCGGACTCTCCGTTCCCCACTCGCACCTGAGCAGTCTGAGACATGTACAGGTTGCGGATCAGTCTCCTGTCCCTCCAATCCATTCCTATTTTCTGCAATACACGCATTAATTTTTCCCAATTCATTCTATCAAACGCTTTTTCGAAATCTACAAAACAGGCAAAAACGTCCTGGTTGTATTCTATATTCCTCTCAATTAGTGATCTTATTACTGCAATGGCATCACGCGTACCTCTTCCCTTCCTAAACCCAAATTGATCATCCCCTAAGTAATCATTTGCCTTACTCTCTATCCTTTTGTTGATGATTCTGAGAATAACTTTAGCTTCGTGGGATATCAAACTTATTGTTCTGTAATCCTCACATGATATAGCCTTTGCTTTTTTTGGAATAGGAACTAAAACCGATCTCACAAAATCTTCCGGCCAGAATCCTTCTTCATAGATACTGCGATCAGTCCATATAGGGCCTTCTTCCCGTATTTTCCTAAACATTTCAACAGTTCTACAGGTATGTTGTAGAACTGTTGAAATGTTTAGGAAAATGCGGGAAGAAGGCCCTATATGGACTGATTCGTAGTATCTATGAAGAAGGAATATATATATATATAATATATATATGTATATATATATATATATATATATATATATATTGAGTCTGACTTGAAGAAGGCCTCGGAGTAGGCCGAAAACTCAAATCATCTACAGTGTGAGTGTCCTTTTACGTGTTATCTGTTTTATTCCGTGTTATATTGTGCCGTCCAAAAATTGATGAAAGGCGTATTGAGCGGTAGTGGAATGTTGAAGAGGGTAATAGAGGGGAGAATGTTGGGCAAGCGAGGTAAGGGCAGGAACAGGATAGGGATGTTGGACGGGATGAAGGGAGGAAAGAAGTACACCGAGATGAAGAGGGACCTGATATAGATTAGTTTGCTAGGTGGGGAGTCACAAAATGTTTATTTGATAGTTGTGTTCATCCAAAAACCTACCTTAAACGGTAGATTACCTAATAAATAATATATATATTAATATTTCCCTCACACTGTACGGGGAAACCCAACAAAACTATCTCAAAAGAAGAAAATGGATGTGAAAGGTTTGTTAATAAAAAAAATCAACTCCATTGCCGTTATTTTTGCCAACCAGGTGACCACTGATTGGCAGACGGTTTGAGAACCGACCACGATCTGTGCTACAACCTATGCGTGTTCTCGTGTGCCATATGGAAACTCAGGTGACTGGGCGATAGCAACAAGAAGTCAAGGGAATGACTTCTCGTAGCGAAAATTCTGTCGATGTTTCAAATAATCGATAAATCTAATCTAAAGGCTTGTTGGGAGTAATTTTTCTTGAGGCCAAAACCCTACATAAGGGACAGAGCGATACATATGCCTTTCATGGAAAAAACCCTGAATGATTCCAACGGGTCGTCCTCTTACTTATGAACAGTTTTCCCGAGCATGCAGGTAAATTTTACTAATGATTCGAAAAAGAGACTTTTATCGTGTTCATACCATCATAACCTTATAAAGCTTATCTTTCGATTAGTTAATCTGCTTTTTTCCCTCTTCTGTTTATGATAACTCGAAATGAACGTTAGACGCTCTCCACTAATATAGCCAGCATTCGCTTCAAAAGCACTTCGTAACACCGTATGTAATTTATCAAGTTTAAAGTATGAACGTTCATACACTTGTTTTTATTTAGGAATTTTTATTCCTTAGGTAATGACTGTATACTTTATGAGGAATAAAGAGCAAAAAATGAATAGTTTTCTTAGAATTAATTCAATCAAATAACTTTTATTTTTATAGAAAGAGACATTTTCATAGAACAAGGCTTCTCTAGGAAATTCTCCTAAACAGCCTTTTACACTCTAAAAAAATATTTTTTGTCCGTGAATATCATGATTTTATTTCCGCAGCCCAAAAACGAGACGGGTGTATTTTTGTTTACACATCTCATCGTTGGTCAAGTATGAATATGTTTTCCTTAATCGCGTTTTTATGTACTAGGGGAGGGCGTATGTTTTCTATCTTTGAGTACCGGAAAGCGCATCATAATGAAATAAACGGTGCAAGACTTTGTTCCTTTTTAGTTGCAAAAAAACTAGGAAATTGCAGCAACGTGCTCGCTACTCAAAATCATTGTTTGATTGTCTGTCGATGTTTTTTAAGGGGCGTCCCATTATTGGCCTGTGATAATGCCTTAATGATATTAAGCAGTGTATAACGGTGATTTTTTGGTTGGTATTTCTTTAAGAGCGATTCCGCCGGAACCTCAGTTTTGTTGGTTGTTCTATGCGTGTGCGATGAGGAGGTAGAAAGTCTTTATCTTATCCCCGATCGGTATATCACTAGTTTTCCGTAACCCAGTTTGTGTTTGCTAGCATTATCTTTCTGCCGTAAGGGATGATGGTTTTCGCTGGAAAATGTCACGCAGAGAAAAGTTATCCTCGTGCATGGAAAAACGAGAGACTTCATTACGTTAAACCACAAGTTAGATGATAGACCTCCATTGGCATTTAGATTCCCAAGTTTTGTAGGAAACTTGATTTGAAACAAGAATTGTAGGAAACGATTGATATGTCATTTAGGAGTATCCAAAACTTTTCTGCAAAAAATATATCTTGTGACCATTTTAAAATGATATGGATTCCGAGTACTCAAATTGTTTTACGTTCCAGAAATAATACTCGTTTCAATGTTGGTAATCAGACGATTAGAGGTACACTAATGAGAAAGTTCACATTGAAAAAGGTCATTCGTAATTTCTCACAAGTGAGGAACCAACTACTGCGCAATCTAATTCTTCTGCTTTATCCGAAATTCCGCCAACCACATAACGTGCATCACTTCTTGGTCAATCCTCCTCTCTTTACAGATTATTTTTTCCGTCCTTCATATCCACATCGCAATATCCTCGCAACATACTTCATTCATCCAGGATCAAGTTTTGATGAAACATATCCTGTCTTTACTAAAGATTCTATTTTCAATATTACTGGATATTATACATTAAGTAATATATGGTAAGAATATTAGACCAACAAGGTTGGATATGGAAAGAATATGACAATATATTAGGCCGAGGAATACTTGATTGCGAGATGGTATGGGCACTGATGGACATGAGATCAAATAAGGACATGGGGTTGATAACTTCTTCGTAGAACTGCTAATGAGTCTAGGAAAACGTGGAAGAAAGAGTTTTTCTTACTTCGTACCATTAATTACATGAAGAAGTGGGGGGATATTAAGAAGAAGGGGGGGGAGGATGGATATGTCGGACGGAACGAAGGGAGATAGAAAGTGGGTGGAATTGAGGAACAGTTTTAGGTATTTTTGGGTTTGTCTATTCAAACGAAGTTAATGCATAGATTTTCAGTCTTGTGTCCATCCAAAGCCCATCTTAAACAGTAGATTTCCATTAATAATATTCTCTTATATTTCATAAAGCTGCAAGTGCAACCATTTTCATTGGCACTGGGATGCTGAAGACTGATATAAGAGAGAGAATTAGGCTAGCGAAGTACGGGATAGGATAAGGATTGGTATAATGAGCGGGATGAAGGGAGGTGAAATGGAGGTGGGATCGGAGAATTGTTTATTGTAGTGTGAGGTCCAACTTGTTTCTTCTCAAACAATAATTGTACTTGCAAGGTTCCAGAGATATATTATATTTGCTCAACCGGTTTCGATACAAGGTATCGTCATCAGGTCATGTTGATGATACCTTGTAACGAAACCGGTCGAGTATAAGTAAAGAAATCTGTGGAACCTTGCATTTCTTCGCTGAAAAAATCATGGAGTTTCGTCGCATTTCGCCTGATGCCATTGAACTTGCCTCATTAAGAGAGGTTAGAGAAATGCACGAGAGTTAGGTTGTGTGCTCAACCAAAACCATCTCAAACGGTACACTCCCGAAACAATAATATCACATTTAGGTAGAGTTGTATTGAAATCTTGTGATTTTGCTTGTTCTTGAACTAATATCATGTATGTGTGTGAGTTTCTAATAACCAAGTTCCCATTACTCTTCCCTGAGGGACGCGGGAAATCGATTGAACGTTTCGGAACTCGATCCGTTGAAATCTCCGCTTTATTTAGGGTTGAAGAGAAAGCCGTGGATCCAGTTCATTTGCCTTCTCTTTTTTGTCCACACCCTCGCAGATTGCGCGCCAATTTGCCATGTGAGAGTTGGTCAAAAGTTTCTTAAAAAGTATAAAATCTCGTCTACGTTGTTATTCCTTTATGCTGATTTTGAAAAAAGTACAAACTCAATCTCACACGATTTGTTATTTCTAGAAGCATGCTGGGATTTCGATATAGTTTTTACTGTCGAAGAATTGTAATTGTAATTTATTCATTCACCATAAGCATAGAATTATGCATGGCTTTGTCAAAACATGTTTTACACTTCATTTCAGTAAAAAAAAACATTCATGCAAAATCAAAACAATATGCAAAGTACAATACATACAATTTACAACTTTTATGTATTGTACTTTGCATATTGTTTTGATTTTGCATAATGCTTTTTTTACTGAAATGAAGTGTAAAACATGTTTTGACAAAGCCATGCATAATTCTATGCTTATGGTGAATGAATAAATTACAATTACAATTCTTCGACAGTAAAAACTATATCGAAATCCCAGCATGCTTCTAGAAATAACAAATCGTGTGAGATTGAGTTTGTACTTTTTTCAAAATCAGCATAAAGGAATAACAACGTAGACGAGATTTTATACTTTTTAAGAAACTTTTGACCAACTCTCACATGGTAAAATGTCATAAAGTTGCCTGATATTACGAGTTTTAATATTTTATAAGCTTAGTGGGCTAGTGAAATTCTCGTAGCCTGTAATTGCCAAGATCTGGCTTATTTTCAACTTTGGATATAAGGATAATGTTACCTATTTGCTCGTCTCGCGGAACTAAGCAATACTATAAAAATATGCCTATTTGAGCTGTGGCGTAAGGACGAACTGTTTGAGCACTCCCTCAGTCACTTCCTCCAGTTCTGAGGATTTTCTCTTATTTCAATTCAAAGTCAAAGGATTAATCCATTAATTAGGTGATTGAATTCATTCATGCTTCAAGTGAGAGAGGTCGTGTTTCCACTGGTATGTAGAAAAACCTCTCAGGATGAATACTGCTCAAAATATTTTATGTTAGGTGTTATCGGTGATTTTACCTCCATATTTCTGGATAAATATAGTAGTTTAACGTTTACCGTGCCTAGACGTAGAAGCATAAGGCTGTCAGTTGTCCTGAAAGTAATCACGTATTTTTAGTTTTCGGAAATGGTTTTAGGTTTCAACAAAGTATTAGTAGTATAATCTAGTAGTATAATCTTATTCCTTCCTACCCCTAGACAATACTTGAACCTTCCAGTGTAGCACATCCACTTTGCCCTCTCCCTGAAATATTTCTGTATATTTCCCTCCATCATGTTTTCCATCGCTGGTTAAGTTTCTCTTCTTAGTTAAAAATCTAATTCCGTCATCTTTCTAATCATCTCTCCAGTATTCCATGTTTACCTAACTTGTCACATTCAGTATTCCTGTTGCTTCCTCGCCACCTCTCGTTATGCATTTTGTATTAATTCCCAGCTATACCACACAGTCTTCACCCCTTATCCTCCTAGAAATTTTTCTTAAGCGCCCCTTGGTCTTCGTTCCGTTTAATTCTCGTAAATCTCCAAATTAGACAGTCACGTATTTCTTTCTCTTTCAATACCGTTGAATTTTATATTTATTTTAACCGCCAGATGATTATCCGTACCTGAATTCGCCCCCTGACATTGGCAGTTCTTTCTAAATATGTGTCTAATTGTAACCGACCAATTTAACTACTGATACTTTCCTTTGTCTCCTGGAATTTTCCCTATCTGTAATTTTATGTCATCTAACGCATAGATATTTAGATCACAGTGTATCAACGAACATTCTGAGGCGTGAAATTCCGCCTTCAGGTTCAAATAGGAGTGTCTCAACTCAGCATAGAGGTGTGGATATAGTCAACATGTTAACCATCACATATAAAGGCCAAAATAGGGCAATTACGGTATTACCAGTCTATCATTTTCATTTTCCTAGCATTAGAACTTTGTGAACTTGCACAAAAATTGGTACTCCTCTCCAGGGTTAGAAACCTATTATTACTCTTATGAAGTAGAATCACGTAGCTAAAGAGTGTGACGTTTAAAATGATTTTACGTGAACAGAGAAGATTAACATTGGTCGAAAAAGGTTTGAAGTAGATTAATTCGGAGACGTTTTAGCTTCTCGGTATAAAATTTGTCACACGGAGACAAAACCTTATTTGAAAATTGCTCAACCTGTTCGTGACAAAAAGGGAAAAAAACCTTTTGTGAGCAAACACTTCCTTCTCAAGCAACATTCAACAAATTTTTAAATTCTGACATAAAGATGTGGCAAAGTAATTCATTTGGAGGGTGATTAACTCAGATCTTTGTGTTGAGTATAAAGTTGGAAACATTGATCAAAGGAAATTAGAAACCCTATAATTGCTTTATTTATATATTTCATGCTTACATTTTTTTATTTGCTTGTAAATAAAATGTATTCCATGCTAAAAGTAATGTTCACAAGTACATTAGACGAAATACAGAAGATTTACGATGTGTCTTCAAGTCAAACGATGAGTGCACACGTTGATAGACCCACCGGTATAGAGCTTAAGCACGGTAAAAAATCACCAGATAATGCATAATTGATTGAGGAGTCAACTATTCTTAGAAATAAACAAATGGTGATTTAATTGTTGGCTTGCATCGCAAAATTCGAAGTTCCTTCTGAGAGATTTAAAAAAATATGTTTGAAATAGAAATACTCCGGTAAAGGTGCCATTAGAGGTATCATCGACAAGGTTCAACATAAAGGAGTACGATTCGTTTAAAACTGTCGAAACAATCCCTTTAACCCTGAGTTTGAAGCCTTAAAAACATCAGCGCACAATTTGAATTATTGAAAACAATGAATTACACAAAACAAACTGTGGATTAATATTTCAAGTTCATTCATTTGGCCGTCATCTTTTTACCTTCCCGTTCACCTCCTCCGCTACACTTGCCGATTGGAGCTTAAATGTAAAATTAATGTCAGCATTGTATTTTTTCACGAACTGCACGTGACAGCGACAATTTAAATATACCCTCTCATAATATATAACCCTTGGATCCATTTCCCATCGGTTTTCTTGTTTGCACCCCTCGCCACAACAGTTGGAGGCCTTGTAGGGTTTACATGCAAATTTAGATAACTGGAATAGCAAAATAATTTATTTTGTTTTGACCTTTCAGTTTATATAGCAGTATCGCTATTATTTTTAGTCCGCTACGTCATAATCGCTCCACTGAAAGTCCCCTCAGTGTCAATAATCCGTTTTTGGATTCAAATATAGATGGAATATTATAATTTGCATTTTTATCTGCCCTTGAGTTTCTTTTATAGAATGGGGTTCGGGGGATTTCATTAATGTGCACGTGAACTTCTATATTTAGTTTCACTTTGATTTGCACGCCTCCCAAATCGTCCTCCTACAGTCATTTCTGACGCCACTGTTGCTATCTGTACTGCTGAGAGACCAAATGGGCAGTCGGGTAGGATATTATGTAGAGCGAACGGCTATTGCCCCTCGAGTCTCGGTTTCATATCCCGGTCCATGAGTTTCCCAAACTCCTTCTAATTATTTTGAAGCCAAACTGTATGCAAATCACATGCAAAAGCCACATGAAATTTTCACCTGCTTTTGAAACCAAAAAAAAGAATCTCTTAAAGGATTATCGTATTAAAACAAATTTTCTATGTGACTACGTATAAAATAAAATCAATATGAAGAAACTGTTCCTAGACATTAATGGCAAACTGAATTTTGGCAGAGGGGGAGGAACTACTCTTGTGTGAACTGTATGTGTGGTTTTCACAAGCCATAAGGCTTATTTAGAACTGAATTTGAACTCATTTTTGAAAAAGAACCTTCGATGAGGTTGCTTGGAGGATAGAAGCGTAATACCATAAAGGTATTAACAAATTTACAATGGTGACACGTGCAAAAAATCTTCAATAGTTTGGAAGTTAATATTGACATTTCCTATCGCTTTGTAAAAGAAATGGGTCCCGTCTCCGTAAGTTGAATCAGGCGTTAGAATTATTTGTCGTTACATTCATTCTGCGTTATATGGTTCCCTGAAATCCAGCGCAAGGAAGGGTGTGTCCCTGGGGGTGATTATAAACCAGACATGCGAGAGCAAAACAAAACGTCACTGACGTGTTAGCCGTTAATGGAGATCTAAAAAAAACGTTGGAAAACTAGGGGATCGAATCGACTTTATTTCATCAGGGGTCGTCAGTGTATTACGTCACTCCCCAAATTGTAGCGTATAACGTTGCGTGAGGAGGGATAAGGTAACCGAAATTGAGTAGTAACACGGAAAGCGTACAAATTTTGAACTGCAAACACGAGAAATGCCAATAAAGTGGGCTATTTTTGCACTCGAATGCGTGGGAGGACCGATACTCGGATGAACACTTAAAAATATAAATTCTAATTTGAATACATTTATAGTATCAGGCGTGAGTGGTGCCTTACAATTGAAAAAGCATTCTACGTTTGTGATAAGGAGGACAAAGGTGGGGGAGAGGGGGTGGACATTAGAATATCCCGGCAAAAAGTGTGACGCAATATGAGGAAAGTCCATTATATCTAATGAAAACTTTGTTGCAATTTTCCACAGTTAAAACTTTATTGCCGACCATGGTTTCGATACACTGTATCATCTTCAGTGTATCGAAACCATGGTCGGCAATAAAGTTTTAACTGTGGAAAATTGCAACAAAGTTTTCATTATGTCTCGATTCCACAATATCACGCCTGATTCTTCACTTTTCGTCCATTATATCTGTTACATATTTTCCCTTCCCCTGGAATTATCGGAAAAGAGAAATGAAGAAACGTGGATTTCAACTCGATAAAACGCCTTTGTTCGCGACTCATTCTTACAGATGCCCTTTCTCATCTTCAACTTAAGGCTGAGGAGAATCAGGAATGTTAAAGGAGACTGTTTTGCTACGCATTCAGGATCTTCTCCGTGATTACTAAAGAAAAGCATTGGCGTTTGCAATAAGTTCAATTCATTCGAACGAGTAAGTTCCACGGACAGACATTTGGCTTGGAGAAAGTGGATGTTTGACCTTCAGGAAGGCAAGTGTATGACATTCCGGTATTCCCTCG
The DNA here is from genome assembly GCA_037158775.1 of Hetaerina titia. Classification (NCBI taxonomy): domain Eukaryota; kingdom Metazoa; phylum Arthropoda; class Insecta; order Odonata; family Calopterygidae; genus Hetaerina; species Hetaerina titia. The sequence goes on along the minus strand of CM073776.1, from coordinate 83,692,602 downwards.
TCTTGTCTTGTTCGTAACGGACGAGTGAATTATGAGAGTAAGAGCTGACTGCAACTCCCTGAAGGTCGTGGCGTCTCAGCGTGACCAGCTCCCCTGAAGATGAGCGCTGTTTATTTCTTTAGAAATAATTTTGAGGCTTGATGTGACAGAGAATGGGGTATTTGTGTGTGTGTACGAGGTCTGTTAAAAAAGTATCGCGAATTTTGAATTTCCGCGGGTTACGCGTATTTGATTTTCCATTTTTTTGTGGCGTAATGTTGGTCCTTACGTTTCTCACTTTTGCCGAAATTTCGGCCATTTTGAATGTTCAGTAAATTGTTGACAGCTGTTTTGCTTGGACGTGTTTTGGCTTGTATCGGTTTTTGCCTGCTCCAAAAAATGGATCAAAGAATCTGTATCAAATTTTGTGTTAAAAACGAAATTAGGTGTGTGGACGCATTCCGAATATTGACTCTGGCATATGAAGAAGCTGCCTTGGGCCGAAGCAACGTTTATCGGTGGTACAAAATGTCCTCAGAGGGCCGAGAAGATGTGAACGACGAAGAGCGTGCCGGACGCCCGAGCACGCCAACAACAGACGAAAACAGTGATGAAGTGAAGAAAATAGTATTGGCCAATCGTCGAATCACCGTAAGGGAAGTTGCTGAGGACCTAAACATATCGATTGGCTCGTGCCATTGGATTTTTACCAATGATTTGGGCATGACACGGGTCGCCGCGAAATTCGTACCAAGGTTGCTCAATGTCGACCAAAAACAGCAACGTATTAACATTGCTAATGAGGTGGGGTATTAATAGCGGGATACTGAAGACTGTAATAGAGAGGAGAATGTTAGGCAAACGAGGAAAGGGTAGGAACAGGATAGGGATGTTGGACAGGATGAAGGGAGGAAGGAAGTACAGAGAGATGACAAGGGACCTGATGTAGATTAGGTTGCTGGATTGGGTTTTGTTTGGAGTTACAAAATGTTTACTTGATAGTTGTGTCCATCCAAAAACTACCTTAACCGGTAGATTACTTAATATTAATGGTTTTTATGTGTACATCTATATAGAATGCACCCATTTCTATGCACATGGTATACACAGAAAAAAGTACACTCACACAGTCGTTGAACTGTTTAGGTAAAACCCGTCCGCATTTATCGAAAGAATAGAGATATATGGGGTAAGATTATTATTAATTCCACAATAATAATTCGGAGTTAGACTCCAGGACAAATTATTCATCGTCCCGTAGATGTCAGGGTCAGGAATGCGTCATTGTTATTGGCACCGATTAAAATATGTAAACTTTATCCTCTCTACTAATTACTTGTAGTAATTAAGGCATTAATGAGTAAATGGAAGTTATTGAACGGCATTCTCCTCGATTTTTAAACTAAAATGCGATGTTCACATGGAATATCCTCATCTCCTCACGTCCCGTCAAGCTGTAGTTGAAATCCTAGCTGTAGTCGTATTCCACGAAATTTTAACTTGTATGGAAATACTTGTATGAAAATAATCTGAACTTCAAAAAGTACGAGTACGCATATTCAGTTTAATCGTAGGAGTTTGAGATTTGTCGTATGAAATATTATTGGGCTCCACATGGATTAAATTCCCCTGATTAAAACCTAGTTGCCACAGGTTCGTTATTTTAGAATCGGGATATTCAGGTTTGACTTCCAGAGATATCACTTAATTTTTAACGACCAGTGCCCTCCTGAATTCACACGCAAGGACAAAAGTACCCGACATCGGAATGGTCTCTCCATTGTTGTATTTCCCCCTCGATTGTACCCAACTTTTCTTCAGGCAAACGGTTCCCGCGCGCCGCGCCGGTTCAATTCCCAGAATTAAATCATTGCTTCCGAGCAACCACGCCTCACGCGTGTTTTTGGCGGTAATTTAAATTTTATTTCCGCCGTCCCATATTGATCGGAATTCGAACTGGAAAAAATGTGTTGGCATCGGCCGTTGTTTTTCGGGCAGTTCAGCTGCGGCAGACCCCACAATCGCTTTGCGCAAAGGGATTTGCTGATCCCCCAATCGGCGAATTTCGCTGGCCAACACGGAGCTGGACAAAATAATGATCCCTTCCAGTGCGCAGGGGACGATTGCTCCGCCACTTTTTCTCCGCCACTCCACCAATCGTTGTGCGCTCGTATTTAATGATACGGTATCCTCGTACGTCATTTGTTGACTTCATCCGCTCACGAACGATGCCGGGGAATTTCCAGCAATTTCAGGACAAAGAGATATTGCCCAATGGAGACCAAAGTGGAGGAAATGTGAAGTTAATGCATTGACCGATTCCATTGGCGCTCGGAAAAACGGTAATTTTTGAACTCTGTAAGGTTACGGAGCCTAAAAATGCATTTTTATCAAATGTGTTTGGACAAAAATTAGTTAGAAATTATGTCTAGGCGTTAATCGCATCGTTTCCAATCAAAATTCTGATGAGTTTGTAGAGAAAAAGCAGTTCAAAAGTGGGTAAATGTTGTATTTTTTCAGTCTTTAAGAAATTATAAGACATTAAGATTTTTAATACAATTTCATACCCACTGTATAATAAAAAATTAGTTGCACTATTTTTATCCTGTGAGTAGTACAACTTTTAGTCACCATCAACGCAGTCGAGGGGTGAAATCCAATTAGTCTAGTAAAAAAATCACATTGAACTAAAAAGGTCGCAGATCCGTTAGGTGCACCTGCTGATTTACTTAGCTTCATGGTTTTGATTAGATATCACACCGCGGATGTTCCATAATTTCCTTCCGCCATTTAATAGATGAGTCGTAGGTTTACCGTTGTATAGACGTATTTCAGGACCTTCTGGAGTTTCCGTTTGCTCCAGTGGATGAGTTAGCATTTCACGATGAGAATCCACCGCAGGTCATAGGTTAGCAACAACAAAAGCTGCTGAGTGCCTGTATTACTTTCGCATGCGACTTTACACGCTTTTAAGTTTGGCGAGCGTGCGCTAAACATTACGTCGCGTCGTCCTCACATTTCACCCTCCTCGTAGGGTGTCCTTCGCTGCGGATGCAGAAATCCTACGCAGCCCCGTTGGTCCTCCGAGGTGTTTGTGGGGAAGGGTGGGGAGAGGACGGTGCGGTCGCAGTAACAGTTCGCCTGATTGCACGACGGAGGTGAGATCTTGTGCGCCTTTATGTAACACGGGATTGCTCTCAGGAGCGAACTCTCCGCAAGGAGGGGTTGGGTGGTGCACGGATGAGAAAGAGGGGAAGGGCGGGAGAGGGGAAAGCTAGGGAAAGAGTGATGTTATATGGTGCATAATTGAGTCTTATGACGTGTCCTTTGATCCCTAGGTCAGAGCAAATAGGAGAGCACCTTCTGAGAACAAATGCGACGGATCGACCACCAGTCACGAAATTTTCCTCTGAGGGAAGGTAGCCGTCAGGATAGCCGGAAATATAATTACGGGGAAAAATCCGAATCGATGTCTTAATGCATAGTTACGTACTTGCTCTTAGTTCACCGAAAGATCTGCGGCGAAATGGTCAATGCGTGTGACTTGTGCTTTAACTTAAGAGTGAATTTAAATAAAGAGTGAACAATTTAGCAATTGATATTTGTAAAAATATCTTCTGGATAATAATAAGTATGTCCTCTATTTACGCTTACTGATAAAGTTCACAAAGAAGAGGAAGTTGATTGGAAGTAAAGATTATTAAAGACTATTTTGAAGCGTGAATGGTTGCGAAACCGAGTGTCTTTTTGTGAAGATGAAGAGCGTAGATTAAGACGTGTGCTTCGAGAAGGATGACGGAAATGTTTCCCCGAGAGGAAGAATAAGGAAAGGCTAGATGAGGCTGGAGACGAAAACAAGTTTGAGAAGGAACTTGGAAGAAAAAGTCAACGGTAAAGATATTGAGGCTCGGTCGGAAGTTATAGACTGTGATAGAAGGAAGAATGCTAGGTAAGGGAAAGAAGAAAAATAAGCACAAGGGCGGCTTGAAGGACGTAAAAAGTACGATGATCGGAATAAGGAAAGATTGACGTCTAAAAGCTGTTTTTATATTCACGGAAGTGTTTTAGAAACCCAAGGCGATGTGAAATAGATTTCCGGGACCATTGAAATCCTACCGCTAATCATTTGACTGCCTATTATATTAATCACGAAGATTTAAATAGGAAACTTTGATTGGAAATCGTTTTCCTCGCGCTGGTAGAGAATCATTGGAAATTGTGATGTGCCGTATATAGTATGGCGACATGGAAAATAGTCGTGTCCTCCCTTTCATCCTCAGTCTTCTAGGAAGGTCTTTACGCGAGACTCCAGGCGTTCTGTGTAAATACGAAACTGCATCTTGAAACCGCCTAAACAAAGTTCCGAGAACGATTCAAGTGAAATCCATCATGCCATGGAAAAATTGAATTGGTGATTAAAATAGCTTACGTTATTGGGATAAATATACTGGGATGCTGAGTGAAGGGCCCATAGTTGAAATCCCAGGTGAACAACCTCAGTGGCGTGATTTCTCGGTTAGTAGACCCCCGTGGGAAATGGAATAGTTGACACGGAACTGACCCTACAATGTATGGCTTTCCTACGTTTTAGGGCTCACAAGTAGTTATATTTTTGAAGCAGTTTCCACCACCAGGGTGTAACATGGATGGAATAAAAATAATCTTTAAATGTAAAAGATTAAATTTAAACGAATCTTAGGATTTTTCCGTGGTCTCCAGTTGGAATAAAGATAATAGATTTTGAACGGCATTGGTTAATCCCACACCTAGGGAAAAATCACGTATTCACACAAGCCTGCGTTTAGATTTGAATATGGCACGTATTATTATAGCTACTGCTGATTCGACTGGTCTCAAGTCCTAAAGCAGTGACGACGCATGCGTAAAATAGTAAACTTGGTGCATAATTTGAAATAGAACACTTTCTTAACACCGTGGAATCATATATAAGTTGATATGATTCTTGGAAAAACTTTTCATTTAAAAACAGACTTACTTCGTATCGCTAAACCAAATTGAGACTTCGGATGTATTTAAAATATGCATTAATAAAAATTGCATTACGAAATGAAATATATTTTCAAAGTATAAGATTTAGTCTTAAAATAGATAATGAGTTTATTATTGAGGTATTATTGGGGATCGGTTATTAAAGCTTTACATATTGCTAGCTTTGCGACTGTTGGGATTGTTTTTCATATCTTCAAAAATCTTAAATTCAGTCAATTGCTACCGTCTTGAAAATACCTATTTCCAACTGCATAAGCTTCTTTCGATTTTTATCATTCACATCAAAATATTTGGCAAAAAATTGTCAATTACGGTGAAATTTGACAAAATTTTAAAAAAATTGTACCGACGATGACAATGAAAAAAAAGCCATAATAAATCAGGTAAAATGCAAAGAGAAAGACATGAGCGCGCGCAATTTACCTCCCTTCTTCGCTTGCCAAGAGCCATAAAAAATGACCGAGGAACGAAGTTATCAGAAATCGCTCACCATAATGAGTTCCAACTAAAAACTGACCATAGTCCTCCGATGTCTGTTAAGCAGGCACATGAGCAGGAGATATGAGCGAACTGGTTCACGCTCCGCCCACGTGGCCGTAGAAGCAAGCTCTGCCGTTTAACTCCTCTCTTTTCGATTCTTCGCTCAACATGTTAAGGATATGTTGCTAATTTTTAAAACGACTTTGTTTCATGTAATGAATACCCAATCAATAACAATATTAAAGTCATCATTTATTAAAACCATAAACTTTTGACGAATATACTTGCAGAAAAAGATCGTGATCCTAAAATAATAACAAAATTATGGGACGATACAATCGATGACAGATGGATTCTATCTCCTTTTTGACAGGAGAATACGATTACATGTCTTTCGGACACGTCAAATCGAGAGAATATTTCCGTAAGATCCGCTTATAGATATTTTTATCGGAGAGACCCTAGAGCTTAAAAAAACGTGATAGTGGAACTCTTCAGTTGACAGGAAGCATCCATAACCTCCGATCAGTTTCATTAGTTTAACGTGTTTCGGCGCTCGTAATTTCCGATTATCGTCGGGAAACATCTTGCCCTCGGTAGGGGTTTGATTGCGGACGGCTTTTTGGTCATGTTCTTCCTTACCTCTTGGGCGCCTCTTCGGGCACAGCGGCGACCGCTTCTTTTTCTTCCTCACCTTGGGCCGCAGTAGCCAGGGCAATGACCACCAGGACTCCCAAAAAGAGCGTTGAACGCAGCGAGCTAGCCATCTTCTTGACCTGCCAAAGGAGGAGAATAAGAATGCTTGGGTGGAGTGGCGAAAATAAAAGGACAACGCCTTACTTGCGGGGCATGAACTTGTTTTTTGTGGATCCCGCTTTGGGAAGAAGATTTGGAGATTGCCGTGGTTCATGCGCTAAAGGTCATTTGAATTCTTTACCGTACTCTAGGACGACGGGAGAGGGGGGAATGAGCTGGTTGGCCCAGAGCCAAAGGCCCAGGTTGCAGAGGCCCGACTGAGTGTGATATGCCTTGGTTATTCTTTCTAGGATCTGCGATGATTGTTTACTCGACCGCTCTCGCAGAGAGAGAGAGAGAGAGAGGCTAGACTAGAACTCCCCCGGATCCGTATCGGCTTTTGTCGTCTCTTATAATTGTACATGTGGTCTAAGATCTCTACACAAAATCAACGAACTTAGATACATTTGATAAACGAAGTATGCGATTATCCCGTTATAGAAGTGGAAGATATAATGGCGTGGGAAGGAGTCCTCCAGAACCGGTATCCATAATACCAACCATTTATGGACAGGTAGTATTACGTTTCAATTTCTCTAAGGTAATGAAAAGGGAACAATAACTTAAGTTGGCATAAAAATTTTGCATGGGAAACTAAAACCTATGTGAATTTCTAATTTTTTCATCCACAGCGTAACCTTGCGAATTTTTAGCCCCCTTTGAAATTTCGGTATCTAATATGTTATTTAGTGAAACAGAGACTAAAAAATCCATAATTATGTGTTTCTAATGCTGATCCATCTTGTTCAATGACAGTTTAGTTACCATGCTAGTGACCATGTTCAGATTAGAAGGTACCATTCGGGCCTGAAGTTGACTAGAATGCCGGTTATACTGCCTTGCAGCCCTTAAGGGTCAACTCGGGAGGAACCCGAAAGGTATGTGCCATTTTTGCATCGCGCGGAATCCCACATAGCTATTGAGAGAGTAATTATATTGGCCCATAAACAGATCAAACTAATGGATAAAATTCTTTTATTTTCTAATTTTAACTTTGGTACATTCACCGTTTTCTGTCTATGGTTGTTAATCTTTCTTTCATAAATTAATTGCTTTTTTCTCCCAAAGCTCGATGGGTCGCTATTCGCCGTGGAAGCACGGGTTTCTGTTTCATTCTATCATAGTTCGCCTCCGTCATAATAATAAAACAAACACCCAAAACAAAATATTTACAGTGTTTCAATGATATCTAATCAATTATGTCAATGGTTTCCTTTGAATGGATTGCTGTCAACGATGTCGTTATCTGTTTCACCTCTTCCGTCATGGGTTGGACGGACAAGGGAGGCACCTGAGTCTCACACTGCCTAATTTCACTGTGAAATGGCGGAAAACCTTTATGAGTAATTTTTAAACGAATTCTTTTTAAATTGAAATAATATTACGTTTTCTAGACAACTTTCTTTGAGGATTAGATAAGGTCCATGGTTAGAAAAACGATTTACATCATAATGAGTTGTCCTTAGGCTTTACTACTGTATACTTTGCTTCGTGGTTTTATCGCTTAGTCTGACCTGCCGTTGCCGAAGAAGGCTAATGGACCAGGTGGGTTCAAGTTCTCAGATCTCCTAATTTTTTCTGACAGACCACGTAAACCAGAAAGTTGAAACTTATGTTACTTCGTAGTCTCCCTGAAGACGTGCGTATTTCTTTTCAACGTCAATACCACCATTTGATGGCCACCAAGAACTCTTCTGTACGGATTCCTTTTGCCCTCTGTAAAAACCGGCTGGTTCGTGGCAGTGGCTACAAAAGGTTCGTTGACACGAGGCTTTTGGTCTTCTTTGAACGTCGAACTCACGGACGCACACTATACCCGTCCGAAATGCTCTCGCTGCATGTCTCACTGAATTTATAATGAATTTCGTTTTGGGTGTGAAAAGTTGAGAAAACGGATGAACACGCTGTTCTCGTACGTTAAATGACGCAAATTTGAGTGTTGACGACGCTTCTTACTCTAGCGGTAACCATACGAACTCTGTGCACCAAACGGTGCAACCATTTTTGCCTTGCATTCTTTAAGAGTCCCCGTGAGTTTCAAGCTCAACTTACACCTTCAATTCTAATCACAATCCCGGATAAAAATTGGGTGACCTTAGAATTTCGATGCATTTCGTTGTGACGAAATCTCCGGGAATATTGTAAAATATTTCCCTCTTTTTAAGCGCTGTGTTCTACGTAATGTATCGATCCAAAATTAAAAACGCCCCTATTGCTCAAATTAATTTGGCTGCTTCGTAAATGCCTACGAGTAGAGGCATTTGTATACTTAGTACCATTGTGTGACTGGAAATTGTAACAGTTGCTCACAAAAATTAAGCAGAGAAAATCACCTAAGACACGTTTTTCACTGATAGTCAGAAAAGTTACGGCACATCATTTGGTCGATTACGGCCTCCGTTTGAATTTAAAAATATCTGAATTTGCGTTACTGAAAAATATAAACGTTTCGAATTAAGATGGGTTGGTGTTATTATTCTAATTTCCTCATTTTTATTAAACTTATTTCTTTTATTTGTAACTAATTAAATCTCATTCTATTGATAAAAATTAGTAGCCAGAATCAAAAAATGTTAGGTGCCTGTAATTACCCAGTGCATAGGTGAGAGAGAGAGAGCTGACGATTTGTAAGACTTAAAAGGATCCAAAGTACAATAATTTGATATAAAAATGGTTCAGTTCTTCGAGCATAGCATTTTACTTTAAAAAAACTATTTTTTCATTTATATGTCAAGTACAGTCCATTTGAGGTTTATCGGGAAAGAGTATCGTGAGTCTAAGCCATCACCTTCTGTAGTTGTCAATTATGCAATTTCGCCTTTAACAATAAAAACTAAACAGGACGAAGTATATTGACCAAGCTTTAAATGAGTTTTTTCACTTAATTAAAAACGTTCCTGCGGAGTACATTCTCCTTTCAATTTTCACAAATATGCCATTGTTTAGCCTGGTAAGAACCTGCCATCGATCAAAGAAGGCATAAAAAATCATCGGACGTGATGAAAATAGCTTAATATTTTTTTTTAGGAGAAACACGAAATCACACTTCGGGGCTCTCAGCAGTGGAAACGTCATCGTTTTCCCATTGTTGCCTCCCTCTCTCTCTTTCTCTCTTCGATTGATTTCCCAAGTGAGCGAGTCCAAAGAACCCCCATGAAGTGGTCTTGACCCTCAACCTAAAAATCAAGAGGCCTAAAAGGTAGAAAAACACTCAAACGAACGGGAAACTTTTGCCTAAAACTTTGTTGGAGAAAATCCTCCTTGAAATCCGATTCCTAAAAATGTCGTTCACTCTTTTAAAGGGACGAATGTCACAGAACCGAAACTTGGTTGGGTCAATTCTTATTCGACGGGAAGATCGTGAGGATTGAAAGAAATATTTTGAAGTCATGAAGAGAAATAGACTGACGAGTTGGTACGAAATTAGTAGACTTTGAGACAGTGGTTTCTGTAATGATATTTGGATAATACTTCATGCATACTTTGACGATTGTTTTAGAATTCCCCCAGAATGATTATTTTAATGAGGAATGGTCACCATTTACATTGACACCGTGAATATTCAATCAGGTAACTTTCAAATAGAATAGATTTGAAATTATTTTGTTCTAAAAAACGACTGATACGAGTACAACGCCTTCCAAAAATACTTGACTTTATTCCAATCAAATTGATTAACATCTAGGATAACACGTTTCATGTATTGGGGGAATCAATATAATGACAAGTGCATGACCTTCAGTAATAATGATAAAAACGTTCTGCTATCAAATTTGCCTTTGTTCGCTGGAAAATATATATGTCGTTTTAGAAATTAGTTACCTTATTTTAGGTCTACAATGATTCCACATAAGTCAGCGTGATACCTTAAAATCCGTGAATTGAATTTATCATCCTAAGAATAGCACTTTCTCCTTTAAAATTAGATTTAATCACCATCGGGTAGCGTGCTGGATGCCATTAATGTAATCTGTTGATAAGTTTGAATTTTAGTCATCGACCCATTAGATTGAGCGATATTCGCCTCTTAATATAATTTTTCAAGCACGTTGTGGACCCACTTTATATTAAAATTAAGCCATCCACATTATTTTATGGAAAAGCTCTTCACATTTCCTTGATTATCCACTAATTGGGAATTAGACTCTACCAAGATCATTTAATATCTTAAAAACAACGTAAAAAATGAGTTCTGGTAACACAGAACTCCATTCTCGTATTTCCTAGTTCCTAAGTAAATGAAATGAATTTAAGAACTGTGTAGTTTACTCCGTGGTCGCTTCTTGTATTCGAAGGAAATTTCATTTTTTAACATTAAGTACCATGTAGCATAAACTAAAGAAGTTATGTACCGCCACCTTACTTCATGGTCGTAAACTACACTTGGAAACCTTTCAGTGATTTCAGATAAAATTGTGATACTTAATGAAGAAGGATCATGAGTAATTGAGTACTAATCAAAACGAATCGGCACAAACTTTGCATTGAATTTCTTACATTTTTAATGCAAGTCAATGATCAAGCTATGATCCGAACTAATTCCTGACGCCAGGTTGCCCTCTCAGCTTCGGATGGCAATAGCAACCGAACTCGCGGGCATCTTTTAGTCAATTCCGGTCTTAACGTGCGTATTTCCCCCATTGGTTGCTGTAATTATTTCCAGTCGTCACAGCCGATCAGAAGTGAGTATCAAGGAAGCCATTTGCTGTTCCGGTGCCCTCCGTCGGTCTGCCGAACAAATTTGGAGTTTAATGGCTTCGTCTCCACACCGGATGAAAATTACGAAGAAGCGATCCCATTCTGAACTTAATTATTCAAAGTGCTCGTCTCGTATATCGTCGGTGTATCTCATGCCATGCATGTGCGAAGGAGCCTCTCTCATCCGAAGACGTGAATATTTTATAAGTATGGTCACGCGTTTTTTTTCCGTTTACAGCTTTGCACAAGTCACTCAATCATTAAGAGTGAGCGTCACTTCCCAAACCCTGTGATGCGCACGAGAAAAACTGCTTTCCCCCGAAGGAACCTGGTTATTTGTTTCTGAATTCGGTGAACACTTCATATCACTTATGTTTGAATTTTCAATTTAAGTAAATTTGAAGAATAAAATTTTAATGTCCTAATTGAATAATCGAATGAAATTAATAGCATTAATTTATTGACACTTCAAATACCAATCGCGAAGTTTTTTTACATTATACTAAACGATATATGAAAGATAAAATTTTAATTTCATAATTGAATTATCAAATAATATCGATAACAATAATTCATTGACTCTTAACATAGCAATCGCGAAGTTTTTTTTAAATAAATAAACGAAATAAGATAATTGTAAATAATCAAATGAAAATATTACAAAATACTCAATTAATAGAGGCTGACAACATGCAAGTAATGAGTATTGCTTCAATTAATTACCGTAGTTAGCAGATTGTTTTTCAATTTTTTTAGTCAGCGCCTACCCTGCCTTTCCCCCTGCCACACACCTTTTTGGTGGCTCGCAGGGTACTTATGTAGATGTAGATGTACCCTCTAGTGCTCGTAGCGCACACACCCGGAAAAATATATCAGTAAGTCTAATTAGTAAAGTCACCATAAGCCATAAATAATTATTATGAATAAAATTGAACTCCTTTTGTTATTATGAAATCAGGGGAAATTTTACCAGCATTTAGATTTGAGGAATAATTTTGAATTAAATCACATAAATAGTTATTTATTGTCTCTAAATAGTAAAAAAATACTTATTAATATTGTTTCTATATTTTCAAGGCAAAATAAATAATGTATTGGAAAATTAAAAAAAAAGAACAAAATGAAACTAAGTAAGAACGATTTCCATTTAGAAATATTTGCAGAGGTGTTCTACTCCGAATAATTTTTCATTTTCTGATTAATATCGCGGTAGTCCAGGAGTGGAGCGTTGTACTACTGACCGGAAGGCTCGGGTTCGATTCCCGGGAAAGCCTATCTGGGCGCCTGCAGCTCCACTCAAGCTGTGTGATTTTTCGGGTACCAGATCTTCCTGGGAAACCTTAACCGGTACAGGGAAAGGAGCTGCCCCCCCTACCCTGATGTTTGAATTTCATACACACGCCGTCGGGTTAAGTACTGGATGAACTCCATCATCACCTACCAAATCGACCTTCGGGTTGATTACTGTGTTTATGTTTTTTTATGTATAATATATTCGTATCTTGCTGAATCCAAATTAGAATGACAACTGCATGTGCTAAAGCAATTTTACTCTACCTAAATGTTTTTTTTCGATAATATTCATACATAAACATCGTTGGATGGATATTTGGATAGTTAGGGGCCTGTAAATTCTCGTCGTAAAAATGTACTCAATCAGTTGATGTTCATGCCGATGAAGGGAGGGTGGTATTTTGGGAAGTTCAAAGTCTAACGAATACTTATTTTTCTGATCATCTAAAACGGAATCGATATTTTCGTCGTGGTTTTCAGTTACCGTGACGAAATTCTTCCACAAGAATTCTCATCGAATTCCTGACCTAGGGCAGCGTAATACTCGTTATTTTGAAAAATGCTCTTTTTAAGAGTGTCCATGGAACAAGAACGGTATCCCTATTGAGGAACGTAATGTCGCCGGCAATGTTGGAAATGCCACCTACCTTTCTCCGTGGACTTGCGTGTGCAGATGAAGTGGAGCGAGCGGGTGGATGCAATTCTTGCTGTCTATCGGCTCGCGGCCGACTGCTGAGTGAGAGGATGTAGGCGGAGCTCGTCCGTTTTATCAAAGCAGGCGAGAGGAAAGCGACGGCCAGCCAACCGCAACCCCCACGAAAGGTAGTAGGCGCCCAAGCAATGGGCTGTGACGTCACCACTGGTGAGGGGTGGGGACACCGCGCGCGCGCTCGGTCGTTGTCAAGATGCGATGTTTTCCTTCCATCGAGAGTGTGTGGACATCTTTAGAAAACGATTTATTTGAAAAAACCCTGGAGTTGATGGTACTTTTACTGTTCAAATGAATGTGATAATATTTGGAGTAGCCGCGAATATATAAACTCGCTCAACGACGATTGACGTGCATATTGAAAGGGTAGGTTTATAAAAGATACAATCCATACAATTCAAAATATTTCATCCCAAAATCGTGTATCCACAGTAATGATTTTTAAAATGCCTGAACCATGTTACATCTTTTCCACCCCCTCGGTGTTTCAGCCGGAGCATTTATTATGCCATGCTTGAATATGTTTGTAAGTGGTACGGCCATCCTTACAAGAAATACATCGATATTTATTCCTGGTGGATGAAGAGAAAAGTAGTCGTGATTCCAAACCACCACTAAGGCGACGAACGTAATCAGAGAAAAGTAGGATACGTAGCTTTATGGAAGAAACAGTCAATAACTTTTTATAAAAATTCGTGAAGTTAAAGTAAGTGGTTTTATAATTTACCTGATGTATCACACATTTCTTGTATTTTCCTCCTGCACGGCGCCGTGTAGTTTATATATTTATGAAAGGCTATGTTTGAATGACTACAGAAAAATTTTAGCCGCATCAACAACAAGAAAATTACGTAGTAGTTAAAATATATGAGAGGTACAAGCGAGGTTTAAACGCACTTCAATTTAAACAGTCCCCCAGTATCACCCACGGTGAGCACAAGATTTGATGCTTTTAAGCTGCTAACGGGATGGAAGATTAACGCAGGGAATTTCGAAAGAGGCTCTTTAGAAGAATGCTAGTACCACTCAACAGTCCTCATTGGTTCCCAAGCGTAGTGGACCTTACCTTTCTGGAGTTAGGTTAGCCAACCAGACTAATCCTCCTGTCTGCCTCGCATTCACTTGGCTCGCCCGTGCCATTTGCCATAGACTTCTGTCTGCGACTATTCCATAGAAAGCCCTTGGCCTCACATCCCCTCCAATGATCTGGGAGCGGACCATCCCTCCAATATATTCGTTTTTAAGATCGAATAGGTGGGTTGTCAAAGGCCATTCACTACCCGCCAATTAAGTTGGCCATTTAATTGCCATTGACAACCCACCTATCTGATCTTATTTCCAGCCATACATATTTTAGCCATACACCGAAGTCCCATTCATATATATATTCGTTCCTGTTCGCAAGGTCACCTTCAAGCCAGTTCGTCGAACCGTGGCGCCCAGATGGTGATTAAAAAAATATAAAGACGGCGAAAAATATATCTACTTCCCTGTCGAAAGATAACTTTTCTTGATGTGCTCAGGTGCTTGGTCCCACGAAGATTCAAATTAAAAATCGTAAACATGGGATGTAACCTTGAAAACTCATACATTTTAAATTCCATGGACCTGAAAATGGATGCTCTTAAGAGAGGTTTTTGTCGTCCGAATGTGAAGAGACTTCATCAAGCTGCAAAAAAAAATAAGCTAACTTTTTGCTTAGCGGGGTTAAATCCTCGGAGGAGACGTGCAAATATACACCACTGCTGTGAAGCCGAAATTGCCCTTCCTTTCGACGTGATTCACCCCGAGAAGCATGCGGATGTGGCGATTGATTCTTTTAGCTCCCTTTACATGCTGGGATTTTTAAGCCGTCCTTTCAAATGCTTGTTATCTCCTCCTCATTTCGCTATCGGGGCAACTCCCTTGGGCGACACCCACCCGGAAGTGCTGATTTAGTATATAGGTGCCCGCCGCGAAAATTATGTGGACAGTTTATCTGGGCTATCTTTGGGACCCGGGGCAATTATCCCGAGGAGAAATGAGAGAATTAAATTATGCGATGAGGAGACGCTGCATTGAGAAGCGATGGGAGACCTAAATGGATTATCCTGCATCCATCCAACCCTCGTGAAAATTAGGTGGTAAGAGAATGTAGATGGGAGAAAATCAGCGTTTTTTTCGGTTGCTCGGAAGAACTTCGGTAAAAGCTCCTAATGCTCCCCACTATAGTATGTACGCATAACAATAATTTCCAAAACCGGCCGTTAATTATGTATGATATCACTACCATCTGATTTTAATTAATGCGTGCTTAATTGACTTTTTAAATTATTCAACCATCCCTTATGAATAAATGTAAGTTTAATTTTAAATTAAGGAAACTAAAATCAAGAGGAACCAATGGAAATGGGGATTAATTGGGACTTGGGTTAGATAAAATTCTACAACTCGCACACTTATGAATTAAAAATTATGATCAGTCACCGAGAATTTTGCTAAGCGTTATAATTACATTCTCGTCATGAATAGTTTAAGAGGGAGGAAAAAAATATGCGTCGAGTTTTGAGGAGTAAACATTTTACCGCAAAAGTAATTCCGCTCCTCTATTTTCCAACATGAAAGCATTCTTGGTGTTCATTAGGATTGAAAACGACGAGTAAATTTAACTGCGGAACATCCAAGGCCTGTAGGTTTACCCAGTGGAAAGCGCTTAGCCGTATTTCCAAAGCGTCGCTAGTGCCATGCTCCATAGGTAAACGAACGCACTTAATGTTGAGACTCATGTTGCTGTCTTCTAAGCTATTTTTCCGATGGAAGCCGATTACTTCAGGGTAGAGAAACCGAGACCTCAACATAACACCAATCTGTGGCTCAATTTCAAAATGACTCTCACGTTCCCACTTAGTCATGTTAGAAATTCGTCTCGACTCTCCCATCATCAATGCAAATTTTTTTTCGTAACCGTCGTGGACATAGATTTTCGAAAACTATTACCCTCTCACGTCAAAGTCAGGACTTAGGATCTGGGAAGAGGGTTTGGAAACATTTGATCGGACGATAGAAACTCGAGGAGACCATTTTTATATTTCGTTCTCTCGTGGTCACTGCAATACGACCAAAATTAACGATTTGTTAAAAACTAAAAAAAAAGGTTTGCTCAACTGGGTGCTTGGCCCAATTGACCCTTCCCCTCCCATGGCTACTCTTGGATTGCGATTGCTGTAATGGTCACCTCGCTTTATTTTACACGGCGCGTGGATGCGGTGGAGAAGAAATACGTGACAATATTACTAATTCTCCAAGTCGAAAGGCCCTAGGGAGTCCGCGAAAGTATGCCACCCCATGATATAAACGTTAGGTTGTGTTTGTTTTAGTATTTATGCTGTACATCCAAGGCAGATTAAAAACTCTGTCCGAATTATTGTTAAAAAAATATAGGCCCTTAAATACTCACATTTCTTGAGTAACTCACGATGAACAATTGCTGACGTGAGTAGCTACATTTTATTTAAAAAAAATGAAATATCCCAACTTTTGCGGTGTTTTTGATAAATTCACTTGCTGACCTTCCATCTTTGTATTGAGATGGTAAATCGTGAAGCGCTGGGGAAGAAGGAAAGCAAAATATCTAGGTCGATTGAAATCGCCGTGGGACACAATGAACTGATTTCTCAATAGCTTTCTACCGTCGTTATTTACGGAGTTTGCGCATCTTTGGAAGGACGCTGTTAGAGTGCCGCGCACATGCAAATGGGTCCTTTAAGACATTACAATATCCCCTCTTTTCTTCATGCTTTGAGAGCGATCCTTTTTGGGACTTTTCTGTCATTACACTAGATGAAAAGTGCGCGGACGGCATGCCATTGTCTATTCTCCCACCGCCCCCTTCTCTTCCTATAACTGTTTCAACGACTTTCACAGCCTATCACAGCTACTTCGTCCGACATTTTAATCCAATGTATGTCGCCGATACCTGATAGCCTGTGAACAACTTTCATGCGATTAGTTGCGCCGGAAATGTTGACAGGAAATCCGCACAATGTCTTGCGTCTTGGAACATCAATGACACCAAATCATGGGACACACATATCTTCGTGTGTGCGGGGTTAAAGGGATAAGGGGTGAAAAAAATTCAGGACTAATCAAGGAGGAATGAGGGTGACCAGTAATAATGGGTCACCAAAAATACTCAGACTAAGGGGCGCCGTAATCGTGGGCATCCTTGTTGTGTCAGCGCCAAAACTCTTGGATTTCCATTACGTATAATAAATATTTGTTTGTCCTGATATCTACTGTTTCAGTCAATTTGTAGTATTTTCCACTCATGACTGTGTTTGAAGGAATTAATGCTGTCAATTTCTAAAAACAGTAGGAGTAAAATATTGTTAAATTACTATTTTAGTGGTCTACCGTTTAAGTTAGATCTTGGACAAACACAGTCTGAACGCTGCAATATTTATTAGCCTCGCCTAACAAGAAACAAGCTGAAAATACATTAAACCTTTCTGAAAATTAGAATACTTCCACCTCCCTTCATTCAGTCTAACATGCCTATCCTTTTCCTACTCTTACCTCGCCTTCCTAATGTTCTCCACTCTATCACAGTCATCAACAATACATCCCTAACTAAAATGCTCAGCATCCACGTATCCTCTCTCCTTTGAATTTCTCCCAAAAACAATTTCTCCACTCCCACCATACCTAGTTCTTCTTCGCTTGTTTTCCTTTCCGTCCATTTCGCTCATTCCATCCTTCCCCACTAATACGTCTCGAAAGCCTCCAATCTATGCCTATCATCTTGCTTCAACGACCACGTTTCTGAGTTATGAAATACCATGCTCCATATCCAAGTTTTGACTCTTTTCTTAACATAATAAGGAGAGTCGTCGTCAACGGAATTCTTCTTCTGATGTCGCTGCTACTGTGTCAATTTTGGTTTAAAACACTTCCAAGATATGTAAACTGTCCCATCTGCTCTAGTTTATGACCTTCCATTTTAACGCTTAACTTTGTCTGACTTTCACGATAAAACTCACAATATTTGTTTTGCTTACATTGTTTCTCATCCAATAGCATTTTTAGTACCCTACAACCAACCGCTAGGGTGTGTGGCAGGGAGTGAATACACACCAGGTTAATTTTGACCCGAATATGAATATTTTTATCTCTACCGTGATCGGGAAACTTTATTCTGATCCCTTATCGTTCGTGGACAAAAATGACATATTAACTCTACATTTACTCTACATTTGATCTCTCTAATTTTATTAACATGATTGACTCCTACCAAAGAACGATGGGGATAATAATACAGTTTCAGCATCATTGCTAAAGAGACATTTTTCTGATACTTCTTCTCTTCCGATGCAAGAGATTTAATCTGTAATTTAACTTACGCCCCATGAGTGAATCCCCGCCTAGCTCCTCTAACGAGGAGCTAGATTTGTAAAACGTTGCTATGATAAACTAGTAGCATATCCAAAATATTAGAGTAGCCAGGTTGGGAATCACTCACGGAGCGAAGGTTAAATTACAGATCGAAGCTCTTGCATATATTGGAAGGGCGTTTCCTTAGTGCTGATGTTACAAATGTATTATTACCCCGATCGTACTACGGTAGGAGAGATCATGCCAATCAAATTAGTGAGATTAAGTGTTTACCAGATAGATTTTAGATGTTATTTGTTCCACGAACAATAAGGGATTATAATAATATTATCCGACCGCGGTAGGGTTGTTAAGGTAAAAATTAGTCTGGTGTGTATTCACCCCCTACCAAACATCCTAGCTGTAGCTTTCAGGGTACATAAATAAATAAATAGTTTTGATACGCTACTCAGTTTTTCATAACAGCATTTTACAAATCTAGCTTCTCTGCGTTGCACGCGATCCAATTCGGCAATCAATCCAATTCGTGAGGATCCCATATACTTGCAGCATATTCTAAATGAGGCATATCGAGCGAAATATAGCATTTCTATTCAACTTTTTCATCACATTTACCCAGTACTCTTCCAATAAATCCTATTTTTTTGTTAGCTTGTTCACATATTCCTTGTAAGTGGAATGTTGAAGAAGGTAATCGAGGGGAGAATGTTGGGCAAGCGAGGAAAGGGCAGGAACAGGATAGGGATGTTGGACGGGATGAAGGGAGGGAACAAGTACACTGAGATAAAGAGGGACCTGATGTAGAGTAGGTTGCTGGATTGGGTTTATTTTGGAGTTACAAAATATTTATTTGATATTTGCGTCCATCCAAAAACCTACCTTAACCGGTAGATTACCTAATAATAAATAATGTTTCACTCAGGAGAGGCCGTGAGTGAGGTTCACGTATTTAATTGAGTCAACGCATTCCATTTCGGTGTTCCTGATGCAGTAGGCGTTCGGGCGGGAATTACTCTTTTTCCAAAAATTTATCACCACGCATTTTATAAGTTTAATTCTAATTTCCAAGCGTTGCATATCACTTAGGTCTTCTGATTCCTGGTAGCGCAATCTCTTTCCTGTGCAATACACCCAGTTGAGCCTTCCTCTGTAAACTCTCCATATCCTCCTCTTCCGCCACGCTTCTTTCGAGATATTAATTATAATAGAGTTCTCCAGGAAATTTGGTTTAATCAAAGCAGACACATGGTTTAAACCCCACAGTAAATTGAAATATGCGTGAAAAATGCCCGGGATTTCAGTTGATAATAATCGGGCTATAGTATGAACAGGCACAGATTTAGCAACGTAATTGCCATTTTCTCCGTTTCTTCATCCATGTGTTTACTTGTCGTAATTTAGACCTGACTAATGAGCAATTGTTTTGGTTCAGCTTTTACCTCTTCTTATAATATTTTATCACTCGCCTGCTAAATATTTTTTTCTTCTTCCTACCTTTTAGTTCAATACTAGTACAACCCCTCGCTGACTCTCTTCCCTCCGCTGTTTTACTCTCTATTGCTAATATAATCTCCAATATCATTCCACCCAAACTTGCCCAGCCCTAAAATATTTTCTATCTCCATCTCTCTTTATATTTTATAATTTCCCGGTTCTCAACATCGTCTTAATATCCCAGTTCTCTAAAAATTGGTTTGGTCCTCCTCTGTCCCTTCTTTTATGCTGCTGCTATCAATTCTGCTTTGCAAAGCCATCTTGTGATGAAGATTGCGGATGCCTTGTTTCTCCCGATATCGGGCACAACAAGCAAAGTGGGCCGAGTCCCGTAGCTCCCAGACCTCATTTTCACAACTGGGTCCATCATAAACTCGTGAAATTAATCATTGAGGTAGTTTCCCGTTGCCTTCCTCAATAGCGTTTTAAAAGTGATACCATCACTGTAAAGGCTGCTCCACTGGGGCCAAGGCACCTCTGAACCAGCCTCACTGAGGAACCTGCGCAGGCTTCCTTGCGTCCGGCTTCCCTCTAACTGGAATGGCCCTACCAGTAGCAATTGTAATTCCCCCGCCAGCGGAATCCTGGGGGTCTTCAGAACACAAAAACCCTTCAACAGCGTCGTTGTAGCCGATGGAGAGAGGAAGAAAGCATAAGTTTAGCAAATATAGGTAGGAGATTTGTTTTACAATTAGAACCCCTACATAGCCATATTTTATTTGAATGGAAAGTCAATTCCGCCAAATATATGGACGTTTGTTTTTCAGATTGAAAATGGATATTTAACGCAATGTGTGAGTTCTCCATATGGTATCTCCTACTAACGCGTGGTTGGTGTATTTTTAGTACTTGTCCAGTGAAATGATTTTATTAAAATTTTTCCTTATGACTACTGATGCCCCTCATTCAAAATACCTACTTAGGTAAGTAATCATTACAAATGCCAACATAGCCTATAATTTCAGCTTCGATCATGCTTAATCTATTATCTTGTAAAATAAAGTCTTTTTATTTCAATAAAACACTTTCCAAACTCTTCAATATAACTGCAGTGCGAGGGAACAATAGAATTGCCAGTTGAAAATTATAGTACAGGTAAAACTCAATGGCACAATTAAATTTGGCATTAATTATGGTTATGAGCTCGAAATTCGAAAAATTAGAGTAATATGCTTTACCAGATGAGAAATTTACGTTTCAGTTAGCAAGTGAGATAATTTTTGGCGTTATTAAAAGACTGCCTGTGGACAACTGTCGTCCAAAATAATGTTTGGCTTCACCGAGTCCAGAAAATGATGAATTCGGCGCAAAACTCATTTACATAAATAAATTATGCATTTGTAAAAATAGCAAAGGAAGGTCATAAAAGGATATCTAAAAGGGAAACGCTCTTACTTCTAGCTCATCATGCCCTCATTTCCTCGATCCTTCTGGTTACTAGGAATCCAGTTTTCTTTCTTCTAGATTATCCTCCTACTTCGGTGTCTTCCACTACCATGAATTTGCTTCTTAATAATCATATGATTTTATTACATTTTTTAAGTTTTACCAGTAAATTCTTGGTTAAACCCAACATGATTATGGAAAAAGCATGTTCGCAAACCCTCCAAATGTGATCAAACCGCCGCGCGTAATTCAATTGTTATAAGTTGTTCCAGGTGTTTCCGATTGAAATTTCCTTCGATGTGCGTGTGGTGTTGATAAGTATTGATACGACCAATTTCAACGCGTAAAAAAGAGTTCTTATATCTTTCAGCATAAACGAAAAGATGGAAAACGCGACTCTTGTAGAACTAGTTCCGGAAAGAAATTTATTAGACCCCAATTTTGCTGGTTACAAGCTATCTTTGGACCCTATACCATTGTATATAAGCAACTCACCATCAAGTAAGTAAATAAATTTAAATTTGTCGGTCCTTCTTGGCGAAATAATAGTCTCTCATCGTCTCTTGCAGAAGTAGACCATGTCCTCCGGAGTGAAGAACAGTATTCTTTGCAGCATGTTAAATTGTTTGGACTACATAATCATTTATTCTACGATCCATGGAGTTTGAATGACGTTTACTTCGTCGACGAAAAGTGGATGGTGCAGCGGAATGTACTAAATCGAGAAGTAAGTTAACCTGGTTTTCTGATTTCTTTTAGTGTATCCACAGAGTTTAGCTACGATGACATTACGAAATATTCCATCTTTAATAAGATATTTCTCTTTTATGTTCCTCTTGGTGAAGACGGGAAGACTTAAAGGTTTGACCGAAGTTTGGGAAATTCCTAGTAACCACGTGAGGCGCCCAGGTCATTATAATCCATCAGCATCATTTCCAGGACTTGATTTAGTGCTTCTTTCTGACGGAGCCGGTACTTTGCATTTGGTGAAGTCAGGTGGTCGTCAAACGGCGAATGATTGCAGCAAGTGGCAGGTATTATTTCCATCGCATCCAAAGGCCATGCTGGCCCTTAAGACCAAGTAAATGCGGTATCTTTCAAATCTTGTCGTTTATCTTCATTTCCATTTTGCTATGCGGATGACATATATTACCGTTGTTTAAATTCCGTTGAAGTATTCAAACATTATTGCCACGATGGGATCATATGGATAAAATGTATGTGTTAGGGAATTTTTACGTGTTATTATTTGGACTAAATGGGATAATCTTCGCATGCTCCGGGAAGATTTGCCATTGTTTATTCTCCACTATTCTGCTGATTTATATACCATCTGCTGATGAATGACAGTCAAATGTTTGTGAACTCCACTTAGTGTGGTTTATTTTGACATTGTTTTCAAATCAAATGAGTAGGTCAATATTTGGGTTTAAATAATGTTGAAATAGATTAGTGAAAACAAGGGGAAAGTATGCAGACTACGTAGTGTTATCAAACCTTGTATTCTTGGAAACGGAAAAAAATGATGCCCTTTGAAAACTGAATTCAGAAAGTAAAATCCGGTATTAAGGATAATTAATCATTTTTCTTGCAGCCCGAGGAGTTTCATTGTTTCTATGCCCCTAGAAATACTTATGTAGTAATGCCTTAGGATCCCCATCATAACTTTGGTCGAAGTATTTTAATTTTGCTCCTAGGTCAGTGGAGTCCAAGCCTAGTCACCATGGTGTAAGGACACAAAAAACCTGATGATGTCATTGTTTAGGGCTTACAAATAAACCCAGGATGTCTCATAGTGGCATGCCAAAAAAATGGATAAAAGTTCTGAATTATGAAATATTCCCTTTGAATTTTGGTTACTTGCTACTAGTAAGTAATAATACCTTTTACTAGAGGATTCAGAATTTCTGAAAATTTTAAGATCATCTTCTACCCTCCATTTGTAATCAGCGACATACAGTGGGGCAAGTAGAGAATTTGATCTACAGGTGGGTGTCAGGCAGCTGACTTGAGTGCTGTCATAATGGCTCCATTTTGTTTTGTGTATAAACTGAGTAAAAACCAAAATCCTTTTTGCATCCGCTTGATATTAAGTTAAAAACAAGAAATAGACTACTTATAATATTGTTTCCGCCTATATGTATTGTTCAACCCATGGAGGTTTGAGTGAATCTCTGTTGCATTAATTTTTTAACAATAATTTTTGTATCTCATGATTGGTGACAGAAATACTATGTTGATAGGAGTTTGTTTTTTTTTGGCTTCAAATTTGTTTTACATACCTGCTTGACATGTTAGTCCAGGAAATAATGTACTCTATGGTTGTGCACTTTATGTACTGTCTAGGAGCCAGGTTCAATTCCTGATGACTGTGGACAATCCCAGGTTCTCCCAATCTTTGTGATTTTTAGGCACCAGATCTTGAGAAACCACAGGCAAGGGAATAGCCTCCCCTATCTTATGAATTATACATGCCTTACATGACTAAGTTAGAGGTGAGCTCTGCCCAATTGATCTAACCTTTTTAATTTTTTTACTGTGGTCATTCTCTAGGCCTAGAAACTCCTCTCCAAACACCCATACTGATGTGTTTTATGTCCTATTTTGCATCAATTTGGAATAAATTAAAAAAAAGGGGAGTACATACTAAAGTGATGGCAGCAATATTATCTACTTGCATGACAAAAACTTCCTTTTCACTTTTAACTTTTATAGGGGAAACATACTTCCCATCATGCTCCATTTTCATGTCAACATCATTATTGTTCCACAAAATCTAAGAATAAAAGGCCAAGGTTAATGCACGCATGTATCAGAAGTGCAAAACAATTTATGACAACTAGAGGAAATTCCAAAGAAGTATTAGGATTTCTTTTATTGACTATGCCATTGCTTTTAGACCCCAGGGGGATGGACAGTGTGTAAATATAAATTGTATTGTGTTGTCCAGAACCATTTTTACTTTCCTTTGGCCATTTGTATTATTTTTATTATTAAATGGCTATGGACTTGCAATACAATATACTTAGTTACTCTTGATTATGACATATTGCATTGTTTGGTTGTTATAGGTTTCAATTTTGAAGTTTTAACAGTAAATTGGTCAAATAATTTAAGTTTTTCTAATCTGTTGGAGGTGATAGATAATTAAGTCAGGGGGCATGGAGTATATAATGCCTCTAGCCGGCTGTGTGCTGCCTAAAATATTTAAGTGATTTGTGCACCTCTTGTTAGAAGTTAAGCAGGCAACCTTGTTATTAGTTGTAGGTGGTGTGTGTAGTACCTAACATTTTTATCTTTGCTAGTGCTTTTATGTAACTACTTCTGATTTGTCCCTCATCCTTATTTCATGCTACAAAATTACAGAAATTTCTCTGCGATCCTTGGGAGTTTCTAGCAAATTGATGGGCATTTTGTTTTAAAAATATTTTAACTTGTCAGAAAGTGTTGTTATTTTAGAGCCATATTAAAATTTTTGAAAGCATGTATTCATTAGAATGGTGTTTCATTATATGCCAATTGTATAAATATAATGTTGAAATCATTTTTGTATACAATTCAGATAGATAACTTAAATGGGTAATAAATTACTCCAGTTTTTGTGTAGCCCTTAACATTTATTTTTCTTCTTGTTAAATAATAGGTTCTTCTGAGTGAGGAAGTGTGTGGACCCGAGGCACCATTTATTTTAGTTCATTCTTTGGTTGAAGATAGGGAGGTGAATGACTTGGGTGATGCACTCAGTGGGCGTAAAGTCCATTGCCTTCTGCTGCACGTGGAGGAGGCAAAGGAAGTTAAAGGACAGAGGAACATCCCATCTAACGAAGGACTTGGACAGAACAAATCTCGTGCAACAGCATTTGTCACAGTCATTGAGTGGGTTACACTTCATGAAGGTACATAATTGTAATGATGCCAGTGCATTGAAACTAGTCATACCTAATAAAATTTGGTGGTAATATGCTTAATTTTTTTTAGTTCAGTGATTTAGTAACTTTCTTTAATTTGACTCCAATTCACATTTACTCTGGACAATCCTGGGTGATGTGTGGTTGTATTATAAAATCTCTCCATTATTTAATGGCCATTATTTGAGTGTTTATAAAGATTTAAGATGTAACGGATGAAATTTAAGGGGTTAAGTTATTTGTTTCAAAAGTGTGGGGATATTCATAATCTCTGGACATTGTTTAGAGTTTGGAATTATCATGTGTCCTGTTGCTTTTGTATTGGGAACCCAAAAATAAGTTTTTGTGTTAAATTACTAAAAATAAGTCATTTTATACTAAAATGCTCTTTTATAAGTGAAGCATGATTTGCATTTTGTAGTAAATATCCTGAATTCTAAAATAGATATTTAAATATTGCTTAAAACACTCTTTTAATGTATATGGTGTAATTCACTATTTTCAGACACATAATATTAACTTTTATTCAATCACATACTTTGGGGAATGTGGGAAAATGACAACACTGTCAATATATGTGACCAGCAGCCACACAGTCCATATTCAAAGAAAGGTCAAATTTATATTTCAGTCCTTTTAATGTTGCATAGTATGGTCATGGGAAGGAGGCTTTTTCTTTATTTATTTTCAATCTTTATTATTTGGTGCTTTTAATTTGATTATATTTGAAAATTCCATTTGAAAATGCCATTGTTTTGTTGACAGGAGATGACAATTTGCTCCCACAGTAATTCATTAATTCAAGTCCTCAGCTTTTTAATCTTGTGGATTAACATGCTTTCTGATCTGTCCAAAGGCTTTAGGTTCAGATCCTATTGAAAGCATATCTGTAGTGTTCCTAAGCAACAAATTAGGTATCTGTAGTTGGGTTTTGGTGGAGTCTCATCTCAGCCATTAATGCATTTTGAAATATTTCAATACATAAACCAGTATTACTTTTACATTGTATTGAAATATAAGTTTCATTTTAGGAGTGTAAAGATAGGACACTGACACAATACATGCCCATGTCAAAAACAGATTCTAAATTACACCACAAAACATTAAATAAGCAATTAAAAGTATGTATTCCATAATTCTACATTATTTCAGTGTTTTTTTGAGAAAAAATGACCTAATATCCACTGTATCCAAAAGTTTGTTTAACTTGGGAACATCTCAATACATTTTGGAGTTCTATTAAATTATGTAAACTTTAACAGAATTGGACACTTGAAATCAAAGGAGTATTCAAAATGCTTTAAAATGTTCTACATTTGTAACTAACACTAAAGTTGTCGATTCTGCAGTTGAGAATAGTTTAAAAATTGTAGTATTTTAAAAATTACACTTAACATCAAGCTCATCATGATTTAGTGGCTATACTTAGCACTTATCAAAATATGATCAAAGTTTGCCATATTTTTCTCAAAATATGTTTTCTTCGTAAAATCATTAAGGCATAAACATGCCACATATTTCACTTTCCTTTCATAATAAAAAATATTGCATAATACAATGCACCAAGACATTTCACTCATTTGTTATGATCATTTTTATAGCAGTGTTATTTAAAATTTTCTTATGGGTATTTTTGTTGAATTTTAATTTATTTCTGAAAAATTAATGGTTTCCTATAAACCATTTCATGAAATGATAGCAAAAGGTTGCCTTCCAATCATAGTTAAATTGTTGCTTACAAATGGTGATAAGTTATTTAGTATTTTTTGGATATTTTGTCTTTTTTGTGGCAAAAGATATTGCTTGCTTTTTTAGCCTGAAGTAAAAATGATTCCATTTGCATATTTGGGAAAATATGCCCTGGAAAGTGCATACATATTTATTTAGGGAAGTTATGCATACTTTTTACTTATAATTCATTTACCATTTGGTATGTCATTAAACACAGGTGAGAGATAGTATATAAATTTCTTCATCAACTGGAGAGATTGTTTCTCAAAAACCCCATGGTTGACAATACCAGGGTTGGTGAACCATTAACAAAATGAGAAAACTGGTTTAGATTTGATAATCCATTTAACTGTTGAACTAATCTGCATAATTTTACTCTTAACTAAAGACTCTTCCCCCTCCCTCTTCAATAGTAATGTGGTATGATAATAAACAGCCACATAAAAATAGACTGCCTTTGACTTTGAAATTCTGGCGAAATGTGCTCATCTCGTTTGCTAGAACTTGTGGTCAAATAACTTTTGTATGGAAATGGTTACTTTCCACTTTGAGCGTAACTAATTTATGTTGTTTTTTAAAAATACCAATTTTTTTAATGGTTACCACCTTGTTGGCAAAATGTTCAAAGTTCAGAATATGGTGAGTGGTAAAGTTGTGATTTGAAGTCCCCAGGCAATTCAAGAGTGAAAGGAAACCTCATTGAAATAAAAACCATATAACCTTGCACAATTGCCAAATATTTCATTCCCGTTGGTTGCTTCTCTAAGGTTGGAGTTCTTTATCCTATCATCAAACGTGGCCGTCTTCACAGTCTGTGAGAAGGAAATGTGTTGAAGGGACAATGTAGGCTGAATGCAAGTACAATTTTTATTTCAAGCAGAAAGAGAAATTCATGACCCCTTTTTTATTTATCTTCTCTTCCAGAAAACATATTTCTGCCAAATACTTTATGAGACTGCTCACAGTGTTGACTTAGAGACAAACTTAATTAATAATTAACACAGGGCTACATTGAACTGTTTAAGAATAAATTGATCAAATCAATTGGTGATATGGCCATTCCTTGCATATTTCTGCATTATGAATTTCACTCCTTAGTGTGTTGGAGTTTTCTTAGCCTGAAATATTCCATAATTTCTGTCCTGTCCCATTCCATGATATAAGTCTCATTGTATGTATTTCCTCCATAGGGAAGGATGGTTCTTGGTCAATTGGACGCATAAGAAAGCTGTGTGGGTCAGCCATTCCAGATTATGCCACCATTGAGGCTTGTGGCACCGGTGTGGTTATAAGTAGTGAACATCCATTTGTTTTTATTGAGGACACTGAAAAACCTCTCCTTCGAGATGAAGAGATGAAGGAAGTAAAGAATGAGGATGCATTATTGTGTTCTGACATTAAGTGGCAGCAGGATGCTGAAGAAGTTAGGTTGACCATTGTGCTTGCATCTGGAGAAGATAGTGTTAAACTCAGTGATGTGTCGGTGAGTGTGGTTGATGGGAGGAAGGTGTGCATCCAAGTATCTGAACATACAGTGCTCCAAGGAGTTACCCTGCATTTCCTTGATCATGATCTTACCACATGGGAAATAAAAGACAATAGGTAAGTTAAATTCCCCTGTGTCTTTCTCTATATTTTCGGCATCTTTTTCAAACTTGGGGAAAGATTTTAAAATGGGACCGTCATTTTTTTCATTTGCTATATGATGTTTTAATTTAGTGGAAATAAGATAAAGTTATCACTGCCATTTGAGCCTGTAGTAGTGTGGAGTTCATTAAGGGTGCTTTATATTTTGATTGGTGGCTGCACTAGGTAGTCCTGCATTTTGCAGTGCACTGTAATGTTACTGTTAACGTTGACATTTGTCTTATTTTGATAGTGCTACATCCTGTTAAGATTAAGATTCTGAACCCCTATTTGGAGAAGTATAAATCAAAATCCTGCTAAAATTTGTGTATTTTTGGAGCAGGTAAATTTTTGTTGTACTTACAAACTTACACCAAAAATACAGGTTCACATTTGTTACATATTTGGAACTATTGGTTGCAGAGGAATACATTATTTGAATGAAGACGTATGTTTAGTTTCAAGTATTGTGTGTGTATGATATCTTCCCAAAAAGCCACCATAAGAACCAAATGATGATTGGTCAAAATGTTACTTAGATTGAATTTGTTCTTTTGTCATAATTTTCTTGTATGAAGAATTCGACCCACATCATGCAAATAATATACCAAGGTCAACAATGGGGACATACTCGTCAGTTTTGATGTGGTCTCCATGTATTATTATTAGGTAATCTACCGATTAAGGTAGGTTTTTGGATGGACACAACTAACAAATAAATATTTTGTAACTCCAAACAAAACCTAATCCAGCAACCTAAACTACATCAGGTCCCTCTTCATCTCGGTGTACTTCCTTCCTCCCTTCATCCCATCCAACATCCCTATCCTGTTCCTACCCTTTCCTCGCTTGCCCAACATTCTCCCCTCTATTACCTTCTTCAACATTCCACTACCGCTCAATACGCCTTTCATCCATTTTTCCTGCCTCCATAGGATTTCTCTCAACAAACCCCTCTCCTCACCCACCATCTCCAGTACTTCCTCATTTGTTTTCCTTTCGGTCCATTTCACCTTCTCCATTCTTCTCCACACCCACATTTCAAAAGCCTCCAATCTACGTCTATCCCCCTGCTTCAGTGACCACGTTTCCGCACCGTACATAGCTACGCTCCATATCAGAGTTTTTACGAGTCTTGTCTTAACATCTCTACTCAACGTCCCCGTCATCAACTCCCTCCTCCTTGAGAAAGCCTCCTTGCCTAGCGCAATTCTTCTCCTTACGTCCCTACCACTTTGACCGTATTGGTCCAAAACACTTCCGAGATATGTAAACTGTTCTACCTCCTCTATTTTTTCCCCGCCTATTTTAATATTTAGCTTAGCCTTTTTCTTTCTGGAAAATCGCATAACCTTTGTTTTATTAATATTGATTCTCATCCCATATTTATCACACTGAGCCTCCAATTCACTCAGCAATGCTTGCAACCCCTTGGCTGACTGAGCAACTAATGCTTGGTCATCAGCAAACCTAACCGATTTTACGAATTCCCCTCCGACTTTCATTCCTACCTCCAGTTCTTCCCATGCCTCTTTAATCATTTCCTCCACATATACGTTGAACAGCACCGGTGACAATGGGCAACCCTGCCTTGCCCCTCTTCCTAACACTGCCCATCCGGACTCTCCGTTCCCCACTTGCACTTAAGCAGTCTGAGACATGTACAGGTTGCGGATCAGTCTCCTGTCCCTCCAATCCATTCCTATTTTCTGCAATACACGCATTAATTTTTCCCAATTCATTCTATCAAATGCTTTTTCGAAATCTACAAAACAGGCAAAAACGTCCTGATTGTATTCTATATTCCTCTCGACTAGTGATCTCATTACTGCAATGACATCACGCGTACCTCTTCCTTTCCTGAACCCAAACTGATCATCCCCTAAGTAATCATTTGCCTTACTCTCTATCCTTTTGTTGATGATCCTGAGAATAACTTTAGCTGCGTGGGATATCAAACTTATTGTTCTGTAATCCTCACATGACGAAGCCTTTGCCTTTTTTGGAATAGGAACTAACACCGATCTCACAAAATCTTCCGGCCAGATTCCTTCCTCATAGATACTACGAATCAGTCCATATATGGCCTTCTTCCCACCTTTCCCTAACCATTTCAACATTTCAACAGGAATATTGTCCACCCCCACAGCCTTATTTGCTTTCATCTCCTTTAATGCCCTTTCTATTTCATCGTCGAGTATGCCTGGACCTAAGCTATCTTCTTCAACGTCATGTTCCTTTTCTATGTCTAACCTTGTCGGCCTAAGTTCTTTACCATACAGTGTTTCTATATATTCCTTCCATCTCTCTTGGATTTTTCCTGGTTCAACTATTATCCTACCCCATTTATCTTTAACTGTTAGCACAGATCTTGCCTTCTTACTTCCCGATAATAACTTAACCTTGCTGTATAGAACACCAATTTCACCCTTCTTCTGTAAACTTTCCATATCCTCGCATTGCGTTTTTTCCTGGTTCAATTATTATCTTACCCCACTTATCTTTAACTGTATCTATCTCCATGTATAATATATCCAAATTTGGTAATTGATGACACCATAGAGTGCCTCCAATGACAAACTAATAAGGGCCTACCAGAGTTTGTTATACTTATCAATTTATTATTTAACTCAATTGTACTTCCTTCAAGCTAGCTCTTGTGTTTACATTCTTCCATTTTATTCTCTCATCTATCTTTGTAATCATCTCATTCATGATCCACGGTATCCTTGTCCTTTTATCCTAATGGTTCCTATAGTTTCTTTTCCAGCTTTCAATATCCGTTTCTTGATACATTCCCATTTTTCTCCAATAGTACTCTGCTCTTTTTTTTACTTTATGTGAATGGTGCTGAATTATTGTAATTCTTTTATGCATAAAACTTGTTTTTGACACACATTTACCATATTCTGTGGAAGATTGCTTTAAATGGTGGACATAGATGTCTCATGTATATACCTTTGATTTACAGCATGGTGCATATTTGTATTTTCAGACTAGAAGTGTGCTTTCACAAGTTGGAAGAAGGACAAATGTGGAGCAACTTGTTTGCGGAAGGTGGTCCGAAATGCACTGAAGAAGTTGACCCTAAGCTGCGTGAGGAAATTAATAACCGTCTCTCACATCTAACATCAGAAACTATGGTGTGAATTGACTTTCTATTAATATTCCTGAGAGTCTCTGTAAATATCCATTCTTGATGGATCCATTATGGTTGATATGTCATAGTAGCTAAAATTCAGGACCCTTTTTACTTCCCCTTAATAAATAATAACGTAACACAAAATGATTTCATAACAGAATATTGATTTCATGATTTCACCAAGAAGTACAGATTTTGAGATCCCCTGAAGACTGATCATTTTCCAAATGAAGTCTTTCTGAGTGTCCATTTGTATGTTTGTATTTGAATATGCTGTTAGTGTTTATTTAGACATTATTACCAAAATTTATTAATATGGCCTTCACAAATTATAATTGTGGTTTTACATTTAAAGTAGAACTGATAATTTGTTTATATTTATCTATCAGAAGTAACACTAATGCTTATGGTCAGTTTTTATTCAATCCATGTTGCTGGTTAAAACTTTATTTTTAATAGCATTAAGTATAGCATTGTCCATACATTGAATGCTTTTTGTCAGTGTTTTCCCTCAATTTTTTGCTAAAATAATGGTTAAAAATATTTTTCTTAATTACACCTGTTACCAAGTATTCCTATTTAAGTTATTTATTCGTACTGTTGTGCAATAGTAAAAAAAAGAGTTCTTAATTATTTTACATAGATTATCAGTCAGTCTTGTAATTTCAGTGTATTTGTTTTAACATCCCATTTACTAGGTAATATTTAAAGATCTGGGCTTCATTGAGTTGATTTCGTTTATGTTCATGCATGAGCCTCTTCCAGTGATAGATTGTTGAATCTAGGCAGTGCAGCTTTTAGAGCAGGCTTTCAGTAAGTGGTGACCTAAACTGATTTCACATGAGTATTAGATGGGATGTAATGAAAATGGACCTTAGAATGAGTGTGTATTCATATTTAAGCAATATTAGATATATTTCTACCACAGCTTTACCATGCTCATTCATTTGGAAGTCCCAAGTTCAATCTTGAGTGCTTTTTGATTTCTCTATTGGAAATCACAGAGTATTCCTAGATTTAGTTAAAATACTTTGAAGGCATTTGCATATCCTGAGTTCAATATTAGAATTTCATTAAAATTCATTAAAATATATTTCAGAAAACTATACTAGTTGTTAGTTTTTGATGTGTTTAATTTAATTGACATAATAGTGTCTTTCACTCTGCTGTATGGCTAAATACTCTAAACTTTGCCAGTTTTCAAGCAATAAGACAAACTGAGCCTTACTTTCATTGATTGAAAAGGATAAATATATTTATTTTTCAGTCCTAGGTTTGGTTAACTCTAGTCCTTCTTATCTTCACAATCCAGTGGCAATCAAGATTAATTATATGGATTATCAGGAGCCATCAATGGTGAAATAGGGAGAGACAAAGAAGTAGTATGAAGGGGTCCAAGATCATATGATGGAAGTTCATGATAATTACTTACCTTATACCGCTACTCTGTATCCTGGCTTTTTAGATATGTATTGTTGTGAAGTTCCCAATTATGTTAAAAAGATTGACAATTATTTTTCCAAAATACTTTTAAAACAGTACGGTTTATGGTGAAATTTATTTGCAAAACAGAACCCACAGAAGCCTTTTCTAGCTAGGTATCCAGCCTTTTTAATGTGAAACCATAGTTTTACTATCACCCTACTGTACCATCTACTTGCTTTACTAAGATTAAGTAATATTTTTAAAAATGTAAAAACCTCTAATTGATACATGGTATGGCACCTTTTCATTCAATTATTTTATTAACCACATACTAGTGGTGAAAAAGAACATTCTTAAAAAGCAGATGATAAGACTTACATATCACACTGTTACAAATGATGACTTCATGTGTCCAGGTAATACCAAGGTTCCGGTTTTCGGTATAGTGTATCACCCAGAATCTGAAACCTGAACCCCCCCATGTAATGAATAGTTTTAGGGGTAACTTCATAGAATTGTTCCATAATGAATACTGTTAAAACCAAACTTTATAACTCCATATTAAGCAGTAAAGCTTATTTTCATGTAGAGTTACAAAGTTTTATTTTAACATTATTCTAAATCCTCCAGTCAGAAGGTCCACACTTTTTAAAATGAGAGGTAGAATATCTCTGTACAAGGTAATCCAGAGATGCCAGAGATATCTTGGTATAATGCAACCATTTCAGAGAGTAAAAATCAAAATATATCAAAAAATCGAAAGATATCTTGGTACATCAATGTACCAAGGTATATCTGGTAACACATACATGAATGCACGCTAATTAAAAAATGGGGGCCAAAATAAATTAGCATTGGGATCTTTTCTTCTTCTTTACATTTTCCAGCAGTCATTCCAGATAAGCCAAGTTTTATTGAAGGCAGACTCCAATATTCTTCCATTGTGTTGACCCCATGAATGAATGTGAATGCATCTCTGCCTCCATTTATTTTTTGATCATATAATTTGATCATTATATATTTCACATGGGGATCAGGATGGTGGCTAATGCGGTGGCTAATATATATAGGCTTCTCACCGAGAGGGCCTGGGTTCAAATTCTGGAGACAAAAAATATTTTTCCGAGGTATCCCTATCCCTACGTGAGGTACTTTGTGGAGAGCACTTTGAGTTTGTGTGAGGTCCGTCAAATGGGATGTTAAACTGTGGACCACTTGGCGCCTTTATACTAGAGTAGGCTAATGCCAATGCCAGGTTCCTCTCCACCCTTCCTTTCCCATCCATCTCTAATGGTGCAAATGGTCTTAACTATCGGTCTCCCATAAAAACTACAACTACATATTTCACGTGAAGATTTTTCTAACTACTCTCTGTTTTTTTAGAATCCTCAGGTTGGTTCAGTGCCTGTCTTTAATTCAGAAGAGTTAGAGGAGTGTGACGAAGCCCCTTCCAATGCTGCAACATTATGTAGATTTGATGGGGAGGCACACATAGCATCTCACAAGGTAAACAACAATGTTCATGTGTAAAATTTTCTTAAAAGATGTCGATGGGTTTTTCTCATATTATTTCCCAAGAATGTACACTAAAACTTAAAACTCATCCAAGGCCTATTGTTAATGGTGGCACACTAAATTAATATGGCATTGGTATAATGATTAATGTCATTTAATTTTGAAATTTGTCCCAACAGTAACTCAATAGTTTCCAAATATATTATTATGCTCTATTTGTTGAACTTGCAAACCTGCAAAAACATATTAGCATCATCTAGCTGCACTCAAAGCAAAATATCTAATTACTTTTGCTGAGGTGGTTACTAGTGGTACTAGAGGCAAACAAGAACTAGAGCTCTATGGCCTAGTAAAGGAACAAAATAAAATGAAAACTCCTATAGCCATAATAATTTGGCACCAATTGTCTTGCAAAGAAAAGGAAATGTTTTTGCTGTGATGATTTGTTGGAAAAGAAATTCCATGACAGTAACCTAACACAACCTCTCAACCAGAATATCCTTCTGCAGTAGTTGGTGGGAGAGTTACTACCTCGCCAGTGACCAACTACACACACAAACACTCAAACCTAATTGGGATCCTTCACAGGGTCAAAGGGACTCCGTTAAGGATACCTGGGTTTATGAGCACAAACACACTATCCGTGACTGTTTACGGGAATAAATTCCATGCCAGGGACAACCACAGAGCTGACACACACTCACGAGCATTCAGGAAAACACTCACTCATGCACACATTCAAAAAGGGCCATGTTTCCATGCTGTACATAGCTACGCTCCATATCAAAGTTTTGACGAGTCTTTTCTTAACCTCCCTACTCAACATCCCCATCATCAACTCTCTCCTCCTTGTGAGACCCTCTTTGCCATTCTTGCATGTATGACATGAAATTAACTAAGTGGACTGGTTCAGTAATCTTTGTATGCAGTTAGACATTTTTTTCGATAAATATTTTATTCACGATTTCTCATTCTATTGAAGTCTATTTTGTGAAAAAATATTTACTATTTTGATTTTTTGTAATTGGGATATATTTTCTTTCAGGCATGCATTTCATCTAATCAGTGGCTGTTTAATGTGCAAATGGGTCCAGATGTTACACAAGCCCTTTGCCTCAGACATGGTCCAGATGGATTGCTCTGGCAACCTATGAAATCTGATAGCCCTCAACCTAAAAATGAGTCCCCAAATGAGTCAAGGAATTGGAGCTGCTCTCATGTTGCTTCCTTTGTCTCCTTTGGGTATGTCCAGGCATCAAAGCAGAGGAAGAAATTCATTGCCTGTGCTCCTGGTAAGCTGCACTCTATCATTAGCACTCATAAAGAAAATTCTTATGTGGTGTCATATGATTGTGAGCGTAACCAACTCGTAAGGAGAAATCCTTTCACGGTGTCTGCAAGCTGAACACAGGAAGCAAAAGGAATTTTGCTCTTCTGGAAAATTCTTGGAATGAGGCTGTGAAAACATTGATATTTTATTTGTTTTGCTTAGGAAAGTTCCCCAATTGGCATTTTAAGATGTGTTCAAGGTTGCTGCTAGTGTCTCTGTTATTCTTCTCAACCCTTGGTCTCTTTTTTCAATTTTTAAGACACACTCCATTGAAATAGCACAAATTGAGGCAATGGGTAGATCTGAAAATTTGTCAAAATATTTTAATATTCCAATAATTTTTTAAAATTTTAATTCTTACATTGTATATTTATGATTTTTGTTACTCAAAGGAAGCGTTTCATTTTATTTCTCAGCCAGCTTGTTGCCAAAAATGATTTTTTTGCACTTGTGGGTGATTTTCAGGCTTATGTGATGAGAATCATAAATTGTTGATGTCACTAACTTGATACTGATATATATTTATCTGTGTATGTGTATACGTATATACGAGGGCATATTGAAAAGTAAGGTCTCATATTTTTTTTCATGGACAATCAAATTTATTCTGAACTTTACGTACATCATTAGAAAGGTTGAGAATTTAGCTATTTTTCAGCATAGTCGGCTTAACGATCAATCACTTTTTGCATCCTTGTAACCAGCTTTTTAATACAGGCGTCATACCTTTCTCCCGCCATGTCGCAAAGCCAACTGACAACTGCTTCTTCCTCATCTGACTTGAATTTCTGTCCCCCAAGGTGTTTTTTGAGAGCGGGAAACAACTGGTAGTCGCTGGGGGCTACGTCTGGGCTGTAAGGAGGGTGGTTGATGATATCCCAGCCGAATTCATTGAGTAGGGTGATGGTGTGACTCATGTGAACGTGCATTGACATGATTCAAACACACTTCTTTGGTGAGCCTACCCCTTCTTTTGTTTTGGATGGCTTGTTGAAGTTTCTTAAGAGTCTTGCAGTAGCTTTTTGAGTTGATTGTTGTTCCTTTCTGCATAAATTCCAACAACAGAACCCCCTTCCTGTCCCAGAAAACGGTCGCCATATTTTTTCCTGCTGACTTCTCTGTCTTGAAGTTTTTGGGCTTCGGTGAGGTTACATGACACCATTGTTTCGGCTGTTCCTTCTTGTCCGGGGTGTAGTAATTTGCCCATCTTTCGTCTCTAGTCACTATCGAATCCAGAAATCAGCCAAGGAAGTGCAAGAAGCAGTCGTCAGTTGGCTTCGCAATGTGGCAGGAGTAAGGTACGATGCCAGTATTAAAAAGCTGATTCAATTGCCCTGTATGGTTATATATATCCAAATCTTCACATATTTTCATCCCCCCTCTTATTTGTTGAGATTTGAAAAACTGGTTTTAACCTCATTTCACTCTTTAAAAATCCATCGAAGTTGTATTCAAATTATCAGTCTAGCCTTGGAGACAAGTTCATGTACTAATTTGCAAAAATTGAAAATCTTTATGAATTAAAAAAAATCATGGTTACCTATGAGGTGCTATCCCTACTTAGTTGAAAGAAGGTTTTATTGCGACAATTTCAGAGTGTAAAAATCATTCGCCTTGACCGAGACCGCTAGCGGATGACTCCATTAAAAGTTACTGTTGTGGCATCTTCTGCAGTTTTTTGAAATTTTTAAAGGAGTTTTTATAATAGTTGATAACCTAAATTAATGGAGTTGAAAGTTTTAAATATAATGAAGATAAATAATAAAAAAAAATTTCATGTTTGTTTGAGATAAGTTCTCAATTTTTTATCCTTAAATAGCATTGTAATTTAATTTCAGATGCTTCATATGTGGCAGTTTGTGAAGCAAGTCAGTATGTTTATATTTATCGGCAACCTGCTCAGCTTGCTGGAGATGGTCAATTGAGGAACCGTCGAACAGGGGAGCAGATAAACAGAGTAGCAAGACAGCATCTTATTTCCTTACCAAGCTCACAAGAAATTCTTGGTGTTCATGCTTCTGTGTCCACACTGTATTTGCTGTTAGAGGATAGGCTGTTAGCTTACTTGATAAATGAGTGACTGCTGAAAGTATTTCAGTACCCCTTATACCTATGGTGCCAAAGGCATGATTTTGACTTGTTATATTGTAACATCTGCTTCAGTGGTAGCATCTGAATTAACAGAGATTCTCAAAATGTTTGGCCACATTTTAACATGGCAATATGTTGATTTTCAAATAAATATTTAATTCAATTTTTACGGTATTTTATTTTACAACTTATAGCAAATTGAATTCATACGTAAATATGACCTTTTTAATTTACAATGTTTTTACAATAAGGGAATCAAAGCAATCCCTTCACACATTACAAGGGATCTTCTGAGTGTTTAGATACCCCCACAACAGCTTTGCATGCCGAATCTACATTGGGATACAAGTAGACGAAGCCACTTTCTATAACTCTCTTTGGTTTCACACGTTGACCCTCTGTCATTATCTTGGCACGTTCTTCACCAAAGGCAATATTAAGGGCAAAATGAGGCACTGGTATGAAGGCTGGTCGCCTCAGGGCTGAAGCAAAGGCCTTTGTAAATTCTGCATTGGTGACCATGTTGGGAGCAACTCCATTGTAAACTCCTGAAAGTTTTTTCTCATCTTGACCCTCGATTGCAAACAGGAATAATCTTGACATGTCAGATATATGAATCCATGGCAGTGGCTGCAAGCCATTTCCAATGGGTCCACCAAGGCCAAACCAAAATGGAAGGTAAAGTTGTTGGATCATACCTCCATTGCGCCCAAGGACAATTCCTTTAAATGGGACAAAAGTTAAGACCTGTTCATGCTACTACCTTACTAATTGCAATGGCACTTGACCAGACAGTATCAAATGTGCCATAGAAATGTACCACAACAACTAATCAGAATCATTACACTTAACAAGCGGCTTACCAGATCTTATTATGACCTGACGAACATTGTTGCATGGTAATTTGGCGGCATTTTCCCATTCAGTGCATAATTTAGATAAGAAATCAAAATTTCCACCAGAACTATCCTCAGTATATTCTTCATTTAAACTAGGCTTATAATATCCTAAATAAAAGTGAATAATGTGAGACAATGTGCTTATTACCCTATCACGTGTTGTTTCTAACAAATGTTAAATCTTACCAACTCCAGATACTGTTACAAAAACACTAGGTTTTGATTCAGCACTACATATTGCTGTAGATAGGGCTTTGGTAGTGTTCACTCGGCTAGCCCATACATTCTGCTTAAAGCCCGGTGTCCATCGTCGCGTGGGATTCAATATGTTCTGACCAGCTAAGTTTACAACAGCGGTACAACCCTTTGGTAATCCACTATTGGCAAGCTCTGTCTGTAATACACACCGTATTATTAGATATGCAACTAACATGGTAAGTAAAAAAGGAAGCAAAACAAAGAGAAAATACCCATGATATTCTCTGAGGCCCAGGCATTCTGGAAACGGTTATGGTATTATAACCCTTTTTTCTTAGAAGGGACGAAAGGGCCGAACCTATGAAGCCCGTGCCACCACCTAAAACACAAACATTTCGCCACTAAGTGTTAAAGTCTTTGTCCTGGACATGTTCTGAACAAAGCGAATACGATACTGGAGATTGAGCATTGGAGAATTGATTTGAGACACGTGTTAAGATTTCTAGATCAGTTAATAGCGTCACATACATATTTAGCTATCTTCACAGCCCGAAAATCTACATTCGTATTTCATAATCCTAGGATAAAAAAAACGAAAGCAGTCGATGAATAGTCATTTACCAATGACGACTGTTCCCATTCTTCCAGTCATGTTAATTTCTTATATTTATGGAGTTCATAACATTCTACAGATTCCTTTATTTTTTAGCACGGCAGTGTGAAACACTCATTTCAGTTGTTTCACAAAGTTCACAGGTGACATCTGAATAACATTGGTAAACACTGAAAATGGCGTCTCCTCTGGAAAATCTTGAGACACAATTGGAAATGTTTATAGAAAATGTTCGGCAAATTCGAATAATAGTGAGCGACTTTCAGCCACAGGGTCAGAATGTTCTCAACCAAAAAATGTACGTATGCACTTATCTTTATCATTACGCTGCAACATTGTTTCACTTCAAATTTGTCTTCATGAACCCTTAGTGAACCTTAAGTGATATTTTCTTCAACTTACTAATAGTGATATCTCTCTTCGAACAGTTTCCGTTATTGTCAATGGCTATTAAACGTTTATCTTTTATTTTGTCTAGTCAATCCCTGGTGCACGGATTACAGGAAGTTGATAAGTTAAAATCGCAAGTTCAAGATGTTCACGTTCCATTAGAGGTTTTCGAGTAAGTTTAAAGTTAACAAAAACTGTATTTTACGATATTCAAAGTGACTTCTATTTTGAAAAGTTATTTGTTTTTCATTCATACATTTTTGTGTATTTAGCTATATCGACCAAGGAAGAAATCCACAACTGTATACCAAGGATTGCATTGAAAAGGCCTTAACCAAAAATGAACAAGTTAAAGGAAAGATTGACGCATATAGAAAGTTTAAGGCTCATTTATTGGTGGAATTGAACAATGTTTTTCCATCCGAACTGGCAAAATACAGGGCAATCCGTGGAGATGAAAGAACCCTCTCATAATGGAAATTGATGTTATTACTGAATGTTTTCGTATCTAATTGTGCATTGTAAAGTGAAAGTAATGTATTATTTTGGTGTTGTAAACGTCTATATTAAAATATTATTTTGATATGTAGTTTTTTTGTCATAAACCCAGGCTTCCTGATAAAGGTTTATTTCTATAAACTTAAGGTATTTTGTAAAAACCGCGAATTTTTATGAGAATTTCCAATCTAAAGTAATGTATTTTCGTAAAATTTTACGGGGTAAAGGTGAAATTTTCAAGTTTGTTTCTTAGTCGTACCTGTCTAGCACAGGATTTGAGAATAAAGCCCGAAAATGTTATTTATAACAATATAATAATCTTTATGGCTTTTTCTTAGTTTTAATTTCACTTCTAAATGTTCAGGGAACCATGAAGCACCAGCATTAAAGCATTAATTTGATGTAGATTTGCAACGTAATGGATATTGCATTGAAAAATCGCTAATATGACTAAGGTTGCAGTTGATTGCCAGCTGTTTCAAGATGGAGAATTCTCAGTGTCGTGGTGAAGCACGGCTCTTCAGGACCTAGTGTTTATGAAGGTTTCAATGCGAACTTAATTGTTGACACAACTTAAAAACACAAATATATTGTAAAAGGAATTACATTCCTGAGGATTGTGCGTGCATAGGATGACAAGGTGTGTATAATATATTTCGTTTATTTTTGTGTTGGTGGAAGTTAATTATAAATATTTTATGAAAAACGGTATTTTACGATTTTTATTCAGCTTGAATTATGTTCTGCGGTCCATGTGCACTGATATGTTAACAACGAGGTATATCGTATTTTGACGTTTATGAGCTTTCTCGATCGTGACACCTGTTTGATTTCCTTGTTGAATTATAATGGCAGTTGAATGACTTTTTCTTTTGGATCTCAGATTAACTGTGAGGAACTGAGTTTTTGTGAAAGGATATTCGAAAAATTCAGGGAAAAAGTAATGTACTTTCCGATGTGCTGGCCCGGATATTTATTATTTCTGACGTTTCTCTGATCCTGATCTAATTTTTCTTTGTAAATCTTCCATGGTGATGCATTTTTGTCATAAGTTTATCATCAAATACAAATCGAGAATTTTTTATAGTAATTTTTACCTATTGTGAGTTGTTC
This sequence comes from Hetaerina titia, assembly GCA_037158775.1. Classification (NCBI taxonomy): domain Eukaryota; kingdom Metazoa; phylum Arthropoda; class Insecta; order Odonata; family Calopterygidae; genus Hetaerina; species Hetaerina titia. The sequence goes on along the minus strand of CM073776.1, from coordinate 83,650,909 downwards.
CTGAGTGGGTGGTATTTATTATTTAGATGTATTTTTTATTCTTCTGAAATGATCGCGCGCTTCTTCGATGAGCAACAGTATTAGAAATTTTGTCTGTTGTTATTTATCATTTGCCGGCATGTCCATCTGGTATTGCTGTAGTCGATGTCATTGGCTCGAGTAATAGTGGCTTGCATCCTCCCGACCTTATGGTGATCATGACTATCGAATAATCTGTAAAACACTTGTTTGGAGTTGTCAGAGTTAAGGATACCAAATGAATGAATGCCCTTGCCATTTGCCCCATAAGGTACGGCCACCAGGTAGAGGCGAAGGACGCCGTCTTGGTTGGCCCGCGAGTGCTGCGATTGGTTTGGGCCGAATGGAGTGTCGCCTGCTCGTCTCACGTTTGTGTTGTTTCCACCGGTTATTGATGCTTTCAGGATGTCCTGTTTTTCATGAATATATCTGTTTTTATTTATTTACAATAGTCGTAATGTGTGCCACGATGCCTTGCTTGGTATGGCCCTCACCTCAGGATCGTTTTTTGAATCTTCGTCTGATTCTTTTTCGGAAATTTCCCTATCCACGTCTCTCAAGACTTGTTCTCGTGCTAGGAGGGTTTTTAGGGCTTCTTTTACTAAAACCTGCCGTTGGCTGTATTTAAATTTGTTGTGGCGGTACAACTTTGGAGGTTTTTAGCTGTTTGGATTCTTGCTGATAAACTTTTTGAGAATACTTCTGATTCGTCCGATTTTCGCTAATAAAAGCTTTGGTTTCCCTCAAATGCCGCTGATCACCTTAAATGACACGCATACGTGTCTGTACTCCTTTCGTTTTTAATTACACATTAAAGATATTCGTTTTAATCATTTCATATGGTCTTCTGAATGCTCCTATTGTACGTCTGATTCTGTTGTGTTCTTATGAAAAGATGTTTCCAGGATTAAATAAATCAATTATGCAGTCAGTGTAATGCTTTCGTTCAGAGACTCGGAATACTAATGGTATGAAGTCAGGGAATCAGTTCCTATCTCCGAGTATTTCCAAAGTTTCTTTCCTGTTAAAAGTCACTTCCATTATGTCCGGCGAATCCAAAAATATGGTTTGTTGGTTGCACTCATCTTAAGTAGGCTGACGTGCTGAAGGAGATTTGTGGACTCGATTCTGCTCACGCGAATCCGCAAAGAGCTTTTATCAATGCATCAGGGATGCGAGCACAAAACAAGTTAATCGATTTAATGTGCGAGCGTGCTGTTTGTGTAATAAGTCAAAATATAATTAATATTCATAGACGATAAATTCTTTCCAAAGTTTGGACCTCAATAGCGCAACTTCAAGGATTATTTTTATGAAATGAAAGAGAATAAAGAGATTTTTTTTTCAAGATCAATATTTTCTATACTTACTGTTAGCTGGCTCCAATAAAAGGTTTTAAGTTAGGTTTCCTGCAGTTGATCTTTATCGTCATTTCGGTTCATATCGATTCGGTTTTCCGTTCCACGAGATAGTCGAGGAATAGGATATTGGGTAGGGAAATTTGGTAGACAACAAATATATTTCCCTTTGAAAACGAAAAATATTTTCGATTTTCCCCTTGCTTCATTTCGGATTTCCTTATGCTAACACTGCACTCATCTTTCTGGTTCGTTTTGATATTTATTTCAGTTATCAGCGTCAGCAATTATCCGTTTCTTTGTTTGTGGGATATTTGGGGAGAGAATTCCGAAATAAATTTTGGTTCCTTCGCGAGCATTTGTTGAATTCGTTAAAAAACTAGGAGTGAATAATACTTTCGTGACGCAATAGGTTCTACGGCAGCTTCTGATCTTGCCAGCTCCTTTCAAGCTGGGAATCGTTCGATTATGAAATCATAGGGAAATGGGCGTATCCAACCCTGAGTTCGGACCATCGGGAGACGAAATGAAAAAAATTGCATTCTATGACTCTCTGTGGGTAATCAAGTAACTTAAAACGGGGAGTAAGTCCGTGCTCTTATTTATACGAGCACGCTGAATTTTCAATCCCGATGCCTTTTTCTTTCTTCGTTGATATTTTTCCACTTAAGTACGTAGTTTGAATCTGGAGAAACGAGGGGAAGCGTCTAAGAAGAGCCAGTAAAACCTTTTAATTCGAAAGTTCCTGTAAAGGAAATCACCCCATATATTCAAGGCTCCATGTGAATTTGGTTTGTATCGATAGATGAAAATATAATTTCATTTTGGTATGCTACTAGATATTAGTTAAAATTGATGCATTGATTGGGGTGAATACGCACCAGACTAATTTTACCAGAAAATGACCCAACCGCGGTCGGTCAATGTTATTATGATCCCTCATCGCTCGTGGAAAAAATGAAATCTTTAATCTATCTGTTCCATACTTAATCTCTCTAATTGTATTGACAAGATCTCTTCTACCATAGTACGACGGGGGCAATAATACATTTTCAACGTCACTGTTAAAGGGACCTCCCAATTTATGCTAGGGCTTCAATCTGTAATTTAACCTTCGCTCCTTGAGTGATTCCAAGTCTAGCTGCTCTAATACTTTGGACACGGTACTAAGTTTATCACAACAGCGTTTTACAAATCTAGCTCCTCTCCGCTGCACGCGATTCAATTCGGCAATTAATTGAACTTCGTGAGGATCCCATATGCTTGCAGAATATTGTAAATTAGACTTAACAAACGAAAGATAACATTCCCCTTTGACCTTTTCATCACATGTACCAAGTACTCCTCCAATAAATCCTAATTTTTTGTTAGCCTGTCCGCGTATTCCTCGTATGTGCTTCACCCAGGAGAGATCGTGAGTGAGAGTTAGCACCAAGGTATTTAATTGTGTCTACACATTCCATTTCGGTTTTCTCAATGCAGTAGGCGTTCGGGTGGGGATTACCCCTTTTTCAAATATTCATCACTACCCACTTTTTTAAGTTTAATTATAATTGCCAAGTGTCGAATCAGCGTTGTATAGCATTAAGATCATGTGATAAAGCTGCTGCGTGCTTAGGATGACGGATATTACGGTAAACCACTGTATCGTCGGCAAATAAACGTATCTTGCTAGTGACTACGGAGTTAACGTAAAGTAGGAATAGATGATGTCCGATAACACTAAGATTTGTAAAGTGTCTGATTGTGCAGGGTAAATATATAGAAAAATGAAATAAATTTCAGGGAGTTTCTTTGATTATTATTGCCTATACCCAGTTTTGCGAGTTATATATTGACTTACTCTCGTAATAACCAATCAAGTCCAACTATTTCATATTTTGCAAGAGATAAAAATATCGCTTGAAAAACCATAATCACAGATGCGAACTAGTGAAAATTTTTTTTTCTTCGCTTGAGCTAAATTGAATAAAGATTGCAAAAAAACATTCCTCAAAACTAAGGTGAAGGATTTTATTCCCTTAAACGTGCACTAACAGGGTGGTCACTTGGTGAGGAAATGGGCAACAAAGAAAAATAATCAATTTCTTTTAAATTTCGGGAAGAAAGAAGAGTGCCAAACGTTTTGAAAAAAGTCTGGAATGTTTTATTGGTTTCGGGAATTATCGATTGAGACGACGTTCCTAGTAGTTTTGAGATAAGTAAGTTCGTGTTTGCTCCTGGCCGTCGCGCGGCCAGACACCGAAAATGTGTTCGGCCCTACTTCAGCGATATCAATGGCGTGCGCAACGATGATGGATGTTCCACACAAAAATATCCAATCAGAATCCAAACTCTTGGGAGAAATATCGGGAAAAGGGACGGAATTTTTATCGGAAAAATCGGGAGTAAGTTCGGAATTTGAATCCATTAAAAACGAGTGGCCAAAGTGACTCTACGTGAACATAAAAATGGGATCATCCGTGGAAAACTTCTGTGAAAGAATTGGATCGCTGAACATCTGCGGAAAAGCATTATTCTATCGGAATTTTAATATGGAAATTCGAAATTTTCCCGAAGTTAAGACTGAAGCAGTTGAGTATATTTAAAAAAAATTGGAATTGCCTCGTTTTGCACGCTGGCGTTTTCAGTCCCTCGAATAATCCGTCTGTCGATTCGCAATGTGCACTCCAGACTGTACCATTTGGTATGTGCCCGGCATATCTCGAGTTTTTGTCTGGATATTCGATTGGATCTTTTTAATGCCCCTGTCGCCGACGCCCCCTTCTTAATTTCGGTTGAGCCGTCGCGACGCGTCGTTGATTCATACTTTGAGCGAATAATAGAAAGTTTCAAGAGTTAAAAAGAGAGTCTATTTTACCCGTTACTGCAGATTCGAATTTTAAAAATTAGAATACCCAATTAGTGTATTTGAAGAAAATATTTTTACCACTGCGTCCACGACATGTAGGTATACCATCTATATTAAATGCAGACTTTCTTTGGTGGTCAAGAATTTGCGGGTTCTAAGCTTTGATGACTCCACACACTCAGTTTGAACCTGGAAAATGTTGTTTCCTTGTTACCAGAACTCACGGTAAACGATCGCCGTCCTGAATGGATGTCTTTTATGCGCCTTATGATTTACGTAAGCCCTATCAAACCCATCTTCGGGTTGAAGACTGAATTTTCGAAGAAGGTATTTAACAGGAGGGCTTGGTGGAAATTCAGCGACCCCTGTCTAAGCATAAGATTATCGTGAACATGGCATTTTCCTCGCGTTTAGCATGCGTCATTTGGAAATTATATGAGCGCACGAATATTGTGCTACTGGACTAGTCAATATGTAAAAACAAATGCGGGACAGATGATTGGAAGAAAATGTGAGGCAAACTAAAGGAAAAAGTGCCCGCTTCTAATAGCGCGTAATTAATTCATTGGAAAATAATTACGTCGGTCTATAAAATATATGTCTTATATGTTATGAGCATTGAAATTGATGGATTACACATTGGTGAGTAACAAGTTACGTAAGTTAGTACCATGAAATTATAAATGCGTCTGTAGTAAGCTTTTTGGCAAATGGCAGGGAGGATCTTTTATTTTATAAGAATCGAGTTAAAACTTAATGAAGAAGTGAGTTTCCGGGCGATGCCGTTTAAAACGAGCTTTGAATCTAGTGTTTTATGTACAAAGTTGTGACTTTTAGAAGTCTGTTTTTATGGCATCCAAGTAAGGAACGGACTGTCACGGGGAAAAAAGTCTGTCACCAGCGGCTTTAGCTCACAGATTCGTCATTGTTTTTGCTACCTGTGTACGTTGGTGTGTTATCCGACGTTGTGTGATTATTGCCGGTCTTCGTATCCATGGGACTTAGTCTGTACCCCCACGATGTAGAATCATGGAGAAAAAGTCTAGGTTATGTTCTTTTGAAAAATTTAAGTAACAAAACGTGGGGTTACACTCGCACTCGTGGCAGAAATGCTAATTTGAATGAGCAAAATCCCTAATATCGCCGTAATTAGCCGCAACTTCTTCAGGAAGGATTATGAGGATTGTTAGTCGCTAAAATGAAATAAGTACCAGACTGGCCGGTTGACTTCCTTGAACATTGCCGTTATTATATGCATATTGGGTTGCCGGACATGTATAGGATTACTTGTAGATTGATGAGCACGTGATCAGAAAGAAGGACACATGGCACCCCTGAAATCTTGGGGAAATTAGGGCAGAGCCATTCCGTCTGCCTCCGTACCGACTCCGCACTGAGAACACTTGATCATGTGGGTTTGGTTGTCCGTGATTGAAAAATAAGACAGGTATACTGTTGAACCAATATACTGGAGGGTTCATTGTACTCAAATTATCCTGGTGTAAAATAAAAAAAAAACATGGGCAACGCTCGGTTGAAGAATGATAAAAATTACATTTCTCAACAAACTATTGATCGAAAGATGTACATGTAGTATATCTACATCTATTTAATACCCCGCAAGCTGCCGCAAGGGCGTGTGGCGGGGGGTGTTAGGGCACCACCCGTAGTTAAGAAAATAACGCATGCAAAAGCCACAAATTTATACAGTCCACAAACAAAGATTGTATATATTCATGCAAAAACCCTTACACCCCAAACACATGCAAACACACAAACTACCAACTAACATATACATGCACCTACAGATACACCTAATAGCTTTGCAATGTTTAATTTTGTTCCGATTTAAAAATTAATTTGCATTTCTAGTATGTGTCACTTAATCTCGTATCGCTACTTTGTCCTTCCAATCATTTCCCATGTTCGCATTTCTTCCTTATTTCGTCTTCCTTCTTGCACGATACCTAATAATCCTCTTTCACAAGCTTCTGGGGTGGCTGGAATTGTTTCAGCGTAGATGGCATGATTACGCCATGGAACCAGTCAGTCCATCTGTGAATTAAGTGCTTTTAGGATAGTTTCCAGTACCTTAGCTGAGTACTCAGCAGCGCACGCGAGGTTATAGACGTTATTGGCGTCTCCTCTTCGCTTTAATTTATCGTGGGCGGATGCTGGGAGTGGATCGTAAACTTAACTCGCAGCAAGCTTTTCCAGTGGTTTATCCTCTGCCGTTTCCTGGCGCCCTAATTCTCTTAGGTTTCCCAGGCAGTGATCCGTTCTTCAAATCCCTAATTGGTACAAAATTCGGCTCGCTTTTCGCTTCGCAAAAAAACTCAAATTTCTTCGCGTCAATTCTTTCTGTCTTTCCCTGCCAAACCTGTTCGGCTCCACCCCGGGTAAAATCAACCGGACTTGCTTTCGCAATTTACATATTTTTGAGTAAAGATATGCATATGCGGGGGGAGGGGCGAAGGGGGCGTGGTTTCCTCGTTCGTTTCTCGTCGCAATAATGTAAAACGGAAATAAATGTAGGTAATTTTTTTATTATGGGACCTCGTGTTCACCATTGGGCTTAAGGATCCCTCTCATTTATTTAGAGACCTACCGGTGGATTTTATGGGAGCTAAATCGTCATATTTTACGCCCTAGGGCAAGGCTCAAATCAGGGCCTTTTGGGTAATAGGTGGGTGCGTTACTCACCGAACTAACCCTGCTGTCTCAGAGAAGAATTGCGGGGAAAAAACGTTTACCTTGATAAGGGAAATCGTAGCTCCAGTTTCATCGGAGAGTGGCCAAATGAAGGGATCAATCGGCAGTAAGCAGATCAATAGTTTGGTTGTGCATGACATGAAGAGACGAACTGTATACAAAGGGACTTCTGGTGAAATGATGGCTTTCGAGGGGCAGATTTGAAAAAGGTTGAGGAAGAGAATTGGTCGAAGACGAAGAAATCAAGTGAAGAAGACAAGTAAACACGGTCAATTACTGGCAATGATGAGAAATTGTTGGGTGAAGTTTATGGAAAGAGATGTTCACCATTTTTAGTCCGTTGAGCGCGATTTAGAAAGAAGAATGTTTAATAAACGTGGACGGAAAAGGATACTGGCGAATTTCAAGGCGAATTTTTCAGAATTTAACTCTGAAATTTTCTTTTTAGAGAAAGCTTGCAGACTTGATTTCCAGATTTGCCCGTTAAATCGGCTAATGCTATGGAATTGGGCTAGGATTACTTGATTTTGATTTTTGAAACATAAAATACATGCAATAAAAAACAATCCTCACGAAGTTGTGGTAATTGCCGTATTGGATCGCGTGCAGCGTAGAGGAGCTAGGCTGGGAATCACTCACTGAGAGAAGGTTAAATTACAGGTTAAATCTCTTCCATAAATTGGAAGGACGTCTCTTTAGCACTGATGTTGAAAATGCATTATTACCCCCATCGTACTACGGTAGGAGAGATCATGCTAATAAAATTAGAGAGATTAAGTGTAGAACAGATAGATTTAAGATGTCATTTTTCCACGAACAATAAAGGATCATAATAACATTGTCCGATCGCGATAGGGTCATGTTCGGGTGAAAATTAGTCTGGTGTGTATTCACCCCCTGCCACACACCCTAGCAAAGGCTTGAATAGCACGAAATTAAATAAATACAATGAAATGGATCCATGGTACTTATTTATACTCGTAAGGAAAACTATAATAGGCATTGGATCTGTAAGAAATAAGGTAATCCTAGTGGAATATAGAAACAATTCCTTTGTTTAAAAAATAAAAGTTTTTTTGATGATAACCTTATGAGTTGTCTCCTAATTAATGAGAGAAGGTTTTATATTTCGTCTTGTTCCTACTTGCTTTATACTTTTGCGTGTCTAGGAGTCGGTGCAACAATATTAGTTTGCTACAAAATTGCTGTACACTAAAAAAATGGGGATGTGAATTTGGAGTCAAAATCTCTCGCCAAGTTTCTCTTTTTTTTGTTGTGATGGGGGAGGGGAAAGGAAAGGATTCTGCCGCTCGGAATACTTACTTAGCATTCATAAACACTTTTAGGGCGTCTGAGCAGTCGAAATACCGGCGGGTGAAGTACCGACCACGTCCCACGGAGATAAATGACGTTAAGCTCAAGGGAAACTTTTATGCTTACGTCCGGGAGATCCTGGCATCTTTCACTGTCGGAGGAGAATAGGGGCTTTTGAAAGGCTGGAAACAGACGCGTTTGACTTGGACCGCGTGAAATGGTACCAATAGTTCGTTTTGAGGTCCGCGCGTGGCCTTTTAACCTAAAAACATTGATGCAAACTGTTTAAAAGTTCATTAACCTCAAATTTCAATTTTCCGTTTTGTTGGTTGACACTCCAAGACTCAGTTTTGTTGGCGTTTTAAGCTACATATTTGTTGAAGACGAAGGAACTTAGTTAAGAACCAACAGGTTTTTCAGAAAAAGATGTATATTTCCGTGGGTGTAAACATTAAAATAAAAATAATTAAATTAAAATAACCTGTATTCATTGCGGTAGAAATGTTGTTGCTATTAAAGAATATATTTAAAATATATAGCTCATTGATTTTATTTGTAATTATAGTTGTTCGAGTTTTCGTATATTTCCTATCGTAATTGGTTAGTTTTTTGCTGTTACGCTCGCAGTAACCATTAATGTTCTGTCGGAGTTTTGCATATTTGTACATTATCTAAACCGGCCACGGAGTACATTAAAGAGTTTAGTTAGCATATTGGATACACGTACATGGGAGCTAGTAGGCGTACATGGTCGTAGAAATTTTCCTAATTAAAAGTAAAACATTCAACATTATTTAACATTTAGCCCCCAAAATTTTAGAGTTCTAGTGGACGCCTCGATGGCTTAATTAGCTAAAGTACTCGGACATGGAGGGATCAGGGTTCGAATCCCGGTCAAGGCGATTAATTTTTGCACTCTAGAATTGTTCCATTATGATGCACATTTTGCATGACTCAGTTAAAATTTACTGTTGCGGCATTTCCCGCAGTTTCTTAGAATAGTTCAGCTGCATATATAAATCAACGCAATGGTAGCCTTTCAGGCCTCAACAAGCATTCGGGTATTCAAGCATTTAAGGCTTTCAGCCAATCAACACGTTATGACTTCAGAAATATGACGTGGCATCATATTAGGATTTACCGTGGTTATAAAATGGAAAATTTTGTGCCACGTATTTATGTGGCCCAAATCTTATCGTGAAATATAATATTGTCTTTGCATTGCTTAATACTGCCCGTGGCCGCATCTTATGCCTGAGCTCTGTTGTGAATAATTCAAGTGCCCTTCGACATGTTATAAAGGTGAAATATATATTTTTTTACCAACAGAAATAGGGTTAAAGTTTAAATAAAGTTATAGATTTGATGGAAGATGATCTTTATTCCAATATGGTAATGATACTCATTCTGGTGTTTCAGCCATTGAATATCTTTGCGAAATTTTCGGAGAGCAAACAAAATTATTTCTTTATTTGCAATGGGGAAACATGGTATGCGACATTTTTTGAATTTAGAGTAAATACTCGGAATTATCTGAAATAGAGATATCTTCATGATCATTTTTTTATTCCCTTTAATTTATTAAACTGATTTTCGGTTTATATATATGATTCTGACAAAACCCAAAAGAATTTCTTAGGCTTAATCCTATTTACCAGAGACAGGATATGTGGGGTATTTCTGGGAGGCGGATGTATGGATTGGAACGTTCTACGTAATTTTGGGACATCGCCTCGTTAGGGGCGGACGAGATTGTGATGGGTGTTCCGTCGTAAAGATATTGGTACACTGCTAATTACGACCGAAGTCGAATATACGTTACTGACTTTGTTGTCGGTGTCTTGCGGCGGAGGGGGGTGGGGTTGAGGGTGGTAACGTCGGAAGCTCAGGCTTGTTTTAAGGCTTGTGTTACGAATGCCAAGGGTAGGTTTGAGTCCGTCAACCTAATCTTGAGTTAGTAATTTCAGGAACTATTCAGTGTTTTGTCTCAGCTAACTTTCCTTTTAGACGTCTAACTACAGTTCCCCAACCCGCAGGTCGTTTCGAGAGGTGAGGATAGGGCTCACTTAATGCTATGCCCAACAGTGTGCGAAATTCACACGTTATGTTAATAAGGGGGTTCAGTTCCTTTCCCTATGGCGCTTGTGGTTTCTCTGGAAGATCTGGTAGCCAAAAATAACACAGCTTGGGTGAAGCTGAGAGTACCCAGAGACTTCTTGGGGAATCGAACCCGGGTCCTCTGGTGAGTAGCCCATCCTTCTACCCACTGGACTAACAGCCAACTCAGCCGTTTATCATTTGTTAAATCTTCTCTTTAAATTGGGTTATATACCATTAAAGTAAGTTGTATCTTGAGGAATGCTGTCATGTTTGCCACATGTTGTTGGAGGAGAGAAAGAGAAAAATAATTACGCATCGACCTAATTCGAAGTAGAGCTCTTTGCCGAGGCTTAAATTAAGGGTATTTTTATCTCGATGTCGGTGAAATATGCGAAATAAGAGGTAACTTATATTGCGAACGAAAAGCGAAAGCTTTTGACCTCGGGGCGTGGATTTTGTGACCTGTCAGCTCGGCCTTGGAATTTAAAATATTGATTACGGATCGGTTACATTGATGGCAGTTTGTAAAAATCTGTGCCGTTATCGTAATATCTGCCTTTTTTGGCCCGGAACATTGCGAATGTTTATTGCTGGTGGGTCCTATTCACGGGAAGCATTTGACTCGGCACTGAATTAATACACGAAACTATGATACATATACATAAAACCATAAACACAGTAATCAACCCGAAGGTCGGTTTAGTAGGTGATGGTAGAGCTCACCCATGTACCAAGCCCGACGGCGTGTGAATAACCAAACATCAGGGTAGGGGGGCCAGTTCCTTTCCCTGTGCCGGTTATGGTTTCCCAGGAAGATCTGGTACCCGAAAAATCAACTAGCTTGGGTGGAGCTGCAGGTGCCCGGGAATCGAACCTGGGACCCTCCGGTCAGTAGTCCAACGCTCTACTCACTAGACCACCACGACCCGCGATACATATATTTAAAAAATATATACACACATATATGTATGAGTATATACTCGTAGATAAATATACATATGTGTGTTTACAAATGTATGTATATATATACACACACAAACGTATACAACATAACTTCCTTTTTTCAAAATGATTTGAAAAGGGGAAGGAATGTTGCCAGAATGTTACCCTGTATGTACCCACATTTATGTATACATGTACACATACATATTTATGTGTGTGTATACACTATATACATATATAAAAACCGTAAACACAGTAATCAACCCGAAGGTCGGTTTAGTAGGTGATGGTAGAGCTCACCCGTGTACCAACCCCGACGGCGTGTGAATATTCACACATCAGGGTAGGGGGGCCAGTTCCTTTCCCTGTGCCGGTTATGGTTTCCCAGGAAGATCTGGTACCCGAAAAATCAACTAGCTTGGGTGGAGCTGCAGGTGCCCAGAGTGCCTTGCCCGGGAATCGAACCCGGGACCATCCGGTCAGTAGTCCAACGCTCTACCCACTGGACCCTACATATACATATATATATATATAGTATTTATTTACACACACCTGTATATATACGCGCTCCTTTTCTGCGGACATCGTATCATTCCAGGTTTTGAACAAAAATAAAGTGTATACACATACATATGTTAATATATATGCATACTTTGTGTATTTATAAATACGCAGATGTGTGTATATACATATATTTTCATATATTTTTTTCAAATCATGTAATGATACGTTGCCCGCGGAAAAGTAGCGCGTCACGAGTGATTCGTGAAAAGGTTTAGTTTGACCAGGCCTATGACGTTGGAAATTTTAGTCCCATGGCAAGGTTTGCTTAAATAAAATTGATGAGTTTTTGCGTTTGCGTAAGTTCCCTCACATGTGTTTAAGTATGTGTGGACTAAAACGGGGAATATAAGAAAACTCAGTCACTTAAAAAACCAAAATCGCCGTACCTTTTCCGAAATGGATCGTCTCGTCCGCAGCGGCCAGGTTAGAAACTTGCCCGTCCATCTACAGAAAGGTTACGGGTTCAAATCCCGGCTCACGGACGAATTATGTGTTCTAGTATACGTATTTAGCGTAATATGTTAGTTGATAACCATAGGACCGCATGTTAACCCAATGCTCAACCTCTACTGGATTGACTCGAGTACCTCCACTTCATTTACTGAATTTCTCAGGAATCGTATGATATGCCGACATTCTCTGTGGTGGGATGTGAATAAACGGACGCCTTAAGCTACAGTGTGCCATCATTCGGAATAATTGTTGAGGTGTTTCTGTGCTTTTTTGTTGCCAAAATTAGTCTCTGCCAAGTGCTATTTTTTCGGGGCGTCGTCGTATTCATCTTTAATTGATTTTTAATCATCGTCGTGTTCCGCTACATCAAATGAAAACCTAAAACTGCCAGAAATACCGTAACCTTCAAAGGAAAATTAATATATTTATGAAGTGATTTATGTCAAATTATGCTGTTTTATCCAAGAAATTGATACCTTATTTTTCGGGTTTTATTGGTTGACTAATTTATTCAGACCCGTTAAATATATTTATCTAATTTATCTTTCACGTCTGATTGTGATGATATAATTTTGTTATATTTTTTATGAAAAAAGAGATTTTTCACTATGGAGTATGAATACATTTTCCCCCGTGGAATTTTGACAATAGAAGTTAAGTTTATTAGAGATTTAATTTGAATCTTGATATTTTTACTCACGAATGGGTATTTTATATAATAGTACATTTATTTTGCGAACTTGTACAGGTGTAATTGGTGCAATATGGACTAAGAAGTTGGCTCATCTATAAAAAGTCAAAGAGTCCCCAATAATGGGTAACTGTAAACTAGACAGGATGGTCCATTAAATCTCCTACACTGATAGCATTTTTTTTAAGAGAATGAGTACAGGTGAATATTGATTGATCATATACCCTCGGAACAAATGTACGAAAAATCATTCAGCACCTAGTTCGACCGTATTAATATTAAACAGGTGCAAAAGCAGGGGTTGGGAAGCTCTACTTATTTCATATTAGACTGCTGAAATATTATCACTCGAGCGCGAATACGCCACGATTAGTCATTTCTAACGAGTTTATTAGTTTTCGACCCATAATGATTATGTTATTTTTGATGAAACTAAATGACATGTATATCCATAATTGTCTCTATAACATCTTGATCAAGGGGAGTGGTAGTCCACTGTGTAGAACGCTGGCCCACCGACCGAGGGCTTGGGTTCGATTCCGGGTGACGCCTCTGGGCCTTTTTAGCTTCAACTAAACTGTGATTAGCAGATATTTCTGAGAAACAAAAGAAACGTAGGGAAAGGAACTGGTTCCCTAACCCTGATAACAGTTTCATTCATCAGGGTAATATGGAACCGTTGACCATAGTGCTAATTGGTGAACACCGCTCTCGCCTATCTAACAATTCTTCGGGTTGATTACTGTGGTTTTTTAATCATGATCATTTATTGCTGGCTTTAGACGACAGTGTTAGACAAATTGGATACAAAAATTCACAAATAATAGCGTTTACTTATTTCTTCAATCCAGAAGGTGCATATTCAGTGGGGATAGAAGGCCATGATCGAGTTTACGTTTCGCGATCTAAGGCTTTCGTTGCGAATTCGTTCCGTAAGACTTCGGAGAGAGGATAGATTTAATCGCCCGCTGCAAAATGTTGTTTTCCTATAGTGTCAAAAATTGGATGACATTCGATCGCTGATTTAGTGCTCATAAACTTCTTCGTTGCGCAAACATTATCTCATTGGGGAGATGAGCTACCGAGTCACGTATAATAGTTTTTTTTGTGAAATAATGATTAGAAGCTCTAAGCGTTATACGTACGCTTTTTAATGTGCCTCCGCATTCCACGTATGCAAGTAATTCCATCCTAAAATTATCTTTTCGGGAGCTATTTTTTTCAAACTGCTGCAGGCTGCTTTTCAACGCTTTATTCGCTCAACTTGACATTAGAGCTCAAACAGTTGGATTATTTCCCACCTCTTGAGGTTTCAACGAAGAAATCCACAATTTATGTGGATTTTTTCTTCAACAAGGCTGAAAGACTGTTTATTTGTACCTTGTGCAGATGAAACCATTCCACCAGTTCGAACCAAATTCTGTGTTGTCAGTTTTTAATTTTGCGAAATTAACTTTAATTTTGCGTAATCACGTAAAGATAAAAACAGTGGCTACATTGTTTTCACTTGACTTAGGCGGTTGCCTAAAGACAGCCGAATGTCAAAGTTTTTAAAGTACCTACCACAGCCTATTTTAAGTATTTCGGGGTGACAGATGATTAAGGTCATGGCGGGTCTACTAAAAGCATGTATTAACGCCCTAAAAATGTCCAGTCAAAGAGTACGTTGTGCCGCGTGAGTAACCCTCTTGTCCCAAACCGTGCAGGAATATTCTCGAAACTTCGTCCCTTGAACATGTGGCACTATCCGTCCATTTATTACAATGGAAAAACTTCGTAAAACCTCTTAAATGAACGGATCTTCAATGCGTTTCTTTATTTGACTAAGGGAAAATGGCACCCAAAAATATTTCATAATTTTTACGATGTTTTAAAAAAATGTTTTAACTATCGTTAAATTTATTTTTCAAAAAGGAATAACATTTTTGGCTCCAACAGTCATTAGTAAAGGTATTAAAGATAAGATTAGTACAATTAAAGAGAGAGGCTTATAAGGTGAGATAACATGTTGGTACAAGATTTGCACACGTAGAAATGTCGTCAAATGGCAGCTCCGAATGTTATGTACGGCTTTAAAATGTCCACGCACTTGAGCGGAATTTCAAATCTCCTTGCTTTGGCGTTCTTAGCTACAAGTAATCCAAATGCTTCTCCATTTTCGAAGCGTTGCTATTTTCGATTTTGCATTATATTGTCCGAATACTTGAGTTGAAATAATGATTGATAATTGAGGTGGTTTCCCGTTGCCTTCCTCAATAGTGTTTTTAACAATATGCCATCACTTAATGGCCGCCCCACTGAGGAACAGACGCTGCGTGGACTACCTTTCGTCTGGCTCCTAACCTTCGACCTATCTGGCATGGGTGACCCTACCAGGAGCAATTATTATTACTCCCGCCAGCACAGCTCTAGGGGTCATCGGAACTCACAAGCCCTTCCACCACGACAAGGTTGTAGTCCATGGGAGGGATATATATATATATATATATATATATATATATATATATATATATATATATATATATGGCGATTATTGTTTGTATCGTAGTGATATCTCTTGGACAAGCCTCTGGGATATATATATTCTTATTGATTCATTTTTGAGTTCGTACTAATTACTTTTTTCTGAATTCCTCCAAAATTTTAATTTTTTTACTTCGACGCTGATTAAAAGTGTGGTGATCGAGTAATAGCATGAAAAATCTGTAAAAAAAGGTTTTAACTCAATCAAATAAAGTCCTAAAACACTCTCTGAATCACTTGAAGTTGCCAAAGGTGTTTAGATCTCGTTGAAGAGGATTTTATCTCCCGTGGCGTCCTCCTGGTAGGGGCACAACGAAGGGCAAAATGGATGCGAGTAGTTAGTTGGCTCGAATCCCACATGGCTGCTCGGAATTTGATATGGAAAGGAGTTGATCGCTTGGAACCGTGGGTTATCACGTAAAACTTTAGAAATTGGGCTAAATTCTGTGGCCTATTAAAGATGGGAATCTCAACGGAGTTAAGTATGGGCTATCGCTTAGAAGAAAGTTATCACTTGTGAATCGTGCAAAGGAAAGGCAAAGAGAGGGAAACATACTGTTTGTCGTCATTCCTCGCGTTGGAAGATTCAGCGAGATCTACGAAGACTCTGAAAAAGCCCAATAGTTGGACAAAATGCGACGAAATGGCCCTCACTTAACGTTTTGGAAACGTTCCAAAGCGTAATGTAAACTCATGGTTTGTTTATTTACCTCATTTTATCATGAATCCCCGCAGTATTCGGACGGGCGTGATTGGAACTGTTTACACTATTTTTTTCTTCGCAGTAAACTGTTAAAAGAGCGGATGGGATTAAAGTATGGCGTTCCAATTAATGCAAGCGTTATATTATATTTCGTTAATTGAAAATATATGAAGAGAAAAGCCGTCTCGCTCGTCGGAAAACCGTGACAAAAGAACCCAAATAAATATATAAATTATCGCTGGACATAGAATGTGATCTCCTAGGAATTTTGAAGGCTTAAAACGTATTGCAATAGTCGCGATCATTTTATATTTTACTTGGTAATTGAGGGAAATATTTTTAGGTTACATACTATACTACAGTGGCAAGTCGGGCAGTTCGAGACAGTAATCAGTTTAGCTTTTCTTTCGCACAAGTTTCGCTAACGACACCAGAAGTGATAAGGAATTTTTCGTTTACACAAACATTACATTTACAGACTTGCTACTGTTTTTGTGCTCGTGGATGAAGTCGTAGCACCCCCCCCCCCCCCGCCACACTCCCTCGCAAGTACTTTCGGGCTACAGCGTGGATGTGAATCAACAAACAAAGTCCCTCCCCTCCCCCACGACCTATCCCGAGATACGCCCCTGACTCTGGGGCGAGGCAATCAAATTTTTCCCCGTCACTTCGTCCGCCCTGACGGGGGGCGTCTCCCCCAGTCACCACTCCTTCCTGCCCTTGTCTTCCCCTTCGACCCCCACGCCCGTGCTTCGATATGCCCTCAAGGGGCACTCACGCCGGGTCTCCCGCGCGTCCTTCTTCCCTCCCACTCCATCCTCCTCCCTCCCATTTCCCCCTCTTCCCCCTCCTCTATCCAGGTCTGGAACTCTTCGCTTCACCACCTAAATCGATCCGGAAAGTCTCGTGTATCTGGAAGATGCGAGCCGACAGGGAGCCGTGCGCGTGGTATATTTCTCGTATTTTTTGGTGGGAGCGCCTTTTGTTTATTTGTTGTCATTGTTTAATCTACGTCCCCATGGAGTCGATTCCCTTCGGAATAGTTTCACGCTTGTACTCTGTTTTCGCCTTGGGAAGGATGCCTGTTCCGTTTAAATTAAAATATCGGTTTGTGCATCGTTGCCTGGGAATAAACGTGCCTTCGGTGTACTTCCGAAATCGCGAAGCGTGTCAAGTTAATCTGAGTGGTGAGCGTAATTTTGCACCCATTTCATCACCATAGGTTACGCGCTCCGACCTGACCCGAACCAATTGCGCGAGCGTGACATTAAGCAATAATAAACGGAAGGCTATGACTTTTTCATGCATGAGATTTTTATCAGCTTTCGTACAGCCGGTGCATACTCATTTTTTTTCCTTTTGAAATCTCCTTCATTGGTTGGCATGTTGGGTGTTTTGTTGGCCAATTAACCACTAAGTTCTCCTAGTAGACTCCGATGTAAGTGATAAGCCGTGTCATGGTTGTGACGGATTTGAGTTTTCCTTACACGTTACACGAAATCGTACTCACTCGTAAGCAATGACATAGCCGCCCCATGACTATTGAATTCATGTTGGTTTTGATAATGAGAGACCATAGTGATCTTTGATCCATTACGATTGTTAACATGTTTTATCCAAGCGCAATTTTGATAACAGACTTTTTTGTTTGCATTTTGCTGTCGCAAAAGTGAAATGAATTTGTTATATCGCCAAATAAATATCTATATTTTGTCACAGGAGGCTCGGCTTTCATTCATCCGTGACGTTGTTAAATGGTCTTTCTGAGACTTCCAGGTGACTGCGCATTTCCTTGATTTAAGAATATAATGGGTATTACGTTCGCTGCAATGTCAAACAAATCTTTGGTTGAAATGATTGAGGTCACCATTACGAGAAGTGTCAGGGTGCCTAACGGGTTAGTGCAAACTCCTATCGATACTCTAAATCAGGATATACTCAAACATTTTGTGTTTTTCCCAAAGCCATACTTAAAAGCTGTTTTACGTGTGTATCCTTATTGGAAATGGGCGTTTGATCTTTTTTCACGTAATCGTTCTTTTAAGCAATCCGAGAGGAAAATATTCAAATACGGTCATACCTTTCGGGGGTTAGCATTCAAATAACAATTTCAATTCTCTGGATGGAGTTATGCAGTGGATTATATTTGTTTGTGGTACCGTAGTAGATCATCGGCCCCGGTAAAACCTCTCACATTTGAAACTCTCCTTATCTTTGGTGGCAGTTAACTGTGGAGGGAAGTTGCTGCATAAAATATTTGAGAGCAATGGCGAGCCTTCTTGACACACAAAGAAAAAAGACGCGTATAATGATGGAACTTCCGTTTAATCCGGTAAGCTGATGTCAGAGTATTTGTTGTATTTGATTTGAATGAATGATAGGATCGCTATGGTTCACTTGTAGGTGGCAGACAGTGGTTTTTGAAGCGCACTAATACGGTGAACATATTCATGATATCTCCGGAGCTGAGTAGTTATATTCTCCCCGAGAGGGGATTGCTGAGCGAAAAAGTTATATCCTTGTCATTGTCAATTACTATCGTCGAAATGTTAAGTCGAAATGAAATTTAAAGTCGAACCTTAAAGCTACGTCCTAGGCGGAAAGAGTATTGACGCCTCCTGAATGCTAACTATCTTCCCGCTGCTAAAGGTTTTCTCATTCTTATCAAATGGCATCGGTGACATTCATGGCAAAAGCGGTAGGTTTCGGATAGATTCGAACACTACATGACCCATTTAGCAAGCGATGAAGTAATCCTCACCGCTGTAAAATTTCTCTAAATATCAAATTTCGGGAAAAATTCAAATTCCTTCGCAAAATTTTTATTGAACCTTTCTTCGATGTTGACTTCTTGTTTCTGGTTTTTAAAGTCGTCGAAAAAATTGGCGGTTTCATGGATGAATATTTTTTTATCACAAGGGCAGATGCATTAAAATAAAATACTCGTAAATGGAAAAATGTCCGATTTAATCTATTCATTAGTCTTTTCCACAGTCACGGACGTGAGATGCCAAGTTAAATAGGAATTACTGCGATTTTTGATAGCATATTCGAGTGAATACGTATCGTCGTAATTATGGTGTTATGTGGACTGCGGGGAGTAGCGTATTTATTCGTTTTGTAAGCGTGTCGCGTGATAGCTTCTTCATTTTGTTTGACATTTTGGAAATTCTTTGTAATTTGCGGTTCTTGTGAAAAAATAAGAAAATTTTCGTCACCTAGGATGTGATGAAATGACTTTGTTCTTCTTGGGTATTCTTTTTTTTTGACGTCCGGTTACGTATCACTTGACGTCTAAAAATAGAGCTCCTTCACGAGAATACTATCTAGTAAGTCCACTTGCTTGGAATGACGAGGTACGTACGAGTAAGCCTTTTCTAATTATATTTTTCTGCTTAATCGGTTGTTCCCCGCTTAAACTTGAGCATCGGGTTAGTGTTCCATAATAGACCTCTGAACATTGCTGATTTTACGATTTTCGGAATGTTTACTTCAAAAACGGATACTTCGTAATGTGCTGCCATTTTAGAGGCAAATCACCACACGTTGTGTATTACTGAATGGTGCATCGATAGAGAATCACGATGTGTACATTACGAGATGATGCCTTTGCCGTGCTGAAACTCGTGGAAAATTTAACGAATTTTTCTGGCAGGGAACCATAGAAACCAAATATTGGAACGATTAGAACGAAAGTAATATTTTGCTCCGTCGGGAAGGTTGGAATTAATCCTGGTTAGGAACGCAGTTGGATTGCAAATAATCTATTGCGAAATGTTGCTATCTTTATAAGATTTTTGCTTTGATTAAAATTGTGGGCATAAAAAGGATTGGGTTCTGCGATTATTTTTCTCAAGATGTCCAAGCTATTTAACCTATCAAAAAAATGTGGTTTCATGTGTTTTCTGCGTCATAAGTCATCTTAGGTATTTTGAGGAGTACTAGTTCCTTAGATTATGTAGGTTCTAAACTTAGGTTTTTACATTACCTTCTTAAAGTTTTCCCTTGTAATAAATATGTATCTAACAGAATTTGAATTACATTGCCATTTTTTTTCTGCGGAACACTGCGGAACACAGAATAGTTAAAGCACTTTTTTTCTTGCAAAAAATATTGATTACTAACTTACGTATGTGCCTCATGGATGTATATCGTTCACATAAACCACATGGGCTGTGTATAGAATGCCATTGGCTTAATGGAATGCCGCATATTATTGCATTCAATAACTGGGGAAGGACTTGTCCTAAATGGCCTTAACCTCTATTACTTTTGTTACGAGAAGCCTCTATCGTTCTTTCTGTCCATTGAACTTGCCACCGTGAAATGAATTCATTGCAATCCGCCATCAAAACCTTTTATTTCGGTGAGGATGCCATGGGTTATAATGTTAGATCCGCAGGATAGAATTGAGTTTTGATTAATATTTGGGAAAAACTGAGTGCCCTGTCAGTGAAATAGCTGTGGACTTACAGAGAAATGCTGAAGTCGAATTAGACGTTTTGGATTGACAATCGTTCTTCCATTCACAACATCGGAGCGATGTAAAAAAATCAAAGTCATAGAGCACGAAAAAATGCTTTCATAATGCTCTTTGAAAATCCACAGCGAAAGTTCCTTTGGTCAGACTCCTAAACAAACCACCATTCCCTCTGACGTGTTATTGCAAGGGATTTCGCGACCATTGTTATAAATAGACGTCTTACTTGTGGGTGTGAGAATGGATGTGTGCAAAGGGAGGAAGAGTGCGAAGCTCCCGTCTTAACTCATCTCTCGTCTTCTTTTGAGGATTCCTTGGTTTCTTCCCCGTCTTCCTCTCTCTGCTGCCCTCTTCTCTCCGAGTTTGTGTTCCTCTAGAAACTGTTTGATCGCCCGTCAACAAATACCTGCTCCAGTCGAATCCCATCCAGTATTTTGGTTCGCGGCTGGAGAGAGAGGTCCCACTCACTCCCCCCTCACTCACTCCTCTCTTCTCGCGGTGCGTGCCTCGCGCCTCTACGGCGGATTCATTTGGAACCCGGGCGTAGAATCCCGTCGCAGAGGCAACGGATGCAACCGTTTAAAGTGTGGGCGAGGAATTTGTTCTATTGAGATATCCATCGTTGTTCATCTTCTATCCAACACTTTCCATCTCCTACCACGATACGTCACCGGACAAAATTAAAGGAAAAAAATATTTTGCGCAACAGACATGGGTGTCGATGGCTGAAAGTTAACTATTATGGGTCGTGGTTTTTAAAACTGGCGTGTCAGTAATTATTGAATCAAGTATTAGCTCATTTTTTTCACAATGGAAAGTTGAAAGGTCAAATTAGTTTTGTTACATTTCCAATATGTTTGGTGCTGGTGATTGGGAACATGAATGAGTATTAGCAAGGGAATTATTTTAATTTATGGCAATATTGATGCCCTAGATGGATCGGAAATTGTTGAGCAAAGAGTTTTACCCGTTGTTGCACGGAGTTCCTCTGTTGTCAAGGGGAATAGAATGAGATACAAAGTACAGGGCATCCAAGTTTACTTCTAATTGAGAGGTAGTTCGTTAATCCAATTGCTAAATTGCCGTATTAGGTAACGAGGGGGTAAAATCAGAGACTCAGAGAAATGTCCCGTTCGTTATTAATTCGTTTTCTCTCGCTCAATCCGCGATAAAGAAAAAATCAAGGTGAACTAAAAAATTTCCGCGATTGTTTCACAGTCCTTTCGTCTTAAATAATTTTTTTCTTTAAGAAAATGAAAAATGCCTAAAATATCTGCGGTTACATAATAAATGATTTGTATATTAGCATTGCATTCTCCTCAACCTTTGGAATGTTGTGATATTTTGCACTGATTTTCCTTCCGTAGGAGTTACGAAAGCAATAACCTTCTCTTGGCGGAGATCTTTCTGTGAACATGAGTCTGTTAGTTACTTACCATTCCCATTGATTTTTTTAGACATTGTTAATTTGCAATAAAAATACATTTTTAGACTGGAGCAAGTCAACGTAAAAAAAGTGTGAATGGTTCCATTTGCATCGGACACATTTCAGTTCAATTAGTCACTCTTCTGAGTAAATGCTTTCCAATTTAAACTTGAACTCCGGATCAAACTTCGTTATTATTCTGCCCACGTAGGTATTTAAATGTATAAAATCTTATTTCCTTAAGTACGTCCCATTGCTCGACGCACGTTAAATCTACCATTAGTTGGTACTTATTAATTTAAGTATGATTACTGCGGTTGTATCTTGCACGTGAAAATTTGAATATTATGCGCTGCTCATCCAGATTCGTTGATGGTAGATGGAGCTGAACTTAAAACGATATCTTTTGCCGTTTTTCCTCTTTTTGTGTGTACTTTTTTAGTTCCCTCATAACGTATTAGTTTTTTATTATAGAAAATCAATGAATAAATGATTGTTAATCCAATTGTTTCCTAAGTTCATTAAAATAAAAATTATATTTTTTTGCGAAACATTGGCATTTTTGGGACACGGGCGTTACGGATTTTGCATTATAAACGCGTCGAAGAATTGATTGATTCAATCAATTTATGGAACCATACTTTAAGGACAATTTATTTGTTCATTCACTTATGGAAAGAAAAATGATGTAGGCATCGTGTGAAACATCACTAATTCGTTTGGAAATACTCTGCGGAAAATTTGAATGTATTTTTTATTGACTCCTTAATTTCGGGGTATTTCGAAATGTTAATAACATTTTATTTTAAATCGTTCCATTTGGATGGAGGCAGGAAAAATGGATGAAAGGCGTATTGAGCGGTAGTGGAATGTTGAAGAAGGTAATAGAGGGGAGAATGTTGGGCAAGCGAGGTAAGGGCAGGAACAGGATAGGGATGTTGGACGGGATGAAGGGAGGAAAGAAGTACACCGAGATGAAGAGGGACTTGATATAGATTAGTTTGCTAGGTGGGGAGTCACAAAATGTTTATTTGATAGTTGTCCCCATCCAAAAAAACCTACCTTAACCGGTAGATTACCTAATAATAAATAATATAAATGATTTCTTCGAAGTAACACACGTTCCATTTATTAATGGAAAAAATAATTATTTTCGCTTTCACCGTTATTCCTGTGATGGTATGAACTAATTTTTGGGCATGAGGACGTCGTGACGGTATTCATGCGGCATGCTTTTGTTTCGTGATTGCTTTCTATGCGCTTTTTACTTTTGTCTTTACCACGTGACTTCCATCACGGACACTCCGATTACTGACGGCGACTTGTAGGCCTGCGGCCCGCATGCGTTCTCTGATTGGATTTACACGCAATTCTTTGGGATTGACCTTCGAGTATTGAATGAGACTTCTTCTCCATGCGGGAGGATATTTAAACAAACCAATACTGGGCAGAGATAGGGAAGTTATCTGTTCAAGTTTAATCCGCTCATCATGTTTAATAATCTTCAATATAGTTTTAAGTAGGTCACATTTAAAATTTTAAGCCAGATCAAATTAATTTCCGTGAAGTTAAACCAGGTTAACTTTCAAGTTAATTAAGCTAAATGAACAAAAACATTTTGATTCTATTGAGAAGACTTGTAAAAATAGTTGTTCATTTCTCAAAGAAAAACTCTTTTTCTCTCTGATTTTTCTTCCCTTCCGCAGCAACCTAAAATTATTCTTAAAAGGATCCCTTCAGACGAATTTATGCTTAACGTGCCAAGTTTTACGTAAAGGTTTTGCGAATCAAGCTCATTAACGCATAAAGTTAAAAATCACTCAGAAAATTAGCGTTTTCACATTAGGTTTTAACGCGTTGCTCCTCAAGTTCGACTATAGGCCTTGTAAAATCCACATCAATGAAAGGTAATATGCATGCCGTTAAAGCGGCGGCTGTTTGGAATCCCTCGAGTATTTCAGCCCTCTGCTACCAGCATAGTCGTCTTCGTCTTATTCTTCCGCGAGGAAAAAAGGAAATATGGAAAGGAACGAGGTCAATTTATGTGGAAATGATTTCGATTTTTTTCGGAACGTGACCTCACATTATGTCCTTAAACCACTTCTGGTAGCTCGCCTAGGCTGTATTTTTTTCCACATTTAGGTTTGCATGTCGAATCATTCGAATTTGTATGCGTTTTACTTTTCGTAGATCAAATGACCAACCCAGGGGTCCGTTTCTTTAGAGAGCCCGACGTCAATGCATCGCCTGAGGTTTCCATTTTCATTTATCTCCGACATGCAATCTTTGTTTTGAATCCGGTTAACTCGTGGGGACTTTGAAAGCGTGTTTTCAGACTGCTCACCGTAATGGTGGACTCGTGGGTTGAAGAAAAGTGGATGCGTCCTTTCAAAATGCGTCATCCCATCGAACCAAGGTGATGCGAAATTCTGTTATCTTTTCTGCGAGGAATATTGTCGTAGTTGAATAAAAATATGTTTTCGTTGGATCGTTCAGACATCTCCCACGCGTCCATACACGAATGCCCCATCCAAACTCGGAGCATACGTTGTATAATTTTTTTCTTCATATCGTAATGTGACCTCGGTTTTAACAATTTATAACATTCCGACTTTTAATCTTTGCATTCATCACTCATTTTCGTGTACACATCCTCAGGAAAATGCTTATCTTCCTCCAATAAAACTTTTAGTGGGAATAGTGCCTTGTTGCTGATCAAAGTTCGGTGTAGAGAAATGCATGCGTTTGAGACCGGTTCCACGAAAGAGTGGTAGGCTAACAGCAGTGACAGTAAATGGAAGACATCGAGTGGATTACCAGGGTATGGGCAGCTCTTCCACCAGCATCGCATCATGGAAGGATTCGCCACCCGTTACCCTACTTTTTACTGTATTATTTATTTATTTACTTATCGACTTAATTGGGCGAGGTTGAGACTAATAGTCCTTTCTTCCACCTAACCCTTACATTACAGCTTAATACATCAATAGAGACGATTACAAACACCCAAGCCCTAGGCGGAGAAAAACTCACCCAGGTGGGAATCAAACCCGCGACCCTTGGATTGGCAGACGAGGACGTTACCCAGCCGCCACCGAGGCCGGCTATTATTACACCACATTTTATTTATTTCGGAAAATGTCACCATAAGCGTGACAATTTGTACCCATTCATTGGAATTATAATTGTTATCTATGTATATTTTTGACGGAAAAATTAATCTAACTCATGAAAATGTGACGGAAATAATAATTGAGAAGATAATGAAGTCCTCTTGATATCTTTGAAGCAGGTTTCTTTCTTAAGCATTAATTTTAGGGCTCTCTGTTGCCTTGGCAACGGGATCGATTGAATTTAAGGCGAGTCAGGGAGGTCATTCAATACAAGCGTTAATTGACATATCGTGAATTCAGAATTTCTTTTCCTTTTCCGAGGCCTAGTCGAGAGCTTTAAGGGCTTAAAGAGTTCGTTTTGAAGACTGTGTGAAGTTGATGCATATGTCTGTGAGTGATGTGTCCCAAATTAGTTTTTTTAAACATATTAAAGAAGTGTAACAATATATAATATTAGTCATCTATTGAGTATTACAACTTTAGCAGCCGGATTGACGTACTAATGGGGTAGAGAGCAGAATTCCTAGAAGCTCCATTGAAAATTTCTGATACTCTCTCTATCACTCACTTGATGTTTCATCCCACTCACTCTTAATTCGATACTTACTTTCCAACGTCATCATCCCTAAAATGTACTTCCGAAGCAAACGTTTAGGAAAGTTTCATCTTTACGTAAACCCAAGATACTGGAATGAAATGCATTTTTGGTTTCCGTATTTTAAATCGCGTAGGTATTTTATCTCGACTTCTGTAGGATGTTCGGGTGTTCCCTACATGTTGAGATGATGGATTACAGGTGAGAAGGTAACTGTGATAGGCATTGATAGTCAAATCCTGAATCCTTTTATACAAACAGGGTGAAGACCGATTATTTAGTCACCGGATTAATCTAATTGCTTGTCAAATTGTTGATTATTGATGCAGGGGTTAATGTTATTTCATTTCGAGACATTAAGTTAGTTTTTGTGGGTCTAATCGCGTTCACTTCATTAATTTATTTCTGCTTGAATTAATGTCCGCGCTGAGATGGCTGCTGAATTTCGGAGGTAGAAATTCCAACTCCTATTTTGGGGCAGTGAAATGCATGGTTCTTCATGTAATCCCATATTTCCACTTCATTGTATCGATTCCATCAAAAGGGATTTCACCAAAGAAATGCTTGGGTTCGTGGAAATGCAAGCAAGAGTAATTGGATTATTGGAAAGAGAGTTACTACCTATCAACTCCAAATACATCCTCTGGTTGGCTTCGGTCGTCGAATTGTTCCGAGCTGAATTTTTATCTTTTGTTACGAGTTCTTTAGGAGACGCCAATCGACCGCCAGAACGTCGACGTTGAGTGTTTATTGCGGAATCCATAGTTTTGGTGTCATGATGAATCTTCCTCTGTTGCCACGGTTTATTTTGTGTACCGACTCCTCGGCAATGCTTCCAGAAAAGATCTCCTTGTCTTCTTTTGTAGCTCCGTCCATCCGGGATACATTCGCAAAAATATTAAATGGTCTCAGGACTCCTCCTGTCTCAACCTGCGCTCGATGTATTTGGAGCGGATTCGGAGATGTGGGTTCTCAACCGTTCTGGATTTGGCTGTGGTTCATTTATTCCCGCGAAGTGATTGCAATTGTGGCTCTTTCGGAAAGTGCGAAAAATTCACCGAAGGAAGGGAAGATAAATCTGTCGTGAGTGTGACGCATGTGTCTTAATACTTGTCAGTCTCCAGCGTAGATATTGATTGGAGTTGTCATATTCGTTTCGTGAGGTATCCTTTTTTCTTACTATTCCCATTTAATTATACATTGATAAATTTGTCTTAATTTATCCTACTTATAAGTGTGGCGTTTCTTCGAATCTCTTCGATTCAATATGATTATTTTTTATTGAATAATTACCACGAAGACAGCACTTTTTACTATATATATACACGCACACATACGTACATATGTATAATTAGGTAGCGAATCCTCTTAATGCCTTACTTCTGCTCATAAGGAGTCACTATGAAGTGTAGGAACTAATAATAAATATTAAGTAGAAGAAATTCATAACGGTAAACGCATGTGAAGAATTGTTTCAACTCACAAATGAATGAATAATGTCTCGTTTGGGGGCGGAGATGCCCATCTGATAATTCAAAAATGAACTCACTATAATATCAAGTCAGTTTTTTCTGCCAACTTTTTTGAGGATTTCTAAGAGATTTTATCGCATTCCATCAATATTCCCAGGCTCTATTTTACTTTCATTGAGGTCACTAATAGAATGGGGCATCGATTACAATCAGAATATTTTTTATTTCGTAAATTTGGTTAAGGCGTTCGACATAGTAAATATGTTGGAATTTAATGAATGTATTACAGAAGACCAACATGCACGTATCTCAAACTGCTCAGGTACGTGTGGCGATGAAGATTCGGGGTGTGGAGTCCGAAGATTAGGGGTTAGGCAGCATATTACATATGACGTCCAACGTACAAGTGGAGGAATTGGGAAGAAGAGACATGGGGAGAACTGGAGATTTGAATTAAAAATCGGTAGGGAATGGATAAAAATCAGGTTGAAGGACGATCAAGCTTGATTCAGTCAGTCAACCAAGGGGTCAGACCCTGATTGCTGGGGACATTAGAAAATCAGCATAATAGGTATAGGATGAAGATCAGTTTAGACAAAACCAAGATTGATGTTTTCGAAAGAGAAGGTTAAGTTAAAGGCTAAAATGTTGAAAGTGTCTTGGAACAAGATGGTCATAGTAGTTAGGATATCAGAAGAATGTGCGCAAATAAGCTTTCATACATAGGAGGAAGTTGATGGCGTGGATGCTGAGTATATAATCTTGGAAAAGACTTCTGAAAATGTTGGTATGGGACGTTGTTTGATACGGCTCGGTGACTTGGTAGTTGAAGCAAAATGATAGGCGTAGATTGAAGGATTTGAAGTTGGGAAATTTGAAATGGGCAGAAAGGAAAACAGACTAAGAATTGCTGGGCATGGTGGGAGAGTAGAGAGTGCTTTTGGAAGAAATCCAAAAGAGGTGCTGCTGATGGATGCTGAGCGTTTGGATTTATCGATGGATATATAGGGGAGGGCGTTGTGTAGGTAAAAAGGGGGATGAAAAGGGTTAGGTATGTTGGACGGAATGAAGGGAAGTATAAAATATTCGCGATAGAAGAAGAATTCAATGTAGTGTTTGAAGTAGGTTTTTGTCGTTTTAGACGAAGTTAAGAAATGTTGATTACCAATTATAATAATTTTACGTTGGAAACTAGTATGTACTCTTTTTCAGTGTCGCACGTGGTTTTCTTATTCTTTTGATGTTCAAACTGTGTTGTGAGTTGTATTTGCCCTGTCCACGTTATAATTAGTGCTCTTTTGAAAAGCCTTTTCAATATTGTGTTGTCAACTGTGGACCGATGTGGTATTGTGTATTTAACTGATGTGCTGTACATGCATCCATGTGTTTTTTTTTTCTTTCAAGTGTTGTGTCCCTGGTTTTTCATCCGTCCAGTGTTGTATGAAATACGGGAGGGGATTCTTTTTTTAACTGTTGCTCTTTCCATTGAATATGTATGTGACTTTTCGTCTTTTCAAGCACCC
The DNA here is from genome assembly GCA_037158775.1 of Hetaerina titia. Classification (NCBI taxonomy): domain Eukaryota; kingdom Metazoa; phylum Arthropoda; class Insecta; order Odonata; family Calopterygidae; genus Hetaerina; species Hetaerina titia. The sequence continues at coordinate 83,622,071 of CM073776.1, read as the reverse complement.
CGTGGCGAATATTCTTGGGAGTCAAGATTTAACCAATCGTAATGGATTCGCCAGGTACGAGTGGTCGTTTTTAAAATATCTTCTCTCTTTCTCTCTCTCTCTCTCTGTGTACTCCTCTCTTGTGTATGTGAATGCATTCACGCAGCAGCACATTTTTTGTGTGATGATTTTTTAGTTCTTATGTTCCGAATGTTTTTTAGATTTTTCTTTTTTTTTCTTCATTTTTTTACCCACAAATTCCTCAAACCTTCTGTCGAGGCACCTCCACTTGTATCTACGAAAGAAGCACGTTGATGTGTACCCTGTCGGTGTTCGTTTATTTTTTTTTGTTCGGGATTCGCGTCTCTCCACGCGGGTATTGCTTATTTCTCGGTAAATTTATGTGTGTGTAAAGCGCATTGCATGGTGGAAGCATTTGCATATGAAACGTAGCCCGTGGGTTTCAGGAAGATGTGTAAATCTTTTTTTTTGCGACTATTATCCTCCTCTTTCCAACCTGCTTTCCGAGATGCCCATGGCGGAAGCGACATACCTCTTCGTTTCCATCACGCATCTTTGTGTGTGTGTCCGTATCCGAACAAATATTCAAGTGCTTTGTCGGATGATTTGTAAAAAGCTTTCTCTCACGGTGAACCTTATTTCACGAGTGTACTTTTGAAAGCAATCCGTGTGTGCTATGTTTGCTTAATGATTAACGAAAAAAATCGAATAAAACATGTAAACTTTCTATAATATGGAGGAAAGACCACCATTATTTTACTCGATGTCAAGTCTGCTATTGTTCGGATAGCTTTTGTCTGCTCTATGTTTCTCACGTTCTCTCTCTTCAATCTTTCTCTGTGACACCTCTGTAAATTTTTGGCCGTTCAGAAAAGTTGCCACCCCACCTACCCTCCAAAATGATGAAGTTTGGAACAAGTTGAAGCAATTACGGCCTTAAGCATTAAAAATGATTTCAGCTCCCGAGATGTTTTAATCCCACGCTCACTTGCTATGGTCGAATGCAGCTGTCGCTGGAAGGTTAAATATTCATTTGGCACTCTGTCAAGATCTTAAGACGTGCCTATCCGTCTTAACTTGGAAATTGACTTTCTGGGGTAAGGTAATTTTTTTTCGGTGACTCATGCCTTCGGAGCACATACTGTTCCCATGCATCACTCAATGCGGAGTGCTATTCTCAGTGTCACAATTTAATTCTCAGTAGAACTAAAAGAAAAAAATGGAGACTATTAAACCTCAAGGTGTGGAGAATGTGGGGAAAAAGGAGGAATCATAGAATTTCTCCATCCTCTTTATTAATTTGCATTCAGATTAAGGATCGAGTATAAGGGCAGTTAAAAGGAAATAGGGTTATATTCGGCAGAGGTGGCAACTTTCAAGTAGTATTTGGTCGCATACAGTTATTTCCATGTTTTTCCAATGTAATTAACATTTGATGAAATGTCATTATCGCTTCTAAACTGTCACCTTTTTTCCGCTGTTCTTTCTCTTGTTCCTCGCTCTGTAGCCGAGGCATGGGAATGTAGCGAACGTACATTTTTCTGTAGAACTGCAGCTCTCTTCACTCTGTCGACTTTCACTTGCTGGAATTGTGTTCGGATATATGAAATTTCTGTGTGCTGTAGTTCGCCTCCGTGAAAAATAACCTTAGCTTTAGCGTCTTTCGATGTAAGTAATTAAGAATTCTTTCTTCCTTCCCTTTCCCATCTTTGTAAAAACTCTTAAACGTTTCTTTCCGACTCCGTCTTCAATTCTTTATCAAACTTGGCGTAATAACTCTAGTGTTTATGTATAATGTTATCATTTAAGGATGCTTCTTCACTGATTTTCTAATATAAAAAATTTACGTTGCAGGTTGGTATTTTAAAAATTTTTTTACAACTTTTTCGTGTTGATGGTCTAAATTATTTACTTTATGTCACTATGAATGTGTAGTTGGCACATACGTACGTCTACTACACAACACTGAAATTAGAGCACCCACATGTTAGTTTAATGTTATTGATGGTTGGATGAATATATATATATACACATGTATGTACATATGTGTACATGTATGCTTAGGCCTACGCCGCCCTCGAGTAATGAATGCAATCACAAGTTTTAGTAAAGATTTTGCCTCAGAATCATAAAGCACTCCTTTTTGTACCGATATTATAGTGTTAATGGAGTAAGCACTGCACCGTTTGTGATTGAAAAAGTTTGTTGAGAAAATGTGTGGAATAAAAAAGCAATACGTATCTGTCGACCTCTTCCAGGACCGTCGGCTACGAAAGATCTTTGATTATAGATGCGTCATCAAAGCCAATAAACTTAAAACAAGGTCGAAACTTAAGATTTCCTAATAGTTACCGATTTTCCTTTCACAGTGATTGAAGGTAATAAAGGTACTGGTTGAAATGATCCTTTTTCATAGAATTTTCCCAAGAAAAACGGTGTTATAACCTCAGATTTCGGACGAAAATGAAATTTCATGAAAACTTAGACATTAGGTACAAGCAACGAACTGCTGTGTTATCGAACCAAGAATGTATTTCTATCCGAGGTAGTTTTCATGTAGCACAGAACTTAATTTTTTTCCATGATGCTGCCTGTTGATGTTGGTCGAGCTGGAATTGAAAATTATTCATAATCTTTACTCTCCAATCAACGTAAAGACAAGATAGAATGGGACTACTCACATTAGCGAACATTTTGCGAGTTATTCTCCAAGATTTACGTATTAAGCGTTTGAAAGCAAGGAATGGCACCTGTGGAAGAAAAGTGAGGAAGTAACAGTTTTTCTCCCCGGATGAAATGGCATTGTTATTGTGATAGTCGTAGATCAAGTAATACTGGGCAGTAGATAAAACATGGTGTTCGCAGTCAATCTCACTGATCTCACAATGCCGAACATCCGAATTGGAGAGACCTTGGACGTCCCTGAGAATGCGAATTGTGCTTCTCAATTCATATTATATCACCCAACACCCACCGTCGGCAATGTAATCGTCTCGCCTGGAGCACGAATGATCGGTTCCAGGGTGGAGCTTGGAATAATTTTATTAGTGTTTTTAGATGAAACCTTGCCTCGAATTTCTATTTTATTTTCTTATTTTATGTGTCCCAGTTTTCTTCAATTACCGTTCCAACCGTCCTGCCTAACCATGCGACGAGACATTTAAAATCTCATGACATATAGTCGCCACGAATGGTTGAAGTCACTGTTACTGATTAAATAAATTACTACAATCGACGTCTGATGATATTGAGGAATCCTTTGGAGGCCATCCATGATGAATTTTAAAAACTTAATATTTCAGAATTAAAGCTGTTTTAGACCCGCAACGTCGTCGTTCGGTTCAAGCCACAGAAAGTTAAAATAAGTGTTCTGCTGTTTGCACCTGATGTTGAATTTGCACGTCGAAAACTAGGCAATTATTAAAAACTGCAACGGTCATGTTTCAAGTACTTTAATTCACCAAGTCGTTGGTTGTTTTACTGCAGTCGTCCTCATGTTCTCTCTCCTAACTTCTCTTGCTCTTTTTGGCTCTTTATCAACACTTGTATTATTTCCTTCTTCATGCATTTCATTCGTTTTCCTTTTCTCTTGGTTATTCCCTTCCATGTATTCATTATTTTTTAATTATCCAGCGGCTGTTGTTTTTAATTGTTCGAAATTAGAGTATGCTTTGTTGATTTGTCCCTTAACTGTGTTTCCAACAAATTTTTTCTCTGTTCCGTTATCAGTAGGACTTCATTTACGATTCACTCCGCCTCCAGCTCGAGCCTTCGTTTGCAGAACCCGATTGCCATAAAATTCATAGTGCTTCATATTTCCCTCGTATCTTCGCCAAAGCAGCGCAACATCCGATGAAACGTTGAAGGAAGACGAGTGAGGAAAACCTGGAAATTGTCTTTTAGAGCCTGCTTATATGGCACTTTCCTTGTTTGGTCCACCGACAATTGAATTCGCAGTATTCAGAAATAACTAAACGGTCATATTTTAGGTTCGATGTTGTGAAAATACCCTTTCGACATGATTTACTGCGGCGAAAGCGAAATAAAAGCAAAGTTATCCGCTAAAAAAATTTGATTAAAACATGGTTCCTTCATACCGCTCAGTTCTCCGAGTAGGAGGGAAGTTACACGTAGGTGAAGCCTTTGTTTTAATTGCCAATGTAAGAAAATGGACTGGGGAACATAGTTTTATTTTATCATTAGAATCAAACTATTAACTGATAATTCCTTGGCATAATGCTATGCCTTGTCGACTCATTAATGACTAAGTGTGATCAGATTGTTTTATGCCTTCCGCAAAGACAACCCTTTTTGGAAAAAAAATAAACCTGGCCTCACTATTTTGACCCCGCTGAACCCTGCTACCACGTATGTATCCGCCCCTGAATGATACGTGGATGGAATATTGTAAAGCATGTTTAAATTTAAATGCATCCCTATCGAAGAAACTACAATGGTTAATAATTCGTTAGTTGTTTTATTATGAGAGTGAGTGGGAGAGAGAGAGTGAGGAACTAACCTAACATTTAGGTACACCCAAAGGCGTGTGTAATTCATACAGCTGGGTAGGTAAGGTAGTTGCTTTCCTATAATAATAATGCGTTCATCGCGCGCCACTATCCATTTTCAAAAACATCCATTTGTGAATTTGAGTACGAAATACTACAAGGTGTTCACCTTTGGGACGAGGTTATTGCCAAAAGTACCATATCCGAGATGAGTAAAATAAACTTTGCATATTTACGGATTACTACGTGGCGATGACGTTAAACGGTGAAACACGTCGTACTTACCAAAAAATTTTATTTCGAACAATTTTTCTTTTTTCAGTTGAAATTTAAAGAGATCAAATCTAAGAAAGCCACTTCTTTTCTTTTTGTAAGATGCATTCTTCCCAACGAGTCGTCTCGAATTGGTGATTTTTCGGGGGGTTACTTGAGACTTTTTTTTACGGTTAGGATATCAAATGTGATGTGGGAACCCTTCGTACGGAAGCCTCTGGTTCCGTGCGTCAAGTGCTTTCCTGCGTTCCGTATGCACGGTTAGCCTTCGGTCTACTTCCACCCCCTCCGAATTCCTCCGAGCGCATTTATTTCCCCGTCTTGAGCGCGCTTGCGTCACGAGCCACGTCACCGCAGCTACCGAAGACTGGCAGGGTTGGGAGCGCGGTCGGAGGGGACACCCCTACCCACAGAGTGGAAGAATTTTCTCATTACAGATGTCGAAAGGAAAGGTCGGGAGAATCAAGGCTTTTTTTTAAGAATCTCGAGGCCGGAGATGAGGGCCGGAAAGGTTTCCGTCTTCGGACACACGTATCATCTCTTCTTAGAATTACGTCCAACTATAGGAGAATATCGCTGCACACGTATAAGCTCCAACTCCTCCTCACAAGTACAGTGGTATTATTTTAGCGTAGCTATTTACTTGCCTTCAATAAAAATGTGAAAAAAATTATTACAAGAAAGGATTTATCAATATAAAGATCATCAAAATGACATTTTTTTTACTTTTTTGTAATGTAAGGAAATTATATCATATTTCATATGGGTGTACTTGCGGAGACCTACTACCGTAGTAAATTTCCATTATTCCTGCCGTCTTGTGAAATATTTATTTTTTAGTATGAAGTATTTCGAGGCATTAACTCCATAGCGGGCGGTTATCCGGTAGGGTTTCCCATGCGTTGCACTATTATACTTGACACCACAGTCCACAATTTTCCAAGATTAAAGTTTTTTTCTAAGATTTTCTAAGAAAAACTACACCAAACTGTAAACTGTAACGATTCCTTATATGTCACATTAACATCTGCAATGGACGGAAGGTAGAATGTTACATAATTAGGGGGGAGAGAGTAAAGGAGTGCCCTCTGTGGATGCAGGGAAGGAGATGAAAAATAGGAGACTACAGAAGAAAATCGTGCAGGTCATTGATGTGAATTGTTTTGGAAGTTTGCGACGATGTCCAGTGGTTTCCAAGGTGGATTACTGTTATTACAGTACCGAACTGCACGCTCAGTAATGGGACGGTCATATCAAATCCCCCACACGGACTTCTCAAGTAAATAAAACATTTTATGGTACCCGTAAAAAATTGGAATTTATTTGTGTGTATTTCAAACGAAAATGAAAGTTTGTTCGATCGTCCTCTCTTTTTCGTGGCAGTATTTGTTTTAGCGTTTACCCATTCTCTTATCGTAACAGAGCCAATCTGATTTTCTTCGTAACCTACCGTAGAAGGACGCTTGCCCGGAAATTTTAGACGGCACTGTGTAATAACATCTCTCGACTGCAGAGTTGATGGCAAATGTCACTTTCTAGCATTCCCAGAGTTTAACTGCAGAAGCTTTTACTTATTTGGACCCATTTAAAATTTGTTGTAACAGTTTGTGCCACTCATTTCTCTTTCACACGTTGGGGGTTTCTCTTTGTTTGCAATATTTCATTACGCTAATTAATCAATTCGGCAACCATATTGGACAGAGTTGAATTCATTTTAAATTTAATTGAAGCATTTTTCTCGGTTACTAGGTAGGGGAGAGGCACGCGTGATGCCATATAAGTAATGAAGTCACGGATAGAAAGGGACGTAGACTCGGAGTATGTATTTGTCTGGTTCGTAGATTTTCAGAAGGCATTCTATGGAGTAAATTTGGTTGAATTTGTTGATATGTTGCAGAAAATAGGAATAGGTTGAGGGGTAGGAGGAGCAACGGACTGCTCAGGTGCGAGTGGTGGATGGTGAGTCCGAACGGGTATTATTAGAAACCAGGGGTAAGGCAGGGATGCCCATGGTCTTCTGTGCTTTTCAACGTACAAGCTCCTCTCATTAAATAGGTGGAAACTCATGAGCTTATCATCAAAAAGCTATTATTTTTGGAAGCAATGGAATTGTTTGTTTCTATATTCCGCTAGGAAAGCCTCATTTCTTCCAGATCTAACGCCTGCTTGTATATAGCGAGAAAATGTAAAAGAGGCATGGAAAAGACCAGAATAAAAGTCGGTGGGGAATTCATTAAATCAGTTAGGTTTACGGATGATCAAGTCTTAGTTAGCCAGTCAACATAAGGCAACAGAAGCGTTGCCGAGCGCATCAGAGAGTCAGTGTGATAGGTATGAGATGAGAATAAACGTAAACAAAACAAAGACTATGCTGTTTTCAAGCAAGAGAAAAGTTAAGTGAAACAGTAAAATAGGAGATTACGTATAAACGGCATCAGATGAAACATTTTTACCTATCTTGGGAGTGTTCTGGACCAAAATGGTCATCGTAGTAGGGCTATTAGAAGAGCAGCATTAGGTAAAGAAGCTTTCACAAGGAGTAGGGAGTTGTTGACAAGGACGTTGGGAAAGAATGTTAAGAAATGCTGGTTAAAACCTTTCTATGTAGCTTTTTTGTGTAGTGCGGAAACATGGTCATCGAAGCATGAAGATAAGCATAGATTAGAGGCTTTTAAAATGTGGTTGTGGAGGATGGGAAAGGTGAAATGAACTGAACGGAAAACCAACGAGAAAGTGCTAAGGATGGTGGAGTTGGAGGCGGGAACTATTAGGATAAATCCTAAGGTTATAGGAAATTATGATGCAGAGTACTTCGATTGATTTTGTTGTGTATTCTATCCGTTTACTCATATTGGCCTCCCTGTTTTTGGCTGTTCAGGTTCACTTTTTATGGAGTTCAAAAGGTGTGATTTCTCGATTCTGTCACGCATGGTTGTAATTTTTACAGAGATTCATGCTCTTGTGTGCTTGGAGTGGCGACTAAATCATTTGACGTCATGCCCTTGGGAAATGTTTGCCTACGGTTGTTTGAGCTGTCAACCGGAACTGTTCACTGCTATTTTATCAATAATTGTCATATTGGCGTACTGGCCTTAATATTTGCTGTGAATGCAGCTTATCGTCATGACGTTCTCGGAGCTAGTGTCGAGATATCATTTGCGTTCACACGCGTAGAAATCAGAGTATGATATCGATGCAAAACTTGAGCGAATATTTAGCAGTTCATTGTGTCATCGATAAGAGTATTGTATCAAGTATGAGTTGCAAAAAATATTTTTTTGGTTGTGGTTGTCGAGTTTGAATAATAAGATTGATACTTTAAAAAGGTTAAAAAAGAGAAACCCTCTTTACTTTTCATTTTTCAAAGATCATATTTATCAAGGACTCCTGACTTTTTCGTCCAAAAAAAAAGAATTAATTTGAGAAAGCTCAAAACTCTCGGGAAATAAATTGCATGCACGTTATATGCTAAGATATTACGTATTTATGGAAATGAGTGTTTGTTAACTTAATTATTTCAAGTGTTGCACCTCATATCATGAAATTCAGGTTCAAATCGTTGCCTTGGCCTGTATACTGTAACCAACTTTCAAGGGATAAATTGTATTTAATTTTAACGCTTAATGTTTTAGCTCTTCAATAATGTCTCCGAAGCGAAAATATATTTTCAAACATTATAGCGAAGAAGCTGTTTTGAATTTTTCTCTTGGTCATATTGGATTGAGGCCGATAATTCATTAATTTTTTTCGAGTTTTCGCCTTAACCAATATCTTTTAATGTTTGTTCAGCTCATTTTCTTTTACCCATTTAGTCGAAGGTTCTTCAAGTGTGTCCCACATGTATTTCAAGTAGCAAAGAGTTAAATTTAAATGGCGTTTGTGGTTTTAACGTTGAAAATGTCTGTGCTAAAAATGTCATGTCAGTCTTTTAATTAAATTTCACATTCAATGTAGATTTCACGAAGTGAAGAGCTACTGACTAGAGGGCCGGAGTTCAATTCCAGGTGATGCCTTTGAGCAGCCTCAGCTTCACCCAATCTCTCAGATTTTTCGGGTAGCAAGTCTTCTGAAAGACTGCGTGCGGCACATGGAAAGGAACCAACAGTAGTTCCTCCCTACTGTGATGAGTGTGAATTTCATTTGCCGCTGTGCTTGATGTAACTCGTATATGAGCCTTAGAGGGCCCATCATACCCACTTTCGGGTTGATTGGTTGATTGTTTGGGTCAGTACAGTTTGACGGTTTTAATCTGGCGTGATGAGTTGAAAAGTCTCAGTTTGACTTAAGGTATTGAGCAAGTTTTATGAGAGAGAGACAGAGTGAATAAAATTCGGGCACAGACAAAAATTCAAGGTTAAGATTTTTTGTTAGCGCCTCGACACCACTGAACTACTATGGTAGTTTGAATAGTCCATGAAAAGTCAGAGAGATGGCACTGATGGTGCATATCGAAGTTATTTTCAGTCATTATCATTATCTCTTGCAGCAGCGCACATCGTTCCAACCGGATTGGTGAATTGCTTTGTGTTTAGCGCTCGTTTGAGTCGACCAAATAGGGTAATTTCAGCAAATGGATGAAAGGGAATTGCGTGTGATGATCACATTATGAAAGCCATTTGACCTCGAGGAACCGGAGAGGAACTTCATAGACATTATGGTGAATCTGCGCCTTCGAATTTATTTGTTTGTGTGTGTTCTCAAAATTATCGAGGTGACCGTGTTAGAATAAGTGACGTTCAATGTTCAGGACGCCCTGCTGAGATCACTACTCCAGAAATCATTTATACAAGTACAATCCATAAAATAGTGATGGATAATAGAAAAGTCAAGGTGCATGAGATCACTATTGCTGTAGGCATATCGAGTGAACGGGTGCATAGTATTTTGCGTCAACATTTGGACATGAAAAATTTATCCGCAAGATGGATGATGCAATTACTCACAGTTGACCGGATACAATATTCAAAAGATTCAGGCGAGATGTAGGGGAAGTTCGTCATAATGAGAAAACAAATTAGCTCTTTTCCGCAAGTTTATTAGTGACGTACTCCGCTTTTAAGTTCACAGAACCATAATCGGGTACAAGACGAGACAGAAGAGTGATGTTTCCGTGAACCGAAAGGCAGTGTACGTAAATAAATAAACTTGTTGAAAAGTGCAAATTTGTTTTCTCATAAAACAAAGCATATCATGAGGAAAGTTCCAGGATCGGTTTGCAGCTGTTTCAGCGTAATCCGCCGGACATTGTGTCGTTTATTCACAGTGAATGAAACATGGTTATAGCGCTACATGTCTGAAAACTGGACATAGTCTAAGAAATGGGTTGCTAGAGGAGAGTCTACGTATCAAAGAAGTCGAATAACATTCTTTCAGCTGTTAAGATTATGGCGATTGTTTTATTCGGGATTCGCAAGGATTAATCTTCATGGATTATATTGAAAAGGGGTCGTACTACAGTCGTATTGCATGTGCATAGTGTGCATCGTTATTTGAGTGTTCAAAAACCGAACTACAGGAAAAACGTCCCAGATAGGCCTACAAAAAATTCCTTTCTCCATCACGACAACGCACCAGCTCGCTCTTACAGAAGAGTGAGCTGGTGAGTGGTGACCGTAAAGTCAAGTGAGTTAAGATTCCAACTTTTTCCCTATTCTCTATATTTGATTCTTACCTGATCTCCAATATGAATAAATTGCTGTTGAAACGGGGATTTCACTCAAATGAAACGGTGATGGCGGAAAAAATTCCCGATTTTGTGGAGTTGGAACAGTTGAATTATTTTGAAGGGATCAAAAAACTGGAACGGCTTCGGACGAATTATCTAAGTCTAAGTTTATGTTGGAGAAAGAAAATGATTTATCTGGAAAAAAAATATTTTAATTTTCGCGCTGGTTTTTCCAACCACTATCATATGTGATTTTGTGATCATCTGTTTGTTTTGGAGAACTGTAGGCGACACATACGTGGATTATTTTATGTAGACCCAAATTTGCGTCGCAGTGCTTCATATACGTATCACCCTCAAGCATCAAGTCAACCCTTGGGCTGATTCGGTGTGGTGTGATGGAACGGCCAAATAGGCCCGTGCCTACGTACGTACGTAGGATTAGCAAGTCGTTAGCGAGTTACTAAACGAAGGGATGACAAGCCCTCGCGAGGACTGTCATCTTTAACTATTCCACACACGTCTTCCTTATGGGCACAACATGTTACATATGTCGATAAACGACGATAAAATTTTCAAATAAGAAAAAATAAGACAATGTTGCAACATTGCTCATGACAGATTTGCGGCTCTCGGGTGACAATTGCCTCCGCGGAAAACCTCTTAAGAACTCGTTTATATTGTCATCGTTCAGATTTATACGTTATCCAATGGGTTTGGGGGTATCGGCAGTAGGTTGAATCACACGCTTCGATTCTCCCATACATGGCATTCATCCTTGGCACAGTTCTTTTGCGAGCGGAAGGAGGGAAAAAGAGACTCGTTTTCTTCGCGTAGTGGGAATTAATTTACGCGTTAGAATGCGTCTTTTATGCCGTGTTTCCATCAAACACTAACGTTCCGACCGTGGTATGTCAACTTACTTCCCGCGTAACGTCATTCATGCAAATGCTCAAAAAAAAACCAACCGTGGTTGACGATTCGGTCATGGTTGAACCACGGCAGTAGTAGCTTTTCTACGCTGGTCATATTTCTATCATGGGGAAGCGGTTAAAGCGAAATGTCAGTAGGAAGAAATTATGAGAATACAATTGATTCGGGGAATGAACGGGGATTAGGGTTGAGTGTGAGGAATTTTTTTAAGGATCAATTAAATAATTGGGTAAAAAAGTTTATTTTTGGTCTTAGTGATTTGTCTAATTGCTTCCTCCACCCTGATCTGTATCTTACTTATGTCATAAAGGACTTATCACCTAGATTTGCAATATTAAAAATCCTTTGCGATGAGAATAATTTAATATTATATTTAATAATCTATAGACAACTGAATTACACTCGGAATATATTTGTGAGGTCGAAAGCATGTAGCTCACGCGAGTAAACATCGTAGTTGAATTTTTGGATCAATTGAAATATATAGTACGTGTAATGTTATGGATTACTGCGTCACCAAACCGATTTGAGTCTCCATGGCATGACGTTACTGTTTGGATTTCCGGATAGGTGATGAAAGCCAATACTAATCCATTGTGTAAGATGTTACTGGTGGAAAAGAGGAGGCATAAAGGTGGCGGTGGTGACCGTGGTGGTTCGAGCGAACGGAAGCCACATGCTCAATTGCCCATCCAGGCGTGATCGAACATTCATCCGTCCATCCATCGGACTGCGATCGCCCACCCTCCCGCAGTTGGGTTGTTTCCCTCGCGCCGAAGCAGTAAAGCAAACACTTTCAGCGTCGACCGATTTGTCGGGTCTTTTCTCTCTTTGCGATGGGAATTGAGATTGGTGTTGGGAGGCGGGACGGGGGGAAGAAGTGCGTCATCGCCCGCTGCTGAAATACGGCGTGAAGTCACAGTTTTATTTTCCCATCCTCCTCGAGGTTTTCGTCTTGCGAACCACGATGGGCTCACCGCGAAACGAGGTGGTGATATCCCAATCTTACCCTCATGTAACGGTCACGAAGAAATCAGACCGGACTGTCCTTCTTTCGTAGTATAAATGGTTTTGCTCAGGATTTTTCACATTCGTCTCGTTATTCTCTGGACCGTGAATGAAAGTCGGAGGGGAATCAGTTAGGTTTGCTGATGACCAAGCATTAGTTGCTCAGTCAGCCAAGGGGTTGCAAGCATTGCTGAGTGAATTGGAGGTTCAGTGCGACAAATATGGGATGAGGATCAATATTAATAAAACAAAGGTTATGCGATTTTCCAGAAAGAAAAAGGCTAAGCTAAATATTAAAATAGGCGGGGAAAAAATAGAGCAGGTAGAACAGTTTACATATCTCGGAGGTGTTTTAGTCTAATACGGTCAAAGTGGTAGGGACGTAAGGAGAAGAATTGCGCTAGGCAAGGAGGCTTTCTCAAGGAGGAGGGAGTTGATGACGGGGACGTTGAGTAGGGATGTTAAGACAAGACTCGTAAAAACTCCGATATGGAGCGTAGCTATGTACGGCGCGGAAACGTGGTCACTAAAGCAGGAGGATAAACGTAGATTGGAGGCTTTTGAAATGTGGGTGTGGAGAAGAATGGAGAAGGTGAAATGGACCGAAAGGAAAACAAATGAGGAAGTACTGGAGATGGTGGGTGAGGAGAGGGGTTTGTTGAGAGAAATCCTATGGAGGCAGGAAAGATGGATGAAAAGCATATTGAGGGGTAGTGGGATGTTAAAGAAGGTAATAGAGGGGAGAATGTTGGGCAAGCGAGGAAAGGGCAGGAACAGGATAGGGATGTTGGACGGGATAAAGGGAGGAAAGAAGTACACAGAGATGAAGAGGGAACTGATGGAGAGTAGGTAGCTTGATTGGGTTTTGTTTGGAGTTACAAAATATTTATTTGATAGTTGTGTCCATCCAAAAACCTACCTTAACCGGTAGATTACCTAATAATAATATAATATATATTATTATTACACACTTACATGCATATACATACACACGTTCATAATAGCTAGAACCTACATATTACAAAAGAAAAGTCAGCATATGGGAAATATGCAAACGTACTTGATTTTAAATTGTAAATAAACCTCCCGCGAGGTGCGTTTCTGTGCATATTAGCTGTTTTTTTACGTAATTCTTGACTTATCCGGTAATGGTACGCTTAAATCAAGCCCTGGTATATATTTGGAACAGCGTGAGACTCATATGAATGGCGAAAGAATGCATGCGTATGTACGGAAACAATTGATCAACATCGCCTCCTGGGTGAATTTTACAGTGGATCAAGTTCAACGCTTAAGCTTTATCGGTGCCGTTCCTCTGGGGAAATTAAGTGACCACAGGTGTTACTGCTCGCTCGTGAATCTCTCTGGGACTGTTAAAGGAGACGGTTCGCTCCTGAATGAGGCCTCTGAAATTTTCCCCGCAGCGGTTAACATTTTTTTGGAGATGTATCATTCCCATAGTATGTATTTATTAACCAAGCAAATTTTTTTTACATGTGCATATGTACACTAAAGCTTAATTACCTTTCGCTTGAAAAAAACTTGGGACATAGATTATAATTACATTGAATAATGAGAGCAATAGTAGTTGTAAAGAATTTTGAAGAAAATAGATATTGAGCATATTGCAAAGACTTTGATTTGTTTTTGCTGGCATTATTATTTTTTTAATATCTCGTTCACTTTTTTATTATAAATTCACATATGTTCAAATGTTAAGTAAACAATATTTTCAAAATTTAATGTCTATGACCTGTTAGATTCTTTGGATGCTGAAATATGCCATCAATGATGTCTCATGTTGATTTCCCGTTCAAAATAAATGAGGATTAAGACTTCCAAAAATCTGTATTTCTGTAACATATCTTCATTTTAGCTCTCGGCAAATGGGCTGACGGGCATGGGTATAATGTAGGGCAGATAGACGTACAATGTACGCTTCCAAGCCTCTTTTAAATTCTTCAATTCACGGAATCTCAATGCCTTTAGATAAATTGAGTGTCAGACTTTAAAGGTGGTTCTGACGATAAAAATATTTTACGAGTTTCGTGTATAATCCAATATTGCCATAATACGTTAGGCTCCTTCACCTTGAGTCCGTATCACACGCAAATGTATATTTCGGGTTTCTGTTTCGAAATATTGCGTCTGGATTCACCTGACGTTTCATCACTGTACTGGACATCAACACTTCCCTTTAATCCCAAGGGAAGTGATGCGAAAAGACGTAACATACGGGTGCACACGTTGAAGGGCACTACATTACCGAAAGTTGGGAAGTGTGTTAATAAAATAACGATTGAAGCTCAAATTTGATTACATTTTACCCATTCGTGCATAATTGGCCTGCACTTGATATATTTAGCCCATTTCTGAGTGTGCCCTTCTTGTGGATTGGAATGGGGCTAGAAACAACCCTCAACCCTGTCAATTTCCGAAAAAATAATCCCTCCTTAGTGGTAAACCTTCGGAGTAGTAGTGTTTTTTCTTCGTAGCATTATGTGTACCAAACCAGCTATCCTGATATTTCGAGGGATAAAAAGAAGACGAGAAAACTTGGATAAAATTTCCAAGTAGTCAGTCCTTTCGGTATCATTTCTCTTCTTATTCTTCAATGTATCGGATTGGATCTTTTCCAGCGCTGGAATGAGCACGGGATAATTACCACAATAGGGTCCAAAATAACCTCGAAGGATAATCATTTTGCCCTTTATTTTTTTTATTTTGCGGTGATATTCGTCCAATGGTCTACTTTCATGCAAAATTTCAGATTATTTTTTCAGCCGCTCATCAGGAAGCGCTTCAAAAAGCGTGACGGACGGACGGATCAATATTCGTATAAGGATATTTTTAAATGTTCACAGAATCGCAAATATCAAGTATTCTAAGCATTCTTCCACTTGGCTAGTCTTCGTAAATGTGTATTAACCGATGCGGAGAATTTAAAGGAAATCAGAGATAAGTACGTCTTTTTTATCGAATTGATTTGGAATGACCCATATATCGTATATTTCGCCGTAGCAGAAGCGATTTTTTCTAAAAGCTACCGCAATTTATCGTACCTATCAACGGGAGGTTTGACTGCAATAAGTTTGGCGAGGAATCCGCACCGTATGTTTCGGCCTAACCATATTTCTCTATCCCAAATTATCCCTTGTATTTGATATACGTTTAGTATCACGTCCTTTTTTTGTGATGAATTCATCGAAATGAGGGAATTAAGGTCAAGTGTCAGTGGGTTCAAGTATTAAGTCGTAATGTTTTTGTGACATTTAACATTAAAGTCAGGTTTCATCTTATATTTTATAAGCCACGAAGTACGGTAACCTAAATATACAACCGGTTGTCGTGTTAACTGGTTGGTCATTATCCTAGCACTGATGGGGTTGGGTATGTTGTGTTCTTTTGTGAACAGTCGGTTCGATCGAACGAACCTTCTCGGTTGCAAGGCCAGTTGTTCTTTGGGAATGATGAATATGCATGCACCCACACAGGAATGATTGTCATGCCATTTTCGCGTGTTGGCGGTGCCTCTCTTTCTACTCATCAGTGAGTCGAAATGCGGCTCTTCCCGTCGTATGACTGTGCGATGTTCGTATATGGGGAGTCCGAGGGTGTACGTTGTGGCGAGTGGCCCCCTTAAAAAAAGAAGACCGAATTCAGTATCGAAACTGCCATGTTCGAGCGAATCGTCGGGTTACGCCAGGAACAATGGCGGTGGAACCCAAATGTTTTCGTGTGCTTTTTCTGCGAATGTCTTCTCGTGGTAACAATTCCGTCGTCGTTCCGTAGATTTTATTGTAATTTTTATTTTAAGACTGTTAGATGAAATTCGAACTCTCGTTTTTAATAATTAAATAGTTTTTTATAGTGCAGATACAGGTTTCAACTCCTGGGTTGATTTTTTATGAAGTTTTGGAATATTTTTGAAGGATTATCACTTAACGACTTATGGAATTGTATTTTTCGTACTCGTGTGTTTCGGTTCGTGAGTTTTAAAAACAAGTTTTCGTAAGAAAACAGCGTGGTTTATCCTAATCGATTTCACAAAATGTTTCGCACTTACTTTCGTCTTTAGCAGTGAATGCCAATGTTGTGGGAATTTTTTTCATCCCTCTTAGGTTAAGGTAAAAATCCATGTAATGCATTAACGCATTCTTTCAAAAATTTGAGTATTTGCGTTCAGGGAACGAAAATAACTTCCCCGAAACCTTGACTTGCACTGATCTCCTCGTGATTAATTGAAAATAATTTCAGTCATTCGCAGTGGTGGATTTGGCAACTTCCTTCGTGGAACGATATCTTGTATGCAAGGAAATGGTGTCGTAAAATAGTGATTTATGGCCCGAGCATAAAAGTAGTATTTATTTATTATTTATACGGCGGAAGATACGGAGGCTGCATTTAATGAGGGTATAAGTGCAGAATATGTGCTTTATTGACGAAAAAGCCTCCTTTTAATCGTAATGCGGTACTTAACTCGATAGCATTAAATGCAGCAGCCGTTAGAAAATCAGGAGACTACCTGGCTACGATTATTTGATCTGCGAAGGCTTCGTTAGCTAACATTGTCTTGATATGAAATATGTGGTCAATGGTAGAAACAGACAAAGAATAGTTACTGAGGTGCGCAATGGATGGAAAATAAAACAAATCCTATTCTCCTCTTCCTTTAAAGGGTATGAATTGCATTTATCCTTCCCCGTTCCTTTCGTATTCTTCTGGGTTTGTATTTAGGATGACCTTGAGTAGGTGTTCTCTGTTGACCCCCCCCCAAATCGTGCCACCTATTTGGCTCAGAGAGAACTTTGCCTCTAACCCAGAGGTTAGAGGCAAAGGGAAGGGTCCCAGAGGTTCCCAATTAGCGGAGGGTTCCGTCCGGGGAGGGGGGTGAATTTAATGTTTTCGGGAAGGGTGATGATAGATCTGCAGATTTGCTGGCTCTAAAATAAATTTGCACATTTTTGGAGCTTAATTTTTGACAAATTTTCACCCTTGGATTGGATCAGTATGTTCTTTCACGTAAGTGAAAGTTGAAACTGGTTATTGGGGATTGTTTGAAATGAACCTTTGAAAGTGAATGACCTCGGTAGAGGGTCGAACGACACTTGTATTGTGGTGACAACGGTGCAGGCGGAAAAAATGCTTATATATATATAGATGCGGAGTTTGGAATGTTTGTACCCCCCCCCCCCCCTTGACCACAGCTCCTCTCAAAGATAAACCCTCCCAAAGATATCTTTTTTCTTTATTTTTGTTAATTGCATTCCCTTGTCAGCCTTTCTATTTATTTTCTCGAGAGATCAAACGAGATTCCGTATGCTGTACGCGTAAGAGAACCTCCTTTGAACTTGTTTCGGAGGCGTCCTCGTTTCGCGGGACTCATTATTGGTTCCCATCTAAAAATTTATGTTAAGGAAACTCCAACCATCCCACCTTAGTGAGTAGCACATAAATTTTGCCGAGCGACATGTCGGTAAACAGATCTCCCATGGAAAGGGAACTGACTTTGAGCTGACTTTGAAATCATATTATTCTCCGCCGGTATTTCGCTATTACTGGGGGGCGGGACGCGACGACTCGTTATTTTCTCATCAGATGGCCTGTTCAAACAGCAAGGATTTGTTGAGATAAGACTCCCCAAGTTTCCAGAGCAGCTCCTCTTCTTTTTCTGCCCCTCGTCTTCCGAGTATGTGGAAGAGAAATCTTTTCTAAGAGAATTCTTTCGCAGCGGTCGATCGTATAAGGCGACGGCGTTCACTCCAGAAGGATTCCTTTCGAATCCGCTCTAATGAAGAGGTTGCTCCAATTTCGTTTTGTTAAGCCCGATAAATGTATTTGCACACTGTAACCTCCTCTAGTAACGAAGAAAGTGGTCATTCCTTACGGACAAATTCTGTTCCGTTGAACCTTGCGTGGTCAGCGTCGGAGAGTTCCGTTCACAAGTGGCTGCTGTCCCATTGGCGAGTTTTGTTGTCGTCATGGCCCTCTACGCATATGTGAGAGGATCGAATCCCGGTTTGGAACGCTTGACCCTGGTACTTTGGACGCCTTTCGTCAAGAGATGTTTTTGTTCCTCCAGGGATTTTTCCTGCATCGTACAACGATTCTGAAATGTTTAAAAAATATATAATTTTCAATAATGTGAAAACTGAAATTCAAATAAATAATTCTTACCAATGTTATTTCGTATTTAGTTAAATTGCAAAACTACTTCTTGAAAATTTGAAAATTAAAAAATTGATGTGAAAACTAAAGTGCAAATGAATAATTCACACATATATACTTAACACGTGGGTCACGGTAGTCCAGTGGGTAGAGCGTTGGGACTAATGGCCGGGGGGCCCGGGTTCGATTCGCGGGCAAGTAACTCTGGGTACCAGCAGTTCCACCCAAGCTATGTGAATTTTCGGGTACCAGATCTTCCTGGGAAACCATAACCGGCACAGGGAAAGGAACTGGCCCCCCTACCCCGATGTGTGAATGTCACACGCCGTCGGCCGTTAGTACTGGGTGAACTCCACCATCACCTACTAAACCGACCTTCGGGTTGATTGCTGTGTTTATGGTTTATTTAAATGTATTGGGAGTTTTGTGTTATGGGAAAAAGAAATGATTGGGAGTTTTGGATTGGGAGAAATATTTCGGGAATTATGACCCCCTACCCCAAATTGTACTCAATCTAGGTTATTTGCTGGTCCATTGGGAATTACTGCAGCACGACCCTTATTATTTTACTTGAAAATGAATTAGGATACTTCCTGCCCTCGAAGATCGTCAAAATATCCTTTTTTATGACGGTTGAGGTTCAAAATTCAAAAGTTAAGGACCCAGAACACCAGTAGAAAGTTTTGCGTAGGCGACAGAAGACCGATTTATTTTAATGGAAGGTTATAATCGTTCGTTTGAGAGCAAGTTTATGTACTATGCATACAAAAACCAAGTTTGAAAGTGGTGAAGTTAAGACTCAAGAGAGATCGGAAGTGGGTTTCTCCAAGTTGAATTATTTAGGGTGGTTGAGTAAATTAACTTTAGCGTTGAAAGGCGGCTCCCGCCTGTAATTAAATTGCGTTCGCAATCCCTTCACTGCTAAATCGGAAAGTTTAGATCGTTAACGATGGGTTTTCCCGCGAGTTTTACCGGGAAATGTATCCTCGCACGCGCACACCCCGGCTGACTTCCACCCTTACACATGCGAGTTCCACTTTTCGATAGCCTCGCGTCATTTTTTTTCCAAACGAAAACAGAGACCCCCTTGGTGTTTTTCCATTCGCGCAGAAGTGAGCTGCGGTGACTTTTTTGTTTTCCCCTTTGGCGCACCGTAATTAATGCGAGTCCCGGGATTCATCGGAGTTCTCACGCGCTACGCAGCCACCCCGAACGGACGCTCAACTCGTCACTCGACAGAAACTTCCATCGAGTTACCGCCGGTCGATAATGAATCCGCGGTTAAAGCAGGAGTCCAAATGAATCCATTATAAAAAAACCCAGCCTTGGAGACAGGGGGGAATGACGTGGTTGCCATACTCTCTCCAGTGTGATATTAGGGACACGAAGTTTCGTATGTACTTGGCCACTTCGACTCGGGACGCGTGAAGTTCCTCTCCCCCCTCCCTCCCCGTTACGTCCAGCGGGAACGGGAATGCCAGCCACGAAGATTTTAAGCTGCGTTTGTCAGTCAAACCCTAGATCGGTGGCGTCGTCCGAATTTGCGCATTCCAATGCGATGTTAACTTTGTTGCAAACATAGACCACACAGCACACGGCACGAAGGGTCGACGACATTGAATTTAACATTTGGCAATTGCGTTGTATTTTGAGCAATGCGATAGGACGAAATATTGATTTCTGATTTCCCCTTAAACTAAATTAGACCGTATCGATATACGATATCAAAGTTAACCTTGTCATTGATTTTAGCTATATTCCCTTTCCTCCCTCTTTATTATTTTATATGTAAAATATTAATATATTGTTTTTTCAAATACAGTATCAAAATTAGTATATTTCCATAGTCAGACAGTCATAATACCTGTATCTCAGTACATTGTAAGATTCGCATCGTTTGGAGAACTTAGGCAAATTCACAATAATTGTCCATTGTATTTAATTCATCAGTATGCCATCCACCACCCTTGGAGGTTGATGCGAATTTACTAATGTATCGTAGAAGATACGAAGTTTTAGTGCTTGTCGACTTATTCACGGCAGTTATTGGTCGCGGTTCGTATCTTATTCAACATTTTTTTTACATTTGGCAATACCATTTAAAGCGAGTTGCTCTTTCAGATCAACGCATTTGATCCTTAGCTTGATGAAAATTCCTTCATCTCTCCAGTAAAAAGTAGGTCAAGAATTCTTTCTCGTATCTCCTCTGCCATCCCGTCCTTCCGTCATATCTTATAAAAGTAGAATTTGAATTTGGGTATTTGTTCTCTCCCCTTAAGCGTAGGGAAAACCCTAAAGGAGCTTCGAGATTTATCGACGAGATTACTTAAGTAAAGCCGGTTGTCTTGGAAATTGGCGGCGGTATAATAATTAAGACTTAAAATCACATTAGTACTTTTGCATTAAAGTCTGCTTGCAGTATGAAAATTGAATGTGGTATAACGGTGGATTAATTTTGAACATGCGTTTTGTCTGACGCAAATTCAAAAGTTTTTCCATTCTTCCATTGGTATAAAAGCGTATTCCTGCTTCAAATAGGTGGAATAATGGATATTTTGTTCGTTATCGCTAGCACAACGCGATCTTCCTCAATAGGTTAGGCTATCTTGAATCCGGAAATCCAGTTCCGAAAATTCGTGGTAGCGTCTGTCTGAAGGTAGGAGTCTGTTTGGTTTCGGAATGTTAAACATGATAGATTATTCGTTATCCGTCTCGTAAAAAAAGTAATGATAACTCGAGTGCATTATGAATAATTGTGATCCTGCGATCTCGTATCCATTTAATGCTACGCTCGGCTTCAACACGGATAGTAATGTGTGTTATGATCTCGCCTGTTCGCGACACACGAGAGGATATGCTCGTCGTGCACAGGATGGGGAGGATATGGTCGTCAGAGTTATCCAGTTGCGTCGCCGCCAAATAGACATCGGGAGCGGTCGAGGACGGGCGTGCACGAGGATCACGCGTCAGGCAGCGACGCGCGGGGCCGCGGAAACCCTCGTATCCTTTATCGTGCGGGCAGACTCTCTCTGTGCCCCCCCCCCCCTGGTGCCCCCGCTACCCCTCCCCCCGCACGGAGATAATTCTCAATGCCGTCTCCCCGTGGATGCACCGAGTGCCGCAATCAAAGTGGTTCAAGAACGCGCGTAATCGAATTCGCGCGAATACGATACGGTGCTCGGGAACCCTTAGCTCGCGTGATTTTTCTCTCGTTCTCCTCTCGCTAAAGTAAACCGGTGCGAGAGGCAGCAAAATCTATTCTCGTTCCCACAGCCGACCGTTTTGGTCCCTCGCTCGCTCGTGGATTTATTATTTTCTTGCACCGTCTCGTAGTGCGTATTTCCGCGAAGTTTCCTTTTCCTGCGATAAACAACAGAAAAAAAAGATAATGGAATCGATGCTGAGAGGATTTTTTCCTGAGATGGTTTTTGTAGAAGGGACAGACGGGAGTTAAGGTTAAGGAGGGGGATTAGAGCAAAGCTTCACCCTTTCAGATAGGTACCTAATGTACCTACGTACCCTATTTGTACAAGATGTGAACAAAAGAAGACAGGACTGATTTTATAACTTGTTTATTTCGACGGATACAGCTTAATCGAACTTGTCGCCCTCAAAGTACATGCCTTGGCTGACGACACACCTTTGCCAACGTTTCTTCCAGCCCTCGTACCCTGCCTGGTTAGCCGCCTTAGGGATCCTCTTCAGGTCCACCGTACCCTTAGTTTTAATGTCCGCAATAGAGTCGAATCGGCTCCCTTTCAATGTTGATTTTAACTTTGGAAACAAAAAAATGTCTGATGCAGCCACGTCTGGAGAGTGCGGTGGCTGCGGAATTACGGAAGTTCCGGTTCTGGCGAAAAACTCTGTCACGATCAGCGCCGTGTGAGCCGGGTCGTTATCGTGGTGGAAACGCCATGCATTGTTTCTCCACATGTCCGGCCTCTTTCGGGTCACTGCGACTCTCAGCCTCCTCATAACCTTGGTAGAAATCTTTGTTTACGGTTTGACCTCGAGGGACGTATTCGTAATTAATCAGCCCTTGCCATTCGAAGAAACACATCTTGTGTAGTGAAGATTAGTAAAATATATCCACGAGAGTTGCACCAATTGTTTTTTCCGGTTGGGACTTTTCGAAAAGGTTGTAACATTGTGGGATGCCTTGAAAAAAGTTTTTTTTTATTATAAAGGTTTTTATAAATTTTTATTTATTATTTTATTTTTTTAATCCACAGAGGGTGTGTTTCAAAGAATGTGGTCGAATTATTAGTCCAGATGATGGCACCGAAACCGATCATTCTGCATGTAAAAAATATTGCGGATAAATAGTGTTAAAATTTTTTTTTCACGATTGCTCAATACAAAAAAGTTTTAACCCCCGTAATTTATTTTATTGACCTATTTAGCTATTAGCTAATCCATAAGTAGCGAAGTTGGCTTGTAAATTTTGGATTTTTAAAACAAGAATTATTAACGAGACAATCAAAAACACCAAAGCCATAGGTGGAATTTAACAAACAAGGCGGGATGTGAACCTGACCTCTGTATTAGCAGACGAGGTCACCGAGGCTGAATTGAAACTACCCGAGACCAAATGTCTTATTTAATTTTATTACGAGTCGTGAAACGAGAAGATTTCGCGGTATGCCATAAATTTTCAACGATTCCGTCCTTAAAAGCGAAGGACTTTCCCGGCGCCCTTAGTTCGCTGGGTAACGATCCCGCCTGCTAATTAGGAGGCAGCTGAATGCCCTGCGGTCAAGCTTCAATTACTTGAGTCTAACTGTATGGTATGCCCTTTGGAGCATTTGTAACTAACTATTCCAACACCGAATGAGTTGAAAGCATTCCATAGACAGTCCGAGTACGTATCTCAGCGCTTGAATGAAACTGGGGGTGTCAAGAGGAATCGCCGGTATTATAACGTGCGCGTATTTTTTTCCATCTCAGCGATGAAAAGACGAAATTTTTCGTTTTCGTCGCATTGATTCACACGGTACACCGAAAAGTGTCACCCGTCGTGTCCTTAGCTGAATTGGATTTTAGGAATAGCAGCATCTCTCGTAAATGAATGGGTTGGTATCGGCGTGTATTTTTGACATCCATACGTGTGAGATGTAAACAAGACGGTGTCTCCTTTGTGTGAACTATAATCCCGCCCACTAACCATATATTCAAGCCGTGCGTCTTTACCACTTCAAGAATTCCTTTTTCTATTTCAAGAGAATACTTATATCGGAGATCCTTTCCTCTTCAATCCTTTCTCACACACTTTTTAATATTTTTCCTACTCTAGGTGCACCAGCATGTAAGAAGTAATCTTGGAATTAGAATCTTTCAGTTATATCTCAGCAGTATTTCACCAAGGAGCATTTTATTTAGATCACTGGTAACCTTTGCATTTTGAAATAGAAAAATAACCGAGTTGGCTTATCCACATAGAAAATTTTACTTACGACCTAGGTCTCGTTATAGTACAACATCTCCAGGTAAAAAGTACCATAAGGAAACCTAGGTCGTAAATAAATATTTCTATATGGAAAAGCCAAGTTGATCATTTTTCAATTTCAACATGAAGATTTTCCACCAAGTCACGCCAGAAACTGTTTTATTAACCTTTACGTTATTTGTAATCTGTCATTAACAATTATGTTATTTACAAGAAAGCCAGTTTTGAGGATGTTTCAGTTTCCTCGCATTTCCCTGATACTACTCAAAGTAATTGTCAAATGCACGTTGCTTTCGTCTTCAAGACAATCGAAATTCGTATCGATTCATTAATGAATCAATTTTTTGGAATTAGTCACCTCGTCGGTATATTACGGCCTTCAAAAGTCAAGGCGTGATTTTTGGTGGTGGTCACTTATTCGTACTTCAATTTTTTTTTAATTCTCAAAGTAATTTTTGCCACGATCACCTGATGGATTTAATCTGAACAGTTCGATGGCTTCCAATCATTCAGTGAACGGCGAACGGAAATTATTTCACAGTTGGAAAGGAGAACGATCGTATCTGCCCTCCGACGAGATGATGATTGATCCTTATCAGTATTCGAGCGAGTGTATAATGTATAGCGAAGAGCGAGAACTAGTACAGTGCTCCATGATTACCTTGTACCTAACCGCCGTGGTTTGTTTTAATTTGGCCATCCGGAAATTCGTTTTCTGTGGAGTCATCTATTCATCATCATTTCCAAATTATCGTCTAGAATATTAATTGGCACTTGCGCGGAAAATTTAAATCGTTTTGCCAAATTGTGTCGGGACATTCATCTACGTTCGTGGAACATTTTGATAAATAGGGCTATTGGGTTGGAATCGTTTTACTCTGCAGGAACTGAAGTCATCGGGACACATCAATTGAATGGTTTGCCATGAGGACCTTAGTGCCAGGGACTCGTTGCTGTGTGGTACTTAAAGAATATTCGTAGCCTTGCATCAATCCACATCCATGGATGTCCGTTCAAAATTTTAAGAAGATTATCAAAGAGCATGTTGAAATGCATGCGCGGCATTCTCACACGACAGAGATTATTTCATTCTCTGCTCACGACTGTTTGCATTGATTTGACCGCGATCATCCTCGTTCACGGTGGAATCGGAACCCTTCATCGAAAGGGATTTCCTAAGTAGCACCACAACGTACCACGTATACCACACGTGGAGGTACGCGCTACCAACCAAACCGAAACCAAGCCGAGCAAGTCAATTTCGTTAGTGGTTTAGCGTTGCTAAATGCCAGAATATGCTAGGGAAAATATGTATGCACGAGTTTATTTTTCCTGAGAGAAATTTTTCCTTTGCTGGAACATTTTTCTGAACCTCTCTAAGAGTGCGTTTATTTTTTTGCGGCAGAAAATTCGAGGTCGGATGAGAAAAAAACGTGGTTAATTAAAAAAAAGTTGACTTTTATATTACGTTGAGTTTTCTTTAGTGTACCTTGAGCACCATGATGTGCCGCCGGCTGTTTGATATGCCTACATCTCATCTCCTCTCTCTAACTTCCCCGACCCGCCCCCGCTCGCCGCCTCTCCCCTCACCAACCCTTCCTTTCTGCTCGGCGCGCCCCCAAGGCGTCCAACCACCGTGAAAGAGCTCCCCTTGCTGGGGAGTCAACTCCCGTCCTCCGTTCGGCGACTCCCTCCCCCCCCCCCCCCACTACACCCGCCTCTCCAGCCTCCTCAGCGGTTCGATTCCCTCCAGCAAATCCACCCCCTCCCCCTCCAGGGCTCGCCCCCCCCGCTTGACACGGGGAACGCCGGATGGAGGAAAGAAGGAAGGAGTTCAGAGAGAACGCGGAGATGTCCTCACTCCCATTCCGCAATAAGTTTGTTTTCGGTGCATATTCAAAGGAAAAGCTCACTCACGCTGTTTTTGGCGAGCCTGGAGATTCCTTTTAAGACAGGCTAAGGTTGATTCTTAATACGGGGAACGTACTTTCCCGATGGGGTTGGTTGAATCGTTGGCTGAGTAATCAATTTTTTGACGCAGGCAGGCGTGAAAAATTAAATCGATCCCGAGGGAACTTTGTGGGCAAAAAGTTTAAGAGACCTAGGTGTATTTGAACGCTGGTTTAATGGTAGCGTTAACACGTTCTCACGAATGGTATCCGAGTTACGGTATTTGATTTTGAATCTTCCAATCTGCTATTCTAAATAATTATCCGTTCTTTGAGAGTCAAAATACGTCGTCGCTAGGATATTCATCATTTGCTTGTAATAACTACTGCGCAGTAATCACGTGGGATTCAATGTTGAATAACGACGTCATACACATTAACCACCGATGAGAGGAAAGCATGTCGTGCTCTTCGTGTCTCGTCATCAGTGATTTCTGATTATGATCGGCATAGGCAATCGATGATATGTTTGAATGAGACATTGGTTTCCATATAAAAATTCAACCAATAGATCTCACATTTCCTTCTTGTTGGGTCGCAAAAAGCAAGGGAGATTATTCTTTGGGAGTCCTGCAAACTAGATACAATTTTCTACTCAGTTGTACTGTGTAAAAAACAAAATCGAAGTGTTCAGCCTTGTTTTGTATGTTTATTGAGGTTAGAGTTCACCTCTTATCATTGACCACGGCGAGTGCAATTTAATCTTCGAGGTCAGGGCACCGTTTTCCTGTTCCTCCTCTGGGTTCGCAGAAAAAAAGGGTTTTGCTGGTTGTGGCCGAATGACATTTTTAAACCCTGGAACCTCCTGCCGTAACGCTCTGCCCACTCGACTACCACACCTTGGCATTGGTGTGGTGAAAAAAATAATCTCCTAAACTTGATCCATCCCTCTAAACCTCTCGGGGTAAGTTTTTCGTGCAGTCTGAGAAAGTTTGTAAAATTGAATAGAACATTTAAAAGCACTACCGCGATGCCTACGTATGTCTGTGAGCTACAATGCCGTATTGCGTGTTATAAACTAGAGCAGCTTGGCTGAGAATCACTCACGGAGCGATGGTTAAATTATATTTTGAAGCTCTTGCATAAATTGCAAGAACGTCTCTTTAGCGGTGATACTGAAAATGTATTATTACCCCGATCGTACTACGGTAGGAGGAATCATGTCAGTAAAATTAGTGATATCAAGTAGAGACCAGATAGATTTACGGCGTCATTTTTCCCACGAACGATAAGGGATCAGAGTAACATTGCCCGACCGAGAAAGGGGTAAAAATATTCAGGTAAAAATTAGTATGGTGTGTGTTCACCTTCGCCACACGCCCTAGCAGTGGCTTGCAGGGTACTAAAATATAAATTAAAATAAACTATCTCTATTGTGTCCATCATATCATAGCACCGGTGCTGTTCAACGTATTTGTGGAGGAAATGCTTGAAGAGGCATGGGAAGAACTGGAGGTAGGAATGGAAGTCGGAGGGGAATTCGTAAAATAAGTTGGCTTTAGTAAGTTTTAGTTTGTCAGTCAGCCAAGGGGTTGCAAGAATTGCTGAGTGAATTGGAGGTTCAGTGCGATAGATATGGGCTGAGAATAAATATCAATAAAACGAAGGTTATGCGATTTTCCAGAAAGAAAGAGGCTAAGCTAAACGTTAAAATAGGAGGGGGAAAACTAGATCAGGTAGAACAGTTTACGTATCTCGGAAGTGTTTTGGACCAACACGGTCAAAGTGGTAGGGACGTAAGGAGAAGAAATGCGCTAGGCAAAGAGGCTTTCTCTAGGAGGAGGGAGTCAATGACTGGGACGTTGAGTATGGAGGTTAAGAAAAGACTCGTAAAAACTCTGATATGGAGCGTAGCGATGTATGGCGGGGAAACGTGGTCACTGAAGCAGGAGGATAGACGTAGATTGGAGGCTTTTGAAATGTGGGTGTGGAGAAGAATGGAGAAGGTGAAATGGACCGAAAGGAAAACAAATGAGGAAGTACTGGAGATGGTGGGTGAGGAGAGGGGTTTGTTGAGAGAAATCCTATGGAGGCAGGAAAAATGGATGAAAGGCATATTGAGCGGTAGTGGAATGTTGAAGAAGGTAATAGAGGGGAGAATGTTGGGCAAGCGAGGTAAGGGCAGGAACAGGATAGGGATGTTGGACGGGATGAAGGGAGAAAGGAAGTACACCGAGATGAAGAGGGACCTGATGTAGAGTAGGTTGTTGTGTCCATCCAAAAACCTACCTTTACGGGTAGATTACTTGATAATATAAAAAAAACTCTTGGCATCGTGAGCATTACTCGTAGGGATACTTTCGTACACTTGTTGATTATCATTTGGGTTCAGTGCAGTGCAACGTTAGTTCGTTCCATTTTCGCATGCGGTTCCTGAGGGATCGTTTCCCTCTTCCCCAGAGGAATAAGGCGAATACGAATATTTCCCCAGAGGGTACGCCATGGTATTTCTCTCCTTCGGTAGTTATGATGTTCCCTCTAGTGTGACACCCCGGGCGTAATTAAGTCGTCGTGTGTGTAACGCTGTTGGATCCCCCCTGATTGAAGAAATTCCCCCCTTATTATTTCTCCATGAATCGTAACACGCGAGCAACCTTTCAATAATTTTTATGCATCTTGACGTTACGCAACCATTCTCTTCCACATCCTCACGTGTTCAGCAGGTTTTCCAGCGATCATTTGTTAAGTGATAGGCAGTCAGAGCAGCTTTATTCTTCTACAGAAAACCTGTTTTCCGACCATGGTTTCAACAGTGAACTGCCAACTTCGAGACAATTGCTGTGCACATTGTCTTGAGAGATACAACAGGGGAGATAAACCTGCTGCCGGTCAGTTGAATTTTTTCTGAAATTACGTAGTTTCTTTGTGACCTCAAGCAATGCCGCGTTCCTAGAACCTCAATCCGGAATCCATTCTTTATGAATCCGCATATCATTTCGCGTTTCCCCATTTATTATTCATTATTTTCAACGTTACATCAACTCCGTACACGTGTCGTATGCTGGAACTCTTAAAACCTAAACTACTGAATAAATACGAAGCGTTTGAGTTAACTGCTGAAACAAAAGGATTAATTCTAGTTCCAAATTAAATTGGCAGGCGGGGCCAAGACGACAAGGCGACAATTGACAGACCGTAATTAGGAATGCTTTTTTCCCTGGAAAAAAATCCTGATCACAGCAGTAGGAAACTTCACGTACGGCGGTTGGAATTAATCAGAAAGAAATGAATGTTAATAATAAAATAGTAGTACCCATTGTTATCAGTCTATAAATAATGATGGTGGCCTAACACTCCGTGCCCCACGCCCTTGAGGCTGTTTGCAAGATCTAATTTATTGATGTATTGTAGTCTCGGTTTTGCCCAAATACCATTATCCTATCTGTGTACATTTAGTGTTTCCCCACACGTTGGACATATAGAGGTACGTAAAAGTTGTTAGGGACCTTCCGAAACCTAACTTTGAATTGAATTGACGCATTTCCCACTGTATGTCGGGTGTTTACCATACGTTTTTGTGTTTAAAAAAATATCCGCATCCTTCCTTTTCCCCCCTGAATTTTTCTCCAAATTTCCCCGTTCTCTCTCTTTTTCCTCCCAGTAGCAACTTCAGATCCAACGCACGCACAACCCCCACTCTGTTTCAATTCAGCGCCAACTCCTCCCCCCACCTTTCCCGCCTCGCGACCGTTCAATTTGCGGAGACTCGCCATGCTCCCTCCCGGCGACGTCTTAGGCTGAAGTCATCGGTCTCTCCTCCTCAACCTCTCCCGGCCCCTCCTCCTCCTTCCACCGCCAATCCCTCCCTCCACCCGCGGGAAGGAGGTAAAGAAGCGGAGTGTCGCGCTCGTGTCTGCGCTCCTTCGTGTGCGTGTGGAAGTTGAGGTCTTTTCTTCTGGCTCTCACTCCTGTGCACGTTGCGTCAGTCAAGTGTCCCTCAGTCGCGCTTCCTACTCCTCCACCCCGAACGGTTGCAGTGCTAGCGGATGAAAAAGGGAGGCGGTTTTTCCCGAGGCGCCAGCCATCCCCACTGCCCTCTTTCCCTCAGTCCCGCGCTCATCAGCCGCAGGGAAAGTGCTGTTAACAGTCATCCGGAGACGCCTCCAGAGAGTTGTCCACATCTCACTCTCATTTCTCCCACTATATCTCATTTCTGTCTCTCCGAAAAGAAGACGTTGGGCTACTACAGGAAACGAAAAGGAAGCGCGGGATCATCCCCCTTAGGACCCCTTGTCGTAATTCATCTTGTCTTGCCCTCATCGGCATCGGTGACATAGGGCGAGGGATCACTCCGGAGAACGTTTTCTCACAATCTCTCGAGTGGAGGAGGGAGAACGGGTAAGCAATAGCGTCCGACCGGGAACGGTTTTGTAATTACATTTTTTTTGCTTTCTTTTAATATCCTGCTGGAATTTGAATTTTAAAAATGTGTCGATAACGTCAACGCTTGTAATTTCTGTCAGTGGATTTAGTTCTCCAAACTCTTCGGAAGCTAACATAAAACAGTAATTATTACCAAGTGCTCAATTGTACTAAGATCGATATGGGTGCCCCTCTGAATACAACTTACGTAAACATTGTGATCAGGCTTTGAGATTTTCATTTTTGTGGAGTAATTGGTAGCAGGGTGGCAGAAATGATAAGGTCCATTTGTCTTTTAGAAGAAACCTTGCCTTCCAGAGTTCGAGTACAATTCTCTGAGAAGGTTTATTATCATTTCCCCTTAAATTGAAAATATTTTTTAAAGTAATCGCTGTATGTTTTTCCTATTTTCGATTTGGTTGAAAAGAATTTAAGATGCATTGAAACATACATTTTCTTTTATCTATTAGTTTTATTTGAAACCAGGATGTTCGTTTATATATGAACAAAACTTTCTTAATATCACATTGAACTTATTTCAAGAATGTTTAAGTGGCCGAATTAAGATTGTCAGTGGCATTTACCTCATTTGTGTCGTTGATTCTGTGGCAGTATATTCACTTTTAAACCGTTAACATGGCAGGGTGAATTCTGTGTACGGAGCATTGTGGAAATCTCTATTCTTGGGTTTGTGTTGTGTCATGAGGTTCATGATTAAATAATCACTGGTTATTGTTTTCCTAATCATTCTACACGCGCACCCCACGCTATAATAAATGGGACACTATCTGACGTCGTTATTGTTGGTCCTTTAAAGAGTTTTGCTAACAGCATGCTGTTTCATCTGGCGGCAATTTCAGCGTGCGTTATTTTGGGAATACTTTTTTCCCCGCCGAATTTCGTGCGCTGTATACGGTCACGAGGTGAATTGCCGTGATATTATCAGTGTTATATAATGGACTGTTTCATTTTGCATTCGTAAATATCCTTAACAAGAATTTCTTTGGATTCGCAGATCGTGCTAATTTTTTTAACGCAATTTGACTCTCAGCGTTTTTGGGTGAAAAAATTAGGTTAGACTCTAATGGCTGAAATTTGCGAAAAAAGCAAGCGAATGCATTTGCGTCTTACTCAGTGAAAGTATATTAGCTCTGGCTATCACGGTGAACCTCATGTGTTTAATTATTGATATTTTTCGATAAGGAATCATGTGAAATCCCCTGACGTGGAAAGTGTCCCTGATAAAGTATCTCAAATCTATGGATGAAGTATGAAACTTTCCGGATTCACTTCATTAATTCATTATCAGATTTTCAATTATGTGTGTCGACGTTAAAAAGATATTTCATTAGGTTTTCGGACGTATTTAAGGAACATCCTAATTCGAATACGAAGCTTGCGGTTTTAGATCGTCCAATACAGCAGCCCAGTAACAGAAAAGGACATTAGTTGTCAGATTTAAACTTATGCTCTGTGAACGAATTAAATTCATCCCGATGACAAAGTTAGTAAAAAAAACAATCTCGTTAGAATGTAGACAGTAATTTAGTTGCAATGCATGAATAATAAATTGTATAAATCAGTTTAAAACGGAAACGAAAAGAGTAGGGTCAGTGGGAAAATATCGCGAATTTAACTGGCAGAGGAGTAGCAAGCCTGGCAATGAAATGCAAAACCGCATAGGTCCCCAGCAGAATTGAATTATATCCAGCGCACGTTTCCCCTGGAAAATTCCATCATATATACAGTGCACGTCACGGCGCTCGAACCAAGTGGCATCTCATGTGCATTAGTCAGTCACCTATCACTGAATGCAATGCGGCCTAAATTAAACCCCTGGGTGACATAAGGTTTACAAATTTTCACTCATTTATTCGCAGGGGACTCTCATTTACAACAGAAGAAATATGAGGAAATTTCCTCATTTTTCCCCTACTTGAAACCACCCCCGATGTAAAACATGACTGCTTATCAGATCTGCTCCCCATATCCCCTCATCTCGTTCCCACGCTAATTGCCTCTTGAAAAACATTATCTCTCTTTTGTCATGCAAACAATGCACATCATTTTACATAGGCCAATGCATTACCCCCTATCCGTTCGAATGAACAATTATCGCTCCTCCTGTAATTCTGCCTCTCTCTTCTCTTCGTATTCCTTCACACGCAATTTCCCACAGCTAGTGTTTCTCCCTAACCATCCTAGAATCCCTACCCGATTCAACCACCAATATAGTGGCGAGAACTCGCGAATCCGCATATATACTGGCTTTCTGTTCTTTTAAAATCCCCACCCTTAATGCGCAATCTATAGTTCCCTTCACAGTATACCTTGCAAACCCCCCCCCCCCCAGACTCCATAGTTCCCTTCCAAAGACTTTGTCTGATCTGAAGAAGGCCTCAGAGAAGGCTGAAAGCTCACACAATCGAAAATGTGCTGTCCATTTGTGTGTTATCTATTTTATTTTGTGCTCAATTGTGCCGTCCTAATTTTCTATTGCTCTATATATAAATTGTGAAACATTATTTTTTGTTAACATCTGACAATGCCCAACTTTCTCATTGCATCCATGATGTATAGTATAAAGTCGACAAATAACTCGAACATTATTCTTGCTTTGTGAACACGTGTTTTGGTTGACGGGAAAGTTTCATCGACTTCACATTTCCTAATGTCATACGCGAGAGGAAAAAGTCTTAATGTTGTGATTAAATTATTTATTTCCTAAATCATTATTTTTCGAAACATTTTCGTAATAAAATACGATTAATGTTCAAGATAAATTTGCAATCATCTCTTGGTTTTAATCATTAGGTGACCAAAGCTCACATTGTTGCAGAAAAGATTTTCCAATGACTCTTTGATCTCCTTCCTTCCATTCCCTTCGCCTGTGTAGTTCATGCGATATTACATTCAGACAACAGTTTCAGAATCTTGATAATGTTTCGAAGTGGGTGTATTTTTATTTGAGAAGTTATCAAAGAAATGTGAGGACTTATGTTTGCTTATAACTCGGGTCGTAATGAGGATGGCCATCACGTTTAGCTAGAATTACGAGCAAATCCCAGAAGAGGTTTGCTTTCTTAGAATCTTATTATTAGTGGACTTTTTGACTTAATTATTTGGGCACGATTTCACTCCAAATTATTTAGCTTTCAAAGTGCTTGAATGGTTCTAAAAGACAATACGCGTTAATTATGGTCCAGATATTGTTTAATGCAACTTAGATTTAATTATGAATATCTTGTCCTCGGCGTATTTTTTCCTCTTGTTTTTTCTCTTTACTTGCCTGAGGAAAAGCTGTATATTCTAAGGCTTCATACTTGTAGGTGGACTTTAAATGACCAAGTGGTGGATTTTTTTGAAAATCTTTGTCTTAGGGCGGCAACTCGAAGAACCAGTCAGGATTTTAATGAAAGGTTTTTCGAAGAAAATTTAAATGCTTCCCCACTTTGGGTGCCGGTACCATTCTCATTTCTCCTTCAACTCCGATACTTCCCGGCACTATTTAACCGGAAACTCATTATCAATCGACCGACTTGAACTGGAGGCAAGCGGTGGCTTATTGGAAGGAAGTGGTGGCGCCTAAGGTCTGGAATATATTAATGAGAAGTTCGACCGCTTTCCTCAGTTCCCTCAACGCCACACGGAGTGAGACTGAATTTACTTCGTCAGGGATGTGGTAAGTTGATTTCATCCTGAATTTCGTTTGATTTCTTTATTGTGCGAGGGTAGAAATGTTTCCAAGGTACTGTGGGAAGATGTGAAAATAAACTAAGGGTTTACATTGTGAACGCACCCGGTGGCGTTTCTGTCGATGATTCGAGGTGACCCGGAAATTCAGCGGTGAACCCTGCTTGATTATTATTTAGATGCAGAAATTAGCTACATACGTAAACACATGGTACGCTGCAATCCACCACTAGGGTGTATGGCAAGGGATGATGATGCACCACTTCCCTCCTAGCCCGGCTGGACGTTATTCTGATCCGTTATCGTTCGTGAGAGAAATGACATCTTAAATCTATCCGTTCTACTCTTAATCTCAGAAGTTGTATTGGCATGTTCTCTCGTACCGTCATACAATGGGGATAATAATATATATCAAGATCTTCACAGAGAGACCTTCCATTTTATACATTATTTTAGGTTTAATTTGTAATTTAACTTTCGCTCTGTGACTGATACCCAACCTAGTTCATCTAATAATATAGATAACAACGTATATCATAACGACTTTTAATAATCAAACCACTTTACTTTTCCACATAAACTTTTTAATTTTTTCAACCCAGGTTTCGTTATAGCATAACATCATCACCTGATGATGTTATGCTATAACGAAACCTGAGTTGTAAAAATTAAAAAGTTTATGTGGAAAAGTAAAGTGGTTTGATTACTAAAAGTCAGTATGAAGATTTTCCACCAAGTTACGCCAGAAACTGTTTTATTTGTATATCATAACAACATAATCAGATTTAACTCCTCTACGATGCACGCAATCTAATTCTGCTGTCAATCCAATTCCATCGTCCGTTGATTATGTTTAGACACAAAAGTAAATGTATTATTTTTTCCTTGTTCAGGGTCATGTATAATGTCGTAGTTCCTGTAACTGTATTTCATTTTTTCCCTTCTTCTGCTTTGGTGCTGCTTTAATCCGGATTAAATGGGGACCGGATTACGTCCAGAAATTAACACAGTGGTCTAAATATTTTTGCTGATTTTTCAAGACTTTTTCCTTTTTCTTTCCTATATTTTATGGCATGTGCTTTTTAAATTATTATTTTAGCTTATCTAATTAATTTATGTGGCTGAAAGATAAAGTACACGTATTATTCATTCCCTCTTTTGTGCTGAGTATCAAGAAAGCGATGTCAACTCGTATACTAGTACGTTAATACAAAACTACATCACGTGAATACTACATAATATATTTATGTACGTACTTATATCGTGTTCATTGATAGATAGTATTTAAAAATTTGAGATTCTATTTATATCGTTTTTTGACTTTACTAGAGGGCTTGGCGAGAAGCGTATTCAACCTGAGTTTACACAATATTTTAATAGCTTTATAAATTTCCTTGATACAAGAAACCAGCTGATGAGCATAGCCTGAAACATAGTAATGGCAGCTAAACAAAATGCTTTTTAAGTACTATGGTTACGGAAATGATTTTACATTTTTGTGTTCGTGTAATCTCCTGATATGAATAACATTTCATGTCATTCTCTTTGGGCATAAAATGTGTAAATTCAGAGTTATTTCGCAAGTGTCACATTTTTACTTTTCCCAGCATGATTTCCAAATGGCTTGGGAGTAACTTAATAATAATGATGCCTATATTTGTATAATTGACATTAAATAGAGGCGAATATAGGGCTGCAATAAACCAATCCTAGGATTGAAATACTGATGATGCTATTTGTATAGACGTATGCATGAAGGCGCATCTGTGTAATTCTCTATTTCCACGTGAATACTTTTACTAATCGAAATTTTGCGTAATGTTGCATGTATTTTTCTCCTTGTGCCTTTCAAACGTCCTTCTCGACTATTCAAATTACATAATATTGTTTTGACTGTTGAAAAATCGGCTCGTTTCAAAGGATTCTGTTGGCAGGCGTATCGATCAAAAGCGATTCCTGAAGGGCACGGTTGAAGCAGGTTTCTTGATCTTACGCGCGATCGTGTCCTGAAACTTGATTGACTGTGTCAATTGATGAGATTTGCTTTCGGCCTTCCGACGACTACGTCTGCAGTGCATCCGCCTTCGCAATGTATTCTTGTGGGGGATGATAGCGAGAGGGTATAGTGCTCTTATTTCCTTAAGGCCACTAATCGTCGAGATAATATCCTTCGTCGAAATCAGTTTTATTCGACTACTATCAGCTTTCTTCAAAAGAGATGGAGTAGTGCAAGCGGAAAAATATCACGCAGTTAACCGACAGAGGCGAAGTCAGTCCATCAATCCCTTCATGGACCCGAAGTAGAATTGAATAATATTAGGAAACTTTTCGCAGGGAACATTCCATTGTATACAGTGAACGTCTCGTGTACCAAAAACAACAGGTAGTGTCCCGCAAGCGGTCGAACGGGCGAATGGTAGAGAGGATGAGGACTCTTTACTTTATGTATAAACTTCACTTTTCTATTTATATATATAAATGTGTGTATATATACATGCATACATATGTATATGTATATATAAGTGCATATACTTGTACATGTTCTTGTACATATACATACATGTATATGCGTACGGGCAGGAATAGGATATGGATGTTGGACGAGATAAAGGGAGAAAGTACACAGAGATGAAGGATTTGATGTAGAGTAGGTTGCTGGATTGTGTTTTTTTAAGGGTCACAAAATATTTATTTGGTAGTTGTGTCCATCCAAAACCCTAACACCACTGTTTGCTCCTAACACTGCCCATCCGGACTCTCCGTTCCCCACTCGCACCTGAGCAGTCTGAGACATGTACAGGTTGCGGATCAGTCTCCTGTCCCTCCAATCCATTCCTATTTTTTGCAATATACTCATTTGTTTTTCCCAATTCACTCTATCAAAACACTTTTTCGAAATCTACAAAACAGGCAAAAACGTCCTGATTGTATTCTATATTCCTCTCGATTAGTGATCTCATTGCAATGTCGTCACGCGTACTTCTCCCCTTCCCAAACCCAAACTGATCATCTCCTAAGTAATCATTTGTCCTACTCTGTCTTTTTGTTGATGATCCTGAGAATAACTTTAACTAACTGCGTGGGATATCAAACTTATTGTTCTGTAGTCCTCACATGATGTAGCCTTTACCTTTTTCGGAATAGGAACTAACACACACATATACATATATATATTTAATTCATATTTATACATACATAAAATATATATATATATATATATATATATTTTTTAACCAAAAACACAGTATTCAACCTGAAGGTCGGTTTGGTAGATGATGGTAGAGTTCACCCAGTACTAAGCCTGACGGCGTGTGAAATTCACACTTCAGGATAGGGAGGCCAGTTCCTTTCCCTGTGCCGGTTATGGTTTCCCAGGAAGATCTGGTACCCGAACCCGGGCCCTCCGGTCAGTAGTCCAACCCACACACTTAGGGTCGCGGTTTTTATAGGCGAATTGTATATTTGTACACATGTATAGGTATGTATATTATTATACACACAAACATTTATTTTTATATATGCATGTATATACATGTATTTTTGTCTTGGTCCACTATTACTAACTTCATATAAATTATATATTATTTACGCATACATATGTATTTTTTTAAATCTTCCTTTTGCTCGCCAATCGGCGTCGTCCTCGCGATTGTTTCAATTGGCATAGAAATTGACTCAATTGGTGTATTAATGCGTCCCCCCGTTGGAGGCAGTGCTTCACCCCGGAAAAATTAAGAGAGTGAGGCAGGCGAAGGGCGACATTGATCCTCGGCGCGGAATAGGGGTCAAATGCAGTTTGAGTTTTGAACTCGCGAGCCGCTAAAGGCTCGGACACGAGACGGTTTGTGCACTTTTCCTGACTCTCTCTCTCTCTTTCTCTCTGGCACATCGCATGGCGAAAGAATGGGCGGGCGGAACGATGGAATTGACAAGATGGGGATTTATTTTTTTAATCCCGGCGATCCTCCCGTCGAATTCAGTACTTACGCGTACTGCTGAGTCGGAAAAGGAACACTTAGACCCGTCTCGATGGTGCGCACTTGGCTGGTGGACGTTTTGGGTGGTTAAATTCGTGGGCCGAATCGTTATTTGGTTTTTTTAATTGATTTCGTGTTTAAATTATTCGAGAGTCAAGTGTATCAGTTTGAATCATTCCATTTTTTTTATATTGGCGACGGTAAATCCATTCGAAGCAGTCGAGTTTTGAACCTCGGGTTTCGTCGGCGTTTATTTTTGCGAGTGGTGTTCACCCTGCGGAGGGGGAGGCAAGACCTCTGCGATCGTCGACAGAGAAAAAAAACCTTAGAACAACAGCTGAAACGATAAGGACGGGAAAGCAGAAATGGGAGTGCGGCTGCGACCGACGGAATACTGATGCAGATTGCTGTAATAATATTGGTGGAAGGAAGGTTGGAAAACATCGAGCGCGAATTTCGTAAAGGAAATATACATATATAGAAATGGGTTTTGTGTTTGAAGGGAAACGAGAGAGTCGGTACTTCCATTTTGTTTGTTACCTCCTGAGAAAAATTTGGAGTAATCTGCGAATGACCCTAGAACTGTTCACACTATGTAACTGATGTATTACTTAAAGATTGTGAGGAAGGATATCACTTAAATTGAACAAAAAACGAGATTTTTAGAATATTCACAAAAAATAAAATCAAATACAAAGTTTGAAATAATTCAAGGTAATGGGTTAATAGTTACCTTGAATGAAGTGGAACCGTTTATTTAAGATTAGGAGAATAATCGTTTCCTTTATCTAAAACCAGGGGACTGGAAAAATATCAGAGAATTTAGCGCGATAGGGCCCAACGAAGTGAAATTCACAGACCGTTGCCATTATTCCGAATAATTTTGCTTTTTTGAAAAGAACATTGTAGCTGGGAAAGCTGTCGGTTTATTTTAGTGTTTTTAGTCCTTAGTTTGTTAGTCTTTTTGTTACCAAAACCATTTTTTGCTCTCATGTAGGTACCTTTTGTGGAAATTGTGGAATTTACGTAATGCTAATGCATGAAAAGTGTTCTTGATTAAACTCTGCTGACGCGAAATCAAAATCCTTTTAGATCAGAAATTGTAGCAACGCAAATCATCCTAATACTATTACTATAATCTGTCCATGATGAATTCCTATAGTATATTTGGTTCTACAATGTGCCACATCCTTGCCATTGGGAGGCAATGGTGACTTGCCGTTTCTTTAATCATGTGTTGATTGCCTTTCCATTTCTTTTTCTTGATGAAGACATCCACGGTGATATATGACGTACTCTAGCCATCCACACCACCTCTTGTTCTCAAATCCTGTCTCGGGTGTTCATTACCTTCTGGCTTGTTCATTCTGATTTATCTCGATGCATTTTTGTTGTGCAATTCTTACAAGCGTCTTAAAAAATTCCCTGTAGCCAATCTTCCCTTTACGTTATTTTTGGATTTTCCCAAGTTGGCCGATTAGTCGTAAAGAAAATCCAACTC
Source organism: Hetaerina titia (assembly GCA_037158775.1). Lineage (NCBI taxonomy): Eukaryota > Metazoa > Arthropoda > Insecta > Odonata > Calopterygidae > Hetaerina > Hetaerina titia. The sequence goes on along the minus strand of CM073776.1, from coordinate 83,582,588 downwards.
CCCTGCTGGAAATTTCCCCAGGGTTAGCTTCACTGGAGACACGACTCGGGAAAACCCAAAAGTCGAAGGAGCAGATTGGCGTGTATTTCACTTACTGAGTACGTTACACGACGTTGATCATGAGGCAGTTCGGCGTGTAGGAGGCAATGGCGGAGCTCGGTTTCATTTGTATCCTGTCACTTTTTTCTGAGTGAAGTTTCAGAAGCCGAAACCAGGGTTAATGACATCTACTTTAACCTCATCTTAAAGCGGAAGCTTCTTTTACGCATTTACGTACTAGCTGGTTGGCTCAGTAAGACTTCCGCTGACCTGTCAAGTGTAATTGATACTCTCTACGGTGTTTGTTGCTGTACTCCTCCTTCGTCTTCTTTGCAAATCCTTTCATTTTACCATTTGCATGCATAACTTCACAGTAAGCAAACGAGAAAGCACTAGGCACGGCGGGAGAGAAGGTAGAGATCCGAAGGAGGCAGGAAATATGGGTACAGAGTGTTTTGATTGGCAATGGGATGTTGAGGGCTGTGTTAGAGGGGAGAATGTTGGGCAAACGAGGAAGGAATAGGAAAAGGATAGAGATATGTTGGACTGGACGGGAAGTGGGAAGTATTTTGACTTGAAAAGGGGTTTTTTGGAGTGCTGGATGACAGGTTGTGTTCTGTGGGAGAGGCAAGGGAGTTATCGTCGCGCCGTTGTGTGGCATGTGTCTATTCAAAACTCAACTTAAACGGTAGAATGCAAATAATAATAAATAATGCAATACTTCAATTTTTTCTCTCTGGAATCTCAAGTTTGTAACATTAAATACGTTCTAACTGCTGTACTTCCTCTAAGAATAAGGATCCCACTGTAAGAAACACTCTTTAAAATGCTTTGAAAAATCTATAATCGAGAACTTTCAGTGCAATGAAGGATGGCTAACGGAGAAGTAAATCATTTTGCTCGATCGTGAAACGCATCCAGCTTAAAATGCTTGTTTCAATCTCTTTTTTGGATATAGTTTTATTATATACTACTCTGTCGCTCTCCATTACTCATATTTCTAAAATCTCATCGAAAGAATTCTGGTACTAACAATTGAAATTCTTTTGGCTTAAGCTTTTTTTCTGTAATTTTCCACCTTTCTTTTGTGTCCCAAGATGGTGGTGAGGAAGTGAGAGAAAATGTGAGGAAATTTATGACCAAAATACCCCACAGGAATTCGCAATTTACGCTCAAATATTTAAATAAGTGCTCTAAATATTATTGAATAAGAAATGCCTTCATCGAAAGAATTAGAAAGTACAAATTTCCATCGACACTATCGAAAAATAATTCAAAATAAAAATGGTTTGAAGTTATCTACCATCCTTTCCACCAGCATCAGTACTGATAACATTCTGTGTCATAACTTTCCGTCCGTTGCGGTCACTACATTTTTCTTCTTTCCTCTTATTTGTCATTACAGTTGTTTTCTGAGGTTGTTTTCTGATGATGGCCGCAGAAGTCTTTCCTCCCCCCCCCAACAGAGCGAATTGGGTTTTGAGAAATGAAAATTAAGCACTTGTGATATCCGAAAATATTAATTGAACTAATTGGATGGCCCCGGGTTTGATGTCCCGCTCTGCTCAATCCCTTTTCTTCTTCTTTCTTCTTTAAGATCTGTAACATGTGGAAGAAAACCAGTTTCGACTTTAGATCTTGGTCCCTGACTAGATATACAGACTGTATGAACTGGAATTGACATGAAAATTTTTTCCACGCGCCATTTTATTTGGCACAACTCGGGTATGCCTGACAACGGGACGACATCGGGATCATGCGAAATAAAAGTTGTGCGAGAAACAAATTTTCTTATTTCGATTCCATTATGAAAGCGTTCATCAAATCCAAATATCATTGAATTTGCGATTAGATTCATTAACTAATAATGATTAATCCAGTTTTTCCTGCCGTCTTGAAATTACTCTCTGTTGGCTTGCCTTTGGGTGTAATTTATGAAAATTCCATTTTACTTTCTTTATGGATACTAAGTACGCGGTTCATGATTGTCCTATTATGTCTTCTCACCGGCCACACATTATGCGAAAAGTACTACCGTAGAAATCTATGTTTTAACGAAAATTTACCGCTTGTTTTTCCATAACAACGTCGGTATAGTCATAACCCTATGAAGATGGGCCTAGCATCCCTCTCTTCCCTAGCATACCCTAGCACTCCTCTCTTCGTATTTTCATTTATAAATTGTGTGTCTATGGAATTTTTATCATTCTTCCAAGAAAGAAAGAAATATGAGAACTCTCCGGGTTTCGTATCTCTCCGGAGATGATGAATTGCAGCCACGAAGAGGAAAAAGGAAAGGAAGGCTTTTTTTCGGTTCAGGGAGTGCAGATAGACCGTCGGGAGGAGGCCATAAAAGAAAGAAAGCCTTGAAAAAGTTGGTGAGATGGAGAGAGTAATGGAGAAATAAAGTTTCCGACCTCTGCTTCTAACGGCGGCCGCAGTTAAAAACTTGTTGGTGAGGACGATGGCGGTTGTGATAGCTGGGGCTCATTTTGTTGCACAAACACGAAATAAAATGGAAAGTTTTTTCTTGTTGTTGCTACTCAGCAGGGTGGGAGTGATAACAACATTTTTCCGCTCACGTCCGCTTCGTTCTGGTGTGAACAGGAGCGGGTGCGTGGGTGGGGGTGATGGTGGGTGCCAAGATTAAGGACAAAGGAAGCACTATGACCTATTAAGAGAATCTTAGCCTCTTCCAATTTGCCTCAGTGTGAATTGGGGGTAATTAGATCGTTTTTTTTTCGCGTCCCAGATCTACTTGAAGTTTGATCGCATGCATATAAGCAAGATATTGGTACATACAAGAGTGCAAGTACGCGTAATAAATGAAGTCGCTTCAAAGGGACTTTTTTATTTTTAATTGCTTCGCTTTGCAAGTTCCCTCTTGCGACGCGTGAGCTATCTCGTAAGAGAGAGGTCATGTCAATGGAAGATCTCTTGCTAGAGGAGAAATACAGCCCTGAGCCGTTCATACGGTGATATATTTCCAGCGGAGAATTTCGCAAGAACTTCGCAGGTGGTGTGCAATTTAGAGCATTTAGAATGATGTTGTTCGACTTTGCTCGCTGTCACGCAGGCTCTGCCATTGAAGCGATGCCATCCTGAATAGGTTTCCAATTTTCTGGTATATATCTGTGGGATAGTCGATGCTGGTTAGTTTTTCTTTTATTGTTCCCTTCATTTTTTAAGGTTGCACCAACGAGCTCGTATCTCTGAAAAGGAATACATGCGACGTATTAAGTATTAGAATTGAACCCAGTGGTAGAATTTAAAAAGGTGTTTCAAGTGTTGGTTTTTATGATGCTACTGTGTCATTATTTTAGATAATCCTCGTATTCGCCATTGCATTCTGTCTTCTAGCAGGTAAATTTTGCATCGCCATTCATTTCTTGAACTCTCTGGAGATTCCGGAGGCGGGGGTCAAGGTCGTATGCCCGCTCATGCTAGTATGAGTGCAAACACATTCTTCAGTAGTTTGAACCAATATTAAAAATACTTAAGAGAGTGCTGCAGTTCGATTAGAATGTCTAAGCTAATCTTATTTACTCTTTACCCAAGGATGTAACCTCGTTAATTAATTAGCTAATTTAATGCTTTTTAGTTATTGTTCAGTTGATTTTTTTGGACAGGGTTGTTATAATTGTGACTACATGATTGTCATTCAGGTTCGAAATGGCTATCTTCAGCGCTCAAAATCTTAAATTGATAAATTATCAAATTAGCATTTTTATTTACACATGCTAACGAGTGGACATTCTTAGAAACCGTCTTATCCAATTTTCCTATCAGGAAGAAGTTAACATTACACATTATCAGCCTGGAGGTTGGTATAATAGGTGAGGGTAGAGCTCACGTAGTGCTAAGCGCAGTGGCGTATGAAATTCATACATCAAGGTAATTAGTTTCTTTTCCTGTGCCGGACATGATTTGCCAGTAAGTTCTGGTACCCGATAAATCGTACAGCTTGGGTGAAGCTGAGGGTTCCCAGAGGCGTCCCCGGGAAATGGAATTAGGGCCCTTCGGTTAGCAGTCCAACTTTCTACCAACTGGACTACCACGCCCCCCACAATTACATTCGTACAATGAATAATATCTAAATTTTTATTTAATTCAATTATGGCTCGAAACATCGAATCAATACCGCATAAAATAGAATGGTCAGATTGTGGAAGGTACCTCAGACAAGTACACCAAGACTTCATTTGTACTAATTGAATTTTTGGATAAAAAATGATATTGCTTTCGTACTGCAGCTTTAGTTTTTAATAACATTCACGTGGATTTTTATTTCGGACAAATCCTAAAACTCGTTTAAGGTTAGAACGAACAAGAAAGTTTCTGGTCGTAAAAACTTCATTTAATCGCTATAACTTCGTACACCTGAATCTAATTTTACGTTTTGTTTCTGAACTACAGAATCCTAAAGTCCACTATTCTCGTGCATACTCGCATTTCACGCCGTTACCATCCTGGGTAGGAATATGGAATTAAATTGAATTTAGTCTTCGCCTGTTACGCGTTTTTGCACGACGTCTTAACGCAAATGGGGACTGTCACGTCGCGTTTTATAACCCATGGCTGCAATATCAACTTTTATATCATTCCAAAGAAGATGGCATATTCCAGTAACGGAATTTTATTTAAGAGGTTTCAAAGCTTTAAAATTAACCAGCAAAGCTGCGAATTAATTGCTCGTTTGCTTAGTCCGGTGATGGTGCTAAATCTCCATGGTATCTATAAAAAGTATTGAGAAAAGTTTCGCAAAAAATAGATTTATTTCAGCTATTGCTATAATGCCTCAAAATTCTCCAAAGTACATCCCTTGAGAGTTGACCCACATTTTCCAGCGGATTTTTTGCGATTCCAAGGCTCCCTGGTAGGCGTATTGTCCTTTAGGGTAAGCGTGCAAGCTTTTTTGACGGAACTTAGGGTCCCAGGATGGTGTCCTTTGAGGGAGGATTTCACTTTTGGGAATTGGACATAGTCTGCTGGTGTCAAGTCGGAACTGTAAGGGGGTTAGGGAATCCTCGTGATATCGTCGAAGAAGGTCTTTGAAAGCAGGCACTCTATTCTGAACTTGGTCCGTCAATACCTTCGCGACGAGTTTAGCGCAGATCTTTCGAATCGCCAAATTAACAATGATAATGGTCTCTGTTATTTTATCAATTCCAATACGATCTACGATCGACAGTCTGAATTCAGCACTTCACGCATGCGTCAGGGAAACATTGTTACAGATACTTTTAATACAAACCTGGTATTTCTCATAAGGAAAACTTTCATTGATTTGGTTAGTTTCTCCCAGTTGTATCTATGGAAACGATTCTAGCTTTTAGAGGTTTCAATATAAATAAGGCAGTGTGTTTTAAGAAAGGTTGTATGTAAGCCTTTCATGTCAAATCTTAAGAGGTATTGTTGTTTTGTACTTCACTGTAAGACGTTGCCAGTTGATCACGTGGTCTTCCATGCATAATTTGGAAGTTTAAACTGAACATAATGCGAAAGAAGAGTGGTATTAATGCTCCACTCTCCTTGTTTAATCATATAATATACGTCTCAACTGTCACCACCAAAGATAAACAGATTGCGTTAATCTAGGCTAATTGTTGTCGTGAACACCGCCTATTGATCTCCTGTGACCACAAAAGATGTCTGCGGGAAATCGTAGAAACATGACTTTTAGCAAATGCAATTGACTTTGTAAAATCATGTCATCCCGTGAGTGCTTCGAACTATTTCATAGTTTGATTTTGACATCGAAAAAAAAAGTATTTTATTTTGTACAAAAAATATCTTTCGATAGTATAAAATTAAATATTTTTAAAAATAAGGCTATATTTCTGTGAATTCTCCATTCTGTCTCTATTTTGGAAAATGTTTGCTCATTACTTTAAGTGTAGATCTACTGTAATGAATAGCACGTGTTCCATTAAGGCAAGATAAAATGCCATGTAAAGAGGCTAGTGGCAACTTGAATTTCTTGCAAAAGGTCTATTATTTTCGCAACATTTTTACGCATTAATACCCAAGTGTAACAGCATACTAAAACCCGTGATAAAATTGTCTAAAAAATATTTCTCTGCGCATTAATGGGTGGAGCTATTAAGTTATTACACTAAAGTGTCATTGTATTCTTCTTTATTTGTCTCATGCCGCAACCGTTTCTCATTTTCTATCATAGTGAAAATTCCCCTTAGAGGGTGTGTTGAAGAGACAGATTGATGCTGACAGCGGCGACCAGGGGGGTCAGAGAGGGAGGTTGGGTCGAATCCTTTATAATTGCAATGTTTCATGTTCTCATTTGTGAATGAGAAAAAGGAACGCACGTAATTTGATGTTCTTTTTTTCAATACGAGTAAAAAATAGTAGCGTCTTGCAGTGTTTGAGTCGCCTTTATATTCAGGGTAGAGAGTTGCTTCGTCATTCTCCATGTTGCTTCGTATCATAGCGCCGTGAGAGTAATTGTTTTTGTGCACCGTGGCAGATTTATTCGATGCAATTATCGCCATACGTCCGTCTGAGGCAAGGTGGTACTCTCCGTCCCCGCTTTACCAGTTTGCATGAGCTCGAATTATTTTCTTATCCTTTCTATCCGCGGAACCGTTCCCGCTCCATATTTTCACGTTCGCCCTTCGATTGTCGAAACAAGGTCGACGAGCTTCGCTTGGTCTCCTGTTCGCGTTCCTCCCAGAACAATTGATGACCAAAGCCGTCCTTTTCGGGCCCTATTAGGCCGGTTTCTTTTCTGGTTAAAAAAATCTTGCTTCAGAAATTCCTGCGGGAGCAGTCGCCTTTAAGGAAATTTTCCATCATGTGTTAGGTGTTTTGAATCAAACGATAGCTGCATGCTGCGGTTTTTATTTATGTTACGATGAGGATTTTTTTGTCAAGTCGACCTATGTTGAACTTCACAACGCAGACCTTCCACGAGTGTACTAACGGCAGAGGAATGACCCGTATTGTGCATTCTCGCCCCGTGCGAAAGATAATAGGGGATCGAAGAAGAAGGGGGGTTTGAAAAGTTCACGCTCAGTGAATGTCTCCCTTGGCATTTTTGCTATCTAATCTCCAATTCCAGATCTGTGCTCGTGCGCCTCCAGATGGCCTCTCTGTCTTGAATACTGTTGTTAATCTCAATTCCCAGTTTCATAGTAGGACTCACAATCCGCAGGGCATGGGGTTGCTTTCAGAATTCTGCGATTCGTATGTATTCGAACGCGGTTCCATGCTGGACTTTTTTTCAGATCGATTTTAATCAAACTTCCAACAAGGTGAATGGCGAAAAGCATTATTGTCAAATTTATGGCCTCGTGTAGAATAAAACATCGAGTACATTAGCAAACACGCATTCTCTTTGATCTTCATTTTATCCTTGTTTATTGTACAAAGGGTTACCTTTTCGAATTTGTGCCCCATGGTTTTCAGATACAATGTGGTATGTTCATAATCGAAAGTATGCACGTAGAAATATCCACGCAAGCTGTTCAATGTAGATTTTATTGCGATAGCAATACCACCATGCTTATTGTTTGTCAGAATGAAACGAGCGGTTGAAGATTCTTTTTCAATTTTCACTAAATTTCCCGAATTCTTCCCTCGTGTCTAGTTTCTGTATAGTTTTATTCAATTTAATCATATGTTTCTTCTCGATTGAGCGGCGTTCAGTGTTTTGGAATTCGGTCTCAATTTACGTGCTTAATAGGAAATAATGAAAAGCAATGTGTTTTGTTGTAGTGACAGTTCTTAGATATTTTGTCAATGAAATTATTTCGCCTGTATTTCGCCTTGATCTCGGTACAAACACACGATACCATTTCTATACTCCATATTGGAATATTATGCCATTTCTACCCGAGAGTCCCTTCAGTATGTGTCTGTGTGTATATATATATATATATATATATATATATATATATATATATATATATATATATATATATAATTCACTGATAAGTCATAACAAACACAGAAACCAAAACACAAAAGAGGAAAAACTCACTGGTTCTCGAATTTTCGGTGGTCCAACCACCTTTCTCAAGAGGAATTAGGAACAGAACTGAGGCAGAGGAGGGCCCGAAAGCAGTGGTAGGAAGGAGAAGGGGAAAAGAGGGGAAAAGAAAGGAAAAGGGGGGAAAAAAGGGGGGAAGGCATTCGAGGTGAGGAGTTTGGAGGGGTAGTGTATGGCGCGGGAATTTTAAAAAAGGTGGGGATGATGGGGATATATATATATATATATAGACACGCACTTACTTTAATTTTTCTTTCGTTGTGCCGAATAATTCCGCATTCTCCTGATCATTTACCGTTTCTTTGTCCAGTGGCTGGCCTCTTCATATGACTTAAGCTTAACTTTCGGGAGAGGGGCTAGACGACAATAACCTGTGTGTATTTTTCGTAAGACTTAGCACGAGGTGAACTCTATCCTCACGCATCGAAAGGCACGAGTACCTCGTACCTTCGGGTTGTACGTAGTGGATGGTGGATGTTAGTTTGGTGTTTCAAGCGCATTTTCCTAATTTCTGAGAAGCCAAGCCCTGCACTTTACTGAGTAAAATCGACAGGAGTATCCAGTAGTAAAGAGTACGAAAGTGGTATAATGGGGTCGAAAGAGGAGCGGTGTATTGGCTTCCTACGGCTCGCACTTTGGTTACTGGCACATTTTACAATCTTCCTATATACTAACTCGTATGTGTGTCACGATACATATTTTACACTATACTTATATATTTAATAATATGTTGCGGTATCTTCTAAACCGCCCTCGGGTTTCGTGTTGAGAGCATTTTAATTATAGTATTTAAATGTGTTGCAAAGGAGGTACATTTGCGTATCCGTTGGCTTCTTGCCGCTAGGGCCCTTTGATCGATTGATTCTCCCTTGTAATAACTACTGTTCCATCATTTAGCACTTGATTCATCGATTTGCCTCCACTTACGATCCATCCCGCCCAGTGTAGAATTTCAGTTTTCGCTCTGTTCTTGGAAGTTAGTTCGTTTTACCGTGCGCCCGAATCAAGTGTCTTTCGTGGCTACCAATCTGACCTGTCATAATTCGATCAAACCGGTCGGCCTCCGGCCGGCTCCAACAAGAGTCCCCATCCCCGAAGTGACTCCATATCTGTGCTCGCGAACCGGGTTGTGATTCACTAGGCTCCATTCCGAATTTCGGCCCCGGCTTTTAAACCTTCTCGAGCAGCTGAGGTAGTTGGCTTAAAGTAATTCAATTTCAGAACTCACTGGACGAGTAATTAAGTTAAGACTTGCCTCTCTGCATTCTGATCTCTTCCCAGCTCTCTCGCGAATCGAGTCCTAGAGGCACGTATATTATTTGTCCGCTTGCGTTAGGTCTCAGGCTTGTGTGCACTTCGCATTGTTTTTGTTTTTCGGCGACGCACGCAATGCCTGCGAATGTGACGTCTGTATTCATTGGATCCAATTCAGAAACAAAACAACACTACAGCAGGACGTGCAATCTGAAGGGCATATTGCCCTTGTTTGTGGGGAGAAAGGTGGTTGACCGTTTGTTTGACATGACATAGAACTTTGATAAGGAATGATTAGGATATAAATTGTCATTAGTAGCGCAATATGATTGGCTCGGAGCACTCTGATCGATATTATGTTACTAAAAATATCTTGCGCCATCGTAAACATTCCCAAAATTATTAATTTAATTTGTTACGGAAAACAATGCATCATCGGACTTTCCCCATCCAAATTAGTTTCAGTTATCGCAATAGTAAACTATTATTCGGAGAAACATTAGCATCCCTTCTGGTTGGAGTGTTTATACTCCTTGGATAAGGTGTTATACATGGTTTTTTGGTGTAAATTCAATGACGAATCTTGCGAATTTCGAACGCTTATGTAAAGGTTCATTTGACTCTCTATTGGATCGATTACTTCAGTGATGCCAGCCGAGCCATTATATACTTGAAAATATAGGAAAACGGCTTCGTAAGGATTTGTAATAAGGTTCTAATTGTTTTCTCAATTCCTATATGTATAGTGTACAGCCTGGGTATGCATTGTACAAATGATCGTAGAGCATGTAAAGAGCACAGAAAGAGCACACTGAATTTTGCGACTGCATGGAAATAATCTGTATGAACTTAAAAAGAAAACAAAATAAAATCACTTCGCATTTGCATGCACAATAATATGCATATGAATAACCGAAACCAGATAATAAAATGCGAATCCACATAATTAAAAAACTTCATGTGTATTGTTATTGCTGATGTATCTAATTTAATGTTTGCAGCTCCACGTTGTCGTCGAAATGCGATAAAATATTTTTTGTTTCATTAATTATTTTTACGTTAATTGTATCATCATGTAAACATCTTGAAGGAAAACCAGTGCATTTTTATATATCCAGAGCCCATTAAAATGACCGCTGAATTGAACTAACGGCTTTGGGAAAATTAACGTTCTAATTCCGTGTCCAATTTTCAACAGGTTTCAAATTTTTGCTGAGTTATGGTATGTTAATTGTAAGACTTCTCCATTAAAATTTGAAACCCACAATACTATGGGGGAAGGGTTATGGGCATTCCTTTCATGTGTAATATAAAAGTCACATCAGCGAGCAAGGGTATCTCATTCAGAACTAACAGTCTTTGCTTATTCTAACTTTATTTTAGAAGTAAGTCGTCTGACTACGCGAATGGCTGAATGGAAATCCTCTAATGGGGTACAGTTCGAGGAAATATTCAGAAGTCTCCCCGCAACCATTTAATCACGCTACTCAGGGTTTTTCAAAATGATTGTCTTGTTGTCTTGAAAAAACCATTTTAGATTCAACAAAGTTTCCCGCGGAGTGAATGGTACTCTTCGCCGAAATAAATTCTCTTTCGATTTCCTGTCTGAAAGTATGCATAAGCTTCGCGGTAATACCGGAACTCCTTTCGATCAATTCGATTTTGGCTCAGCGGATACCCCTTCGCGGGAGGAGGTATGTGATCCTGAAAGGATATGTGAAGTTCCGGTTGCAGCAAACGCAGGATAGTATGAAGGTTTATTTTAGTTACCCGTGAACCCTGACTGTGGGGGGACTGCCGGATAAATAGAATGGTAAATCATTTAATGTTTTGGAAGGAACAGAACTAAATTATTTAATGGAAGAACTTGGGCACGGGTAATAATTAGTTAATTAATTATTGTGACAGATTGCAGGTAAATGATATAGGAAATCTTGGTAAAAATCATTCGTTTTCATTACATTTCGCTGTACGAAGATAAGGCGTATTTTAGTAGCACTCCAGCATATATCCTTTTTTTTGCCCTTGGTCCTTTTAAAACTATTTTCAAAACATTTGTTCCCATAATTACTTCAAAAAGGTGGCGCAACCTTTTGAAAAAAATAATAAATCTTCATTTCTCCCCAATTTATTTGGATCACCTTACATCGCTGAAAACGTTAAATTTTAATAGAAAATTTTAAAAATATCGCGAAAATGTTAGAAGCTGTAACCTCTGTGACCATTAATCATCGATATCCAAGCTGAAACATAAATATTTACCATAGTTAATTTAGTTGGACGCGTCTTCACCTTTTTTTTCGATAATTTATCCGCGTGAATCGCGTGGTAATTCACTGGCCACGTTGAGCTGGGCGAAATTTCCTCTGCTCACATCAGACGCCCTTTTGCCGCCCTTGTCTGAGATCTTGTTCGTGAAATAGGGTCCGACTGTTTTGAAAATTGAATTTTCGCCAGGGTGTCATTACTGTCACACGTAAATACGGGCATCGCCGCGAGTAACACCTTTCACTCTTTTTAAGCGAGCAGCACTTGGCCATTAAGTTGCAGAAAAAAAGAGTGCTGAATCAGGCGCAACAAACCTCAAATGAAAATTGCTCAGTTAGCTCTTGTTTAAGCGTTAACTGATCCACAGTCATGCTTGGCTTACCATGCGAATAAAGATTAAGTATCTTAATTTCGAGCCACTCGTGTTTTGTTTCAAATAGATTACTCATTTTTACACTTCACTCTGCGGGAGTTGTTGAAATTATCGTTGTTGATGGTGGTTTTGACCTTGGGAAGTATTTAACACCCATGCATACTTCGTAACCCTTTACAAATCAAATTCAAAGAAGAGTTACAGCTCTTGCATTTCCTGTTAAGGAAGTCGAAGTAGTCGTAAAAAATGAGAAATCATATTTCCGTGCTGAAAGTGACTGAAAAAGGGATAGCGGAACGTAAACCTATTATCACCATCCAAAACTGACAAACAAGATAAATATTGTGTTATTGTTTCCTCTAATCTCCTATTTAACACTTTTTTGCCATCTTTAAATTTGAGAGTAATCCGATACGATGCCCGTATGCTAGATAGCAATGTTGTTGTTGAGTTCCTAACTCCGCTTTTAGATAGCGGAGGCTTAAGATAAGGTCTTTATAATTCTATTTTCCTCAAATAAAAAATTCGGAGATGGCTTGCGATAACCTCTACCCTGATGTCCAAATTCGTGAAAAGGGAAATGATAGGTTTTTCATCTCACAAGAACGAGCTTCGCTAGTGCGGTTTCTCACTCGTCATAGAAGTGATCCGCAACCAGGTGTCGGTTCAAAAAGAAAGTGGTGAAATGTCGCGGATTTCTAATCGTTTCCTCTTCTTCTCCGGTGCCCTCCCATCCATTCCAGCAGAGCCCCCCCGCGACAGCACAGATGAGGACCTGCCCCCGTCGCAGGACTCTGCCGAAGACCTCCCGTCTCGACTGCAATCCATCGTCCGGACACTTCAGGCCTCGCCGCGAGCCTTCCGCCGGGCCCTCGACGCCCGCCTCCGCGGGGGCCTCTCCGCAGACGCTCCCGCCGCCCCCGGTTCGCCCTCACTCGGTCGCCGGCTCATCTCCCGGCTCCTACCCGCCGCCACAGCCACGCCTTCCTCGGTGGCATCTTCCGGGGGCGAGGAGGAGAGCTACGGCGGACCATGCTCCTCCAGCTCGTCCTCAGCCCCGACGTCGTCGGGACAGGCTCCACCCGCTCCCCGGCTGCCTCCGCCGGGGAAGCCGGGAGAGTCGGCCGCGTCCTCGCCGTTAGAGCCCGCCCCGGCCGCCGCCACCTCCTCTTCTCCGACGGCGGCGGCCTCGCACCCCATGTCCGTCCCGGAGATAGTGCTGCAAGAGCCGGAGGCCGCCGGTGGGTCGACCAGCTCGGGGGAGGGTGGGCGGGAGGGCGGCGCGGAGGGGGAGGAGGGGGGCGCGAGGGGGGGCAAGGGTGCCGCCGCCCCTCCGCGCCCCACCGGCTTCGAGACGGCGACCGCCACCAGCGTCTCCTCCTCCTCTACTAAGTTGCTGACCCTCGTGGTGTGCGGCGGTGGGGGGGGCAGCGGGGGCAGCTCCACGGTGGTGGACGGCGGAGGGGGCAGCGAGGGGAGCGTGGTGGTGGGGGTGCTGCCGGGGGCAGAGGGACTGGAGGGCGGGGGGGGTATCAGCGTGGTCCCGGCCCGCAAATCCCCCGTGACCGTGCAGGAGTGGGTGGATTCCTTGCCTCACAGTGGAGCCGCGACGCCCGTACCGCACGAAGCCAGCCACTCTGGCTCTCTGCTCTGCAGGTCAGTCGGCCGAGACGGCGCTGTTTATTTTGTCTTGTTTCTTTGGTGCTGTGGTGGTGGTGGTGGTGTTGGTGGTCAGCCGTTGTCTTTTTGGTCGCCGGCGGTGTCCGCTTCCCGCGGTCGCCGCCCCTTTGATGGATTACCAGTGTCGTCGTGAGAGCGGTACTAATTGCTGTTGCCCCGGCTGAACCGTCGCTCAAGCAAGTCCCGGTTTCATTCTCTTTTTATTTCCTTTCTTGTTCACCCGGGAAACGTGCGTGTGTGCGAAAGTCCCAACCGGATATAACGAACGAAATAATTTCAAGTTTTTTTTTAAGAATAATACGTTTTGGCGCGTAAACATTAGTTCATTTTCAGCGTCGGAAGTGTGAGTTCCACTCGTTCAGCAATCGAACGATGAAGTTGGTGTTCTCTGGTGTATGTAACCACTGTGTCTCCGGCTAATCCTTGTAAGCGGGCCTGTATCATTCCCGGGGACTGTAGTTTGTGTAGCCCGATTGTGGTAATTTTTTATGTAAATTTTGTCCTGCGAGATGAACGCAAAATTCGGAATACTATAATTCAATCGCTCCTGAGCGAAGTTTGTGCGCCATCTCCTCTATTGAGTGGTTTTGTCGTTCTTGGTATTTATTTTCGTATTTATATTTCAAAATATGGGCTGTCGAAATATTCGTTTCGAAGATAAAATACGTTTCCTTAAAAAAAGGACTCAGAAGTATCACCCTACGTTCCTTTCAGTGCGATAAATGGATAAATATTGGACGAACCTTTTGGAATGTGTGTTGGAACGCAGCGATGCGAACTGAAGTCGTATGTCGTTCTGGACTGTTGACCACTTATTAGATTATTAACTAACGAATAAAGAATTTTAGAAACTGATTCTGGGTGTTACCGGCGATTTGCTTCATATAATGGGTGGCAATAAGATTTCATAACGTCGGGCTAAAGTGATTCTTCCTTCTGCTATTTAATCATATATATATATATATATATATATATATATATATATATATATATATATATATATATATCGATGATGCGGAAGTACTCACGAGAGCAATATAACTTTTGGATGGCACAATAGAACACAGAATAAAACAGATAACACGTAAAAGGACACTCACTCTGTAGATGATTTAAGCTTTCGGCCTACTCCGAGGCCTTCTTCAGGTCAGACTGTCCTTTTAAGTGTTATCTATTTTATTCTGTGTTCTATTGTGCCGTCCAAAAGTTATATATATATATATATATATATTATATTGTATTCCTATCGCTCTGTTGAACTAGCTGCATAGGATTTGGTGGTGGTCAAATATTTCAATTTTAAAAAAACTTACGCCCATTGAAGTAACCCTTTAAGTTCTCTTATCGCATTGCAACCATTAGTTAATCAGCTCTAAGTTGACGATTGGCTCTTGGACTAGGTCAATCTCTGTATATATCTTCGAAATGCAATTGACCAAAGTGTAAGAGTATTTTAATTTGCTGAGTATTTAATGAAGAGTGTTAAGTCGTTAGCGATTTCGACTCTACGAAGTATTTCTGTAGTTTCATTGTCAGAGAAATTTTCCATTTTAATTTCCAATAAAATGTATGATCTAATTTAGTCGAAGATTTTTTTTCTTTAATGAATGTTGATTGGATAAGATATGGACAAGGAATGTGGACTTACGTGAACGCATAGCCTGTATATGTCATCGTTAAAAATACCAACACGAGATAAGTTATATCTTCATTTTTTACTCGGTCTTTGCTGTCACCAAGGCCTTTTTTGCATATACATATTTTTATATACATACACACACACACATATATATGTATATATATATATGAATGTTACATACTGTTTTGAAGGCAATGGATTTACAATGAATGGTTAATGATGTAAGTTTTGTAAATTTCTTGTAACTATATAGTTTTTAGTTTGGAAATCTCGCGTTCGATTAATTCAATTTTATTACTATTACATTTTTACATTTTGAATTCACAAGCGGCCCTTGAGTTTATATTGTCATTGGAAGATTTTTAAACGCTGTGAGCACTTGCACTTGGAAAATACAATCCACAAAAAAAACAAAGATGGACAGTGACTGTTTTATGTTTTACTGTCCCCGAAGATGGACGAAATTTTGAGTTGAAAAAATAGACATGTCGTTCGGCGTCGTGTTTTCATTTTCCGTCGTCATACCCTCCCCCTTTAATTCGAGTAACGGCCGTCGTTTGCATTGCAGAATCCGAGTTGCGTGGAAGATGTTACGTAAAAAGAGCCCGGAGAACGGGGAGCAAAGTGCTTCCCTTGCCGCCGTCCTCCCGATACTCCGCACCCCCTTGAGTCTTAACTTGAATCGGATGAACGGAAAAGAACTTTTATTTGGTTAGATGGGCCTGTGCTTAGTCGGAGGCGTATGCAGTTGGGGAGCGGACTTTTCTTAGAGGTCTTCAAAGCGATGCCCGTCGGGGAACCTCCCCATTCTTCTACAACCACATGCATTAAAGTGGACGCATGAAGGAAAAACCTCGTGTCGTAACGCTCACTCACTTTCCTGGCATCTCGTCTGGCCTGCGTACGTGCTTCCAATTCCGACAGCGACCGCCTTTACTACTGGGGTAACGCCGCTGTGCAAGTCGTGCTAAGGGGTGGTTAACTCCCGTGGATGTTCGTGTGGAATCGAGGGAAAGGGAAACGTTTGCCCAGGTGGCCGTGACAGGAGTCATTCTGCCTCTGACATAAATAGAATACTTTTTTCTTTGCGAGGAAAAACAGTCGTGACGGCAAATGCGCGAGCAAATGTTTTCTTACATATTGATTTCGATTTTTACAATTACAAATCTGGGTGATATTTCTATTTATATAAGACAGGAGTTTTTCTTTATCCTAATGACGAGCGACAATAAGGTTCTAAACTCAATTTTTTCCTTATTTTATTGCTATAGTAGAAACATATGGAATTAAAATTTAGTGAGATGACGAACTAATTTTTAGAATAAATAAAACAGTTTCTGGCGTAACTTGGTGGAAAATCTTCATACTGACTTTTAATAATCAACTTAACCTGATGATGTTATGCTATAACGAAACCTGGGTTGTAAAAATTAAAAAGTTTATGTGGAAAAGTAAAGTGGTTTGATTATTAAAAGTCAGTAATTTTTAGAAGTTTGTGATATCACAAAAAAGAAACACAAAGTTAACCACATTTTATCCTTTTGTCAAAGCCCGTAAGAATGTTCATATTCAATTCTTGAAGTGTAAAACGAGACCAATGTATATTGTTCTTTAGGGAATACCAAAAATTTAATTGTAATTTGGAGATTTTCAAACAAATCAAATATCCACCGATGAGTCGTCGTTTGGAAATATTAGTTCAATTTGGCAAAATTAGAATTATGTGGAAGATACAGTGGGAAACTTAATCAATGTAGCACTTGCTAGTTGTGCAGTAGTTTGGGTGTAGAATTGTACGGGAATTCATTTATAAGCTGTAGTTTGTACTTACAAGTATACATTTGTCTTATCATTATCATTTTCTGGTAATTGAAGATAGGTCTTCTTTTGTTTTTACGTCGCGTGCTTCTTTTTCATTTGTAAATGATTTTTTTATTTACCTTTGTGGACAGTATTTGAACTTTGAACAAAAGGGGTTGCATCAATTCTTGGGGATATCTGGTAGAATTTCGCCGTTACGGAGTCGATTACGGAACATTTTATGTCCCTTTCGAAAGTTTCTATTCCGTGGCCATAGTTTCAATGTGTTTAGGAGCGTCATCATTAGGCGTTTAGTCGGCGTGAAACATGTCCTCTGTGCAGTGAAAGAGGAGACAGGTCAGTTTCACCCTCCTGCCCTCTATACTTGTATGATGAATACTATTCGATGAGTATTTCTCGCCAGTCACACACCTAATGAAGGCACTATTGGTGGAAAACGGAATCGCAAAATAATAGATTTCGTCAAGGAATCGACTGGGTAATCTCATTGATTCCGCCATTGGAGTTGGACATTCGGCAACGTAATTAATGATTTGAAAAATCACTGGACAGGTTGTATTTTACAAGCCTTATTTATTTTCATCGCGCTTCAGTCTTTCTGTGCAAATGGGTTAGTCTATGACCATACGCAGGGTACGTTAGTCTCGCGTGATCGTGTGAGGACCGCTAATGGACCGAAATGAATCCTCTTTCCTTTTGATTAGAGCCAGTGTTTTGGAGCGGGCGAACGAAATAAACCGGGGAAACTTATCACGGTCTCTCTCCCCCCGGCCCCCCTCACCCCGCCTAACACCTCTCCCTTCAGGAAATCCGACCATGCTTGTTTTCGTGTCTCGGGAGCGGTGACTTAATTAGATCCCTCCTCGGTGCGAATGGTTTTTTTTTGCAGGCGTCCCTCTTAAAAGGAATTTATCGTTGTGTGTTAACACGGCGTGTCCTTCTCGGAGAGTGGTGCCGCCGTGATGAGCGTCTCAGGCCTGGGATAAACCCGCCTTGTGACCGTAGTACCCCAGGCCTCGAGGGAGGAGGCAATATTGGAAATCCTCGCGTGGGCACGGAGAGCGAACGACTTGCGGCGGCGCCCACTGACACACTAAAGGGTCACTGAACGATCACACGGTGGGGAGGGGTCGTAATCGACTCGGGGAGAGGGTAAATAAACAGCGGTTCTCGAACCGTGTTCCCGCGGTGAATTATCGCCGTCTTCGGCGCTGAGGTAGAGTCATTCCACCAACGAGTGGCGAGATCTCGACTCTTTCTTCCACTTGTGACTTCATATTTCTATTATGGGTGGTTGTGCTCAAGTTCTTTCTCTCGATCCATTAAGTTTTATATAGTTAAAAGGAGTGTCCGTGGAGAGTTTCGCAAAACTCATTCGCTTCACCATAATTTCCGAGACCCCATTCGTGGCATTACTTGTATGTTCGGTCTCAACTGGCGTCTTCGACGCTTATTTCAAGACCATAGACCACTTCATCAATTTGGATCCTGGTGAAAAGTGAAAAAAGCTATTATTGAAATCGACTGTTATCATACGAGCGTTCACTCAATTCGACCCGCACTCCATTGTCCTCCAAGCTAGCTTGTTTAATTCTCCCTACTTGCAATAATATCTTCCAATATCTCTGTTCGGTCGTACACTGATAAGAAACCGTTAATGCGGGATGAGCTGTAATTTTTCCTCCGTCGATTATGATTACTCTGCTGTCCTGGTTTTGAATACCCTCTGCAAATATGGAATAAAAAGCCTTATTCGCCTGTTGCCAATTGTGATCACTACGCCGTATTTATTTCATCTGTTTGAAGTAAGATTTATGATCATTGAGTTATGATAAATTAATTTCAACCGTAGGTTTAATTTTATTGTATGAAGGAAAACCTCAGGAAGCATCTTTTGGTGTTTATTTGTTTCCTTTCCCCCTCTGCTTTTGCTTAATACAATTTTGTTCACGTCTTTTTGACTAATTTGCATTAGAAAGTGACGCCTTTTATTCTTAATGCATCCTATCGCGAGCGTTTCCCGCCTCGTTGGCTCTTCCGATAAAGGTTTCCTCCTACCTACTCTTCCGCTAATTTCCTCCCTTGCTCCCCCTCCCACCTTGGAGACCGAGGTGTTTGAAAGGGTTCTCGTAAGGCTTGACTGTCAATGCTGCAAGGTCCTCCGTGCGAAACAATTGTGTAAGTTGTGAACGTAGGCGATCGGTAAGTAACAGGCGTTGCCTCAAGATCTCAGCGTATTCACTCGCAATTCGTTCCTTTCTCTCCTCTGTATTTTTCTATAAAAATGATTTCCCATTACCGAAGCTTAAATGTTTATGTGCTTTTATTATTATTTACAAGAAGAAAAACTTGATCCGATTGGCGATTCATTTACTCGTTAGTCTTTCAACCTCTTTGAGTTTGGCTTGCAGTCGTCATTTGTTCGCAGACCGTCTTCATTCTCTTTTTAAACCGTGGGGACTCCTTTCTCGTGACCCTTGGTATTTGGTCGGCGTATTGCTTCTCCGTTAAAGGATGTTTTTCGGCTTCTCTCTGTTGATTTATTTTTTTCTCCGTTTCGCATACCATGTTGGACGCCTTACTTTCCTGGAGAACGCGCGACGTCCCGAAACGATGGAGAAAAAGTAAATCAACATGGATAAGCGGACAAACATTCTATTTGTTTTTGTGTTTTTCCCCGTGGGACATTCATATTCGTTCTTTATTCCTTAATATACCCGAGAAGAACGTTGATTCAGTCCATTGTATCTACTGCTTGTTTTTGTATGTATTGCTCCAAATGGTAAATCAATTATCAACTCTTCTGAATGCTTCCACGTTTTCTTCTTTTTATTTATCCAATAGAAAAGCGGATTATGGTCGGAGAGATGCAAATATTTCTCAAGTAGGTGCGTATTTTTCTCAAAGATTTTTCTTTCCTCTGAAATTTTTATCGTTCCTTTGCGTGTAATAAAAATATAGATTTTTTTGCGAAGCGCTATCTCCATAAAGGTTTTCCCTATAGTTTATGTACTTAAATTGACTTGGGATTAACTTCTACTCTTCGTAAGTTCCTGGAAAACGGTTTCCCAATTCCTTTAAAAAAATGTACGTGGATTATCAAAAATGTAGGAAACATATTGTGAAACCTTTGACAACGCTGAGTATGACTGTCCAAATTCTGGCTTGTGGTAACAGGGACGTGATTCGGGTTAACAAAGGTCGAGGCTTTTATTGGATTAGTACTTCGCTGTTTGTAGGATAGCTTTCGTCGTTGATGCAAGAAACTACCTTTTGTTTTGAGAAATAACTCATTTCAAAAATGAAACTGACGTTGTTAGTCCATATTAAATGGAACTCATTAAAGTTAGAAAAGAAAAGAAGACTAATGTTTGATTGAAGGTAATAGCGATTGACAAATTTGTGTTTGGGAATTGTGCGTCGGTTTGCCATGCTCTCTATTCTGCAGTGGATAATGACTTCCTCGGGAAAAGGGAAGGGATAGGAGTGAAAAGAACTAACTCGTCCCCTTGATTCTGTTGTTAACGTAAGTAAGGCTTCTAGGGGCCCATTGCCGTTTGTATCATCATCGAATGGGCGAAGTGCTTTGAAGTGCTCTCCCGTGTGTCGTGAGAATTAAAACACGTTAGCCGTGGATTCCCGGGAAGTGTGGCCGCGCCCTTCGAGCCCGAATTGTGCACTCAACCATAACCATCGAATGCCGGCGAAAATTGTCGATTGACATACTGAAAATTGACTTATAGTCCTTAACGTATGCAGTTGGGTGCTAGGAATTAATCTTGCGGATGCATATATTGTATGCTGATTTTCACGATCCCATTTCCTATTCATTCGGTGCGCAAATAAAATACTTATTTGTTTGAAATGTTTTTAATTGAAAATCTAATATTTAAATTAACATATTTGGTAGTGATAAAATTCTAAAATCAAGAATATCTACTTGTCCTTGGGTGTGCGTTAGAACCTTAGCACCGCCCTTTTCCCCGTTTAGGATAACTATCCCATATGTGTTTGTATGTATAAATGTATGAATGTATACATTCTATATAAAAATATATATCGATGATTTCGTCGAAGTAACACGGAAGTGTTGATTAAAAAAAGAGCTCATTTCTGTCAAAAATTAATAAGAAATAACGTTTGAGTGCTCCTTTTATGTGTGCTTATATTGTTTGTTGCCGTCCAAGTTTTATATATATATATATATGTATAAATATAGATATACATATATATATATATACATATATATATGTATATACATGTATATATACGCTATAAACCTAGTTATCAAGGCGAAGATTGGTTTGATAGTTGATGCTCACACAATACATGTACTAATGCCTATATCTGCATGACTATGTGTTAGTGTATGTGTACACACACGTACATGTGCACACTCATGCAGATTTAAGTATAGCTACACTTACGTACAGATTTAGGTACTTAAAGAGGTCTTTAGCCCGTCTGCTCTCTTTTGAAGTCAGCTTCCCTTCATATCGACAGGTGTCTTCAGACGGTTGTGCACAAGGAAAATCGTGGCAAAGGCATCTCGTAAATCCCTCAGCCGTTCATCTTCTCGTGTGTTACGAGGCGTTTATTGCGATTCCTCCCCGCGAATGTCCGTCTCCCAGTCCGCGCCTAAGTAGGACGAAGACGTCGGGAGTCCAGGGAGAGCTCAAGAGGACGTTATCTCGAGCACGTAGTGGATGAATGGGTTTATTTCTTCCTCACACTCTCCCCCTTCCCTCGCCCCCCCAGGTCAATCTTCCCTTTCCGCCTGGAGCCCTGTTTTCCTTTTTTTCCGCGTTTCTTAGAAGTGAATTCCGCGAGTTTCGGAGGTTGTCGGCCAGCACCCCGGTCTTTCCTTGCCCGCCGGGTCAGAACGTGCACGGATACACGAAGCTCGTTCTGGTGGTGGACCGAAGGTGGGGTTGGGGAAGAAGTGGAGTGCGTGTGATTGCCGGGGATTGGACAATGGTTTCTGCGAACCCGGAAAATGTAGATGACCTGAAAAAGCTTGCTGTTCAGCCGTAAATAACCTGTTTATCGAATGAAATAAGCTCTTGATTTTACCATTCGACCGGTGAAAGTCGAGATTTTAAATCCGCAGCGGTGATGGTGTCTCTGAAAAACCCCTAAATTTTCGATTATTGCGAGTATTCCTTGCTACAGTCAATATTTTAGGATTTCTCTAAGTTCTAAAATGCACTCAAATGCAAAGCAGTTTTAATTCGTCATTACTGTGACAATAGTAGCTGTAAGATTTGATGTTTTATACGCACATTTACTGCTAATCATAGTTGTCTTTCCAATTCGGACTAGAAATTAGGAAAGTAGCGGAAGTTTTAGTTGAATACAGACGTGTACAATAGTAGACGCGAAAAAAAATGTTCTAGAATCACCAGTACGATAAGTCATATCGAAACTGTGGTAACATTTTCTTTTTCGATAACACTGCAGGTATGGGTTAATACTTACCCGAGCTTCATCAAATTCTTTTGACATTATTCATTAAAGATGTCGAGATTGTTCAGCACCCTTGGAAAAAAAAGTGGAAAACCAATTTTTTTAATCTAAAACTATCTTGAAGATGTTTTCCAAATGCATCAATAACGTACATAGGACGGGAAATATCGTAGATCTGCCTATCGGAGACCATTTTCTTGAAGCCATGATTTAACTTAGTGCAGTCCTTTTAGTCCTCTTCGAGGTGAGAGTTGTAATGGCATTAAATCTCCTGCCATACTAATCACTTTAATCACAGGGTGTGATTTGGAAAGTTGGTATTACATTTACGACAGCCTGAAGAGAACTCGTAAACTGACGTGCAGCTTTGAGAAATGAGCCCCCGGTCGCGTGCTTAATGGCCAGCCTCACCTCCACCGTATCTCTCCCTGCCATTGTGGATTCTGGTCGTTTTTTCCTCCGATTTGAAATAATAATACTCATCCAGAAGTGTTCTTGGCATTTATTTTCATGGTCGTGAATGAAAGTTTAGTAAGGAGGGGGGAAGATGAGAATGATTCGCTCGCGCGCCTGCCACTCGTCTTAATTAACGCCCCTCGCTTCGTGGAAAGCTTCCGTCCCGCTGTCTTCCACTTTCATTTCGGAAGTGATTGCTTTTTCTGTTTTGGTTGTAATCTGGACAGGCGTATAAATTGTAATAATGTTTTCCTGGGAAGAGGGTAAACATTATAAAATGTCTCGGTTCATCCGTCCGGTTGTCCGAAAAAGTAATCCATCAGTTTTTCTCAAAGTCATTCTCTTTATGGCCCAACACGAGTCGTAATTTACTGTATTTTAAGCCCCAAAAGTAATTAAGATCTGGATTCATAATCGTCTTCCTGCTCTAGGGATATTGTAATATCTTACGTTAACGTTCCGTTAAAGCTGAATTTTGACGCATTAGGCTCCTCAATAACTTTTTGATGGGAAATTTTGACGTAGAAGACCCCGTTGAGTCTTCCAGAATTTAGGGATGACTATATATATATTATGTATATATGTATATTATATATATACACATACATACATATATATATATATAATTTTTATTAAGTAATCTAGCGGTTACGGTAGGTTTTGTCAATAAACAATTGGTGACTTCTAGCAAAACCCAATCCAGCAACCTTCTCTACATCAGGTCCCTCTTCATCTCCGTGTATTTCCTTCCTCCCTTCATCCCGTCCAACATCCCTGCCCTGTTCCTGCCCTTTTCTCGTTTTCCTAACATTCTCCCCTCTATTACCTTCTTCAACATCCCACTGCCGATCAATACGCCCTTCATCCATTTTTCCCGCCTTCTTAGGATTTCTCCCAACAAACAACTATCCTCGCCCACCATCCCTAGTATATACACTCGCATGTATGAAAAAGAACGAACTGACTCAGAGTCAGTTCATTTGTATGTGTTTCTCTGCGTTTAATTTGTGTGTGTTTCTCTGTGTTTTTGTTCGCTGGTACTATCTTGCTTCTCTGTTTAAATTATTTTTCACATCCGTGAGACTTTCCTTCAATATATATATATAACATTTGGACGGCACAATAGAGCACAGAATAAAGTAGATAACACGTAAAAGAACACTCACATTGTAGATTGTTTAAGCTTTCGGCCTACTCTGAGGCCTTCTTCAGGTCAGACCTTTTACGTGTTATCTATTTTATTATGTGTTCTATTGTGCCGTCCAAATGTTATATATATATATATATATATATATATATATATATATATATATGTGTGTGTGTGTGTGTGTGTGTGTGTGTGTGTGTGTGTGTGTGTGTCCACACACACGGAAGGAACTGGCACTAATTACTCTGTACGAATTTCTCACGCCTTTGGGCTCAGTACATATTAAATTGTGCTAACCTGTCAAACCACCCTACGAGTTGATTACTGTGTTATATATAGGCCAAGTTATTGGTAGATTTAGATTTTATTTAATTACTCAGTCAGCAGATATTTTTGAGTTATTGAGATTTCAATATATTTTCAATCAGCGTTGGGAAAACCAAAATGTTGGGGAAACACTTCTAGTAAACTGTGATCATCCTTCCTCATGATGTGATCGACTGTGGCCATGTGTGGTTTGATTTTCAGTGGTGATTGTATGAGCCTGAGAGTTTCCTAAACAAGTGAACGTGTTCAAAATGTCAAGTTTCAAGTCCCGCGTCCATATAAGGGCAATGTAGTCCGAGTCCATAATCGAAATCCCGAGGGGAGTCGAGTTCGACTCGATCGATCGACGACTCTGGGATGCACGCGTGTTCTCGCACGTATCTTCCCAGCAGAATCCGTCGAGGGCACGCTTCTCGATCAGCGCGTCAACTCCATGGCGATCTCGGGAAAATCTGACACATATTCCTGGATTCTCCTCTGCTACTCTCTCCCTCTCTCTTTCTGCTTATCTCACCCTCCTCTCCCTCCTCCCGTGGCCTCGCCCCCGTTCTCCATCCCCCTCCCTCTGCCCTCCCCAGCGAACCCCCCTCCCATTCCCCCGCCACCTTCTCCATTTGTGTTTTCTTCTCCCAACCGGGACGACCGGATTATGTCGAGGTGGTTCTCCCTGCAAGGTGAACGGATGCATCAACTTGGTCGTAGTGTTGGGTGAACTCTACCACCACCTATCAAATCGACCTTCGGGTTGGTAACTGTGCTTATGGTTTAACTACACGTATGGATGCATATTACTTTAAGATGCTGTAACTAATGAAAATACGTGCAAGTCAAAGCTATATAACCCGAAGCGACTTGGTCGCTGAGGAACGAGCGTAAACGTGGCTCTTGGGGACACTAAACACGTGGTTCTGAGACGGGAGGGATCTAGGTACTATTTCGGGGTGGGGTTGTCAGATTTCGGTCCCTCGAACGGAACGGCGTTCCCGAGGGGGGTGGGGGATACAATGTATCGGTGGCGTCAGTTGATGGAAGAACAAGCTCCCCTGGGTAACTGGCCGTGGTCTCGTCAGGATATAGCTTTTGTGTTATACGTAGTTAAAGCATCTTATAGTAATAAGCATATACGAGTACGTAGTTAAACCGTTAATACAATAATAAACCGAAGTTCGAGTTGATAGGTGGTGGTAGAGTTCACCCAATAATAAACCCGAAGACGTGTGACATTCACAAATCAGGGTATAGGAGCCAGTTACTTTCCCTGTGCCGGTAATGGTTTCCAAGGGAGTCTCGGTGCCGAAAAAAATCATATAGCTCGGGTCAAGCTGATGGTCCCCAGAGAGGTGTGCCCGGGAATCGGACCCGGGCCCTCCGCTCAGTTGTCCAACGCTCTACTTCTGGACCACCACGCCCCCATGTAGTTTTTTTAGAATTATTTTTATAACATGATACATGTACAATTGCGATGGTACAATCACCCACACGTGCCCCTCTCGGGTTGCGAACCCTGAAAACGCCTGATTCTGGTTATTGTCTTTCACCAAGTCATTCATCACTGCCCTACATGCATGCATGCATTTCTTTTCCATCACATTAATACTTCGTTTTAATAAATTTTCTCCTTACTGATCTCGAGATTTCTAATATTTTTTCTTTTGGCCTTTTCTTCGATCGCATTTTACGGGTGCTTTCTCAGTGAAAAGGGGTCGCGGTAATCCAGGGGGTAGAGCGTTGGAGTACTGACCAGAGGGCCCGGGTTCGATTCCTGGGCAAAGCACTCTGGGCACCCATAGCTCCACCCAAGCTATGTGATTTTTCGGGTACAAGATCTTCCTGGGAAACCCTAACCGGCACAGGGAAAGGAACTGGCCCCCTTACCCTGATGTGTGAATATTCGCTAGCCGTCGGGCTTAGTACTGGCTGAACTCTAACATCACCTACCAAACCGACCTTCGGGTTGATTTACTTTGTTTATGGTTTTCTCAGTAAAACTTCTCATTCTCCAGTGACTCCAATTCTCGAGACATGATCGAGTCAGCTTGGCACGCTTTTCTCACGCATACTTCTCCGTTGCCGGTGGATCAAGAACATTATTTCATAATCCAATCTTATAGACTCGATACTCTTTTATCTTGACCGACTTCGGATTCCCTGCGACAACACTAATATTTGGTCGACATCCTGGCTCACCTATGCTCCCCTTCCGTAAAATATTCTGGGGTGGAATGCACTTTAATTCACATCTGTAAAAATCCATTTTCTTGCAATTTCGGCTCCCGGAAATCCGGAATTAAGAGTTCGATTTATCGAAATCGAGTGGTCGCGAGAGTTCTTTCTTTGCTACGGCGGAAGATGCCTATTGTTCTCCATTTGTTTTGAGTTTCTTGACTCCATCGCCCGTGGACGCTGTTTACCCGAATTGTGAGGGACTTTCGGTCATCTACTTCGTTACGGATGTGAATGTGATATCGGGAAAGCGGAGAAGAAAATCATTCGTCTCGCTATCGTATCAGGGTGTTGAAATTAATTTAAAAAACTATCTAAATTTCTGCGCCTATCCACTTACCCGCGTGAGTGCAACTCTACCCTGAAACATCCTTCGGAAAGTCCCCTGCTAAATGATATTACTTGGGAATCTGCTTAATTTATGTCTCGACTAACTAATCGTCGAGTGCATGGAAAAACTGTTCCGTTTCACTCCTTTACAGAAAGGCTCTTCCAAGCTCTTTATTTTACCCAGGCCGATGACGTGATCGCCCGAAGGTAATTTGCATCGAGGAAAGGGAGGCCTTGGTTTTATTTTTAAAGGACATATGAAGCATGGCTATCGTGTTCGTTTTCCGGGAATTTCCATTTTTATAAGAGGAAACGACGTTTCTCACGGCCTGACAAATGGTTAGCGCGAAGACTACATTAACGCTGTGGTAGTTTCCGTGCCACGCTGAGACCAAGGTTCATATTCGTGGTCGAGGATCTTCTTCTAGCTTGCAAACGGTGGAGGGAGTACTATTTAAAAAAAATCACTCGCCCGAATGTAGCATCTACCAAGCGTTGGGGATTAAGATCACGGTGGAACAGGTTTGCCCGGCGGCATGTAGGAAGTGCCTTCCTCCCCTGGGGGAAGGCAGATGAAATCCTTGATCGATTTCTCTGGAGAGATAGGAAACACTTCGAATCGGTAGAATATAAAAATAGTTTCTTCTCCGTTAGCCGTTAGCTAGATTCCACGTCTTCTGTTCATTACCATTTAAATTGTATACGTATCTACTCTGTAGTGTGGACGGAAACCACTTGAAATTAGCTAAAATCATATACTTACCCAATATTGATATACATTTGTTCAAAATCACCTCCCTTTATGTTCACATTTCATCATTGGTTTGGAATGGAGGGTGATACATCGGGAAACGGGAAACAACCACACTTTCAAATTAATGTTTATTCAAAAGAATAACATTTATATCTCCTATTGTCATGTGTTGAATTTATAATTGATTTACGTAACTAAATGCGTGATTTTTTCCAATATTAATTACATACTTTCACTGCGTATGTCGTAACTCAAAGGGACGAGGGTAGAAACATCTACCGAGTTATAAGTCGGAAACTCCTGTTATGTCGATTGCTATTCCTCTTTTTCTCGTAGTTCCGGCATTATTCACTCTAAATTAAATGGAGAATATGTACATTTCCCTTTTCCGATGAAAATTTCAGCGAAGCAATAATAATTTGCTCTAGTAAAAAGAAACTATAGTAATAGGACGGCAGACGTATTCTTCGTTTGGCATTTTGGTTTGGTTCATGAAATCTTCGTTTATATACGGACTTTCATTGGAATAAATGCCAAAATCAATTGCACTCGGATATTATTCTGGAAAATTACATAAACATTATTTGCTTGATCGATTGGTTATTCACTCGCTGAAAAAACGGTAAGTCTTAAAAGTAAAACCGATGGACTCAAATGTTGACCAAATCGCGTAATGAAATGGTTACTATAACAAACGTGGATGGGCTGAATGGGAAAAAGTTGTCGAAATTTGCCAAGTCATTTCCTGAATTATTAAATGCGTAAGCACCGTAATAACCAATAGGGAATGGTATCATTTTAGCTCATTACATTTCCATCGTCATCCCAAAACCTATCGAGAACAGTTTTGTAGTGTCCCTTGTGGTTCTAGTGCAAAATCCATCAACGCCCGACTCTAAACTTGTTTACCGATGTATTATTTCATGCTTTTGCGTAAAGTATATGAGAAGTAATTCATGTGGTTGTTATTAGTTTTCAAATTCGCTTTTGCCATTTAATATTCTTTGTGCCATAATTTTATTTTACGAGTAAGACCAGAGAATGCTGGCTCTAACGGCGTGTGGTTTTTACGCGGCCGAAGGGTAAAAGCAGGGGAAGAAAGTCGAGGAAGTGAGGCGCACACGCGGGAAATAAGCACGTGCAGAAGTCATCGACGTTGCGGAGGTCTGGTCTTCGGGTTAACTGCACATGGAAAATCCATCTGCACAATGATGTTACCAAGGTTTAGACGCGTTATGCGACGAATTGTGTGTGGATCATCTCGTCTTGATAATGATACGTAGGGGATGCAACTCCCGTTATCCGTGGGTTTGCTCTCAAGTTTCCTAACCGGGGGGGGAGGGGGTCGTCTAGGTTTCTCAGGCGCGTGAGTGTCTCCCCGCCCCCCGCCATTTCGTCCTTCATCAATCATTCCTGGGCACGCGCACCCCACCTCTCCCTCTCTCCCACCCCCCCTCTCCGTCTCCTAGGCGCGGGGGAGGAGGGGGCGGGGAAAAGAAGAGACGTCGCTCTCGCACTCGTTTTTTCGCTCTTCGTCGTTTTATCGCCTCCCCCCCCCACCCGCCACCCCCGCCCCTTATCTCCCTTATCGCTATTTTGCATCGTCCCGAAACAGTCGTGAGGCTCCACTCACGGTGTTGGTTGTCGAGGCGGGAGACAAATTGCCTCCCCTAGCGAAGTTTTTTCCCCGTCGTCTCGAGATTCACGCTCTCTTGGGCGACTTACTTCTGTCGTCGCGTGTTGCCGGGAAGAGGTCGGTCGGCCCTCTCAAGTTCGCTGTGGGATGGAGGAGGCTTCCTCGTAAGTAATCTCCGATCGATCACTCAGTAGTTCTCAGGAGTTTCCTCGGGATGGTGTGCGCGGAAAAAAATTATTCAAACCATTCTTTCGATCCGCGGAGGTCGTCGAAGATACGGATCTATCGCGTGAGAATATTTGAATGTGAATCGTCGATTAGGTACGATTTCGGCTTAACGTTGAGTTCCCCAAGACGTCTGTAGAATTATCCATGATTGAATGTCGATGATGCGTCTGCGTATAAAACTATGCCTCGTAGAGTTAAACTTCGCGATCGCTCGACCGAAACAAAATGCATGCGTGGATTTTCCGTTATATCAAAATCATGTGTGGTGACTATTGATTGTATTTTTTGTCATATGCCGCTTTGAATACACTTCGGTCATCAGGGGATGTTTGCGTAATTCACTCGGATTTGCCCTCTGGCAGATGGGAGGGAGCTTAGTTGAGTGGCGCGTGGACTTTTCCTCATTCGGCACTGATTGCAGCGGTCGCCGTTGGAAATGAGCCCGCATATTTTTAGACTCGCGTGTTGACTATTTTTTTTCAACGTGTCAAATAAATTTCCTTGAAAAGTTTGATCAAATCCAAACTCGGCATTGTGTTATAACGGCACTGGTTGTAAGAAAAATGTCCACCGTTCGCAGTGAAGGCTTTGGTTTTGATAGATTAAGGTAGGCATAAAACCCCAAACGGTGTAAAGGGTTATGGCGTAAGGGTGTAAGGGGTTTAAACGGTAAAAGGTCTGAAATGCATACTATCTACATCTACTTAATATCCCGCAAGCCGCCACAAGGGCGTGTGGCGGGGGGTGTTAGGGCGCCACCCGTAATTTAAGAAAAAAATCCCGCACCAAAAGCCACAAATTTATACAAGCCACAAACAAAACATTGTTTTTCAATTTAAATTCAATTCAATTTCAATTCAACATTCAATTTCATTGATTCATGCAAAAACCCTTAAAACCCACACACATGCGAACAACAAGCTGCCAACTAACATACACATGCATCTACAGAAAAACCTAACATCTTCGCAATGTTTACTTTTGTTCCGACTTGTAAATTAAATGTTTTTGATATTTCTAAAGTGACTTTGGTTTTTTATTATTATGATTGCTGAATGTTCTGGGAAAGAATGAGTATTTGAATCTATCTGTATTGGAATCTATCTCCCTTATTTTATCTTTGTGGTCTGATCTACCTAAGTAGTGTGGGGCCATTATAATTCCTTCAGTGTCATTGTTAAACTCGTTGGTTCTGAATCTTTCTATAAGTCTAAGACTTTCAAGGCAGGTGTCCCAGTAACTTTCCCCGTGCCACTATTAAATGTCCTGCTTTTCTCAAGCTTCAGTACCCAGTAAACCGATATGCTTGTGTTTGGGGATGTCAGAAGGTAACCTTCGGGATTTGAACCTAAAACCCTTCGGCAATTAGCCCTACGCACTACCCACTGGGCTACCTCGTCATTAAGAGAGTTTTACAGGTGTATTCGTATGTCATTTTAGCATGTAATCATATCTTACTAATCTTGAGATTCCGGATTTTGATGAATTATTCGTGTGGACTTAAGATATTTTTATGAGGTGTTTGTAAAATCAAAAGGCATTGACCGGAGGCAGGTAATTATAAATGTCCCGGCGTTTATTATTGCTGTGTTCGTAGATTGGAATTGTGTTCGGTAAAGCGAGTAATAAATGTATTAACTGAGGAATGTAGCTCTCTTATTCCATCCAGTTTGACCTCCAAGTTTATTGTAACATCTCAGTAATACCCCCGGAGCGGAGTTCGAGCAATTTCTGGATACTAGATGACGGGTTTGTTTAACAGTCATCACACCTGTTCGCAAGCTTTTCCGAGCCTTTGAAATCATATCTTCTTGTATTTAACGGTAAGAATTGTTGTACGTATTACGTTAGTAGGAAAAAAGTTCAGTAGGCATTGCAAGTGACTAGTTTCCTCACCTTTCTTCGTCAATCCTCATTCCCACGACCCCCAGCTATAGAATTCCGTAGATTGAGTCCCATTCATTTAATTTACATTAATTTTCCTCAAATTAAACGTGTTCGGGCTTTGAAGATGTGTGATTCCATTTTACAGTTTGCGCAAACTAGGGTAGAGTTAATATATGAGCAACCTGGGAAATTAATTTTGGTTTAGCCACATGGAGATTTGTTCTGAAGACAAATATGTGTTTGGACATTTAAAACTTGCATTTTATTTGGGGAATGTACTATGTATTCTATAATCGTCGATTGAATGAATAACACATGGGTGAATTGTGACATTGTCATTAGGTTTCCATTTTAGATTATGACGTAGGTGTCTAGTTGAACGTCAAATATCCACGATTAAACAATTTGTAATTTTTACGAAGGTTTTTTTCGAGACGATGGTTTTCTTTTGTGTAGTTTTATACTGAAGTATAAAGAATACAACTACCAAAAACATTATGGTGGAGGAAAAAGTTTTCCCTACGAGATGTAGTTGAATTTATTTGTAGATAACCATTTGTTCGTTTCTTCCTATTGTCTTCGTTTCGCAGTGCATTGGCGTGATTATTCCCTAGGCAACCGAGCGTGCTAAATATAATAGTTATGATCATTTTATTGAGGCTTCGAAGCACGTGCGCCGTAGTTTTTTTTATTAGTTTGGTGTTTCTAAGCACGTTCTGTTTAGCGCAGTGACTTGGTGCTCGCTGAAATGTTTGTTTTCTATTTGCCGACTTTGGTCGATGCCCCAGGCGCTCAACTGAGTCACACTTCGGCTAATCTGCAGTTTGACGACGAATGGCAAGCGCATTCGTCGCGGAAGTCGCTCAGGACAATAGTGAGCAGTCATCATATATTAACAACCAGCGATCCCATACTATATCTACACGGACATTTTTCTTGTCCATTTTTTCACAATTGATTTTCTCCGGATTATTCCCCATAATCCACCGCCTTATTTTTTTGGCTTATATTTTACTTGCTTAATTTTTTTTTCCTACTTATTAGCGTGTTTCGAACTTTTTCGAACGCCATATTGTCAACGATGGAGTTTCTCAAGGAAGTTAAAGCCTTCGGTTTTATTGGTAAAGTTACATGGCGGATTTTCCGAACTTGGCAAATGGCGTCGTCCCGAGAGCAAGGAGTATTGATAATTAGTCGCTTATTGATTTAATCCCAGCTTCATTTCACATTCGAATTAACTTTCTCAAATTTTCTCTGGCCATCCCTTCACTTTATTTCTTTAGGTCGGTGTCGTCCTGAAGATATCCTTTAATGGTTAATGAAAACTTCTACAGGTCCTTACGAAATTTTTTGTGAAGATTCTGAACTCATTAACATCTTTTCCTGTCTCTCATTACGTCTCTTTAACGCTTCTTCTGCATTATCATCCACCGACATCCTCGTCCCTAGGTGTTTTCTCGCCTCTCCTCACTCTACCTTTCATCTCTATCAAGTTAATTTTTTCTATACTTTTCATCTCCTAATCATGCTAATCCACTTATATCCCTTTTGCCTGCTTTATAAATTTGCACTTGAAATATGTATTTTTGGCCACAAAGACGATACTTGGGCAAATTCTTCCGGCTTTTTTTCTGTGAATGCTGTGATTATGCACTGCGGCCCGCTTTGCTGAATTCACTACCGTTAAACTTTTACAATAAAATCCGAATTGAGAGCATGTTCTAATTAGTGAAGTAAACCGCGGGAGCGGGAGTATTCCATAGAATTAAATGGGAAGTAATCTTAATGGAGAGATGAGTGATATACTGGCTTCTCATTGTGGGGGTCGGGGTTCGACAATTCTAAGATATCTCGGAGATTTCTTCCTCTCATCCCGACCCGTTTGAGTCTGCATTTTGAATTCTCTGACCACCCTCCGTCAGATCAGACCCTTACTCCTACTCGCACTTTCCGTAATGAGTATTAGGTCAAAGTCCTTTTAGGGTTTCTCCCTGCTCTCACGTGTAATGAGAGCAAATGATGTTTGCGTCAGTAATTAGCCATGGCAACCACTTTTTAAAGACGTCTTAATTTGTTTGTTGCCTTTACATGCACTGTTGTATTTATGAAAGGGTTAATAGTTTAATTTGGTATCTTTAGTTAATCTAGCATTAATAAAAATAAGGAACTAAAATTTAAAAAATACTTTATGTTTACTAGGGTGCCATTATTAATTTTGAGTGTGAGAATTGGTTATTTCAGCTCTCCCAATTGTTTTTAATTGTGCTACCACTCCGCAACTCTTCCAAACTCCGCCCAATCAAATATTTCTCTCATTTACCACATCGCGTGTTCCATAGGTTTTCCATCTTAATTCCGTTCGACTCATTTGGTCGTTGTTCTGAGTTCCTCGTGTGTTTCTTCCTTTGGTTACGAATCCCTTCCCTCCCCCCATTTCAGCCGCCCACGCACGAGAAGCTGATAGTGAGCATGATTAATGATGACGAGAACCAAAGTCCAGAATTCAGTTTCCGAGCATTATTTATTGCACATTGCAAATGATTTTTGCTCCTTGTGTGACTTCAATCCGAACAAAGTTCTTGATGATTCGACATACGGATGAAGATGTCAAATGTATAATGAAAATACATCGGGAATATGATAATGAGTTGGGTTCCCATTGAAAAGATAATATGAAATTCTACATCACCGAGCTAATTACCCAAAATCATTGAATTGGCTTCCCTTTCCGATGATCCGGGTCCGTATACCGGTGGTGGCAGAATTTTTTTAGGGTTCTCCCAACACCTATTCTGGTGCACTGTGGAGAGAATTTCCAGTAAATAATGCCGTATGTCAGTTGGGACGTTGCATTGTAGCGTATTTTATTCAAGAATAGGCTATTGCTGATGCCAGGTTTCCCTCCCCCATTCCCTGAATTCGTACCCCTGCCAAATTACCCACCCAAAAAGTACTAGGGATGGTGGGTGAGGAGAGGGGTTTGTTGGGAGAAATCCTATGGAGGCAGGAAATATGGATGAAATGCGTGTTGAGCGGGAGTGAAATGTTGAAGAAGGTAATAGAGGGGAGAATTTTGGGCAAGCGAGGAAAGGTCAGGAACAGGATAGGGATGTTGGACGGGATGAAGGGAGGAAAGAAGTACACAGAGATGAAGAGGGACCTGATGTAGAGTAGGTTACTGGATTGGGTTTTGTTTGGAGTCACAAAATGTTTGTTTGATAGATGTGTCCATCGAAAAACCTACCTTAACCGGTAGGTTACCTAATAATAATAATATTAATAAAATACTACTCTTATTGATTGAGTTAAACTAACGAGTTTGTTGAATCATGACTGTTTCTAGTGGCAAGGGACTACGGTATGGACTTAACTTTATTCGAGCGAAGTGTTTCACAAGTGGAAAATTCGCGCGAAAAATCGCACGAAGATTGAGATCGTGAAAGCCTGGGCTCTTTAGCTCCTCCGTGACGTATTTTTTGTCAATTTTTTTCACGGTCGATTACGAAGTTCATCATCTCCTCAGTTCGTCGTCGTCGAGCGGCTGGCTGCGGTCACCCTCCCTGGCCAGCGAGCGAAAGTGTCCGGGCCCGCCGCGATCCCCCGCCACATGTCCTTGCGCAGTGTTTTGCTCGGGTCGTCTGATGGCGTGAAGAATTCCTTGGATGCGCCTAAAAAAATAATAAATTACCAGGTCATGAAAAAGTGAGATCAAAGTCGATCGATTATTTTATGGGGATGTTAGCTGGCTAGCCATCTATGGTGGAGATTTCGGTGACCTCTTCCGTCCCTCCATGTTACCATTATCTGCTCGGTATAATGCGAGTCCCGTCCTTAAAAAAGTGCTGAATTCCCATTCGGATACGAATGTTTTATGTAGGCATTCATCCGTTTCTCTTGCAATGCAATATTTGCGATTCTGAAGGATCTGGAAAGATGGCATTACCATATGATTGGAACCTATCCGAACTTCCATAGTATTGGGTTAACATTTTGTCGAAATCCATATCAAATTAGTTCGTAATTTTACACATAAAGTCTGTGAAACTCATTTACCATAGACATCAATCAGTTCAAGTGAAGCCTGAAAGTGTAAAATATAATTTGTTGAAAATTTCTTTCACGTGATATTCCAAGTATTTGAAATCCTTTTAGCATGATCTGGATAATAATTGGTCATGAAATTTAAGTCTGGTATATTCACATAATTTGGTCCTGTACTGCTCAATCGTTCATCGTAACAAAAGTGTGGTCATTGCAAATAACTTTTTAGCGGTCCGTATTGTGGTGATTAATTTTTCACTTTTGTGAACCGAATAAGTGCACAGCTGCGGACGGCAAAAGACATTTGGAGTACCGAGTTCCTGTTATGAACAGGTGTGTTTAAATGTGAAAGTGATTATTTCCTACAGTCAAAAATAAATTGAAAACTTATCGTTGTGGTGAAGCTTTATTATTTCTCGAGGAAAATTGGAAAAGAATCCCTTCATGTACCTCCTACGTTACCTACAGTTGGGAATGTTGAATGTTTGGGAAAACGTGGGGGAGTTGTATTGGCTAAATCGAGTTCTGATCGCTGTTCATCCAGCCAGCAGTATTGGCTTTCGGGAAGGAGCCGAGTGCAAACATTTTCCTTCCCTCTCTTTCCGCGAAAGTTACGAAATCTTTTTGAGGGACACTTTCACGCGTTCCGAGTCAAACAAGAGCGCTGAGTCAGCCCGACACGAGGCACGAACGTGCGTGATGTCGGCTCCGTCCTTGTCCTCGCTAGGAAGTCTATCGAAGGAGCGAATTCCGTCCGGCCATGGACGGGAGAGGACTTGACTCCGCGGGCCCCTCGCCGCACGCCTTTGCCTGCGTTCTCCCCGCTGGGTGAGACGTTTATTTCCTTAACTGGCTGCGAGACAGTTTGCGAGGCTCTTGACGCCGCCCTCTCTTGAGTCGTTAACTTTGCGTCGATTCTCTCACCCCAGCACACAGGTTAAGGACATTTGAAAACAAACGCCATATGGTCCCCACTGTAAGTCAGAACGAGTGAATTCGAAGCAGGGTTCAATAACATGGACGTGTTGAGATTAATTTGTTTCAGTATTTTTTTTTAAACAGAGTGGCTGGACGGAAATTTGTGACAAATAAAATGAGGGGGCCTAATTTAAATAAATTAGTTAAAAATTAACATTTGTATTCATTGGGAATCGTAGTGCTAGTAAAGTAATTAAAATACCGAAGAATGTTCCCCGTTCTGATGAATTTATTTCTGGTCGTGTTGTGGTTTGTTTGTTTTCGTTGCAAGGCTATAAATTTTTATGGTCATTTTGTAATATATGTTCATTATAAGGTATTATTTATACTCTTTGCTGATGATTGCTAATGGAAGCCCTCGATTAATTTGCCATAACGTGCATTTTTAACTGCAATTAATATAATTAATCTGTGATTTCGTCCTCGTGCTAATGTGAAGATAGGTGTGATTATCTTTTTGCTCTGCGGATAGCGCATTTCTTGGTCATTTCTCAAAATTCCTTTGCTAGGCAGATCCGTGAAAATTTTTGAAAACTACCGGAGTCCTCCCGTTTCCACCTCTCCAAAAGTGTGACGCTGGATCTGAATCTATACTTACCTGAGAGGTATTTTCTGTGAAAAAAAAACTGCCTTTGAGAATCATATTGCTAAGACTGGTCCTGCGACGGATAATTACGATCAGCAGCCTGACTAAATTTCAACAACTCTGCTCGGGAATCTATTTTGAGTTAAATGTTCTCGTGGTTTGTGTGTGTGTGTGTATTCAGTCCGAAACACATGGCGGTGTTGTTGATCACTTCCGCTCCTTTTTTCGTTCTCCACTGTTAAAAGAATCCACAAATACGCTGATAATCTGAAAGCCAGTGCCTGTTCGTTTCATCCGGCATTATCTGATGGATAGCTCTAATCCATCCATCTCGAAATATTTGACCAACGGATCGTTCGAAATACTAAACAAGTGAACGAATCATTGTTTATTGCTTTTATGGGCCTTGTAGCATTCTCACATTAAACACTTGTATTGGCATAACTGAAAGCTGGTGGAATTAGATTTTATTAAGATCACTCCCGACTGTACGTCGGAGCGTAAGCGTCATGTTACGGAATCGTGGTAGAAGCAGACAGCCTAGTCACATCTTCGGTTGCCTAGCCTTCAGGTGTTGTATCCTTGAAATGTAGTTCATGAATTAACATTTTTCGGCTGGACAATGGTTCCAATCGGAGGATTGGAGTCGCATTTTCATTTAACAATCCGGAGGTTAAACGCACAGGATTGTCCTCTTGAAGGTTACTGAGTTCTTTTTAAGGATGTTATGGATTCTGAGAGTTGTAATGAGAAGATTAATGCGTGAAAAGAATTGTGAGTGGAATTGCCGGTAAACAGATTGTGGTCGGTTCACTGGAAACAGTTTTGCTTAATATATAATAAAATAAATAATTTAACATAATCAATATGCAATTCCAATTTCATATCTAAATTTGGTCATTCGGAAAATAACTATCATCGTCTTAGTTACACATAGTATACCGGCTGTTGTTCTTATTGCATCGAGCATTCATGTAGTCCTGTTTCTTACACAAACCATTCGAAATCTAATTACGCTCATGCGTCGACAGAAGGTTGCTTCTGATATAGGAAGCAATTTACTAGCTCCCCTGAGTTGGTCATCTATTAAGGAATACAGGGTTCGTCCGGAAAATAAGTGTACTGAGCTCAGGAAAAAAAATTATTACACTTTTACATATCTTAAGCCCATTCCTCAAAATAGGACCCTTGTGAGACGATACACTTGTTCCAGCGGCGTTCCCATTCCTGGAACGCTCCCGCGAAGGCATCATCGGGAACCTCTCGAAGACACGTCGTCACGGCCTCTTTGACGGCGTCCAAAGTCCCGTATCGCGTTCCTTTCAGACTCCTCTTTATCTTCGGGAACAGAAAGAAGTTCGGTGGTGCCAAGTCCGGGCTGTAGGGCGGGTGCGGCAGCGTTGCCACGCCGTGCTTGGCCAAGAAGTCCGACACGACAAGCGCGGTGTGAGACGGCGCATTGCCGTGATGCAGCCGCCAGATGTTTTTGATCGCTGGCCGGACGCGGGCGACTCGTTTTCGAAGCCTGTCGAGCACTTGGACGTAAAATGCAGCATTTACAGTTTGTCGTTCAGGTACAAATTCGTAGTGGACGACTCCCCTTTTGCCAAAAAAGACAATGAGCATCGCCTTGATCCGAGATTTGCTCATGCGAGCTTTCTTTTGACGGAGTGATGATGGGGTGTGCCACTCCGCACTTTGTCTCTTCGACTCCGGGTCGTACTCAAAGACCCACGTCTCGTCACCCGAAACAACGTTCTCTAAAAAATGTGGATCATTGTTGCAGTGATCCGCAAGTTGTGTCGCGATTTCCAAACGATTGAGTCTTTGATCATCACTGAGCACTTTCGGCACCAACTTTGCACAAATTTTTCGCATCTGTAATTGGTCCCTAATAATCTCGTGCACTATTGTTTTTGGCACATTACACTGCTCTGCTATCATCCGAACAATAAGACGACGATCAGAGTTCAGTACATCGCGATTTTTTCGCACATTTTCGTCGGTGAGTGTCGTTGATGGGCGTCCAGGCCGTGGTTCGTCGTCGACCTCTTCTCTGCTCTCCACGAACATCTTGTGCCACCGAAAGATCATGTTTCTGGACATGGCTGACTCCCCGTAAGCCTGGTTAATCATACCGACAGTTTCCGTAGACGATTTCCCAAGCTTTACCGCAAATATGATGGAATAACGCTGCTCTAAAAACTTCGGCATCGCGTTCCGTGACGTGGGTCGAGCGTGGAGGTTCGCGTTAACAGAGCTCCTCACTACACCACAGCTCAGAGCCGACTGCCTTTTTCAGCGTCGCTTGCTAACATACCCCCCTCCAATCGCAGCCCGTCAGAGCGGTGCTGGGCGCGCCTGGAGCGGCGGGAAAAAATCAGTACACTTATTTTCCTGACGAACCCTGTATTACGATTGAAATGTATCAAGTGAAATGGAGCCCGGAGTTGCCGTTCGCTATTGTCAACGCTTAACTTTCCCTTCGATCTGAAGTCCCAATTTACGAGTAATGTGACAACACTGGACGATTTGAACCCAAATGTTCCGTAATAGACGAATGTATGACCATGGGAGCTTCGCAGTTTCTTAATAATGATTGTCGTTTTGTCTAGCAATGAAATATATCGATTTATGTAGATAATATAACTTGACCAGTACTTCAGAGGGACGATTTGAAAAAAGTAAATTATTTTAATTTAAGATTATTATTACCCTAATTAAATCGGGTGCATTGGTGACTTATTATGGAAAAATTAGAGGAATCTAAACGGTAAGAATAAATCGCAACAAATATTTCATGTTGTAAGTAGTTGTTCAAATGTCTATAATGTGATTGTCGTCATAATCGGCCGCGTAGCTAATTTTTTAAGGGAAAATTAGAGAAATTAAAACGATGAGAAAATCTCGCATGGAATAGATCGTATCAGAGGCGAGTTTACTGCTTTTAATGAGCATGTGAGGAGAAGAGAGATTATATAAACGCATCTCTTGTGCTGTGGCTGTCGACATAAAAATGATAAACGTTTCCATAAAATACTTGGGATGTCATCAACTAGAACTCCGCGACAAGGAAGACAAGTGTGCAAATTGGTGGACTGTGCTAGGGGGAAATCATGTGTTGTACGTTACCGTTAGTAACGTTCCGTTAGCGTTAAGGTCTTCTTCCTCTGAGGACTGACCTATAAGCCCGGCAAAGTTATCCAAGGGGTAATTTTGTTGTGAAGAATTTTTTTTGGAAGAAAAGAAAAATGCTGTTACCTTCCAGTTGGTGTTATCGGTGGTTTGCTCCTTTACTCAGCATGGAGCTTCGATCATTCTTTTTGTTTTGCGATATTTTCCTTTTATTTCGCATCGTCACTATCTTTGCTCGGGCCGGGTTCAGCAGAGAGCGAAAGTGAGAGGGGGGGGAGGGGATTGCGGGGTGGGAAGGAGAGAATGGAGGTTGCAGACAACTTGGATCAGTTTCAAAAGAGTCGATGACCCTCGTATGGGTGTGTGTGTGTGTGTGCGTGTTTTGAAGAGCTATCCCATGCGCCCTCAACAGTCAGTGAAACGTTGAGTTTGTCGCGAGGCGGCGCGGCGGCGTTGAGCGCTCATAAATCTCTAGATAACCAAGTTCGAACAACGTTGCGCCCGAGGCCATATTTGGAATAAAATTGTCATCATTATTCAAGTTTTTAAATCGGTAACAATTTCATACCTGTGTAGTGATCATGTAATCACAATCATTCGAAATAGCTCGTCGGGCTGATGGTTTTAGAACGGAGTCAAGCTAATTAAAACCCACACTAAAAAAAGCAATCCATTGTTAGGCCGCAAATGGCGTCAGTTAATAAGTTGCCCGTGCTTTTTAATATAAAGCGACAGGCCCCGTTGCCACTACCGAGAAATGTTCTCGAGAGAATGCCACCTTGCCTCGTGAAACTCGAGGCTTTAAATCCGATGGGGTATTATCCATTTGGGCGGGGACGCTTGTCATAAAGCCGACGACTTACGAGCGAGAATTCGAATGCGCCCTGCTCACGAATTAATACCCGCCCGCTTAGTTCCGCGCCCATCAAATGCTAGGTTATTTGGATTAGTCGAAGGTGGCAGTCCACCTCGTGTTCATCCTGTAAGGGACGTGGATGTAGGAATACGATGACCTTAATATGCACGATGTTTTCTCGTTGGTCTGCCCAATGTCACCGTACGGCTCGGCTATTAATCGCAAGGACGTTACATTTGTGAATGTGGACACTCAGTTGTGTAAAATGAGGACTCGCCAAATTGTCATTTTCTGAAATATTGGCAATACAGGGTCCCCAGGAATCGACTTAACGCGGACGGAATCTACGAATGATGATGCATCAGCGCCGAAACTCTTGGAATTTAACCGCTTGGAGGAAGGTGCTTCTTGATTCAGTGCATTCTTCATCTCGTAGGGTATTTTTTTACGGGTTGTTTCATCTCGAAATGTCAAGGTGTAAAGGTATTAGTGATGAAGTGCTTTTCGTACTTGTGGCGTAATGTTTTTGTTTGATTTTCCAACCGCTTATTTGATGGCGTAAAGTTTTTTGGTAAACGGTGCGAAATTACAGTGAGATATTTATCGTGGGCGTGGTGGTAGTGATGACGTAGTGAATGTTTCGACGACTGAAGTCAATTCAGTAATCCTGGTTTACCCTTTGCACGATAAATAGTTTGTGACATCTCAATAAAGCTTGGTGTGCCGGAGGTGGGATTCGACTTTGCGGTCGAACAAGTCAAACACGTATAATACTGGATGAAACTGGTCAGTTCACGAGGTTGCACGACGACTTTGGAAAACGACTCGTGGGCTTGCTTCCAAAAATATAACGGTGCACCAGTTTTCGGCAGAACGCTTGTTGACTCCCCCGCAACTTATTTGAATTATTTGTTCACTTTCTTGATGTCACTTCAGCTTCGCTGTGCTGAGCTATTGAGCATTACTAGATTAAAAAGCCAACGAACATTTGAGATTGACTCAAGTGAAGCTTAGTATATGGATTACAGCAGAAAATCATCTGGTGAAGTAAAGAATGGATCTCACACACCTTTGTGTTTTAATAGATTGCCTCTTCCGTGTTTAATGGGTCAAAACCCTGACATACTACACGGTCACAACAGCGAGCATTAGAAATTCAAACCCTCGATTTCAATTACGAAATCCCCATGGAAAGCTCTTTCTTTATTTTTAGATGACCGACCAATATAATTATGGGAATGCAAAACCTTCGTCAAAAGTAAACGAGTGGATGAAAACGCCAATTAGAATATGTTGTGTGTAATGCTCACTTGGCATTCCATGCGTGAATAGCGTACGGAAACCAATATGAGCTCTTCATACGTGATATAATTAAATTTGTGTTTTTCATAAGTCACATTTTTGGAAACCTTTTGTTTGCTGTCGTTCAATTTTATTTCCACTAATAGTGGGAATAGTTTTAGTCATAGTTTTGTGCGTTGAAAACCAGTACACTCGAGCAATTTCACTCATATCACGATGAAATATTTGTTCCTAGAGATCTAAAAACTATTGGCAAGTTCTTTAAGCTTCTCTGCCGCCGTTGCTCTTG
Organism: Hetaerina titia; assembly: GCA_037158775.1. Lineage (NCBI taxonomy): Eukaryota > Metazoa > Arthropoda > Insecta > Odonata > Calopterygidae > Hetaerina > Hetaerina titia. The sequence goes on along the minus strand of CM073776.1, from coordinate 83,539,865 downwards.
GCCTTCGGTTGGGCGAGCATTAATCTCACAACGCCCACGCCTCGCGTATGAAGAGAAGACCATGACCTTGGTCCTATAGCTTACAAGTTCCACGTGACACCTAGAAGTATTCGTCATCCCATACGTTACAGGTGCGTTTAGTCATGAAGTGTTTACTTTCTCATAAAGAGTATGTCTCCTGTGTTCGTAGGTTTGTCAGGTAATACTTTCCGTTTTAGTGCCTTAAATTTAGTAGGGAGTTGTTTATAATAGAGAGAAACATATTGAAAGCATTGCGAATCGGATTAGACAATTCATGGGCAATACTCCAAGACATGCAAAAGTCTTCCGCAGTGTGCATGAGAATAAAAATGAGCGGGAAGAAGAATAATGGAAAAGTTTTTCCGTCATTTATCCCCATTACGGCCATATAACTTATCTACTGGACTACCTCGTAAAATTTTACCTTCGAATCAGTTTAGCAGTTATCACGCTTATATGTGATAACCAATACTTTAACTTATCTGTTTGGTTTATCGGAATGGTTGCCGAAGTGCTTGTTCACGTTCTCTTTCCTGCTTCTAGGTCACCTGTCGCTGGTACCCCGTGTCAGTTATGGTGGATTTAAGGGTTGCGTATGGAGGACGAATCATAAAAATTATGCTCCAGTACTCATCCAAGTAGATTTTGCAGTTTTGTAATTCTACTGGTTGGTCACTAACGAAAAATAAACAAAGCTCTCTATGTGGATTTCATGTTTAACGTTCATTCAAAGTCTCTTATGTTTTTAAGTCAGGTTTCAGGCCATTCTAAGCGACATTCAGGTCGAAAGCAGTGCTATGGGGTACGCTCTATTATTACCACATCATCTCTTTACGTGAGGCTCTTAAAAATTATTAAAAAAAAAACAGAAAAGACGTTCACTTTCTAGTAAAATAAAATAGAGAATTCGGTGCCGAAGATATTTTATGACCTTGCAAACCCATAGATTTAGTCTCCAACATATTAATATTTCAAGTGAAATGCCCAGAGATTAAGACTGCTGATTGATACTTGATTGATGATACCATTTTTAGGAGATGTAGAAACCGGTGTGAAAAGAGAAAGTGAATTGACTTCACTTTGCCATTCTTAACTTGGAATCAGATTTTCACTCAATAGTTAATCCGAACTAGATTCGCAGATCGGGGAAATACTGTGAAATGTATTTCTCGTTTTTTTTAAAAACACCGAAGGTTTCATTTTGCACTTCTCGGGATATCTAAGAGGGCTTGATCTCACTGGTCAGTAGTCGTACTAAGCGTATAGTTCGAACCCCCCCCCCCCCGTAATTCCTTCCGTTCCTTGTAGCGCCTGTGACAATCGAGAAAGTGAAAGTGCTTCCGGAAATGGGTTGTCATGTTATTCCCTCCCTTCCCCTTCCTCTCGCCTCCACCCAATCGTCGTCAATCTTCTCGTCCGGTCCCTTTTTTTTCAAGTCCGAGGGATTATTGAAAATTGATAATAAACGGCGAGTGATTTTCATTCTATTTCCCTTCTGATCGCCATGATCGATCTCGTGCCATTTTTATCTATAGTCATCATCAAGTTCTCCCGTTGGAAGGGGAAAGAAAGAGTTCGTGGGCGGTGGGGGGGGGGGGGGGCGTAGAGGCCTAAGGTTTTTATCGCTTCCGCAGTGCGTCGGTTTCCATTCTCTCTCTGCTTCTCTTTCTTTCTCCTTCCCTCCCTCCCTTTCCCGTCGGAAAATACGTAACGTTCCGTCGAATGGGACCGTCGCCAAAAGTGACAAGAGGTTTTCGTGTGGGGACGGCTGCTGGGAAAATGGAGGAATAGCGGGGGATCCGAAGGGGTCACAGTCTGTTCGGATTGCCCGGGGTGTTTCAAAGCGCCCATGTCAGCATGTGTACCCATCCGGGTCACGTGGGAATATTAGGGGAAGGCCGACGAAAACATGCCAGGAGATTCGTATCCGAAGAAAAACAAGAAATTTCTCTCAACGGGATGGCTCCTAGGAGAAGGGGTAATGACTTCTCTCCCAACGTATTTCCCTCCAACTCGGTTGTAGCCGCGATCTTGTTATTTTTTTGGCTAAGGAGGGTTTTGTCACCAGTTTCATGTCCACTTTTCTAATAACGTCTTCTTTGGAAAACAGGTCATTTGTGATTCATTACTTTTGCATGGTGCTGGGACTACATTCTATTGCCACCTCTCGATTGTCGTGTTTAGTTTTCTATCTGCAGGGGAACAGCCAATGGGAGTCGCGATTCACAAAAATCGATTTAATTTTAAAGAAATTTCAAGAAACTGCGGGAGATGTCGCAACAGTAACTTTTAACGGGGTCATACGCTAACATGCATTTCATTGCAACAATTTCAGAGCGTAAAAATCATTCGCCTTGGTCAAGGCGGATGATTTTTACGCTCTGAAATTGTCGCAATTAATTTTAAAGGTTATTTTCTTTATCCTCTCTTTCTAAAATGTACTTTGAGGATGAACTTTAAAAAGAAAAACTCAAAGTCAAGTCAAAAACTTACTCTTTGTCACCTTTACAAATATTTGGAGTATTATTCGATGTGCGTTAGTAGTTACTTGTGAGGGCTGTGTACTCGCAGCGTGTGCCTAATATTATAAATACGTAGTTAATTGGTTTTGCTAGGAATGGAGTGTTGGGTCGCAGAAATAATTTTAAGCCCGGGAGCTCTTGAAAGCCAGGAATTACAGTTGCTCTAACGTGTTTTGATGACCGTAATAGGTTTTCCCGACAACTCAAAAGTCCAACGTTAGTTTGAATGAGTCTTGAAACCTTAGGCATGTGCCTGGTAAGCGCGGTGGTGGTTTCTGAGGTATTACGGCGAAGTTTTCACTAATTGGAATTTATAATTCGAGGCTCAAACAGGAACTTGGTTGTCGAAACAACTTTCCAGGAAAACTCCCATCGTGAAGAAAAATCTCTGAAATTTAATGAGTTGTTTTAAGAACATATTCCTCGAGTATGCTTTAGAATACCTGCCAAAAATATGGCTAAATAATATGTGGTGGGGATTTTCTGTATCCTGTATTTACTAAACATTTCTCCTATGCTCGCTAGCTCCATTATGAACCCTTTAATTGATTCAAAGTTCCGATCTTCTTGCTCACAATACTCTTAGAAACTTGACTTAGTGAGAAGGATGAATCAGCATGGTAAATAAAATTTTCAAATGAAAGCGGGAAAACTAAGAAGAATACTTGAATAAAAACTCCGATCGCTGTGTTAAGTTTCAAATAAGTAAATTCAATTATTCCAAGCGTAATTCCACTACGCTTATATTTCTTGTCTGCTTGTCGCAAGATATCCTAATTATTTTCACTCTAGGAATATTTCAACTATTACATTGCTTTCGCCTTTATTTCATTTTTTTATTAATCTTCTGTAAAAGGATTTTTTTGTACATTTCTTTCTGGTTGAAAATTCAATGGTAAAAAAATGAAGCAACAGGTTTATTGACACTTGCCTACTTATATTTCTCCGATATCTCATGTATTTTTCGTTAAAATAACTATCCGGTGCGCAGCAATTATTCCTTTGTTTTTCTCCAACGAGTTTCCAATAGATCGCGGAACGTAGCTCGATAAACTATTAATCCAGATTATTTGAAAATCTCCTGTAATAATAATCTATATGTGAGGTATAAATTACATTAAAATGTTCTTTAGCCTAATTTTAATAAGTATATTTGTCTTATCATTATCGTTAAAATTAAAGGACAACAATTTAATTTTCCTCATCCCATTCCAATTGCGTAAGCATTCGTTTCCAGATACATTTCGTTTTCAATCAGATAATCAAACGCTGCCTTGAAAATGATAGTTATTTTTCTGAGCGTGGATCGGTAATACAATTTAGCGTGAGGAAAATAAAAACGTTATCTTTACAGTAAGGGTCTGCCTTTAAAGATTGCTCGTTAGTCCTCGCGAAAGGTTCCATTGCGGAGTCGTTTGTCTAACCTGCTTGACGTTGATGCCTGCTGTAAGCATGACCTGAATCCTAGAACGGTCATTAGCTCTGCTTCCCTCGGTCCACGTGGACGTAGCCGTCGGCCAAAATGTGTGTCCACTGAGTAGACTAATGGATAAACCACTCCGGAACTCCAGATCCAAGTCGTGTCTTCACCCTACCCCCTTCGTAGGTTCCTACAGTGTGTGTGTGTATTATATTATATACATTTACACACACGCACGAAAGAGGGAAAAGGCCTGGTTGGAAGCGATGGAAATGTGGATTTGGAGAAGAATAACAAGAACAAAATAGGTGGAGAATAAAATCAGCACAGATGTATTGGGAGAAATTAAAGAGGAAAGGATTTTAATAAAAGAGGCGGAGAAAAGGAAAATGAAATTTGTTGGACATGTTCCCAGACTCAAGAACTTCCTGGAAAATACACGTATAATGGAGGGGAAAATAATGGGAAAAGAAGGAAGAGGAAAGCCAAGAAAGAAATTTATAGATGATATAAAAAGTACTACGACAGTAACTACACACAATGAACGGAAAGAGACCAATGGCTGCAATTACAAGGTTCCGCCTTTAGAAGATGATGATGACGATGTGTGTGCATTATACCTACTTCTTCCATGTAGCCGGTGCGTGTAATGGCTGTCGTTTTTAGTTGTGCAGGTATATTCCACGTCCCATCCGACGGGGAAAAGTTCCACGGAAAAGGGCTGGTCATTGTTAAAGGGTTCGGATCAAGATTTGATTCTTCAGCTTTTAGGGATATTTAGAGGGAATCAGTCACGAAATGTTTTGATTGTGGTCCCGATTGAGCTAGTAGTACTCCGATTGGCAAATATTAAGTTAGGGCACGAATGATAGCTTGCGCTCCAAATGATAACCCTACGTGCTAAATTAATAATTCGTATAAATTAATAATTCGTATAATGTCAGTCCATCGATAAAACTTACTACCCACTGAGTTTCCTAACCAATCTTTGGTGCTGCAAACGTTTTATCGTAATAAGCTTGAACGAATCCGGCTATCTCAAGGTGAATGTTTCCGTGTCACGCATTAAACCCTTTTCGGCAAGATCTTAAACCCGAGCAACGATCCATAATGTTTGATTATGAGTTTCTCTCCTCAGTTTGTCGGAAGAAAAACAAATTTTTCGGCCGGACCTCCTTACGAACGTCTTCCATCTCGTCGTCCCACGTTTGTTGTGGTGTCCCGCGGTGGAAATGGAAGGGGATAAATCGCCTCACGTCGGCGAGCTGGGGATATAGATCTGTCTTTGGATGGCTTTGAGCCGTCTCGACTTCCCCCCCCTCCCCGCGGAGTGAAAGTCCGCGGGTTTGGGAGGGGGGGGGGACGCCGGCGTGAGATTTCCTCGGGGGGATGGAAGGGAACGCGGCGGCCATGTGCTCGGGAGTCGCCCGCTGCCTCCTCCGCTCCCCCGCGACTCCACATCGCCCGGCCTCGCTTGCCCAGGTGCGAGAGTTATTTGCGAGACGTTATTGCTGATTGAAATAGTGTTCCGCTCGGTCTAGTGTCATATCGCATCCTCTTTATTCGCCAAGGTCAGCTTGAAGGACGTTGGCAGAAACGATCCTTCCCCGCCGCCGCATTCTCCTTGGGAGTGAACCAATGAGTAATGTCCCCTCAAAGTCTTTTTTATGTCCAGCTGAATGAATGCATGCATTTGCTCCTGGAGAGAGACGGAAAGGAGCTGATGTCATGTTGTTTTCTAGTTATTTCCGCCCGGAGGGTAATAATCGTCGTGGAGTGTCTTGAACTTTAGGAAAAAAAACAATAATCCCAGTTTATCAAGAAATGCCGGCTCTCGTGGTAAAAGGTTTTGTTTTAACTGTAGGAAGACCCTTTGCAATAATTTTGTTCTTACGTGATAACTAGTGGGAAATCTCCTTGAATTTGGCACATCGTTAAGTTCTGCGTTGGTGGAGACTTGCGTGGACGTTTGTCCATAAATTTCGTCTATTTATCATTCACACTCTGGACTAAATGCTGTGGGTTTAGCATCAAGAAGTGTTTGTGGCAGGTTATGGGTCATGCTCTGGTAATGGACGAGTGTGGAAGAAGACATTTGCTTCGTTGGTAGAGTAGATGAGATAAAATGCCAAACAGATTTATGGAAGGAGTAATGATTTAAGAGAAAGGGATAGGCGATAAAGACTTGTTTTAGCGTGCACGAAGGCACTCGCAAAACTAAGATATTAGAATTCTCAGTGACAGAAGAGCATTCGTGAAGCGTGTGAAACAATACGTGGAGACGACAAAGACTTAGAGGTATTTGAGAATAGTAAGCGTAGAAGGAAGTAGAATGTGGTAAAAGAAAGGTGTCTCTGCTTCCTGGACTGTAGCCTTAAATGTGTCTTTTGCCTGTGGCATCCGCAAATTTATGTGAAGGGTATGTACATATGTGTGTCTCTCATTCTGGATGAAATTAATATTGTTTTTATTAATCATATTGTTGTGATGTAATGTTAATAGTGGAATCCCTCAATGTTGCTCACTCACGATCGGCAATCCCATAGAGAAGAACTTTTTGACATTTATGATCCCACTTGATGAAAGCATAAAATTTCAAGAGCACATAATTCTACGGATCAATGGAAATTTTCAATTCCAAAAAGGGCGACTTATTAATTCCGCTCAGCTCTTTTAAGAAAATCAGGAAAGTTGGGCCGCGGGATTTCTGGTGCATTTAGATCGTTGGTGGCGTTCATTGCACCCACCGAACCGCCTCTGATGATGTAAACGGCCACCCACTCTTGCTTGATGACTAATGGAGCGATCGAGATACTCGCCATTGCGAAAGCGAAGACGCATTAGCGCAAGTAAACGTTCTGTTGCACGAGGCAAAAAATTGGAGACGACGTGAAGAAGCTACTAATGGTGCCTCGTTGTCGGGCGTCTCTCGTCCTGAGACATTGGCATCAAAAAAGAAGTTTTTTGTTCCCTACTCACTGAGAAAGGAAACCAGAGTCTCTCTGGGATCGTAAGTTGAGACTCAACGCCCTACGTACTCGTAATTGGAGCATCCATTGTCGCGAGCGTATTGTGCCCAACCCGCCATTCCATTAGCGTTACCCATTGTTATTTCACCTCAATTATTTGGCAAACGTGTTGAGGATATCAGTAAGACTGAAGTAAGCGCACGTATTTAATTTATTTTCGCCAACCTAGACAGCGGGTAAGTCTAGCGAAAGTGGAGTAGCAGAACTGTATAGATAATCTCCGCCAAATACTGTTGTTGGGTCTGTTATTTGGGTTAATTGTATATTAGGATGTCGAATTGTTGAAGTGAAACTCTTTGTCGATGTTAGCACATTCTTATCGATTAAGTGCCATGGGGTTAACTTACTTACTATTTACTTGATGGAGTTCTCTGTGAAAAACTTCTTGACGCAATATCAAGTGTCGGAATGCTGCCGATAAAGCTTTTACAGGAGAATTATTCAAACTCGAGGCTTGAAGTTACGTGTCCCCACTCAGCGAATAACCTGAGATCCCTGTGCTTGTTTTCGTCTATTGTGTTCTCTTTTGCCAGGAAAATCGGCCTCGCGAATTCTTTTAGGTTTCCCTATTTTTGTGCCAAACCCTTTAAATTCGATGACCATTGGCTCTTGCCGAGTGACTACTGTTTAACGGGGTGGTTTTTTTATAAAATTCCCCCGGAATGAGTAAGCATGGCCTCGACAGCCGATTTCCTTTTATCTCTTCGTAGGATTAGCCAAGTTTTCATTTCAAGGAGATTACGACGTTTATCCGTGTCCATAATGATCTGATTTTTTTCGTGAAGATCGCTGGGATAAGAATCTGCAAAAGTAAGTCTCGTGTGATTTTTTTTCACCTCTTTTTCCTCGCCCCGAGCGAGAAATACGAGATCGCACGACTCGTTCGCGGCGTTTTGATGTTTTCGTTCGATTCCTTTGGGAAAACGGCGACCCTGTCATTGCTTCGAGGTCGAATTCATTTCACGGCCACGGAATTGTTTCCCGTGAAAGTCGAGAACGAGTGCGAAAAGCGAGGGAAAAATATCGCTTGAGGCGGCAACCCCTAAAATTAAAATAAACATTAAAAAAAAAACGATCTTGCCCTTGCGTCGTTAACGTGGCATTTGCGCATGTTTTTATATGGTTTTTTTTGACACATGCGGTTCAGCACGTTCCGTCGAAGATGGTGGAGAGGGGAGTTATGTGTGTGAGTAACCATTTTCCTTCAGCCGATAAACGAAACGTGTGTTTTTGAGGGGAATTTACGTGTTAGATTGGCAGGATTTGGTTTGACCCCCAACGGAGCACACCGGCTCAATGTCAGAGTTGATTGCGGCCGCCTCCGGACTAGTGTGTGCAATTCGGCACGCGTTAAATAAAGTGCCTTGTTATTCCCCCGTGGGAAAGGAGCTAAAACATCGTGTTTCCGTATTCAACTCGTATATTTTTTAACGAAACGTAGTTTTCTTACAGATTAACCTGCGCCATTGCCTGGCGAAATTTACGGAGTCCTAATGATGTCACCCTGCAACGAAATCATGTTCGTGAAAAATATGTTCTAATGTCTCTTGTGGGCACAGTATTTTTCGTTCATTTCCTACTCACATCGAATGAGTTCCAAAAAGTCAGTTCAGATACATTTCCAATGGTTACCCAGTTTGCGATTTCAAATTAGTTGTCTTTCGGAGCACATCTGAGCTCGTATTGCTTAGATTATAATGCCTAAGGTCAATGTAGCAGCGTATTGTAGCAAAGGTGAAATTCAAAATGAACCCCGAGAGATAATGGTATTTAAGCGACTCTTTTTCATGAAGATATTGAAGGAATCCTGTCTGTTTCCTATGAATTCCTTCTCTATTACCTCTCATGAATTCCTGCTTCCATTCCAGAGTCAAGCTTTGCCAACTATGTCCTCTTAATCATAAAAGTAACGTGGACCGCTTCAATGTCTACATCCAATGACCCTTTTAGTAAATATAGTTCTTCAAGCATCTCATTTGCTGCCATTCGAGTAATCAGGGTATTAATGTGGAGACGTTTTATATCAGAGTTACTTAACGATCCCCGATCAATGAGTTCTAGACCTGCACCTGAAGATGCAGAAATTAATATTTTATTTAATACCTTATGGCAAAATTTCGAAAACCTGTCAATATTGTCCAAATTTAGACATAATTGAACTTAAATCAAATAATTCGGCGGAAAAAACAAGCATTACTCTCGAAGTGACTTCTCATATTGTGGGCATAGTCGAGTGTATTTGTCTAAATTACTGTGGTTTCTTGAAACGTTTGCGTAAGAAAAACATTTCGGCTTTCTCTAAATACATCGTCTGTTTTTATAATCTGATACTGGAGCGACCTAGGTCAGTAATAAATTGTTTCAACATACGTGAAGAAAATAGCCCTTAAAATAGTCGCCTCCGGACCATGATTTGCTATTGAATTCACGGCAAGAACCTAAATGGTATCAAAATCATATACCCTTGGACTAAAATCTTTGTCCTGAGAAATCCTCAAATCTAAAATGTTAACATTTTCAATTTAAATGAAACATGTAGTGGGAATAATAATTTTTTCTGTGAATAAACCGACGTCTAATCATGCAAATGCATATTATGTCGCTGTCGAGTAAAAGTGACGTGGAAATTTTCGATTTATTTCAGATTCTTTTGAAGAAAGATTAAATCTCTCAACTTGTTAACCTCAACGGACATCCTGTTGCTATTGAATTAGCGTCGGAAGCACATCAAATATTTTTTATTATGAAAATTCGCGCATTTATTATCTTTTCCTTTTCCAATTATTATGGTAGTGACATTTTGGCGGAATTTTCACGTTTCTGGGTCAAGGTCAAGAGTGGAAGAGAGTTGGTTGGCATGGCGAAACGCGCGCCCGACTGCACCTTTCCCTTCTCATCTTGATTACTGAAACGTGCTTCTGGGTAAAAAAAATCGTGTTTATCTTGTGTTTTGCGTCTTCGGCCCGTTTTTTCATCCATCTTACCCGTCTCCGACTGCGAATTTTGTCTTCAAAATGGATTCCATCCAAATCTCGAGCAAAATTGATAATTTTAGCAGTGATCCGCGGGATATTTTCGAGGATTTCGGCCTCGCTTAGTTCAATGGTTCCGTGCCGGCAGCTTACTCTAGTTCCCGGAGGCTTCCTCAGCATTCTAATTCTCCTGGGAGACTCCTGGCGGCAGTTGGGTCGACATAAACTAACAGTTACTCGGTGCCCTTTCCGAAAACATCGCGAAAGTTTCGCTGGGACCATTCTCAGGTGTCGACAGAAGTTTCGCCCTCTCGAACGGTGATTCTCTTTCGGAGTACCCAGGGCGTAGAGCAACGTCAAATTTCGCCCACGTGACCACGGAGGACCGCTCTCTCTGGTCTCCATCCGAATCGATCGGGAACGGTCGTTAAATCTGTAGCGTGGGTCAGTTATGGTTTTCCGTTATTGGGTTTTTTCGTCGTCGATGACCAGGTTATTCTCACTTCTCCTACTCCACGCTAACGGTTGGTAAAGGAGCGTCAAGCATACTTTCGCGCATATAAGCCACTTTTTTTACGTTAAATGTAATGATGCCATTGTAGACCGTATCTGCATATGTTGTAGATAACAAAACGGTTATTGGTTCCGTCAAAATCTAATCGTGAAGAATGAATGCGTTAGGAATGAAACTACTAAATAACGTTGCTCCTAAAGGAAAAAATTTTCTTTTCAAATTGCCCCTAACCTTTCTCCTTAAATAGTATTTGTTGCATGAACTTATCCAATCTTCCTGCGCATATGTCGTTTAACTTTTGAGTAGGTGAATCGAATATTATTTACTGACTTCGAATACTTAAATATAAAATGATCAAGTATAACATCAATTACTTTTTGTTTTTCGTTTATTTGAATTTTACTACAGTGCCATATCCATTTAAATAAATGTCTAAATAAATTCCAACGGACGACTTATAGTGTAGTGCGTCGTGATGGTCCTAAAAAAAGTGAGCGCCGAACGTATTCGGCTTCACCGGGAGTATATGTTATTGCCAAAATCGGCAGCATGCTAAAAATTTCCAATCACGATAATCAAATAGCCATAAACATGTTGGGTCTGCTCACGCTGCTTTTCTTCCCTTGTTTCTGGGGAAAACCGACGGAAGTGGTAATGCAACGTGTGAGACGTCAGGGAGGTTTTGGGAGCAGGATCAAAAGGGGAGGAGGGTTGGAATGTATTCCAAGCACGGTATATTTTGGTTTTGTGTGTTCAGAATCCTATAACGACTCCATCTGGACGAGTGTAACTACGTAATATTGGGACTGGCAAAAAACTCAAGAGGTGGGATTCGAATCCGCGGCCTTCGGGTTTTCTGAATCTTGTCAAATTTGTTCCAAAAATATTTCGAGATTGGGTGACGCTATTAAAGCGCATCCATACCAACATCTACAGAGTACAAAACACCATTAGGTGTGTGGCATGAGGTGATTGCATACTTGGAATGCAATGTTTATTTTATACATATGTTGCTTTAAGCTGAGGGTTAAAGTCAGAAGTGAAATAATTAATGGAATGGAACTAACTGGGATTACAAACTGTTCTACACAGTATTTCAACTTTATTTTACACTATAAATGAGTGTGAAATGAGCTTCCAGTTGTAGGTGTAATATATTGTAAATGTTATACGTATATTATTTATATAAAACTAAAAATGAAGATGAATATGAAAAAATGCCGAAAAACTACTTCGATGGTAAAAAATTTCTCTCCCTTATGGTTCAGTTAAACATTTAGTTCAAAACTATCATTTTCACTGGATAGTTTTTAATTCTTTCCTTATCCTCCTTATGCTATATTCATGTACGTGTTACCCTGCGAGCCACCTTCAGGATATGTGGCAGGAGGTAATTCCAAAGCCCCCGAGGACCTTCCAAATTCATCTACATAATACCCCGCAATCCGCCGCAAGGGTGTGTGGCGGGGGTTGTCAAGTGACCAGCCATGCATGTACAATCATTACACCTCTACACAGATATCAGTTCGATCATTCACAAAGTTATTCACATGATGAAGCTCACATGGAAAAATATTCAATAAAAGGATATATTCAAAATATATGGGAACTATATTATGAAAATGGGTTTGTTTAAAATACTTGCGGAATATCTACTAAATCTATACCCTACCAATACTAATTATCCCCTTATCGTATCCATCGTGATCGTATCTATTATCATCTCTTAATGTTACGAGGAAAGTGGAAGTCTCTACATATTGCTAAAATACTGAAGGTTCCCAGACCAGGGATTATTCCAGTTTTTCCTTACGGTAGCTCTGCGGGACATGTGATATACTCGTAACATTCATAAAATGTTCCGAGAAGTGTGCCAAATTGTGTGTCGTGATCGCCGGTCACCGGTTCTTCGCCCGTGGCCCGGGAGCGGAGGTGCGTGGAGACAGAGGGTGTGGGGCGGAAAGGGATATGGGAAGAGAGGGGGGGGGTCCGCGTGAGAAAGGGACGCTGATGGGGAGCGGCGAGACGCGGAGGTCGGCGGACGTGACTCCGGTTGGCTTTTCGAAGCGATGCGAGGCGACGGGCTGAGAGCGGGGAGTGGGGGAGAGAGGCACTTGGGTTGGGGGGAGGGAAGGACATCCCGGGACCTTGACACCGTTGCAAAAAACGCCCCGTTCTCTTCCTCTGTCGCGCCTCTAGCGGGCAGGCCTTCCCCGTCGCTGCGGCTGACGTTCGTCGTCTCGATCCCAGCACCCCAGGGGGGCGGGGGGAGGAGGGGGGCGTGGCATCCGATCGCACGGGGGTGCGGCTTCCAGAGACGCGGGGAAAGTTCTCGGAAAACATCGATTGTGTGTGTGTGTTGTGCGTGCCTCGAAGCATTCGCGAACTACGTCACGCGTCGTTCGCCGCCGCAAGACATCTCCGTCATCGGTGAATGCGGGGGAAACTTCTGAACCCCCTGGCCGTTCGCGCCTTGCCGATGACGTACTGTGACGGCATGGACTGCCCCAAAATTTTGAGGAGAAAGCATTTGTTATCCGGCGATTGATAATAGCACGGGAACCAAACGAACAGGAAGACGAGGATTGCGCTAGTCTTCATGCCTGTTCAATAATCGTGTGAAGGAAGTACGGTTTAACTTTGTGAAAAAGAACTGGGGATTTCGATGGAGATGTTTTCCTTTGGATGCTCTGAACAGCTTGTTACCATTTTCCCGGTGTTTATATCCTCACTTGTGTGTCTGAATGCTCTTGGTGAGGATATTGTGTGCTATTGTTTCGGAAACTTTAGTAAAAAAAAACAAAATTATGTTTATTCGCTACCTATTTTTTGTTATGGTATAACATCTTCAAGTGACCTGAAGATGTTATACCATAACGAAACCTGGGTAGTGAATAAAAAAAATTTTCATTGCGAAAAAGCCAAGTTGTTCATTTTTCAATTTCCATCTGATAAAACAATTTAATCATGACGTTAATGTTCTATAGTAAAATTATGTTGCTTTTCTGCAAAGTTTTATCCCAAATTATATCCTAAAACGGATCTTTTGAGAAATAATTTGGTTGTCCAGGCATCAATTATATCCAGTAGCGTCGTATTGAGCTATATTTCTTGATAGCGGCTTTGTAAAAAATAATAGTTCTTTACGCCTTTAGTTTCCGTAAATTTTCGTTGAACCTCTATTTCTAAAGAAACTTTGGGAGGCATGTTAAAAGTGCAAGCTACCCCAATGGTTGATCACCAAGCGCAGTTGCTGAAAACTGGTGAAGAGTTACGGTCAAATTTTTTTTTACCCAACAATTCCATGGGTATGTGCTTAGCAATAAAAAAGTGAATGATGGTTGCCATAAAAATCGGAGGTCAATCTTCGAATATTATTGATTTTAACGAGCGGGAGTGGATACTCAACGGTATTGTGTTAAACAAAACATTCTAAGATAAGGAATCATTGTATGTGCACTTGTGCGAGTGAGGAACCGTTTAATTTTTTTATTCGACCGATATACAGCTATGGGCGTTTTACATGACCAAATTCCGTTCCTTTACTTGAGTAATTTACATTTGTAATAAGTGAAATTATGAGTACCGAAATGTGTAGACATTTTTGCAGAGTTTCTTTCTTTCGGCCACGATATCTTTCTCGGTAGAGAGCTTGAAAGGAATCGGTGGAATTAACACTACAATTTAAAGCAGTTGGCACGCATTCCTCTGAAGCTAATGTTAGTCATTTTCTTGAGGTTCGTAGAATTGGCGACACTGTTTGTCCTTCAAGAAAGAAACACTTTTTGAAGCTGGACCAGATATACCGAATGTACTGTTAATTATCGGTTCCATAATTTTGTGACCGTCATGAACCCATAAATACATATTTGTGATTAAATGTAACCAGTCTTCTAGCCGAAGGTCAGGTCATAGGTGAATCTCACCCTGAACCTAGCCCCCTTCGTCGAAGATGTACGCATCATGGTAGAATTAAATCCGGGGCCCTCCAATTTAGTGACGCTCTTCCAATCAGGCTACCACGCCACCGGTAACGATAATATGTAAGAATAAATTGTCCTGTTCGTATTTACAGTGCATTATGGCCATATAGTTACTCCACAGGATTGTGTAGCAATCAATGGTCAGGTCGGTCTAAGTGTGTGGGCGGAATTTCAAGACGTCCAAGGTGAATGAATTTGGCCGTTCAAACCCCCAAGGGCGCCTCAATCGAAAGCAAACATGTGAGGAAATGCACGATTCCCCATGGACCTCTTACTTCTTCCCGAACCGGATCCGAATTTGTATTCGTGGAAATGACCCGCATGTTTGGTTCCGAATCTGAAACAATGAGAGAATTCGACTGTTTTTCCAGAGTCAACAACATGCAATCCTGTGGCGAATGAGCACTTTGAATTTTAACGTGGGGGGCGGACCAAGTCATGTTTATAGTTGCTAACACAAAGGAGCAGAGTCAGTCGATTCTTCCCGGATGAATCTATTATTAAATTCATCCGTTATTCCATCTCACGTCTGGGAATTTCGACGTAGTCTCAGAGACAACGTATTGAGGACCTTATTTATTTTCTTTTTATCAGGACCCTCATTAGAAATAAAAGAGTATTCTTTTGTGAAAGTGGCAAATGGATATTACCACAACAGAATATCGTGGTTCATTGGCATTTTAAACAAAGGTTAGGAAGGTGCCAACATAATTTAAGACTGGGATTAAGACAGGATGAGAATACTGTTTCTGGAAAAATATACCCCAGAAAGTAAGCTAGTAGAAGCGAAGGCATGCTGGACCCATTAGTTTCAAATTTTGAAAAACAAAAATTCCATTCGCGAGTAATATATTCTATCTTTAAATCGAAAAAGAAATATTATTTTGTCGTTTTTTTTTAATTCCAGCACACATGGATGAGTAAAATGAAAATTTAGTTTGATATATGCTGTAATGAAAATGAAGTAGTATTATTGCTTAATTGTTTATTCATGCTTTATTTATGATACTGGTTATTTCACTAGGGGAACCCTATGAAACAAGACAAGTATTAAATAGTTAAGGAGGTCAAAACACTTCGGCTCTGGATTCATGTAACTAATAGCAGTTACCGTCTCTGATACATTGACTTCAGTTCAAATCCAGCTTATTTGATAACATATTCTGAAACATGTGTGGAAAGTTATGCTACTACACAACCGCGTGCTTCATTTGAAGGAAATTAATATCATTGCTTCTAAAAACACGTCGAAATAAGTGCTAATAATGTTTTTAAAGATTTGAGTGTCATGTTTTCAAATTCATTTGTGTAAAAAGTGGGCGCTTCACATTGAACTCTGTGACAAAATTCTAGGCATAATTAATCGTTCAACTTATGGTGTAATTCAGTGACACAATCAGATTTGTGAGAACATGTATTTCATAGCACGTCAAATGATAGATCCGTGAAATCATAAACACGCTCCTAGTAACTCGGAC
This sequence comes from Hetaerina titia, assembly GCA_037158775.1. NCBI lineage: Eukaryota > Metazoa > Arthropoda > Insecta > Odonata > Calopterygidae > Hetaerina > Hetaerina titia. The sequence continues at coordinate 83,523,926 of CM073776.1, read as the reverse complement.
GACACATTTATGTAATAATAATAATAATGAAAACTACAGTTATCCTTCCAAAGGATGGTTTATAATATCATAATTCTAATGTAACATATTTTACTTCAAAGACATAATTAAAACAATTATCACTAATAAATGGACGAAGGGCGTATTGATCGGCAGTTTGATGTTGAAGGCTGTAATAGAGGGGAGAATGTTAGGCAAACGAGTAAAGGGCAGAAACAGGATAGGGATGTTGAATGGGATGAAGGAAGTACAAAGGGATGAAGAGAGACCTGACGTAGAGTAAGTTTCTGGATTGTGTTTTGTTAGGAGTCACAAGATATTTCTTTGGTAGTTGTGTCCATCCTAAACCTACGTCAACCGGTAGATTACCTTCAAAATCATTAATAATTTGGAGCTTTAGGCGATAATACAGGATAATATGTATACTCGTATTACTATTCTGAAGAGTACTCCGCTGTGTATAGAACTTAGACGGTTCTTAAAATATGCTACCCGCCCACTTGGGTTTCTGAAGAATTGCTAAACTACAGAAAACCTCTTACATTACATTTTTGCATGTTTAAACTCTTCATAGTGTCTACGCTCCTTGTACCATCCACAATTCGTAGTTTCGTCCACCCCTTCGTCTTTTCCGCTTACATAACGCTCTCGATTGTACAGGGTGCGGCAACCTGCTCTCTATCTCTCTCAAGAGCTCGCCCATCCACTATTTATGACCTATTCGTATTGGCATTTACAGTGTTCTCATAATATGTCAGAATATTCCGTTATAATCCTATGCTGGGGTTTCTATTAATTTGTATTCGGTGGTTCCATGATCACGCGTGCGGTGGCATAATAGATCTTCATCCTCATGAATAGATTTGGTGAAAAGGTTTTAGTAATCAGGAATCTGAAGCGCAAAAACATTGTTTTTATGCGTCTTCTGTCCTATTAAGGCTAAAGGATGGGTTCTCACCCCATTGGATATTCCCGCCGAGTGGCCATGCCCTAAGGTCCTAATAAATACCCGTTCGACCTCGCTTGTGAATTAGGTTGCCGGCCTCGCCGATAGAATATTTTAGATATATGCGATCGCGCTGTTTGGCCAACCCAATGAAATTTCCGTTTAGGTAAGATTTGTGATGCCTTATCCTTCCATAAGTTGATCGAGAAAAATATCCTTGCAGATCTTAAACGAATGCAACGTAATGTGGTTATATTGTGCTTCGGTTTCCCAACACTCAAATTCTCATTAAACTAGGACATAGTTGAGGAATTCAAATCCAATTAAAAAACATCGAAATCTTTATGACATTTTCAGCTTTGAAAATAATTATTCTTTGTTATTAACGTAATCATATCTAACAGTTACCTCTTTACAATCCTACGAAGGATATAACTTGCACAGCATAGATTTCTGCGTGGTTTGTGTTAAGCCTTTTAATTCTCAACTGAATTGAATTGAGTGCTTTAATTAGGCGCTTCTATCTCCGTTACATGACATATTACAATCATTCTAGCTGTTCTTCTCTTGGTGTGTGTTGAACGACGTTCATTCTTCAAACGGCTCAACATGCATTGAAAACTATCGATTTTTATGGTCTTGATAAATCGCCGTTTCGGCCTACTCCATTATTGAAACCGTCCGGGAACATGATGTTCCTTATAGTTTGAAAGAAACACCATATTCCCGTACGGTCAAAACTTTGCTAAAAATAGAAACAAAAAGAGAGTATATTCACGAATATGTTTGACGTTTCGACTGCCAGGCCGCGCTCTTTGCCAAAGTTCGACATATTCGTGAGTGTTGTTTCTTTGTGTTTCTGTGTTCAGTCAAGTTTTGAATCAATGTTTATGCATAGTCGCTGAAGAGCATTCGTTCTCGTGATATTTGTTTAATTTAATTAATTTTCTTTTGTTTCAAATGGTTGGTCTAATACTACTGCACCAGAAGTCTGGCATGTTGTAATAGAGGAAATATCGGATAGGTCTTTTTTGACACTTAAAAGAGCGTGCTTCTAATGAAATTCTGGAATTTCACCGGCCGTGATACTGCGTATACTCGTAAAATGGCCCCCGCGGCGGATCCTGGCTGTTGAGTGGTCTTTAGAAGTGAGGTTTTTGGTCTCTCATCCTTAATTCGTTCTAGTCACAGCGATTTCACAACGAGGTGCTAACAGGTCGCTCGATCGCTTATTTGGAGTGCAATCCTGTATCAAACGCTCGTGATGTGTCGTCGTTGTGAGTCCTTTATTGCACTGTAACGGTTTCTCTGTCTGCTCTTGAGAACGCGTTGAGTAATTTCGCCCATCACGCATTTAAAGCATCCGATTTGAGGTCGGGTACGTAAAAAAAATTGAGCTATCGACACCGTACCTAATCATAATGTTGTTGTGGTGTTGTCATCTGATGCGCCTCGCTAATATGTTTCTCAATAGATTTTTTTAAATTTCCGTACACGCGCGATTGGTGTGTCGACATTCCCACAAGCCGTGGGCTGTTTAATTCCAAATACACCGAGGAGTGTGTTTAAACATACTATGTTTATAGTTTATTGCACGTTATCTCAAAAGTGATCTTCATGGGATTGACGTTTTCTGTGTTATAATAATGACTTGATCGGGGTCGGGGAAAGCCTAGTGTACAGTATTTCTATTCAAGATTAAAATTAATAAAATGTTCATGGGCAGTTTTTCCTCTTAAACGTTTGCACGTTTTGATAACGATAGTCTGTCATAAATGAACATAAATTTGGCGGAAAATCACGAACGACTTTTCAATTTCCTTTCGAATCATCCAGACTAGTGTGGTGCATTTTCTTTTTCACGGGGATCGGGATGATGCGGTGGCTAACGTACTGGCTTCCCACACTGATGGCTTGGGTTCCAATACCGGCGTTGACGGATATTTTTTAGTGATGTTTATCCCTACTTGGTGCTTTGTGGAGGACATTTTGAGTATGTCGTCCGTCGGATGGGACGTTAAGCTGCGGACCCATTGCCATGTGGTGCCTTTCGTTAAGAGAAGGCTAATGCCTAAAGGCTTTCCTTTTCTCCAACCCATCTTTAACTAATTGGGGAATTTGATGTTGTTTATCGAATTAGTTAAATGTAGGTGATATTGGCCGTGAAGACGTTCAAGGTTCGAAGGTTCAAAAGGTTCGGCGCGACTAATGCAAAATTACATCGCCGCTCCTTAGCTTGTTTATCCGAGTACTTACCCCGCTGTTCGTTTGGTGTGGCCATGCTCTCCTGGTTCAAACGTGAAAGTTAGCAAGAACTCTTCCGCGTGAAAATAAGCGCTCTCTTTGGGAAAATTTGCTGGACAGCCGCACTCGAAATAGGCTTTCAAGGGAGTTTAAAATAGTTGGGCTATCTTCCTATCGACCACATCAGCAAGCAGCGTTGTTCGGAGCTCTGGAATCACGAGAGTCTTTGATCACGTATCAGCACGAAATTATTGAACCGCTCACTGCGACTACGTGTATGAGCGAGGGGAGTTCCGACCTTCCCTTGTGGTAACGGTAGAAGGCACCTTTTATGACTTGGACTTCGCCTTTTAGAGAAAGATTTTTATATTAATCATATGCAATGAGTGGTCGCCGTCATGCCTTGGGTTAATGTAAAACATTGGCATAAATCTTTAAAATTTTTGGGTGTCACGTTGAATATTGTGAGGAGCCGGGCCTACGGGTCGGTTAATATTCCAGCGTGCGAATAATCGCCTTGATTAATTAGGTCAACCCGGGGAATCGAACTGAAAATTTCCAGTTTTCCGTTGATCCGTTTTCTTGGTGGTGTAATGCTCAACGCGCGCGAATGGCACTGGGCGTAATACGATCCCAGTTAGACAGTGTTTTTTCTTGGCTAGATTTCACACAGTAGAAATGAAAGTATCGGGACAAATTCACATTAAGAAAAACATAAATGGGTCGACAGGGTTAGGAAATATGGTGCGTGTGTAAAATAGGTAATATTAACACGGCCAAATGAATCAAACAAGCAGTAATAAAAAATAGGCACAATTTCCCAGTGATACTGCGATCATAAGGAAAACTGAAGGGAAAACTGCGATCATAAGGAAAACTATAACCATATCCTAACTTGTCACTTGAAATAAACAAGGAATCTGCCTCACCTAGTTGTCTCAAATAACCGTAACAGTGTAGTACACCTAAAGTGCTTAAATTGATGTATATATCTGTGGGGCCTTAACGACGATACGATACGTATATAGAGTTTCTTTCGCCTCACTCCTCATGACGGAATCTCTGATGTTGCGACCATCGGAGTTGCATTCATCTTATTTCGGTCGTCCCAGCACCCGTCCCAGTTACTTATTTCTAGAAGAAGAAAACCTCACGAATCTCATCGAGTGGATTTACTTACCGCACCAAATGAGTTCACTACGGATAATTTTAACCATATTTGTGAATTCAAAAATAATTTCTTCCTCTGGGATGCTCACATCCAGCTCCGGAGGTTCGAGAGAAAGTACCCTCCCCCCTCTCTCTCTTTCCACCTTCTCCCCCCCTCCCCCTAAAATCCGGAAGAAATCTGTTCGAGCGGGCGAGGTGTCTACTTTCATTCCCCCGCCCCCACCCAACCCCTACGCCCGTAACAATAACAGGAGTTCGCGGGGGTGAGGCGAGCAAGGCTGCGGCGGCGAGCGCGAGGTGAAATCGCCCGGCCGGCCCTCCGCCGTGCCCCCTCGCGGGGCGAGGTAGGGGAGAGGGAGGCGGCGGCGTAGGTGCCCAAGGGCCGCGGTGATTCACAATCGAGAGCGCTCTCGGCCGTCGGTCCGGGCGGGGCGTATCGGGAAGTCCCCGCGCCGATGGGTAGGGCGCCGCGGATATTTTTAATCGGGGAAGAACCCGACTTCGTCGTTGGGTTCCGGTTCTCTTCTCTTCATGCGCATCCTCGACAAGAGAAATAGTAATCCCTAGCCATTTAATCGATTAAGCTTCCAATTCCCGTGTGTTGGCTGATGCTTTTTCAAACTACGGAGTTTTTCTGCAGGTGCGAGTTTAGAACTTTTATTGAAGTGTCGTTTTCTTACATTCTACTCCCAGAGCGATCGAATTTTTAGTTAAACACTAACTTGCAAGAAGTGTTAATTTTTTTCGGTTTTATTAATGGTTTCATTAATACATTTTCTTTCTTTTTATTTTCGCATTTTATTCGGTAGCTCTCAAGTGAATATTATAGAGTGAGTTTTTTGTAACGAAAGCAAGGCTTTGGGAAGTAGCCAGGGCAGGGTCATCGATCACTATCATTCAGCGACTTTTGTGAACACATCAAGACTACCTGTTGGTATTAACCTGCAGTCATTCATCTATCTAACCTCCATTCATTTGTCTATCCAAAGGTGCTTTCGTATTGGGTATTTTCAATAAATGCATGCTGACTCCATTGCTTTTTCAACGATAGCCGCGTTAATGCTTTAATAAATGTTTAGTAATTTGATGTCTTTATATTATGTGTCCGTCTGTAACGACTATGGCGTTACCTATCAAAACTGAAGCTGTTTTACTGGATAATTTCTATTGCACCAGTGTTATCGAAGTCCTCAAAGACGAGGAATACGATTTTACGATAGTGACCCAAAAATAAATACTACTTTTTAGAGATATTTGTCGATTTTTCAGTGGAGAACATCTAGACTTAAGTTTACACTCAGTCGAGCAGTGCACAGTTGAACTGTTCACCTCTTTTCTTACGTTACTTTTTTAAGTGTTAGATAACTAACGTCTTTTTAGTTGTAACTAAGAAACTGTTGCTCTCCGTGAAGACTTATTTTTGGTTAAAATTAAATCTATTCTCAGCTAGGTCTTAAAAATTCAGTAACACGTAATCTGAATAATTCTTGTCTGATATAAAATCACCCACTACCTCGCAGCTTTGCAATAGCTTGCAGGGTACAATGCTGGCGTGAATGTAAGCCAACATTAGGCTAATGTTGGCCTACATTTTAACCTATCACCTATTAGGCTAGCCTAGTAGGCCTATTAGCTATTAGTTTTTCTACATTCAGCTACTTCCCTTTTTTAACATTTTTTTTTTAAATTTTACTCGTTTTAAATGAAGAATCTGTTAATTAATTAATCTGACTCATGTCCTCCGCTGTCACATGCGTGCTATCTAAAAAAAACTATCGCGACTGAATAGACTTAACGAATCGAAGACGCTGTAGAATACGGGTTATTCGATTGTGATCAGTTTGTGCTCTTTAAAATAAATCTTACTCTTTTTTATTCCAAAAAAATTACTTTTCGGGCCACCTTTCCCGTATTTTTCTTGTGAAAATCCGTGCGCGGTCCTTGATAAGACTTTTAAGGTTAAAACTGAAATAGTGACGTAAGCAAGCATGATGATTACGCAGGTGAATACTAGTTTTTCATTCTTGATCCCTGGAGAAATCATGCTAATTTCTCAGTGTGAACTGCAACCCTTATGTCTTTAACTGGAAGCTTTTCGAATTGATTTTATCGACGAGTTTAATTAGTGGTATGAACGTTTAATAAATTATAAATGGGTCGTTAGGAAGGCCCGACAGCGCATCGTGTAGCACTAATGCCCTCATTTTTGCCCGGAAGGGGTTCAAGATCGGAATTCTCGCTCCTCGGAAATGATTAGTGTCACCAATTTGACATGAATGTTGCATTGGATTAATTCGATTGAACGGTGCGCTTGCTGCCCGCGGAGTTTTCCCTGCAAAGACGGTTCTTGCCATGCGGTTGATCTTCAGGGTTGCCGTAATTCCGGTTCGAAACCTTGAGCTAATTGCCGGCAACCCGCATCAGGGAAAGTTCCTACACGGAATCTCTGGCGGTCAATAGATGCCTCGACGAGGCTGATGTGCGTTGCTTTCGTTTCACGCCTTCGCCCGAAGGCATTTGTCCTTTTTCCCTTGAAAACTCATGTGAGGACGCCGTAGAGTGAATAATATCTTCCCTCCCTCCCAGCGCATAAAAATCCCTTAATTTTAGTGGGCGGAAAATACGGGTAAGTTGTCCATCGAAATGAGACTATGTTGCATTTCCCCTCAGAGGTGCCCTTAGTCGGTGTATGTGTGACGTGCTGAAGTTATTTCGTTTATTGACGAATTGGCAAAGTGGAATATTTTAAACTGCTTTTGACATCTCTCCTCCCTTAATCGAAGTCAACCTCGTCACCGTGCGAATTTCAGCTACCTTTCCCTGCCAGTCTCAAGTGTAAAAGACTCTGGTGGAAACATTTCATGTTTGCCAGGTAGCTCATATTTTCGCTTCCGTAAATTTTTCCAACATTAGCCGTCCTTTAGAAACATAAAGATCAAAAGTTTTGCTGAATCACATAAGTTCCTCGATCTATAAATATATGTGGACTTGAGTATGTAAGAGTCTACGAGCTTGTAGTTATGCTTCGTGCGAGGCTTCTGCATGCATAGATTACTTTAACACACTCTGATATCTAAATATTCAGTGCTGGAATTGAATTGGAATGAAGGATGGATTGAATGAGAATGAGCATTGTGGAAAATATGGACCATTAATCACAAGAATTTTCTCAGGCGAGCGTTGTCAATTTCTTGACGTCAGAATGCGTCGCGTTAAGGTGGCTTTCGGATGCTGCTGCATCTGGGGCATTAGCTTAGCATCTCCCTCGAGATGTAGGGAGAATTTTGAGGAGTTCGCTCTTGAAGATGCGAGAAAATCGTGGAGCCACCTGCTTCTCTGAGTATCAACACTCCAAAGGCACCTGTACACCGTTAAGTTAAGAGATCCATGGATCGAAGTGAATATGTGTAATTTGCTGTTTCAAACAAAAGAATAGTTTACTGTAGGCCTCCGTTAACTTATATTCATTACTAATTCTTATTTGCTTTTATCTTAAATCTTCCTTAATCGGTTTACGTAATTTCCTCGTCTTCTGGGTACCTTCCCTTTCATTAAGTCCCTCATTATTCCTTTTGTCTAGAATTTTGCGCAATCCAGCTGGGTCCTCTTTTCTGTAGTTTTCTTCACGTGGGTTTTTCCTCTCATGTTCTTTTGTGTCCTTCCTTGCGTCACACTTTATCTTCCCGTTAGATTTTGAACGCTTGTCTACGACAGATCGACATTCGTCACCGAGATTTTCGATCTTGCACTTACTTATTATTCTGGTACTGTAAAATCTGCCTTCTGGCTGAGCGATCTTTGTGATTGCCTTATGTCATTGACCGCTCATGTCACTGAAATTATGCAAAATACATCGCTGTTGTACGATCGCGGAGTAGTTTTTAACAAACTCTCGGAAGTCATATGCAATTTGACGAAAAGTTGGGCTTCGGCGTAAATTAGAAAATGATTCAACTTGTTGACGCAAATGACTTTAGCTGTCGGTCACCTTCCTTAGTAAGTACTACTGATTCAACTTGTGCAACGAATTTGGTTCGACGTTTCTAAGATTAAATTCATTATTTTTGTATTGATATACTATATGTCTCGTGTTCACTCTTGCCCAATATGAGTAAGGTATTGATAATTTGTAAAATACTAACCAATTGAAACGCTGCTGTTCAATTGAATGTTGGAGTGGAAATATCGAGCGAATAGACATAGGTATTGGTCATAAAATCTGAAAGAATTTACCATGGATTTGAGACATCGATGGGAAATTGGGGTACCTTAGGTTCGTTACTTCTAGTTGCAGTTTTTCTGTAAGTAAACCTGCGTGCGTTTTCGCTGATTATATTGTCTTAGTTGGTGGGTTGCTTACATTTTTCTTTTACGGAAAAAAATCTGTAGGTATTTATTTGTGAATGAACTAAGGGGCTCGAAAAAATCGCTAATCGGTTACCGAACACTAGAATTCTTTTTGGGTGGATTCAGAAGTTCCCTCGGGAGAATCGAGTACATTCATCACTGACAAGCCGCCTCCTGGATCCCATTAATCGTATTTCTCGCTCCCCCCCCGCGCGACATCTCCGGAAATGTGCGACGTCTTCGTGAGGGCGAGATGAGTTAATTCCCACGATAAAGTCTTTCGAAAGGATACGGGATAGGATCGATGACTGCGTGGGGAGACCTGTGGCATCGACGAGATATTCGAAGGGTTATCTATTTTTTGTTTTCTCCTTTTCTTCATTGCGCAGTCGATATTGGTTTTACAATTGCTTAATATACGAGCAGAAGAAATTGTATCTTTACGGAAGTGAGACATGGAATCTTGGCTTGCGGGGAAGAAGAGAAGAGGCGTCTTTGAGAGGTGTTGCTAGAGGAGAATGTTAAGGAGGTCTCATCGAGATGTCAGGTATTTGTCAGTTTGATAAAATTTCATTTGTACTCTATCCAATGGCGATAACAAGTCAAGGTCTTACCATTTTTGGTTTATTAACAAGTGACTTCTGAAATCAAGATTTTATACATGCTCTTTTGCCTGTGAACTTACCAGAATAATTATGGATTAATGAGGCAGAAATATACGACAAACTGATAACATGTGTGCAATTACATTAGTGTGGTAACATCATTAACATAATAATAGCACCTACATGTAAAAATGAGATTACTTAATTTGCTAGAAAAACAACGGAATTCTCGTTGTTTAAAAAGTATGCGCCTTTAAACTAGTCCAATTTTTTATAGCAAGATTCCATAAGAATCTCCAGATATTTTAAAACATTCACATCGTGTCTGTGTACGAACTACATATGAATTGGTGTTACATTAATGTATCACTCGTCGCTAATACATAAGCTCAGGAGACACATTGACAGGTACTGTCACGATAGAACCTCATTAAAGATATCGTGGGTGGAAAGAGCAACCAGTGTTTTGGTGCTTCGGAGAACTGAAGAAGTGCCGTGTGTTGGTGTGTGCCACGTATCGAGAAATATGCGAGACTCTTGGATAGGTCACACTCGTCTAGAAACACGAGGAACCATTAGCAGTAATACTGGAGGGCGCAACCAAGGGCATACTAGTTAGAGGCAGACCTCGAAAGGAATGCGTTGAAAGAGTTGTAGAGGAGATATGGGCCGCCAACCCTAATTGGAGTGAAGGAGACTGGCGCAAGATCAGAAGGAATGGAGAAAACTACTACCGGAAACAAGTTTATGGTTTGTTGGCCAAAGAAGAATTTATTCTGGTAATTGCTTTAGGAATGGCGATGTTTTATCTTTGATTTGTATGATGTGTCATGTAACGGTGATACTTTCTTCGCGAATTTGACGGACGTATTTGTTCATTGTGTAATACGATTGAGGTTTTTTGTTTGCACCAGCCTTTCAGGCACGTTACGCGACCGCTTGTTCTTTGCGTACTGTGAATAACTTGCATGGTTACACCCCCTGCCACACACCGTGTGGGTGACTTTCTGCGTATCTCGTAGGTGAGATAGCCAGTTGCCGTTGGCCGAACGACTCGTGCGTGTAAGAAATGGACTCGACACCGGAGAGAACTCAAAGACGAAGGAGAATGCGATGTCGGAGTCATTCTACCGAGCTTCTGTGGGCGGTCCAACCCCTTCTTGGAATGGATATCTCGTTTGAGTGCCCTCCCCCCGTCTCTTTCTCTCTCTTTCTCTTCATCTCCTCCATTCCATCCCCTTTTCTTCCCGCTGGAGTGTGTTTTCACGGGACCGGGAACCCCTTCGCGTCGAGCGTGAAGCAGAAAGGGGTGTAGGTATGGTGAGAGCAGAAGGGGTGGGGGGTGTCTCAACTCCCCTCTTCGTGGGGCGGCCATGTCCTCACCGCCCACGACATCTCGCCCCCCCCCCCCCTTGCGGCCTTGTCCCAGAGCAGCGGAGTGAACGAGGTTGGCTCGGGTTGGTTCAGGGAGGGCTGCGGATAAAGGCATCGCACCCCCCCTCCCCTCACCTTAACAGGTTCATACGGCCGCTGGTTCCGACAACCTCCAACACCCTTTTTTTCTTCTCTTTCTGTGAATAAAAGAAACCCGCACAAACATTCACGCGCTGGAGGTGAGATAAATGGATTGAAGGCGCATCGAGCGAAATGAATTGCTCGAAACGTCGTCTTCCCAAAAATCGATCGCGGGGAGGGATTGACTCGGATCGCACTCTCTAACCGGACTAAATCTTGCGGAATTGAATCGGCATATGTGCTTTGCACTCAAGGTGACCTTTGACCTTCAGTGACGCGCAATCGTCGTTTGTCTACTCATAGTATCTGAGCTTGCCACAGAAAAGTCTTGGTATCGTAAGTACATAAATTACCTCGTGCATCATAAATATTTCATTTACTTTAGCAGTTACGTAAATTAAATATGAAACGGACATTTTTAATTGAAACATGAAACTGTTAGAGTCGTTTCTTGTTGGAACGTTTCCATCATGCAGACAAATAAAAATCCCATAATTCCACATATTAATGTGTATTTTCCACGACCAGTGGTGAAACCATGGTCGTCGAAGTGAAAAATGTGTATTCATTTGTGGAATTTCAGGATTTTTATTTGTCTGCTCGATTTTTAATTCAGTTTGACCTCAAAATTATGTTATTATGTCAATAAGGAAGAAACGAAATTGAAAATTTAGCCATCGGTTATTCAATAGCATTCGAAATGACCGGTCGTGGACCACATCGGGATCGGTGACTGGACCCTGGCCGTTCACTTCCGATCCAGGGGAACGTCATCCTGACGATTTTGCCGAATCCGGATGGCACCGTTTCTTTCACCGCTGATTCGGTATTCGATTCGATCGAAATGGAATCGTTTGGCAGAGAGAATCGACATCTGATCCTAATTTTGGATTCTAAACGTGGGGTCGTAATTGGGGTGAATGGATTCGATTTGGCATTCCGTGAATGGATTCCGTAAGAATAGCACTCTGTCGATTCGAGATTTGATCAGATCGAAATGGATCGTGATGAGAAAGAGTCGAAATCGAATGGCGGTCATGGATTGAAAAACTTAGCGTGTGTCTTATGAAATTTAACAGTTATCGAGATCATGGATTCGTAATTCAACATTGCGCGTGCGCCTCGCCTAGTCACTCCTTTTGTTTTTCCTCCTCTTGTCGCCTGGATCTCCCCTTTCAGCTCTTCCTTCCGCCGCCCGTTTCCTGTCGAGGACTTCAGTCTCGTATACGTACTCTCCCCAAGGTCTCTTTCTCCTCTCCCTTGCGTCGTGAGCCGAATGAAGAGAACGTGCCGCGTGAAAATGAAAGGCGACAGCCTTTTGTCTTTTTTCACCCACTCCCCGCCCTGTCTGGCCGAAACCCACTCCATAAACCTTCTTTCCCTCCTTTCGCCGGTGGAGCGTTTTGTTTTCCGACCGTGAGTGAGGCACGGAGATCATCTTCACGGATGAGTCACCCGATCCGTAACATGCCCCTCCCTCTCACCTTTCCGCCGAAAACCCAAGGCGAAACTCTCGCGTCCCTCTCCTTCTTTGAGTTTGCGGTGGGACCAGAAAGAATTCGGTCGGAAATGCGTATTCTATGAAACTGCTTCTTCCCGCAATCCCGTCTCGCCCTCCGCTAGACGAATAGTCGATCAATCGATGGGACTCCCGTTCTCTCCTCAAATTGAAAAGTCTTTTCGTTTCTGCGTTCTTTTTCGTGAAATTTCGAGCCTGCTTTAGCGTGCTCTCGATACCCTTCAGTGCTCCTGTTATCCGTGCAGTCAATTGCGAGATGGCCAAATGTGGAAACAGCAACTGGTTGGTTAAAAGGTCATCTTGGGTTGGAAATTGTTACTTGATTTTCAATGCACGTAAAACTATTCGAAAAGTATGTAAAATGTTAAGCTATATATATATATGTATGTATATATATATATATGTATATATATATATATAACATTTGGACGGCGCATTAGAACACTAAATAAAATAGATAACACGTAAAAGGACACTTAAATTTGAGATTGAACTATCAGTCTTCTCTGAGACCTTTTTCAGTTCAGACTCCAGATATATATATATATATATTATACGAGAACAATATACTATTTGGACGGCACAATAGAACAAAAATAAAATAGATAACAATTAAAAGGACACATTTCGGAAAAAAAATATATATATACACACATATACATAGGTGGTAGTAATTTGAAGGTTTGGATTAAATTACATGGGTAATGAATGACGTTGAATGTCTCTGCGTTACAACGGCCAAGTCCACTTGCTTCCTTAATTTCAAGTAAGAGCGCCCCAATTAGTCATTGTAACTTAAGGATGCAATATTCAGCTAGTTAGTGCCGAGTTGTTTCCTTCTCGTGAAATTACATATATATTGCATATTAGGAAATATCCTGTGCACCCATTACATATGATAACTTTCTCAATTCTTGATTAGTTCTCGAAATGAGTTGTGGTTTTATGTGGCCAGCACCTCTCAGTTTTGGAAGGCAAAAAAATCATAATTTGGTCTCTTGTGCTATCCGACGGCTGTGTCCATATCGTACCAAATTCTGTGGAGGCCATCACGGGACAAGAACACACGCACACTCGGAATAGGATCTAACTAAAACGTCCGAGTCGGTGTGCTCAGTTGATTACTCGCTCGTGATCAAAAGAGGCTTTAGGTCATGGTGGCGCGTTTCGCGTTGTGTTGTTCACCCGCGACCTTGTGAGAGCTTGCTGAATGGGATTTGATTTAGCCCCAAGAGGACTTTGGGCTCAACCGGAGGGCTTGGGCAATCTGATGAAAAAGTTGCCCGCCTACCATTCCTGCCGTCTTCGCTGACTCATATTGTATTGCGACAACATGTCTTCTTCTAGGTCTGGCAAAAATGTTATAGAAATTTTTTTTAGTAATTTAATTTTTCTCCTTTTCCAAAATACATGTATCTATTCCACATATTAGGATTACACGTGCTGATACTCGATGTAATGTATGTAATCTGGTGTCAAATCCCCCGAGGGAGCTAAAAAATAGGGAATTGTGAAGAGTAAATTTTAAAAAAGCGAATAGATAAACGGAATTAATTATTTAAGGTTAAAACTAGAAAGTCTAAATGCGCGAGGCACCCGCACAATCAATCAAGCGCTGAAGTTTTGAATTTTATAATAGTCGAATTTCCCGTAACAGACGGTGCGAGTAAATTTTTTTACTTTTGTTCCAAAACGCCTCAAACTAAAATTTAATAAAAATTACATTAAAAAGTGATTGTAGGTTATCACCAAAAAGATATCATCACTCGAAGGGCCCATGCGATCCATTGAACTTCGAAGAGAAGGAGCTACAATGGAAGCCACTCGCCACAGTCTTCATTTACGTAAGAAAATAAATCACATTACGGAAATGTGGGGTTTATATCGCCAAGATTGCTTAAATTATTAAATAATCCTATTTTAAATTGCCGGGAGTAAAGAAGCAGCACATGCCATCGCTTGTGAAGAGATTAAAAGGTTATAAAGGTATGCTTCGTCGTGAAGAACATGAGTAATAAAGCCGAGGTGTGGTATCTAGGCACATTAAATATAGTCTGTTCGTGTTGACCTGGCCGATGATGTCACGCAAGAAGAGAGGGTGAGGGGCACGAAGGCTACATTGCGTCAGACTCACTTTAGTAGTAGTCATGTGCAGATTTTGGTACCGTCGAGCCCAAGTTTATGAAGCCGCCCACTGGGGGGAGTTAATGTCGCGGGCACGAGTGGATGTAAACAGTCACGAGTTAAAGGAGGAGAAACCGGCCTCACTCCCCTAATTCACTCATCCCCCGAATTTCTTTTCGCGGATGTTCTTCCTCCTGATAAGTGTCACCTCCTCTCGCATGTTCCGAAATGGACTAGACCTACCTTCGCGATAGGCTACGGAGTGTTGGCCAGCTAGCCATCGAGATAACTTCCTCTTTCATAGATAGTACTCAAGTCTCACTTGAGAGGCAACAACAGGTGGACTCACTCCACTTGTGGACACGTATTATCTCTGTGAAAAACAAACGTAAAACTGCACGCAAAAGATTTTCTCTCTTTCCCTCGCATTAAACACTACACATCGTAATTTTGGTTCCCGTGTCGGATCGCAGTCGTAAATTCCGCTAGCCCTTCTTCTTTTCTCCTTGCGGGATATTCATACGCCCCGCGCTATATCGAGATATATGGGAGAGATAACTAGAGCATTGGCTTGGAATTCGGCAGCACCGTTCGTATCAGATGGCGCAGGTTGAAAGGTCGCACGTTGAGTTCTCATTTGAAGACTTTCCGCATTGCAACCCACGGTGAATATACGGTTGCTAGGAGCCCGGACGTGAATTGGATTTCGGAAGAATAAAATAATTTTGACAACTTTTCGTCCAACAGCGAAATAATGTGGTGTGTGGTAACCAGAGGTAGAGGTTTTTGGAATTAATTAATTTGTAAAGTCCGCATGCATTTCAATGATAAGGAACGTTGATTTTTTTATGTTATGTTATTTCAACTGTAAGACAATCTGTACAACCCGATTGATACCATACATTTTTGCTAAACACGTCAGTTTTTAAAATAAGGTGGAGGAGCGAGGAGAGGGGTTTGTTGGGAGAAATGCTATGGAGGCATGAAAAATGGATGAAGGGCGTATTGATCGGCAGTGGGATTTTGAAGACTGTAATGGAGGGGAGAATGTTAGGCAAACGAGGAAAGGGCAGAAACGGGATAGGGATGTTGGACGGGTTGAAGGAAGTACACAGAGATTATGAGGGACCTGATGTAGAGTAGCTTGCTGGATTGTGTCTTGCTAGAAGATATTTATTTGGTAGTTGTGTCCATCCAAAAACCTACCTTAACCGGTAGATTACCTTCTTATAACAATAATTGAAATCTTTAAAACTTGTTCGAATAATAGATAAAAGAATTATTTATGTCAGTTCGTACTTTTTCTGTAGTCTTCGAATGTTGTTGGAACGTAGTGCATACTTATCAAATATCTAAGAGTATCGTCCACCATGTTAATATTTCTTCTTTGCGTTTATCTCTGATAGTGTGTCACTCCAGATGTAAACGTTTGCTTCAAAGCTGACAGCAGCATAATTAAGGCAAATGTAAGCCGCGCAGGATTATTATGAATATTTTCATTTTTTCGTACGGAAGATTTTTGGGCGCTTTTTGAATTAAAGTCATGTGACACTTGAGTGAGTTTAAATCTAATGAGCGCCGGGGCGCTCTCTGGGGAAAATATGTTTTTTTTTCTCTCACCCGTGTCTTCCTTCCCCGATAGGGTGGGTGCAGTATGAGGTGGATGGGAGGAAAAATATGATGAAAAGGTAAAACATTAAATAAACGAGGGAAAAGATGGAGGCAGACCCCGTGCTAGATATTCCCGCGTCCTCCCGCTCGTGAGATGGCGAGCAGCAGGTGCGTTCGGTGTCTGCGGGTGTGCGGATGTATTCGGGAAGAGTGGCCGTCGAGGAGCGGAGGGGAAAGGGGGTGTGCTCATGCCGCGGGAGTGCTCTCGCCTCGGCGATGGACGGGGGAGGAACGCCGCGAACATTTCGATCCACGCCCCCGTGCGAATCGGACCGCCACATGGTTCGTTCCCAAGAGGCAGCGGAAAGAGGATTCCTTCCCCGTGATACACCCTCTCTGTTTCTCTCTCTCTCTCTCTCTCCAATTCAACCCTTCGTAAAAAGGGCGCTTTCAAGTTCAGTTGGTATGGTATCTATAGGAACCATGAAACAAAACCACGTTCCCAACGCAGCATCAAACGTTGCCAAGCTTCTCTCTAGTTATGTCACCATTTGATTAAACCCGTCTGTTACTACTATTTTATATGTCCATCGGCTGTTGTAGTCTAATGTTCATTGTACTGTCCAAATTTTAGCCTAGGAAACTATTATCCCCCGTTACGTCTTTTCGAAAATCATTTCGGGTAATGGTTAGGTTGATGGAAGGTTAAATTTATAGATGAAGAGTTTCTCTATGGGTCCGCACTGCTTGCTGAAATTATTGGTCTGGGAGTTACTGCTAATGCGTCCCGAGAGCGGTCAAATTTTATTGAGTAATTACCGATTACCGTTTCTGTTTATTCATTAAAACTTCCCTTTGCTATCTACTTGTTCATTAACTCGTGGAAGGATTAATTTATCGGTGACGTTTTCAGAGGATGTAAGATTTGTTTTTCTTGTATGTCTTCCTATTTTCGGTTGTAATCTGAATATCATTTGATATCCGTCTTCAATAGTGAAAAAACACACTCATCAATTGAACTTTTAAATAGCAGAATCATTGTTCAATTTAAATTGATGAGAATATAACATGCAATTGGTTAACCCTGTGTATTTGGCTCACGAAAATGTAGTCAATCAGCTGTAAAGCTCATCCGTAAGGTTATTTAGTTTAATGTTGGCTTGGTAGTTTTTTTTTACAATTATTATTATAGCGGTTGTAGCGTTTTCAGCTCCCGAGCACTTTGTTAGAGCGGCACAGTGGCACTAATAAGTTGCGGTAAATATATTTATTTAAATGGACTAATACTCGTCAATATCTTATTTAGTCATGAATATTTTCCACCAAGTTACATCAAGAGCATGGATGTCGTAACGTACCTTTCTTCTGGTGGAAGCTTCATGCCGTATTCTCTTCGCGCAACCCATCTAATTTCATCCAAAATTAAAATCCATTTGAGGTGCTTCTTCGAAGCGTGAAATCTGTGTTTGCATCCGCTACTTTTCCATCAAACTCTCCGGATGGCTTTCCCCGTGCTCTGAATTTTCCGGTCTCTCGTTTGCCCTTCCCTGTCTACTCCCCGTTCCAAACAAAGGACTCTTCCCCGCGCTAAGTTCTCATTTCCAGTGCGGTCGAAACTAATAATTCAGTTTCTTGCCTCTAAAACCCTTCCCCCACCCCCTCCCTCCCCTCACCGCTTCTCCCCCCCCCCTAGGTCTCCTTTTCGCTCGTCCGCCTTAGAAAATAAATCCGCACGTTTGCTCTCAATGGAGGCGGTCAGGCGCAAATTGTTTGTTTTACAACCTTACTCAAACTTTCACCGGCAGCTTGCTCGAAGGGAATAATCTTTTTGATCCACCCCTCTGTTTTGGCGCACTTGTTTTAGGATTCAGCTCGGGCGTGAGTCAGGAGTGGGGAAAGGATTACGAGGACGTGAGTCCCTGAGGGATCCAACCAAATTACAGAACTGAGGATTAGCCGTGACCAGAGTTGCGAAGCTTTCATTACTCCAACTGGGATATTTCGGGACAAAACGCGGTACGATTGGTGGGTTGCCGTTAACAAATATCACAGATGAGGAAGATTTCTCGCTCACAGGGATCCAGAGGAAAGGGAAGAAAGGAAATGGGAATTTTAAACTCCACGAGGGAATATATTGTAAATGAAAAAGGAATATTAATATCGCACAGGATAGTTGATTGTAAATAGGAGGAAATGAAGACAATTCCTGAGTAACAGTTGGCAGTTTGAGGTTTTTGTCTCTTTTCTTGTTGGTAAGGAGTGAATTAAACATTTAATTCGACCAAGGTTCCCCTTGGTCTTGTGTAAGAGCAAGTGAATGGTGAATGTGAATTTCCCCGTAAGAAAATGCAAAATCAACATATTTCGCGGGAAGCACTGGGACATTTTCGGTGGTTTTAGATGAATGTATGAAGATCGTTTGGTATTCTTGAGTTTTGTTTCGTTGTCCTCTTTATTTTTAGAAAAACACCGTCTGATTTTCCCTCTCTTTGGAATTCCGTATCACCAGGAGAAGTCAAGGGATTCGCCAAACATTGCATTTTTTTATGTAGTTCATTAAACGAAGGACGCGCAGTAAAATAATGCAGAAAATCTTGCAGTCGTCCCTCGCTCGATTCAATTTACCCATATCTGAATAATAAAATAATCGTAGCCTGGAAATCTTTCATAAGGTCGCTCGCTCATGGGTGGCGGAAACAGATATTTTTTTTAGTCAAAAGAGTCCAGATTTCGAGGTTAGGGACTCTAAAAATGAGATAACCCTCC
The DNA here is from genome assembly GCA_037158775.1 of Hetaerina titia. NCBI lineage: Eukaryota > Metazoa > Arthropoda > Insecta > Odonata > Calopterygidae > Hetaerina > Hetaerina titia. Next base: position 83,505,079 of record CM073776.1, on the reverse strand, counting down.
ACTGCAGTCATTAAAATTTTTGTCGACTCTAATAATTTTTGTCAAAATTGTCAAGTTTTTTTTTTGGGCATAACAGGCGAGTGGATGGAGGAATGTTTGTCTAGGAAAATCTTCGCGTTTCCAACTCCTGCTTTAGTTAGATTTTCATTGAAAAATCTAAATTTTGTTTTACTAAACAATTGTTACTCGTTCCATATTTCCATTAAACGTTCGGTGCATACAACCTCCACTCATTTTTAGTGAAGTTTATATTTAGATACATTTTGCGTTATTCGAAGCAGTTCTGCGTACTCCTCAGTTATTGAAACTGACGGTACTACGAATGGTTCCCGAAATCCGCCAACCTTTATTTGGTAATTATCGTTTTCTTTATATATATGTAATCATTAAGTATTGAAATAAATTAAATCTTCTATTTGTCCATTAATTTCATATATTTATTTATTGCGTACATCTGTTTATTCATTAATTTCATCTATGTGTTTATTAATTCAATCTGTTTACTCTTGAATTAAGGTTTTATTGAAGTGTACAATAATAATATGTTTCGAGAGCGTTCGTGTGGTGGTGGTCACCTGAGCGAAATATGGTATAAAACTATTTTAGCTCAAACGGATGTTATTTTTTGCATTTGATGCTACATTTTGCAATTTGCAACGTTTGATCATGAAGAGGTACAATATTTTTAACCGGGCAATGGAATAGTTGAAATCTTTCTCCGTCGTCGTGCAAGTTGAGCGATCCGCGTATCACGCGATCACAAAAATTCTTCGGAAAAACGGATCTAGGACTGAGATCGACCCGTCACCAGAGTGAGAATTTCATCTCTGACTGGTGACAAGAGCTTTAAGGAACCCGTCTCCATCGTGGCGTGACTCTTGACTCTTCATATCTTCCGTGGAAGTTCTTTTTTGTTTGACCCGAGGGGCGACGTTTACTCCCCATTCCCAATCTCCTCGTCCCAGGGTCGACGATTTTTTCCCCTCCCGAGAGTGGCAGTATCCCTCCGTGTCCCAAGCGATTCCCCCGAGGCTGCGAAAGTGATTTCGGCCGGAAAAGTTGGGATGTTCCTCGGCGCCGGGTAGATCTCGCCTCCCTTATCCTTTTGTCTTCGCGGAATCCGGGGTCGCCGCCGTGTGTTTGCCATGCCTTATCATGCTTCCGTTCCGACTTTCGACCTTGGTGAACGATCATGTGCATCGCATCGAGGGGAGTGGTCTCCCGTCCGCTCGCTATCAATGTATTCACGAGATGATTCCGCCTAAAGAACAGTGGAATTCTCATATTGCGTGCCTCGTAATTCATACTTCGTGAAAATTGAAACATTACATTGAAAGTCTAAATATTATACAGGTATGTATATATATATATATTATAAATATAATATTTCCAGATAACCCCAGATTGATTCTGCAGTGCTTAGAGAGGGCCGGGCCCATCGATCACGTTAGGGGCTAAAAGGTAAAGGGGAAGAGAGCGTAGCCCTTCACTTAATAGGTCTTCTATTGATTCGCGTGCCTTTTTATCATCTACACGGACCCGGATGTTTCGAGTTATGTCTTCTTTCACGCAGGCAGCAACCAGCTCTCGTCTCTTTGTTCGTTTTGATTGGATGCCGCGTTGCGGTCTGTTATCATCGATGCTTGAAATGTTTCTGCGCGGAAAGAACCCGTGACCATCGAGCGCTTTTGCTTTGTGGATGAGAGAATCACCGGCGTAATCTCCACTTGTATTCAGTTTTTTGTATGGTTGATGTTTGGGAAACATTTTTCCTCAAGGGTTTAAATGTGAGATGAATTCTCCAATCAACTCGGATTTTAGACTTTAAAAGTTTAAAAGCATTACACTGATGAAATATAACATTTTGTCGGGAATAATGAATGGATTGAAATGCATGATAAGTTGGAATAGGTAAAATAAACAAATTTTAAATGTTTCAATTTCGTTAATTTGAAATGAATGAAACTACCTTTCACTTGATTCTGTATTTGATTCCCATCTCCGTTGTTTTTTAAAGATTTGTACCCCGTACTGTCCACAGTATTTACTTGATAAATTGACGTGAGAATTGGGAATATGAATACCCTTCACCCCTTCCCAGCGGCGGAGGCCTATTGAAGTAACACCGATTATCATGACTGGCTTTGTTGTTAAAGTGGTATTACCCGATACAATTCATAACGTGATTGAAGAACCCCTCCTCGTTAATGTATTGTCTCTGTGGATTAGCCACGCGATGGGCTGATTAGATTAAAAGGCCCTATTTTATATCTTTATGCCCTGGGCCACCCCTTGAAAATTTGATGTCACCAGAAGAGCTGACTCATTTGGTTAATGTTAATAATTTCATGTAATCTAATGTTAATTTATGTTTAGAAAAATGCCAGAGAAATATAACAGAAAATCTTTCTGTACAATAGCACCTAATAGAACCGTATCATTTTGTATATTGTTAATTCCCGTAGTAAAGTTTTAACGTAACATGCAACTTTTTAATCAGCTCGCCTCAAATGAATAAAATGAATACGAGTATATGTAGATGAGATGGTAGTTAGTTGGCGGTGGGCATGCGACTACATAACATACTGACTGATTCATCATCCGTCGTTTGTCAGGCGTCACTACTTGAGACTCGGGAGTGTAATATAGCGGTAGTGTATTAACTTTAAATAGATTTATCATTAACAAAAATTAGTATGTTTATAATGCTACCGGTTAACGATATTACACATTTTCATTTCTGTTGATTTGTAAAATACAATCAAAGCTCTTGATGCTCTTGACGAAAAAAACTTATTAAGTTTTCCACAAATGTGTTTGGATTCGGCGTTACGCTGTAAATGAGGATTCTACAGCGTCTCCGAACTCCTTCACGTAATTCAAATGAATTTGCAAACAAAATACTAATTACTCTTTTCATCATGGGCATCATCAACGGTTGCCGAAAGAGTGATGCTTTCAGTGCATCTGGTGGGGAGGAGGGGGTTAATTCAACTTGAGGGCATAGCTTCCTTAATCAAGGCTTAGGTTTCGCCATGATGGAGTCACGAAATGTCAACAACGGGTGCCGTTTCATCGTCTAACTATCGATCGAATATTCTCCAATGAAAGGCCAGGTTTCGGAACAATGGAGCTGTACTATATACCCTCGCCCGAAAGGGCTGGGGCGGACATTGGGTCATTGGGAGGACTCGTTGCCCAACAGGTCAAGCCTGTGAGCGAGTGGTATCGGAGCGAGGCACCCCAGCGTGTGTCGAGACTTTTTATAAGGTTAGGTGCACGAGGGGATTGATGAAAATGCTCGCCTGCACTGCCCTAGGGCACACATTATGCCGACGGCTGTCAAAAGCGGGCAGAAACCCTTCGACAATGACTCGCCGGCATTGGGGAACTTTCTATGTAAACCCCCCCACGACGGCGGGGCTTCCATAGTTACCATGCATAGTACATAGATAACATACATGCCCCATCCCCCGCCCTCGTTGCCAGCCTGCCTGCCTTCCCGTTTGGAAGGAAGTCCATTCATCTTCCATTCGCCGCTTTACGAGCTCGTTCCGGTATCCGGCCTCCCCACCCACACACGTTCGCGATTACTGACCCGCGCACAAACTACCGACGATGAATTTGTGTTTTTTTCCTTCCCTCGCCTTTCCAGCCCCACACTGATTGTGTCTTCTCCCTAGCGATAGCGAAAGGAGCAACAATTACTCTCGCATCTCTCTCGACAAATCCCCCTTCCCTTCGCTCCACAAACACCCTTCTCCGCGGAAGGCTCTTATCTCTCAGGCACACTGTTTTCGAGCTGGGGGAGAGGCGGGGGGGGGGATGGAATAGCGCCCCTACTTGAATGAGGGTCACGTCTGGCGCGGCGGTCGGCGTTTTTAAGTGACGATGGGTCGCCTGCGTAAGTGCACATCACCGATGTATTTGCGCCGTGTTTGTGTTTGCCCGTCGGCCTCGCTCTTCTTCCCCTCGCACTTCCTTCCCCGCCTCGGGGGAGTGTCCGCTGCTTCGTCGGCTTGCCTGGGAGGTCGACGGCGACTCGTCGTAGTGATTTTGTGCATGCCGGTTGAATATCTCCCCTCTCCCCCCCGGGCGAGTGACGTGCGAAATTTGACGGAAGGAAATTCGCGAGGTATGTAAGTGTAATGAAATTAATGTATGGCAAAATTTTTTAACAGGGGGGGGGGGGAATGCTTAAGGTGACCTAAGTGAAGTTGCCAACTGTTTTCGTTCATTTACTAAGTGTTGAAAGTAAAATAATACATGAGCCATATATGACTTCGGAATGGGTAGAAATTGTATGGGACATCCCCATAAATTGGTGGATGTTGATATTTGTTAAAATTTGATCGTCATAGTGTGTTATTTAGGTACACGTGTGTGACTTGACTTCATCTGCCCTCGAGGTTTCAAAGGCATGCGACCGTTGTCGCTTCTCAATCTCGTCTCTCTGTCGTGCAAGTCATTATATTGCTAGCCTCGTTCTTCCATTGCTGCATTAACTTCCGTTTTCCAGTTTCTTGCTGCTCTGGCGCACCCTCTCTCTCCTGCAGAAGTCCATTGCACACGCTCTGAAGACATCTGCCCATCATCCTCTATTTTTTCTCAGTGATCATGCCCCGCCAAACGTTTTTCACTTGTTTCTATTATATTGTCTTCAACATTCGTAATTCTTCTAAGTTGTCCTTTCTTTGCTTCCTCCTTTACAGATATCCTGGCGATTCACCTTATAAATATTAATTGGAATATTATATTTTATTTTCAAATGATCGATTATCCTATGGTTATACTAGTAAGAACATCTTTTCTTATTTTATTTAAATAGTTCACCGTCTGTTCACTATAACATTTAGCAAACACTCAGTATGGTGTTAGAACTTAAAAAAAATCGTTCCCGTATTGGCTCATCTCCTCTCTTTTACGGTTGATGTATATTTTCGAAGTAGTGCTGTATTTTGACGATTCGAGATCATTTTAGATATTTATTTATGGTTTGATTAGTATTTTAATTTAAAGTTATTGCACATATTTCCTGTTGATCTCGATGAGTGACACTTAATTGAATCTAATTACGTATTTTTAGTGAGCAAGTTAAAACTCAGTTTATGATTGTTGATTCATTCTTCAGTTTATTTAAATAAAAATTCAGGATTTCAAGGGAAAAGTCGCCATATAATTCCCAAAAGATGCGTTGATCTTAAAAAAATAACCTGTTTGAAAATAGAAAATATTGTTGGAAGTGTTTCTACATCTACATAATAACCCGCAAGCCGCCGCAAAGGTGTGTGGCGGGGGTTGTTAGGTCTACACAATATCAGTTTGATTATGCACAGGAAGAAAGTTAACACATGGAAGAAGGCACTTACATGAAAGAATATTCAATAGCAGGATATATTCAGGTCATGTGGGAACAATGTTGTAATGTGGCCATTTAAAATTCATGCAAGATATCGGAAAAATATATATACTACCATTGCTAAATATCTCCTTCTCCCTGCCGTCCTATGTTTTTTTATCTTTAATGTTACAAGGAAAACATGAAATTTTAAATATATCGGTTCTACTATCTCCCTGATTTTACGTAAGTGATCTGCTCTACCACAGTGAGTCGGAGCCTGACATATGTCCTTAGCATCCTCAACATTAGTAACCCGACTCAAATTTACGCAGTAAATTTAACCTGTATCTCAACCTACGGTCAACTAGTGGTTCCCATTCTAATTCTACCAATAGTGTCGTGACACTACTACTTTGTTCATAGCATCTTTTCAGAAAACGACTCTCTACGTTGTACTCGATCTAGTTCCAAAATTAAGCCTACCTCATGAGGATCCCATACACCTGCATGCATACTCAAAGCGTAACTAATCTAAAATAACAAAGCTCTTTAGCCCTCTATTTACATTTCCCAAGAATCCTTTTTATGAATCCTAACTTTTAGTTTGCTATTTCGGAAATTTCACGAATTTATTTTCCACATGACATATCCTTATTTATCGTAACACCAAAATATTTTACCGTTTCATTGTTTGTTCTATTGATTCCCTGTAGAATGTACTTGCTAAATCGGAAGTGTGCTATAAGGACGTAAAAGGAATTCATCAGGTTTTTACTTTTAGGCGTTTAAAATATTTTGGGAAAATATGGAAAAGAGAACTTTTTCAGGAGATATTAAGAAGCAATGACAATATACAGGTACTTATTTACGCTCACTCTACGATGGATACGATGTGTAATTAGATCTAATGGCATTATTTATTAAAACAAGTCGAATTGATTTTTTTGTAGGCGTCAATAAAATATTAGTTACATTTTGCAAATAATTTTCTGTTTTGATGAGTTGTCGATGTACATTTGTTGACTGGGGGAGGGGGGGGGGCATGTTAATTTTAAATGGAATGGAATTTTCACACAGCAGGATGAAGGCGCATAGCCCGTGGGAGTTCTCCCAAAAGATCCCCGCGAAATGTTCCCTCTGTCCCCGTCAGTCATGAGGAAAAAGAAACATTGGTTCTGCGCGGGGGTGTAAATGTCGACCTGGACTTAGAGCGGGACCCGCCCCCGCAGGAACTGTATAACAATAATTGACGGCGCGTCATTTCCCCGCGACAGGGAAAACCAACAATCCGCCCACGTCTCGCTGATCTTTTTTTTCCTTTAAATGCGTTTCGTATTCGCCTTTCCACTGGATGACGCCGGCTGCGGTGGTGGAACATTCGGTTGCTTGGATGAAGCGTAGATTTTCTGCGTTGATTTGCTGGGAATCATGTCGAAAGCGGAGTTTTCACTTCCTTCTGAACCAATTTTCTTTCGTCTCTTTGTATTCACCCGTTGGTGGGTGTGCTTATCTCCTCCACTCGTTTGGTATTCGAGCTTCGGCGGCACTCAATTCCGGATCGCAGTCCAATTCCGCGATTCCAAATTCCGTGCGATGCCATTTACGAGGGTCATCCGGAAAGTAGTACCCGTTCGTGAAATAAAGAGACAAAAGTAAATATTAACAAACATAAAAAAATTTATTTGAAAGAGGATACTTTAAACTACTTCTCAACATAATCTCCAAGCAAATTAAGGCATTTGTCATAACGTGTGACAAGTTTCTGTATTCCTGCTGCATAGTCCTTCGCCGCCAGCTCATTGAGATACAGGGTCACTCCTTCTTTAAGTTCTTCATCGCTGTCAAATCTTTTTCCTGCCAAAAAGTCTTTAAGCTTTGTAAAGAGATGAAAATCTGAAGGGGCCAAGTCCGGGCTATACGGTGGATGGTCGAAAGTTTCCCATTTGAATTGCTGCAAAAGTTTTTGTGTATCCCAGCTGCATGAGGCCTGGCATTGTCATGAACGAGAATGACACCAGTAGACAATAGACCTCGCCGCCGATTTTGTATTGCCCGCCGTAATTTCTTTAATGTTTCACAATACGCGTTGGCATTAATAGTGTCTCCACGGGCCATAAAATCAATAAGCAATACACCTCGTCGATCCCAGAAAATGGTTGCCATGAGTTTCCTGGTGGACAGAACTGTCTTGAATTTTTTTGGTTTGTTTGGTGAATGAGCATGATGCCACTCCATTGACTGTCGTTTACTCTCAGGTGATGCATAACAAACCCATGTTTCGTCACCAGTAATTATGCGAGTCAAGAAAGAGTCTCCTTCATCAGAATAACGTCCCAAAAACGTCAGTGCTGCAGCCATACGCTTGGTTTTGTGCTCATCTGTAAGCATGCGAGGGACCCATCTTGCACAAATTTTTGCACAATGCAGATGGTGTTTAACAATTTCATGAACAATTGTTCGAGAAACATTGGGAAAATGCTCACAGATGTCATCAATTGTGACGCGCCGATCGTTCCTCACGAATTCGTCAACTGAGCTCATCAGTTGGTCTGTAATGACAGACGGTCTCCCCGAACGCTCATCGTCGTGTGTGTTCCCCCTCCCCATGTTGAAGTTGCGACACCACCGCCGAACAGACGACTCGTCCATTACATTGTCTCCATACACCTCCTTTAATTGGCGATGAATATCACATGGGCGAACGTTTCTTGCATTGAGGAATTTAATCACTGCCCTCACTTCACAACTGGCGGCGTTCTCAATTTTTTTAAACATTGTAAACAATCACAGAAACAACACAGGCAATGCTAGCGTCACGCAACTTGGCTCAGAGAAGGCAGACAAGCCACTGAAGCTATCTGACCTCGTCCAGCGGCTACTCGCGTCGTCAGCACTTCATGCGGCACGAACGGGTACTACTTTCCGGATGACCCTCGTACTATTTCATGGGGAAGGCGTCAAGAAGTTAGTGAAAAATTTTAAAAACAAAACCTTACGATTCTATTCGTCTGTAAAAAAAATAAATTCGCACAGCACTTCGCTGGATTGATTTTTGTTTCTGATTAAATGCTTGTTTTTTTAATTATTATTTAAAAATAGTTAATCAAAGTTGTGTTAATTTTTATTGCTAAACATATTCAGTTATTATGGTACATTACCGACGTACGTAGTCATGTAAATTTCAAACTCGCATCGTCGTAATTGTCCATTTTTGAAGGCAGTGGCTTGTTTTCTTAAAAATGTATTCTGCGTTTGAACCATTTTACGCTAAAGAGAATCGTCTACGTCTTTGGAACGTTCGGTTAAGTTTTAGTATTTTATTTACACCTTTTTGAAACTAGGGTTAATTCGGTCATCTTCATGAAACGTAACATTACTGCTTGAATGATAAAAATGGAATGGGCTTTCAGTTACAACCGAACCACAAGTTCGACTTAAAAGGCCACTATGACAAATTGAATGTTTGACTCTCCTGTAACACTTCGCTGCGGGTTTTAGAATGTTTCGCCCTCACTGCGATAGAGGGCAAAATCTTCTTCACATTATTCTCCCGTTTTGGTTGGTAGTCTCGCTTTCGGTTAGGGTCAGCGGTTAGATCATGCACACTCGTATCGTGAACTGATAAAATAAAATTTCATCACATGTTTTTAATGTTCTTTATTAATTGATAACAAATTTTGTTTCTGTATATTGTTGAGAATTGTTAGAGCTATCTTAAGTGTATCTGATAGTTAATGTATGTTGAGTGTTTACCGATATATTAAATATTTTAGATGGTGGGAGGTTCAAATTCATAGGTGATTTTGGCATGGACGTTTCTATAAAAGGAGGTTACTTCGAAATGTTATACGTTTCAGGTCTAAAATTACAAATTAAGTCTACTATTGAATGTAAATAAACGTCTGTTTTTGGGAGTGCGCAAATGCTGAGACCACTTTAATTTTTATACACAGTGAAGTGGTAAGTCAATAGTGGTGACTAAAACATTACCAGGCAGCAGTCAATATATTTAGCTGGGTGATGAGGTAAACCGATTCAGACGAAAGAGCAGCTAATATTGATATTAATAGAGGATGCTCTTAAAACTCTGCACATACGTTAAGAAAACATCCAACGTTTTTGAGTATTTTCCTTTACACACCTACTGGACAAGGGGATGAATGGAGAAACAGCCAGCGGACTAGACTATTAAAGACAGCAAAGAGATCCACATGTCAATATGACATCAGTTGGAAAGGTCTATCGTCGTGCTGTCCGCGTGGAATGTTTTTTAATGGAGTTGGAACCGGAATCCCACATAAAAATCCGCTGCCTTCTCGGGACGTCCCCGGGCCTTCGGCACGAGAAATGACTCATGCCGTGCGCGGGCAAGAAGGGCGAGAGGTTCGCTTTCGGGCCACCTTTTAGGTTCGAGAGATGGGTGAAGAAAATGCATCAAAGATCATTGCACAAGAAGGTGTAAGTGGTAGTGGAGGAATGGACGTGGTTGAGCGGCCGGGATTGGTGGAGGGAGGGGCAAATGATTGGCAGTGGTACCCACCGGAGGTACCCTTGCTGGACCACGTGCTCCCATGCCCTTATCAACTCTCGGGTTTACGCCCCTGCCTTATTCTCCCCATATCCCCTTCACTAACCCGTATGAGGCCACGCGACGCTGTAAAAGTTGGTCAAAGAATCTGTATAATCAGGAAGGGATCTGTAGAGTTCTTAGATTAATACTGTGGCCAATTTTGCGAGTGTCATCATGTTTAATACGTATTATTAAATCGATAAAACTATAAATCGTGGCAGATTTTAAGGTTATCACAATTGCTTTATAATATTTAGGGCTAACCAATTGAGAGTGAAATACGATGCATAGGGCTAACGATTTTAGAGTGAAATACGATGCATCGCAAAAAATAACATCTTTAATTGGATCAGCTATTGCTGTGACTGCCAAGTAGACCCTAGTTCGTAATACATGAAGTTTAGGGATCTGCATGCATCAGATACCCCTCCGGTCTTTTTAGGAGGAAGTTGACCTATTCCTTACAAAACTGGACCGCTGCTTCAGTGCCAGAAACTTTGATTACACCTGTATAAGGAGATGGAACAGACACCCAGTGGCAGAAACAGGGCGGAGCTCTTTTTTTCACCATGGGTAGCTAATTTGGGCAATATAAGATCCAGCGACGAATTAGAATGAGCCGACCTGCGCTACAACCGCCTCCAACGCCATCCTCGCGGGAGAAGGGAGGCCTTAAACGCCGGCGGAGCAGCAGCGACGACTCGTGGTGCGTTTTGTTTACTGGTGTCTTCCGCTCGGAGATAGGGAGAGGGGATTCTCCGTCCGTCCGTTCTCCTCGAATGTTCCACTTTCTCTCCGGAGCCGCTTTCTTCGCGCCTTCCACCCCTCCCCGAGCGCGTCGTTTGATTTTTTCGGGGTCTTTCGAGAGGAGAGACGCCGCCTCGCCCTCCGCCCCGCCAGGCCCTCCTCTTCCGACTCCCGAGTGCCGTGACATCGATTTGTCGATTAGGTCGAGGCGTTTAGCGTAGATTATCGGTGCGATCAACGTCTTCCGGAGTGGAATGGGGAAAGATTGGTGGGTCGTTTTAGATAGGTTGGGCTTGACCGCGTGAGAATCCGAAAATTTATGAATAGTTTTTTTTATTCTTTTACTCTTTATTTTCTGTTTTGGCATTGCGTGTGTGAAATGAAATTGTATTATCCTACCTAAAAGTTACACTAGTGTGTTCACAAAATGACCGATCGAGGACATTATTCTCATTCATTGCCGTTATTTTGAAAAATACTATAAAATATGAATGTGTATTTTGAGAGTTGACTCACCGTTGCTAAGGGAGGTATGGGAAGAAAGGAATATTCATTGCGCGTAAATATTTATGCAAAATAATGTTTTATTAATGTGCATTAAAATTCAGCTCAAAAGCACACACACACACGCAATGGTTCTTGGTTTTAATTTTAACTGGGAAACGCAGGAACAATTGTCGAGCGTATTTTGGTCGAGGCTACATTTTTTTTCTTCACGGCTAGAATTTAGGAAATAAGGGACTTTAAACACACGTCTCCCGTGGTAAAGTTGGAAGCCGTATGTGTTGTCCCCAGAAAAAAAACGAAAATGTTGCAGTAATCTTTTGAAATTTTTTTAGAAACTGTTGTGGTCCAATAATATATTTTAAATGATGCTTCTTTTATACTGAAGATAATAGAACCACCCATGTGAGCGAGGTTATGCCGTGACACTATTTTCTTCTGAGGGAGCATATCAACGGTAAACGAGGGCGGAAACTTTCAGTGATCGAAGCTATATTTAGAGATGCTTAGGTGAAATTTACGGAATATATACCCTCTTGTTAATGGCCTCACGGAATCGTTGTTTTCTTCGGAGCGAACCGGGTCGATAGGCTATCCCCGGCTTCTCCTGCTGGAAACTTCGCCGCCACGCAATGGGTTGAAAAGCGCGTAACCTGTTTTCACCCCGTGGTATGTGTCGACCCCCTTCCCACCCCCTCTGCCCTCGGTGAGACTCATAATTCAATCGTCGCTGCACCCGTCATGGCCCCGCCCTCCTCCATTTTATGCACCTTAATTTTTAAAAAAACTCTCTGGTTTAATACCCGCTCGCATTCTTATTGGTCGTACCTCCTGAGTCTCCCGCGACCGGAGTTCTGTGGCCGAGGTCTCCTCCCGTGTACAAGTTAAATATCTCCAAGGCAATTATTTTTTTCGGGACGTACGTGAAATTTAATACCGTTTTATGGTAAAAATTTCTATCCCCTCAACGTCGATTTGGACATGATGCCATATGTAATAATTTTAAGGTGTAAGTGGTAGCCTACATTGCAATAGTCCGAATTTTAATGCTATATCCAAGAATATATTCGCCTCTGTGGCTGTAGGTTTGCATGGATTTGTTGATTTTGCATTTGGTTTTATTATCTTTTACGGGTGGTGACCTAACAGCCCCCACCACACCCCCTTGCGGCGGCTTGCGGGATATTATATAGATGTAGATGTATTTTCCGAACGTATAGAATAAATCGCCAGGTGCTAATGGAGAAACTTTCCCATGTAATGGGAAAAGAGTGAAGTTAAGTCTCACCTGGTCACCGGAGTGGTGAGTGTTACAATAGTGACCTCAAATATCAGTAAAAATATGGCGAATCCTTTGTTAAATTAAATTTCTTAAATAGTTCTACGCATCTTCATCTTATTTAGAAAGAAATAAGCACTTTGTGACTTCCACACTTTTAATATAAAACGACCGGTTTCGGCTGTTATGCCATCATCAGGTACAAGATTATTTCCGAAAATCTTGTACCTGAAAGTGCTTATTTCTTTCTAAATATGACGTCCTTCCACAAAACAAAAGCTTCTACCTTCGGTTTTAACATCTTTATCTTCACCATACCACGCAAGTCACCGCAAGAGCACGTGGCGGGGGGTGTTGGGACACAACACACAAAGTAGAATGTAGCTGCATGAAAAAAATAAAAACATGCTAACGCATACACGCACACAAGTATTTATTCAAGAAAAACTCATTTTAACTTACACACATGCAAATACATCTACGTGTACAAGCAACCGATATTCGTACGCAAGCGGACGCACCTACGAATTCACTAAATGTCTACGCGGCGTTTAAACTTGTCCCCGCTTGTAATTCGATTTTTAATTATTTTAACTCCGACTTAAATTGTGTACTATTATGGTTCCTGATCCTCCAGGGAAAGAACGAATATTTATATGTATCTGTACTGGAGTCTATCTCCCTTACCTTATCTTTGTGATCTAACTTGCCCAAATAGTGGTGTAGGGTCACAATAATTCCATTTGCGTAATTGTTTAACTCGTGCGGTCTTAATCTTACTTCAAGTCTAAGTCTCACTTGTTCTTTTCGAATCTCAAGCGGCTCCCGGCTTAATTCCTCTAAAAGGTCTGTCACACTCGACTTCTCATCGTAATAATTTTCAACGAAGCTGATGAATTTTCTCTGAACTTCATCTAATTCTTTTATCTACGATTTCCCCCCAAGGATCCCAAATGCCTGCGACGTATTCCAATTGTAGAACTCACTAAAGAGCTATAGCACCTCTCTTTAACTTTCGCATTACATTTCCTCACCACCCGTTTAATGTTGAGGAGTGTGTTTAAGGTGGATCCACATATTGGCCTGATTTGTGCTCCCAATTAAAACGGCGTGGTGTTAGGACTTCCCCCAAATATTTAACTTAATTCCACTTAAAACCCTATCATTCTCGTCGTTAGTTAACGAGAGACGTACTATTGTATGTAGTGTGATATAATGTGCAGAATAATCGAGTGATTGCCCACATCCCCTGTATAACGGGACGATCCCGCTGGAAACGGGATGTATCCCATGCATAACGGGACGAAATTAATGATTTTCGAAATCATTTGTCTCTCCATTACTTCATAAAAGAGTAGTACGAGTCGTGAATGTTACTATGCCTGTTAAAGGTGGGTTTTTGGGTGATTTTGAACAAATATACATTATTATTATATAGTAATCTACCGGTTAAGGTAGGTTTTTGGATGGACACACCTACCAAATAAATATTTTGTGACACCTAACAAAACATAATCTAGAAACCTAATCTACATCAGGCCCCTCTTCATCTCCGCGTACTTCCTTTCTCCGTCCATCCCATCCAACATCCTTATCCTGCACCTACCCTTTCCTCGTTTGCCTAACATTCTCCCCTCTATTACAGTCCTCAACACCCCACTGCCGATCAATATGCCCTTCATCCATTTTTCCTGCCTCCATAGGATTTCTCCCAACAAACCCATCTCCTCGCCCACCATCTCCAGTACTTCCTCATTTGTTTTCCTTTCGGTCCATTTCACCTTCTCCATTCTTCTCCACACCCACATTTCAAAAGTCTCCAATCTGCGTCTATTCTCCTGCTTCAATGACGTGAGCAGGAGCAGAGTTCTCTTCGCAACACTCCAGAATTTTCATATAATTTTGAACTTGGTTTATTGATGAATTATTTTCAGGTTTTTAATATAATGCTAAGTGCCTCGGTTTCGGATACAATTTTCTAATTTCAATTGTCGAAATTTCATCTCCAATTCATCTTTTTTGACTTACACGAAATCCCGTTTCATAAAAGGCCAATTCAGGGGCCCAATTTGGCTCTCTGTTGCTCTGACATTGGCATTCACCCGCGCCACAAATCACATTTTGGTTGGCCTCCATTTTCGACCAGGGTACCAGATAGCGAACGCACGTAAATCCGTCTAATTTGCCGGAAATATGCATTTTTTTCGGCCGATTAACAAAGATATCGGACGTTTTCAGTTCGTCAGTTGAAAACACAAAGCGTCTCAGACGAATAAATTCCCTCGCCTGAAAATGGATTACTCTCCGAAATACGTATTGGAATAATGAAAATTTACCGCGGAAAGTTTATTTTCCCAATGCAAAAGAGGGATTTTATTTACTAAATTTATTTCGCGATGGTGTTTTCATTCTCGTTGATTAGATTTAAAATTCGACTCTAAATATTTCGCATGTCGAGAAAATGGCAGATATGCTTTGGTTTATTTTTTTCATCCTCTCCATTGCATAGCCAAGTTTTTGTTTTGCCTCTCCGACCACCAAATTCCTTTCATCCCATGGAGTTCCGTCCTTTCGGGGGAATTTTAAACTGGGATTATAGAGCGATTGCGCTGTTCATAACAATAACCAACTCCGTGGTTAGCGTGTAATGCAATAGCTACTGCATCATTCACCGATGCTATAATATCATCGTCGGATCATCGGAAACAGATATCCGATTAAGGTATCGCAATGGCTTAAAAATTGTACCAAGGTACCTTTGGCAGCTGTAGAGAATACAGAAGCAAGCTATTGCTGGTGTATCGCAATACAGCTTAGGTACCTTCTATTAGTCCATTGCCGCCCTCGCCTCGGATGTCATGACTTTCGCCCAAATCAGGGCGAGTAGCGAGAGTCATGACATCCGAACTGTCCGACTAGACCAGCTTTTCCGCACATCTATAGGGATATTAAGCTCTATGACGAAATTCTCAATAGACTTGCTAAAAGTAACACTGGTCGTGCGGACTTTATTCTATACTTAAGTTTAAGATACGTTGAAAAATACTCAAAAATTTGTTTTTTACATGATGCAAAAAAGTTTTTAAAAATATTAAAGTTTATTCAATTTAATTTTTTTATCTATGACAAGACCGTAAATCACTGCAGATCAAATTCTTATACCATTCCTGTGTGCCTACTTGTCTATATCTAGCAAGGTGGTAGTTTAAGGAAGGGTGCTACATACTCAGGGTACTTACAACTAACTCTTGTATGAAATCATCGGAATCAGGTGAATATGGTGGAGTGAAATGAATATTAACTGAAATATGACATTGATATTGTCCATTTATTGTATATTGTTAATGGTTTCGGCACAGTGATTTCCTAAATGCGGCGTCTCTATCGAAGGAAGGTGTGAAAGGTTAAATTGGAAAGACCTGTAAAAACTATTTAGCAATAATTACCCCTCCGCAATCCGTTTTCAAAGCAACTCATTTAATTTTCGTTTCTTCGTAAGTCGTATCCACGATGGCTTTCAAACGTATTGTATGGTCAATAATAAGGAGAGTATACCAACCTGTTTCATTTAAGATACCTCGTACGCAGTCGTCTTACATTTCCATGGCGAACCGCAGGTTGAAATCGGTTACAAACCATTATTGTCGTGCTAGTATCAAGTGTTGGCCGGGTGTCGGTGTCGTCTATGACTCGTGCCTTCTCGGTTTTGCGGGAATGAAGCAACTTTCCACTTGCTTCGGTCAACCGACTGACCGACCACCGCCGTCTCTTTAAGTCGGGCCTCGCGTCCCCCGGCTCTTGTCGACCCCGCGTGCGGCCCCCGCCTTTCGCGTGCCATCTGCGGTCTGCATCTCATCTCTCCCATACCCTCGCTTATAGATTCAATCCCCTGGTCGGCCATCCGCAATCCACGCGCCTCATTAAGATGAGGACTCGCAAGAGGAGGCGGTTCAATTCTAATTCTGGTTTCACTTCGTGTGAGATGTGGGCGTGGAGAAGGGTGGAAAAGGAATGAAATGGATGGGAAGGAAAACGAAGGACAAAGTGGACAACTAGAGTCATGGTAAGAGAAGGAAGGAGGTTGTCTGGGGAAATTTGAAGAAAGCAGGAGAAGTGGATGCAGAAGGTATATACTATTTGCAGAAACTATGTTAGAGAGGAGGTGAATATTGGATATGCGATGTAGAGTGAGGGAAAGAGTAACTGTGTGCGAATGTGGAATTAGAAAATGATTTATCGTAAATTGTGGTAAAAGGGCATTGATTGTCCGGTTAGGCGCGGCTTAGAAGTGTAACAACGCCTGATCCATCAGAAGCCTACCTCGACACGTAGTTTTAGTTTTATGTAGTAACCTAAATGTATAAAAGGTGTGTGGCAGGGTGTGATTACACACCAGGCACCCTTGTCCCAAAACGCTTTTCCCTCCTAGCGCTGTCGGACAAACGTTATTTTATTCTGGTCCCTTATCACTCGTGGGAAAAATAACGTCTTAAATCAATCTCTTCTACACTTAATCTCTCTAATTTTATTGACATGATCTCTCCTACGGTAATACGATTGGGCTAATAACATACGAGCTAATGACTCGTATTATCAACATCATTGCTAAAGAGACATGCTTCCAGTTCATGCAAGAGATTTGATCTGTAATTTTGATACGCTACTCAGTTCTTCATAACAGAATTGACTAGTTAATAATAGTCGTGTGAATCACTCGATCATTCTCTCCAACGAAAAATGGGTCATTACTATTTCTCTTCCATCGGGGCATAAATGTGTATCATTAAAGGGATTGACATTTCTGACGGTATGGTGTTCACAGTTCCAGTTGTAGACATGTGATTTTTGTGGTGGGTTCAGATTCACATAATCGGTATGCTTTATCGGGTGTCATATCTTTTCGAAAAGCCGCAGGTTCATATTCCAATGTGTGAATTTCACAGGACTCATAGGGATTAGTCCGAGGTGAGCTCTTCCCTTACCTATCGAATTGACTTTCGGATTGATGAAAATTTTCTTTTGGTTTTGGGGATTGCGTAATTAATTTTTAGATTCATTTTTTCAGAGTTTTGTTTTTTCTGGCTTTTCAAAAGATTGACATTATAAACCCCAATACGAATTATTGAGCGATAGTGAAATTGCATTGTGTGCCTTTTCTAGTACCTTGACTAACGTGAGATCAATTTGGCCCCCAATCAAAGAATTAAAGTGGTTCTAAAAAATAAACCCGTCATTGAACGTATAAGAAAGTGCTTTATTCTGTATGCACAATGGAATCCGGATTTTAAAAAAATAAATACGAACAGGTTTATTTGCCCCAGAGCCATTGCCCCGCCCACGCATAGATGTAAGCAACTTTTGTATTTTCTAGTCCTCGTGCTGCATCACAAAAAAATCGCCATAAAATGTTTTTGAATCGATATTATCAGTCATAAACTCTTTTAAGTAAGCCAGCGACGATTTATCATATTCGTTTATCTCTTAAGAATACTCCCGATAACATTGTAAGTCTACTTAAATTAAGCTTGGCGATTTCCAAGTGCTCGTTGCTCAGTGATGAAAACGACTGATGGTGGCGTAATTTCCTTGCTCCCATCCAATCACTGATATCGAGACGCTCAAAGGGCTCTGCGGTGACTGATAATCCTCCGGCAGACTATGAGTTAATTCATGAAGCATTGGTAACTGCCCTTCCTCTTGTGACATAACTAGAACCAACGTTGTCATTTATGTTGGAGAGTTAATCAAGAAAATTCTCCCATTCTGTCACCGTAAAAAGTCTATTTTCATCGCAATCCACCCTTCATTTGTGAAGGAAAGTACTCGACTGATTTAAACTTTCGCCCAGGACTCAAAATCATGGTCGTGAATCTGAGACGGGGACGGATAGTTTTTTTCACAGCACGTTATTGTGCCAAAATTCACGTTTGTTTAGAACTGTACCTTGACTGCCCGCTATTCGTTGTGATTAAATTAGCAAAGTATTGACCATTGACCACTTCTGGCGAAATTATGGTGGAGTGCGACTCTCTCCGTCTAGGTGGGATATTTTTTCATCTGCTTTCTAGTATGGATTTGTGTCAGGGACTTCGACGCTGTAACTCCTCGAGTTTTAAACGTCGTGACTCAACTAACTCATCGTCGAGAAAAAGCAGCGTGACTTTCATTTTCCAGAGTGATTGAAAGGAATCATTTTAACGGTAGTAGTTCGGAAATTTGGATTTCCTACGATGAATAACCCTCTTATTTAATTATGCCTGCTTATTTGAATGGTAAATCGTCACTCATTTCGCCGGTGCCGTGAATTCTTTTTCCCCATTCGACTAAATTTGTGGGCGATGAGAACAACTTGAAAGTTTCGGAGAGTGTGGTTTGTGCTTTTTGTTGAAATGTGGATTAATTTCTCGCGTTCATTTTTACGAATGACGAGCAGAAATGTCTGCCTCGGCGGAGTTTAGCGAAGTGGGATTTGCTCTCTGTAGTTTTCACTGTCTACGATTTTGTTTTATTTTAGCTCATATTGGAGAAAATTTGGCGCTTCCAAAAACCGCCATGGAAATGACCTGACAACTGTTCACAATTTCTGCTCTCTTTCTCGAGAGCAAATTGAATCCAGACATACCAGTCACCAGGCATATCAACAGCAGTAATCATGCGTTTCATTTTTATCTCGAGTCAAAAATCGAGTTTGAGCAGCGTAACCGATGTGGGAGTTTGAAAATGTGTGTGAAGTGTAGCATAGACGTTTTAAGAAATTAAGCGACGTAGAAAGAGTTATGATGAAAGTATTTTTTCGGCGGAATTAAAATTTGCGTTCCTCGATGTACATATATATTTTTTACGATAAGAGTTAAATTTCAGTGTAGTAATAGCGGTAGTGGATTTGTTAAGCGATTAATGGCAATGTTTCTTTTTCTAATTTTTAGTTATTTTTGGGTATATTTACCCAAAGATTTTTAGTCCAAGCAACAGAAGGAATCGCGACAGCGGCACTTATTAATTCTCCTCCCCGACTCCCTTCCTACAAATACGTTCATCCGTAAGCGTATTTTCGACAAACGAATGAACTCCGCGTCCGTCACATTTATTCCAATGCATAACAAACGACGAATTTTCCGGTCGGATTCCGGTAATCATCAGTCGAAAACATTTCGGCTAGGCTCCACATTAAATTGAGCCCATTCAAATTTCATCGGATTGGGTTCCCTCGGGTCTTATTTCAGAAAATGGAGGCGGAGGAGCATTCGGGAATTTTGTGCATTCGATCCAGCCGTTGCCAGGGAAGTGTGCGTTGGATCGGTCGTATCAGGATCGGGATGCCAATCCACATGGAAGGTAGTGGAAATATTTCGCGTCATTTGCACACCAAAAGAAATGTGTTACAATCGCGTTCCACTTCCTTTGTGAATAATTGGAAAACTTCCTGGAAGCATTTCGTTCGTCACACATTCAGGACTCCCGAGTAGTACTCCGTGGGTTTGTTGTCATTGATAAAAAAATCCATTGTGTCCAGTACAGTAGTTAGTGATGGACAAAGGTACGGACAGCCTTTAATAATTCACATTGATGTATTGCATTGAATTTTCTCTTTTTGCTTTTACGAAGCGTAGTGAAGGATTATCCTCTCGAGATCATCTCCTCGTGAAGTTTAGCCCAAAAAACTTTTTTAAGACTGAACAAAGAAAAAGTTATATTATGGATTAACGTCACGTTATTTAGTCTCAAAAATGTATTTTCGACTATTAACAACAAAAGTTTTTTTTTATATTTTCCTGACGGGTGGTGTGGATTCGGTTTCCCCCGCTTCCCTCGAGTTTATCACGTCCAGCTTATGTGCTAAAATAGCGAAGAGGTGGACGAAATTTCTATATAAACGTACTCGTATTGAAACGGCGAAATGATGGATCCTTTCAATCGTGTTTCATTGGGTGTGCGAGTTGCTGGACGGAAAGTTTCACTGCGGCCAGCGTAGACTACGAGTATTCTCGTCGGCACTAGCCCAAGAGGCTTTTGCGCCTTCCTCTTTAGCGGGGATGGGGACCATCCGAGTCACTAGGCGAGAGAGAGCACTTGCGAGAAATATGCGCCCACCCCCCCCCCCAATCGTACTCTCGGCTCGAATTTGGCGAATCGCCGCCTTCCTTTCCTCCAGTCTCGTGGTCGGATTACCGTCTCTGGCGTCATCCACAAATGACGTCACGCACAATTTTGAGGTTGAGGTTTTATGCCCAAACTGCCACGCCCCATGAAGAAGGGAATCCACGCGCAGGCGCTAACCCTTCCACGCGCAGCAGTCGGATATTAGAAAATAGACCCTTTCATTCTTTCCCAAAATCCTCTACTCCGCAGTGCCTTTAGTTTTTTTCGCGAGAGCCTTAGAATTTATTCAAGCTCTCGCTTTGCCGATGCGAAAGAGGGAATAAGTGCAGGAGAGGGTGAAAGAGAAGAATCTGGTATCCATTGAATCTCTCCTTCCCTTTAAAATATTTCTCCCCGCGTGTGTCTCCTCCATACAGGTGTCACCCCACCCCACCTATTATCCGAGATGGACTAGACACCCCTGCGCAGTCGGCTACTGAGTGTCTGGCTGGTTATAGCGAACTCTTCGGGTATCCCTAATGCTGTACGTCTACATCATACGTTAGAAGCCTCGAAGATGGCGTTTTTGCATATGATATTATTTAGCTGAATTTAAAAGAATGAAAGTTTAGTTAGCAATTCATGGGCAATGGGGACTTTTTCGCCTTTTTAAATTGGCTCTAGGGTCATGGAATGAAGAACACTGTATTTTTCCACTCTCCTTTAGTTGGGAACTACTAGTTTCAACGCTTAGGCGTTATCATCAGGTATCTGTACCTAGAAATAATAGTACCCAAATAAAGAACAGTGGAAAACACATATTGTGTTCTTCATTCCATGAATATGAACTTCCACAAAGTTGAGTCAGAAACCATCGAATACAACAAGGTATTATCATCGTAGGGTTTACTGAGTTCGAATGGGGTACGAGTTGAAATGGAGTGCAGATGATTTTAAATTACTTGTTAATTTGAATGAACGAAAATTAAAATCTTCAACTTTTAAATACTGGGAAAAGAATGTGCATGCCTTTTCTTGCGGACACCAGAGCACATTCTGACCATCCATGAAGGATCCGCATTAATTAGATCTGTACGGCTTGGCCGAAAAAAATCGCAGACTTTTCCACGTCGTTCTGACTCCTGTACAGTGCAGATATTTCACTTTTTAGAGTATTTTAATATTTTTCTTTTTAAGTATTTTAATATATAGTATATTGAATTATGAACTTGTCCTCTCAAAAGAAGAAGGGCTTTTTTATTCTAGTGCTCGTTTTCTTCGGCTTTCAATAGTTTCTCCTGAGTTGAGGTGAACTTCTTCAGACCTAGAACAGGAATTGCTTCCATCGACTGAGGCGGAAGGTGATTTCCGTCAGCAGCCAAAGGAAACAGACGTAGGGCAATAGCGAAATCACGTTTTCATCCCTCCATAAAGAATCGAGAAAGCCTCGCACGTAGACGCCCGTGAGAAGATCTGTGCGAATTTCAATCTTTAAAAGCAATGGATGGTGAGGCCAAGCTTTGGGCATCCCTCTACGCTAGGGGTGTCTCTCTGTGCGTCTAGGAAAGCGATTTATTATTCATTCGAATGGAAATGTGCCGTTACCAAAATTTCCATATTCACGGATATGACTCCGAAGTGCATTTAAATACGTAATATAGTACAGCCTGTCAGGAATGATATAAGAAAACGTGTTGGGTATGCAAATTTTATGCGATATTTCATGATTTTTCCGACGTTCATTACTTTTAAAACTTGATAGGTTAAGGCTAAGTGTGAACTTGATGGTTCAACTTAAAGTTTACATTAGTCATGCGAACATAATAAGAAGGGAAGGAAATTATTCATGAGCGCCAGAAAATTTGGAAACTTGCTCATTTTTTGAACTTCCCTTGGGGAGAGGCAAGGGAACTCTCCGTTTACCCTTCTCTCTCTCTCCCTTTCTCCCATTTCTCAATGCTCTATCCCCCTCGCTCTGTTTTTATATAAATCAAACGTATTATGTTTGCACATTCACACGACATAGCACTATGACTGTTCAAAAAGCTTTTATTGAATTCTTAGTCGTATTTTCATAATTTTCAAGTGAAATGTTATACTTTGGTAATCATTCTATTTTTTTTATATTTTGGTTGGAATTATTCCCTTTAAAGTGGCCAGACTCACGAGTATACTAATGCTTATCTTTGAATTCTTCTTCATGAACTGTTAATTCCAGGACAAAGTTAATCTCTTCTATTATATTGTCTTCTTACCTCTCTCTCTCTCTCTCTCTTTCTCCCTCTTCCACCCCTTCCTCCTCCCCCCGTTTTGTACTCCCTTTTGCACCCCCTTTTGCCGTGGCGGGAGATCACTCAGTTTGATTGGATCCCGTCGATGCTGCGGCGTGATGAGATTTTCGACCGAAACGCCGCTTTGACGTGTGGAAATGATCATCCCTTCCTCCCTCCTCCTCCCCTTAGGCTCCCCATACCTAATTTCTCGGTGGGAACACGGCGAGAGAGGCGCGGGCCGTTGTTCCGTGAAATTGTATTTCTCAGCATGGTGTGCAAAAGCGTTGAGCACTTGCCACGACAAAAATCCGGAACAAAAATGTTACCATTTACCAGTCGATGGCTGTTCATGTTGTGGAAGGGTGTTATGACGGCATCCTACGGCTCAATGGCGACCTCCATTAAATATTAATTGCGTCGCAGTTTATTGTAAACGTTTGATATACCTCGCTCTGAGTAGATGGCTAAGACAATAGCCTCACCCGTGCTACATTATTGAATGTCATGTGGAATATTTTGACAGTGATCATTAAAATAATATTAAAGTGAAGAGTAAAATTATGAAAATCACTAGTCACGGAAGAATTCCTCGTGCTGATAACTTCTCATTCACTCGAAAGAGATGATGGAGTAGAATTATGTATATTTAAAAAAATTTAATCGCCTTTTTTATTACTATTTTTTGTAAATTTGACATTCATTAGAGTTGCATTAGTTTTTTTCATTCTCGGAACGTTTAAACTTCGAAATTATTCATTTATGTTTATAACCTTTTTTTGCACTTGTAGGAAATTTGATGCTTAAGAGATCGCTCTACAAAAACGCAACACTGTGGGATATGATAGAAATGTTTTAATTGAAGCATTCGCGACCACGAATTTGGAAATGTTTGTGTTACCGAGAATAAGCTATTGAATCTCTTGACGGACCCCGACTCGATGACACGAAATTTGATTAATTATTTCAATCATGTTGATGACTAAATTTGAAAGTAACTTCGGAATCATTTCTTCATTAAAACAGAGTGGTATTTACCTTGGTAGATGCCAATCAACTGGGGGATATTTTCCCATGCGATAATGAATTAGCGTCATGGTGATTGTTAATTGCTCTACTCCTGATCTTAGTTTATGAACATAATACTGATATATGATTCTTTTAAACGATAATTGGAAATAACCATGGGAGGTGGTGATGATAAAGTTGGAGACGAGTCAAAAACTGTTTTATTCTCTCCCTTCCCGCCTCCTTAACTCCCCGTGCGGATGATTTTCACTTTTTTCCATATTTTTCATTTCATAGGAAAACGTAAGTAGTGAAGTTCTGAAGAAATGCATAGGCTTAAAGTTAAACAACTGAGTTGAGGATGAGGGGGTGTAAATTCGAGCGAATAAATCAGTTATTCTGGCTGTAATTTTTTTACGATAGTTTAGGAAAGGAACGTTTAAAAATAGTAGAGAATTGAAAAAGTGAGATTGAGTGAACATTTGAAGAAAAGAGAAGTTTGATATGTGGCTTAGCGTTGTGTGATTTTGAAGCATAATCAGCGATTGAGAATATGATGAATTTTTGGATTTTGGAAGGAGTAGAATGGAGAGAGGAACGTGGACCGGAAGGAAAACAAGTGAAGAAAGTGAGGCGTGGTTAGGAAAAAGAGGAAGTAGTTTTGTAGAAGTTTTAAAAAGGGAAGGAAAGGTAAATGTAAGTTTGTCATAAATTCAGAGATAGGGAAAACATTGGAAGAAGGGAGAATATTTGTTGGGCGAGGTAGAGGGGGTGAAGAGAGTGTTCGTTTTACGTTGAAGGGAGTAATATGGAAGAACCTGGAGCGGAAAAATATGTTTTTGTGCTTAAAGTGAATTTAATATTAAGTGGAATTTGAAAATGTCTGACAAGGAATGCGACTGCTTCGATTTCGGTTAATATTTTTCAGGCTTTTCAAAAATTAACCTTCAGTGGGTAAACTCTGTTGAAAATTCTTTGTAATGGTACTTTAATTCTATTTACTTTACAAGGATTCCACTTACTTGTTAAAGAAACTGATTTTTTTGAATCCGAATTTCAGAATACAATTTATTAACCTTATGCGTGACTGCGTGCAATTTTATGGATTTTCCCCATCGCTCTGCCATTTCTGCACGTCCTGATTTGGTCACATTTGAAATGATTTTCTTTCTAGCTTCGGTTTTAATCATGGACAAGAATTAATTGGTAAACTTAGAGGACTGTAAAAGAGGCAGTATAGAAGGGGCAGTGGATGTAATGACTAAAATATCCTGAAATTAATTTAATTTTTCCGTGAGACCAGTTGGGGAGTCTTGTTTGTGCCCATGAAAAATACATCTCTGAGAGCAAGTGTTCTACAATTCGAAAATGGAAAATCATTAATGTAACCAACCTAATTACCAGGAACATAACCGTCTGCGAAATTCAACGCACAATGGGAAAAATGGGAGGGCAAAGGTAAAAAAAACATTAACATTAACTTTGCAACATTGATTCCGTTAAAAGTTACTGTTGCGGCATCTCCCGCAGTTTCTTGAAATTTACATTATCCTCGGTGACTGACCAGTATGCTTATTTCGGGGAGAGGTAGGGCGAATTTTGCAACTAGTCCGAATTTTCGTTCACTTTACGTTTGGGTTAAATCGATGTATTTAATGTTGTTAGGCAAGACTAGTATACACGAGTATATTCAATAATGAAGTTCTCGTAATCGGTCTAAAATTGAACTTCCTGTAGCTACGCAAACACTTCATGAATATTTTAAAGGTTTTTTTTGCCTGTTCCCTCATCAGGCTGCTCTCTTAGATTTCATTAGGCGATCCCTATTCGAGGCACGTACGCTTCGCATAGCTCTTCCGTACGAGGGCTTGGACGAGTGGGTATTTTTAAAAATACCCCACTGATACCTTTTTGATGGGAACGCTGGCGATGCGGGTTTAATGCTTCGGAGGAAATTTCATTTGTGCATGGAACCTAATTAATGGTGAAATTATCTCTTATTACCTTCTCTTCCCGAAGCATGTTTAAGTCATGTGTGCTCTTTGTCGGCTCGTGAAAGAGGAGGATTTGTCGACCTTTATGAAATCGTATATTTTTTTGCACCCGTGGTAAAGTAAAAATTTATGGTTTCGTTTTTGCTTCGAAGTGTTGAGTTTTCCAATGAGAGATGGTTTTGGTTGCGCGGTTGTGTAGAGATAGATGCCGGTTGTTACTTTCGTGACGGGTCACGCGGGTCGCCATGACTCACACTCGGTCCGCCAGCTGCATTCTCTGCGAGCTCTCCGTTAATGAACGCGACGACGCACTCACGAATTTGGTGCGTAAGTGCTGTTTGACTTGACTCGCTGTACGGGCGTCCATTGCGGAAATTTTCGTTCGATATATAGTACATAGGACGAAGTGGTCCCCATGTCTTAGTCGCATTTCTACCGGAAACGCCTACTCCTCGAGCCAATGGCCAGGAGATAAGAAATTGGACAAATATGGACGTCTATTAGTTGAATTGGGCGGATTGTAAGGTTGACGCATCTATCATATATAACCTCAGGTTTCCAGTATAAAATCCATCGAAGGCGAGACATTCAGAGATGAAGCCAGTCGTTTGAAAATAGTGAAATGGTGCGAGATTTCGGACCGCACGTTGCAGCCTCGTGGGTGTCGCTCTATTTTTGAGTGGTGCCGGGTTTTTTGGGTGCGCCGATGACGAAGTCATTTTGCACCCTTCCTAATCCCGATATGTTGGGGATTAAAGAATATTTTTTAAATTGGTAACGAAATATTAAATTCCGTGTACAAAGGTTTCGTGAACAATAAGCCGAACGTAAAAAAGTACATTTCTTTAATAGTTTATAGAATAAATGTTGTGCTAGAATAACAACCCCCCCCCCCGCCACACGCCCTTGCGGGGTAGGATGTAGATGAACAATTCAATATCTTGTTATTGTGTAGAAACTCGTTCCTTAGAAAAAAGTAAAATTCGACTGAGATCCCAAATTTTATGTTTCCGCTATAGATTAGCATATTTCTGTATGTCCCGGGATCCATTACACCCCGTCAGGAAATGTCGGTCACGAAAGGATCTGCTGAAAGGAAAGCTGCAGACTGGAGGATCCATTGCTCGAATCCTCTAACTCTCTAAGCTAAGCCCCACTAATTCTGTGTCGTACGGAAATGAGAAACCGCCTCCTTCTCTTCCGGAATGAGAATTTCGCTGGAAAAAATGCGAGGTGATCTCTGCTCCCATCTTTCAAAGAAAACTTCATCTTGGTTGTTGGTAGATTTTTTTAGCGAATTTTAAAAATATTCCTGGAATAAGGAAGAGCGGGGGAATAAGTAGACGTGGATTAAGCGCTCAGGCATGAGTCAGTTGTTTCTTTGTTAAGAGGCATAATTGAAAATTATTTGAATACGCCATGAAAAATTATGGGGGCATACGAAAAAAATTGTTTAATCGGTAGGAAAAATGCAATGGTCTATCGTACTCCCCAGCATTGAGGACTTAAGGCCAAATCCCAGAGGATGACACAAATAAGGAAAACATTTAGCCTCTATCACGGGAGTTGTGCCTGGTAAATGAATACTATTTATAGCGTGCTTATAACAGTAAAAGGAATCGTTATACTTAAAATATTTGTGTACCGTTTTGGAAGAATCCGCGTTTAAGGTGAATAGTTAAAACTAGGGTTTCAACCTTGATGCTGATAGAGTGTAAGCGAAGAATATTAACGGGTAAGGCGTACAATGATGACTGCGGGGGCGGAAGGAAAGAGGAAACGGTCAGCGGGAATCCTATTTGAGAACAATCGTCCTGACCCCGCCGCCCTATTGGTGGTGAATTCCTTTCCTTTGAGGGTCATCGGTACTCGTGACATCTCCTCTACCACCCGCCTCCGTTTAACAGAACATAGGTAAACTCCCTTCCAGGGTGAATTGGAGACCATCGAGTTCCTTTTTGAATGGATGCCGGTAAAATAATGGACGGGATCAAGCATGCACAAAGAAAATGCAGAGCAACCTGAATGTGAGCGCATGAAATACAAAAACGTGAACGAAATTACAGCAAGTATTCGCACACGCGGCATGCAGGAGAGATATATGACTTATTTAAGAAGAGGTGCAGCGTTTGTAGCTTTATCTATGGCGTAATGCGATTGTAACTCGCCGGATCTATTTTTAGAATGCTAGAAATTATTTTCCTTGTTTGTCAAAGCCTTTTATCTATATCTCCGCTGATGTTTGTTTTCATATATCTATCTTGGCGTGTGACCTATGCTGCTGCTGCTGCTCACTGAAAGCCATCAGCTGCCTGTGGAAAGCCCTTTTTTTTGTTGAATTGTTGAAGCAACATACCTACACCGAGGCACCAATGAGTTAACTGAATTTATTATTACGGCCACAGGCCTATTTTACTCGTACAATTTTAATGAGGAACGCGCTATGAAATGTTCATAGCGTGCCGTACCATGAGTGTTTTCAGAAATGATTGTATTGCGTACCTGGAACATGCAAGGAATAATGGACGGAAAACAATGGTAATTATCTGGGTTTCACTGTCTAAAACATGTTTTTATCGATTTACATGTCCTCTGTTCGATCAGTTGAAATGTAGTTTCGGAGACAAAGGGTTTTCGTTTCGTAAGTGTTTTCAAAGAGAGTCTATGAATTTGCACTTTCGTCGGCGCTTCTGCTCGATCTTGAGACAAAGTTATCTTCGTCAGTTGACCTATTGAAAAAGACTTCGGGCAGATGAGAATTTTTATGAAGGACTGTTTATTTTCGAGTGTCTCCGCGACATGCATCGCTAGTTCAGAATAAATATGTATATATGTGAAAAATATACATAATATACGTCGGTATAATATGAAAAGTTTCCGACTCAGAAAATTTCAGATAAAATGTCTTGTATCTCTGTTACATCTCGCGCGAAACTTTTGTGATGTTAAAATCTCGGTTGATGGATATTTCCTCTTATTTTGGGATTAAACCTTTCGCTTGGGGGTTGTACGCCGCCACGAAGTGGTGGTAAATTAGGCGGCTATTTTGAAATTATGGAAAGTGAAATATCCGTGTCGAGCAATGCAGCGGAGTGACCTCCGTTCAAATATCCGCCCTGAAACTCCATTAAAGTATCGTCGGGCCAACGCTGTCCGCTTCGCATATGGAAGAACCACGGGCTCGTCGAATTCAAAGGGAGGCTAGTTAGCCACACTTCCCTTCCATAGAGATATTACATCACCGCATCCCATCGCCGTTCGTAACGCGAATGAATGAACACAAGGCTTCTCGTCATTCGGCGGGAGGAATATTTTTTTTTCCTTGTGTGCCCCCATTCCACCGAAATGTGTATAATTTTGGACCCTCCTCACGTCCCGCTGGCTTCCCGACCATCTATTATTCGACCACTTCCCTGCCGACGCCTTAGGCGGGAAATCCGAATTTCTGGGCGAACTGGAGAGGAAAATAAACAGCTCCTCAAATCTTGTTTTTGCGGTCTTGCGGGGAGGGGTGAATTCTGCAGGGAAATTGATGTGTTGAGGTCGTTCACATCCTTTAATGTGGATGGGCTCTCCGGGGGGTCATTGAGTACGACTAGAGGATTTTCGAAACAGTGGATCCACGCGTGGATGACATCACTCTCCCTCTAAAGAATGGAAAGTCATTCCTCCCCTCGAAAGAGTATTTAGCCATCGACGTGATTTCGCGTAATTATGGAGCAAACGTCCAATTTCGTCATTTGGATCAAATTAGTATTTCCGATGTTGCGTATTTTCTTGCCTAATTTCGTGAAAATTTTAAAAATATTTTTGAATCAATTTCGACTCCAAATGTTGGAAAAAATGAGTTACAATTACTATAAAGCTTCACTATTAGAGCTGCATAAAAAATACTCTACAGCTGCAATACTATATGAATATATATCATTCACATAGAAATAGAGATAAGGAAATGGGAAAGGAACAGACATAAATGACGAACACAAGAGAGGTGGGGAAGGCGGATTTGAGCAGATCACAAATGTAAAAATATTTTCCCCGACCGGGACTTGAACACCGGATCTCTCCACTTGCCGGGCGGATGCTCTAACCACTTGAGCTGTCTAGAAAATGTACTTTACACTGAAATCTGCGATCTTATAAAGCGCCAAAGTGCTCCGATTCATTGCCCAGGAGATGGCGTTAGGGAGCTGTTACACCCACCAAAGGAGAAATAGACAAAACACAAGAGGAGAATGGACAGTAGGTTAGCAAGCATACAACATCATAAAGAATAGGAACGGTGCGTTTCATGGCACGCATAGCCAGAAGAAGAGACGAGCCATATTGGCCAAATACACATTCAAACACGAAATCGCGCCATACGGCGAACAAATATTCATTCATATAGAAATAGAAATAAGGAAATGGGAAAGGAAACCATTCATCTCCGAAAATACGCGTTAATGAGATGAAAACGAATTCAAATTCTTAACAGGTTCAAAGAAACTAGACAACAACATTTCGGAATGTAAGAGGACGCCTCTGTAGCTTAACTAGCAAAAGAATTCGGGTGGACAACGAGCGAGGGACCTGGGTTCGAATACTGGTCAATACGAATGATTTTTTTACACTTTGAAATTGTAGAATTCTTATCAAGTAGTTGACCATAATGACATAATTAAATAGGGGCGACAAGCTCCAGTTATTCCCGGAATGCAGTGTTTTCTTCGAAAGTCGATATCGTAAACTTGTCCATCCTGAAATAATTGTCTCGCGATTTTAAAATGATGAGCTACAACCTCATTTTGACCTCAGGGCGTCACATGGCAAAATAAAGGGAACCTACCGTCCATTCCTTTTATCGGGAATTCCGATTGCAAAAATGTCGAGGAGTGCTCTCTTAATTGATAGGTTTCACCCTGAAAATATTTCTCAAACTTGAGAAATTGCGTGACAAGAATTAGTATTAGTATGAAATGAATAATCTTCACGTATAATATCTAATTTGGTCGAGCTTTTAAAGAAAACTTGAATTATAAATTTACTTGAGAAAATATCGAAAAATATGAAATGTGTACGAAACAAGAGAATAAATAAATTGAATTAATATTATAAAAATTTAATAGTCATTGAAAAGGATCTAAAGCATAGAAACTAATCGTAGTAAAGACATTATTAAGTTTCAAATACCAAACGTAACGTATTTGATGTGCTCACAATGGGAAGAGATTTTGATTCAGCGAGGATTGCAAGTGACATTATTTTCTGTGTGTATCTGGTCACCTTGATTTATTTTTAACGGTGAAGCAGGCAATCTGTTAAATTAGAATGTTCGCAGTTTATTCTTTATTACAGGGTTTTGTGATTCCGTCGTGGAAATACAGTAGCATTCGAGAGATCTTGATTTCACCAATCGGTGGGTGAAGGCCGTCCGATAGATGAAAAATGAGACCACCTCCGGTCGCTCGGACAATACAGGATAGTAGGCCGCCTGTATAATAGGCCGTCCTGTCGTGCGAGGAAACGGAATCAATTCGGATCGCAGGCGTGGGGGGCATCGCCAGATAGTGAGCGCCCAGCGTCACCCCGAACATTTTAAACTTTTTTTCCGTCCTCCGAGCGGTTCTCCTGCCCTTGATAACTCGCGTCATAATCAGCTGGCGAGGCCGGTCCGAATGGACACTCTAGGACGCGTAGGGGAGCGCAAGGACGGCGCTAGTGATTTTTTTCTCTCCATTCCCGATCTTTCCTCGCTGCTTCACGTTTCTCTCGAGGACCATGAACTGGCAATATGTTATACGAGCCATCATCATTTTCAAAAGTTTTTGGGACTTCATAGGCGCACTTAGAATTAGGGAAAAGTGAAAACGTTCGTTATGCTGGCTAACAGGCACTCGATGGGTTACACTCGATGGTTAACAGGCATTACAGTCTTTTAAAGCAGTCAAAGTGCCTGCCAATCATCGACTGCCAAAATAACCTTTCGCTTTTCTTCAAGATTGCCAACAGAATTTTGAAAATAACAGTACGGGTTTGCATTGAAACGTACTCCAACATTGCAATTTTTTATATTTGTCTTTATTTTATTTATTTTTATCTTTGTCGAGGCAAAGATCAACTGAGTGATGACTGCCTTCGTCGCGGAACGTTTCGTGTAAAAATATTGATGCTTTGTTAAGCCCGATATAATGTTTTTTTTCTCTGCAGCATCATTTATTTCCCTGTTATTTTAAATCCACATCTTATTACATCTTAAGAGAATTACATGCTAATCGAATGAGAATGTTTAACTATATTTCGGAAGAATAGACGGTCCATAATTGAGTAATTATTATGTCCTTTTATCTGTGCGAAGTTCTGTTTATAGTGCTTCAAAAATTAGAAGGACGTGTCACAAAATAATTCGCGCATAATCTCTAAGCAATAAAACATCAGATGGAAATTGGTAAATTATTCGCGTGTCTTTATGGGAGATGTATTAAAATTCAGGGGTGAGGATCTTCAAGTATTCCGCGTGCACACCTGAGGGCCTTTCTGAAATTTTAGGAGCCCGCTACATCCCGGTTTTCTCCGGTCGAAAATTTGACTACGTTCGCCCTTCTCAATCTCTCGCAAAGAACCTTCTGTGCAATTTCGAGGTACTCGTGAACTTTTCTCTTCAAAGAGCTTTCGGAAGGGTTCAGAAATGGGTTCGCGGCCTTTGGAGAGATTTCGCTGCAAATTAACCGTGTAATTGCGTGTCCATAAAGGGTTGTCGCAGCCCTCCTCCTTTGATGCTGGGGTGGGGGTCGGGTGGCGGAGGGGGAGCGGGGGGAGGGAGGGGGTTTTGAAGTGTCCCATCGATCGTGTTGCCACGCGGGACTCCCGATGGCGGAGCGTCCTTCCCCCGGGGGAATCCGTTCTCGCATCCTGCCCTCTCCACCCCCGCCCTCCGCTTCCTATATCCTTGCATCCTTCCCTCACTTCCAGCCCTTTTCCTGTCCCTCCCTCCCCCTACCAACCTCCCTAATAAATATTTCTCTCTCTCTCTATGCGGATTGCTATGACATCTTCGGAATGAACTCCCGAAAGTTGTCAAATCTGGACACGTAATCAAAGAGGTTCCGACGGAACGTGTAAAAATGGATGAACTGGAATTTGATGCTGCTCTCTATCTTCGGAAAGAGTCGTTGTAAAAAAAACGATTATGCACAACGACGGGGGCTTCAAAATATATAACTTTGCCGGCGAGATCTTTGAAGACGAAATTTTAACGAAATTATCTTCGGTTCGCTACCGTTTCAGAGCTGCATTGGAATACAAAAAAATCTCATTGCGCCCTCTTGGAACGTATTTAACATTCCTCGTGCATCTACTAGATATGAGCGAATCAGGTTTAGTTCATTGGTTAAAAGGCATAGACGATTTGGCGTTCGGATCTCGGGTTGAATTCGCTCGTGCTTATTTTACATCTTCTTAAACAGCTCTTGTCTGTTTTATATATTCCTTACGCGTGAGCATCTACTTCTCTTTACATTTCCTCATATTTGTATCAATGATTTCATTTCGTTAATGCGGTCGCGTTTGCCAATTTCAAAATTCCCTCCCGAGTATTCCATGCTCCTTCCATGTCAGCGTGACAATCTAATGCCAATCAATATTAGCTGTTGTGTATTCCTATTTATACCAGCAAAAACACATTATTATTTATTTACACACGTGCGCTATAATTCCTTAGTTAATCTGGAAGCTTAAGAGAAGAATATTCTGAGTCTGCGAGGTGGTGTAAGGTAAGGGCTGCGAGGTGTAATCATAGGTGCTCTTTGAAAACCTGATTCCTCTGTTTTCTAAATAAAACCTTCAAAGGCCCCATGTCAACTAACATTATCATTTAAATACTAATTCTATGACGGTATCTTAGGAATTTTATTTCAATTGAACTCGAACATTGCATTTTCTTCACTGAACCCCACCTTCCACAGCATCCTCGCCGAGTGGCTAATTGCTGGTTTAAAATCAACCTTAATATGAACCATGAACACAGTAATCAACCCGAAGGTCGGTTTAGTAGGTGATGGTAGAGCTCACCCATGTACCAAGCCCGACGGCGTGTGAATATTCACACATCAGGGTAGGGGGGCCAGTTCCTTTCCCTGTCCCGGTTATGGTTTCCCAGGAAGATCTGGTACCCGAAAAATCAACTAGCTGCAGGTGCCCAAAGTGCCTTGCCCGGGAATCGAACCCGGGACCCTCCGGTCAGTAGTCCAACGCTCTACCCACTGGACCACCGCGACCCGCCCAACCTTAACGATAATGAAACGATATTTATCTTCAGGTACAGGTACCTGTATGCTATGGTGTTGATTGTCTTGCGTTCACATCCATTACGATTATCCCTTCCTATGCAGCCGTAATAAAAAAAAGAGCCAGATTTGCGGTAATAACAAGAAATATTTCTAGTTTACTGATTCCATATTATTAATCCAAAACGAAATTTTGTGTGTTTATAATAATTACAACTTTTTTTCTCTCCTATGACCTCATATTGTATCGGCAGTGGTAACGCGTTGACAATTTTAACGGGAACATTTCAGGAAGTTTATAACATGTGAGTTATAACAGGAAGTTTGCTGATTTTTACTGACTCCTTCGATTCTACTTCATCAATGCATTTCGTTATTGGTATTGTTTTTGTTGGATCACAGTGATTTTTGTATTGATACTGAGTGGATATCTTTAGGTTTGAGATAATTGATGTATTCGTTCTTGGATACACCCTTTCGCCCCCAAACAATGAATATCCTTTCTACTCCCCGTTATCTCCCTCCCGTCACTCTTTCCTCCCCTCCCCCCCACCTCCCCGCCTCGGTATTCCGATTAGTTCGGACGCGTTCCGAAGCTCGTGGAAAAGGAGGTTGTTACCACGGACCAGTTTACTTCTCACACCCATTTGGAGCGAGTCGACGATAGCTTCGCCTTATTGTGTCCCGTTGTCCGCTGGTATTGCCTTTTCCATTGCGCGTGTCTTCCATATCACCTGTGCCCTTCCATATTTCCGGTTGCACACTGGTTTGCGCGTTTGGTAAAGGAATATATTTCCGGCCTGAGAAATGGCAGACCGATTTGTAAGTGTTAATCCAAAAAGAAATGTTTTGTTTGGTTATTAATTGCGACCTTTATCACTTCAGTGACCGCATATTGTGTATGCGGAGTTATCGCGTTGGCGATATTTTTTTGCAAATTCGCGAATGAATAAATTGCACAATGCGGGTGCAGTCGGGAGTTTAAGGGGGACAATGGATGCCAGCGGAAATGTTTGTGGGGCGTCAATTAACTTGACCTTACTGAGTTATTGACGATGAAGTCCTTTCCGTCAAAGAGCGATTGGGTCTTTAAAATGTCTCCGTCTTCCACCACCTCCCATGTTCGCTGAATATAGGTAGTTGAAATTTCAATTAGGGGCGAAATGTAGACCGTACGGTTACATTTCTCATTTATAGATTGCATCAGTCCGAAGGAAATTATTTAAATCCGTCTTTAAAATGAAATTTCAAAGGGGAAGGAGTTTGTCGTGCTCATCACCAAAAGAATCGTACCAGTAGACGCCTTGTCTGATGAGTTAAGAGTTGGGGAGAAGACTCAAAATATTTTCCCCCTCACAAGTGACAACCGAACAGGGGAGGGAGATGCAATTTACTTTCGGTACTGCGTACAGTTTTCGTAAAAATTTTGGTTCAATTCCGAGAAACTGCGGGAGATGCCGCAACAGTAACTTTAAGCAGAATCATCCCCTAATATGTATTTCAGTGCAACAATTTTAGAGGGTAAAAATCATTTGCCTTGACCGGGATGGTCATTGGTATTAAAATTCTGCCTCATTGGACATCACAAAAATTTGTCCATCTGGACGTTTCCAGAAGATCCAACAAACTTTGAAACCGGGACCATTCCACATGGTCTGCCCACTTGGCTGCCTCGCCTTAAGTGACACCCTAAAAACTAGTTCCGTTCTTTTTTAAGATTAATGGTGAATATGTAATCCCCATCTCGACAAAATGTTGTTTTTCATTTCGTGTTTATGTACATGACATGCCACCGCACATTTACAAATAAGCCCTCACCCCTACCCATGAGAAAATGTGTACAAGTACATTTCCGGTGGTGCATATTTACTGAATTGATGTAGTGCGTACAATCCATAGTCTTTATTTTTATTGATACTATGAGTTAAATAAAAGTAATTTTATCTTTTATCTAAAATACGTGTATAAGTGACTTCATATTACGACTCTTTCATTATGAAATTGGTCAGATTAAATAAATTCCGTTGATTTGTGGTTATTTAATTATTATCCTGGAGTGTGTTTGGATTTGGCTCTCTTGGTACGTACGCATTGACCCAACCAGGATCGAAACCGGGAAAATTCATTTTATGGTTCATTCTATGGTAATCAGGGGTTGATCGTAATGGGAACAAAATAAATTCTGGGAAAACGGGCGTCGTCTTGGATCGACTCTAGAGGTTGCGAGTACTTGATGGTCGGGTTGCTTTAGACATTACAAAAAGGTGGTTGAATTCGAACTTCAGAACTTCCGCCAATTGGCCTCAATGTGACAAAACTTGCGCGACATTATCGAATGCCATTTTTCATCGACGAAGGCAACTTTTTTTTTAATATGTTTCGGTCATATTTTTACGAGTGTAAAACTGTTTCACGTCTCAATAACCGTTTGGAACTTGGAAATGTTGACAGATGAGAATACTGCGTGCACCTCCTGCATCTTGACTTGAATTCTTTGCGGGTCGTGGGAATGATGACTAGCCACTGCCCCGTGGGACCCCGCCCGTTTTCGGAGTATCGGCGATCGAATTTTTTTCCCCTCGATATCTTTTGCAAACCTGTTTCCCCATCCTCCTCCTCCTCCCCACCTTTGGTTGGGGTCTGTGCGCATGGCGTTTAAAAGGCGACCGTTGTGTAAATAAGACTGTGCGTAACGGTATTCTCATTGCTCTGGTCTCTGCTCCTCCCTTTACCTCCGTCCCCCTTTCGTCTGTCGCTCGAGAACGTCCGCTTTAAACGCGTCTTTCGCGAGACATTTTCAACGGCGGGGTGTGGAGTTGGGCATTCCGGGAATCAGGCTTACTCAAACATTCCGAGGTCGATTTCCCAAGGCATTTTAGCCCTCGTAAAATTCGTGCTTTTAAGTGCGTGAAATTTCATGCAGACGCGCGATGTCTCCCCTCCCGCCTTCGTTTCCCCAGCCGCCGAATCTCCGAGGTGTAATGTTTTAACAATGCCACCGTAATGGAATGTATAACACGTGCCCCGCCTATTCCTGTTCTCCTCCCGAACCCCGGAGAATCCCAGAAACAACGGATTCCTCCCGCCTTAATTCCCTGCCCCTGGAAATTCCGACAGCGTAATCCATTTAGCGAGGCATGCCGAGATCCAATTCCATCAATTTGACGGATGGTATGTGGCTCTTACTTCTGAGATTTTTTTTTCGAGTTTTCCTACATATCAGTTTTGTGGTTTATTTCGCGTTACAATCTGAAATGTTTCCATTTTATTGGAAGTTGTGATGTGGGCAGTAAGTAGGTTTTACGTAGTTAAAAATTTTGATTAATTAATTATAAAACAGTTTCTGTTGTGACTTGGTGGAAAATCTTCATATTGAAATTAGAACAATAAACGTGGCTTTTCCACATAAAAATTTGTATTTGTGACCTAGGTTTCGTTATGGCATAACATCTTTTATTTATAGATTTATTTTATTTTAAAACATTGTTCACATACAGCACAGTGTACATATAGTGCATGCAGTGAAAAATATAACAAACATGAAAGAAGACTAAAAGACAATAACAGCATAACAATGACAACGAGAACCGAGCATGGACTGGGGAAAAATATAATTTGTTGAAAGGTGGGATAAAGCTTGGGTGGTGAAATTGTTAAATGATAAATTCAAAGGATCGACAGTGTGAGGGAGTGAATTTAGAAGGAAGGAGAGGCGAAATAAAGGTGAGATGTTACCTGAAGATGTTATACCATAACGAAGTTGTTTATTTTTCAATTTCAATAATTAATCGTGTTCCCTTTATTTCCTGCGGTTCGAAAATTCTGATTTTTTTCTTTCTCGTTAAGGCGTAATTACATGCAGAATCGGGACGGAGCGTTGCGGATCATAATTATGTCATATGTGCAACCCTCTGTGACTGTGATTTCTGCGAAAAACGTGAAAACATTTTCCGTTTCTCGTAAAAACATTTTCCATATCTAATGAAAATTGCTACAGGGAAGACATGAATTTGAACGTTTTTAACTTCCGTATTCGAGAAAATGCGGCAGAGAAACTATCGTAATTGGTCGTTGGTAGGGAAAGTGCGCAATAGCCTCAGGAGTTGGAAGCGGAGATATCAAGAGGATTATAATGGAAAGGGAATATTTGAAATTGTTTGTCTAGCGTTCAGGGGTGCGTCCCTGGGACTAATACAGTCGGGAAGACTGATGCGACTGAACCATAACAAGCGCTAATATATTCCTGTGAAATATTTGAAATACCCACGAGAGTCGTGAGATTTTGCTCTTCTTTTTTATTTGCCTTATTTTGGGCACCGAATTCGTTATCCAGAACCGAAAACCAATATTTGAAAAGTGCAAATTTCTTTTGTCGGAATAATTCGTGGGTTTTGAAAACCTGTCGTCTACATTTTATTTTTTCGAACTTCATTTCGCAATAACAAATTGGGATGCGGTTGTAAAAATAGTACCCATTCATGCTTATAATTCAATAAAATTGTTTGTTGAACAAACACTAATCGTAACCAGTTCACTACGTAGTTTTTAGGCCATTTAATGTTTGTTCGAGAGTCTATATGAAGGGAGCGATGAAAAGACAGCGCTGCTGTTGCCTTCCTACTGGAAGGAATTCCGTATAAGAAATAGCTCTTTGTTCGACCTTTGGCGTCTTTTTTTTACGTTTTATCAGCAGTAGTTCTGAACGAGTTTACGAGTAGATTTTCTATTCCCTAAGCAGCCAGCTATGAAGAGGGGTTGATTTTCGGTTGCTTGTAATTATTTTTGTACATTTCTCCTATTGAACAAAATTTTTTCATATGGTTGTATTAACATGTATCGTATTGTATTAACATGTATCGTATTGTATTAACATGTAATCGTAAATGCGTGATTATTCCTGTAATTAACCAATGTACCCTTTCCGAGAATTTATTTTTTCTTGTTTGGTCGCAGCATGGCCATTCTTTGAAAGCAGCCGTCCTATTTAAGGAAACGTGGGCGATGAAAAATTGCTCATAATCAGGAATCCGTTGCCTGAATCTGTAGCCGAAAGGTGTGACGTGACAGAAATAAAATTAGGAAATGGGTGGTGCAAGCATAGAATAGTTGGGTACCGACAGAAGTCGACTTCTACTTAATACGTTCTTAACGAAGTCCTTAAAGAAAGCTATGAATCCTCTTTTGAAATTGATTGTGCCATTCACAGTCAATTTACGTCCGAAATTAATAATAAAGGAAAACATCCGTCAAAGATCCATGGAATTAAAATGTATGGATATTACTTATGTCATCGATTTCTGCTTGGCCTTTCAAGTTAGGTATAATCAGATATTTTGATCAAGCATTGCTATTCTAGCGCCTTGGCCCCCTATATTCAACGTGAAAAGGACTGCTATTGCCATAAATCTACTACATTAATTGTGTGCACATCTTTCGCATAAATACGGTTATCGACATAAAACTTTAATTTTTACAAACTGATGCGTTGCATACACCAATGTTACACACTGTGTTGAAAAAGTTGAACAATCGGTCTCATAGGGGTTATTAAGTTTTTGATAATACTGAAGTTCATATTCATTGCACATGCTGTCTTTAAGGGAACCAAATTTTATATTTATTCGCGAAATTTTATTGAAATAAATATAACGAAACAAAGGATTTAATTGACGGCGAAACAATGAAAATAGCGTGTATGTATGAAAAGCTACGTATCGGCAGTA
Organism: Hetaerina titia; assembly: GCA_037158775.1. NCBI lineage: Eukaryota > Metazoa > Arthropoda > Insecta > Odonata > Calopterygidae > Hetaerina > Hetaerina titia. The sequence continues at coordinate 83,465,300 of CM073776.1, read as the reverse complement.
TTTATTGCAAATTTAAAATAGTGAGGTATGAATAAAATGAAATACATTAATATAATTTTGGAAATTAATCGCCAGAGCGCATGATCCTGACAAAGGTATTATTGTATATTTGACATCGTGTTAAAAAAAACCTGAGTTACAATTAAACGTTGTGACATGAAAACCAATAATTGAGCTATTTCAATCAAATTATTTTGTTATGCATACAAAAAAATAAAGCCGAACCGCTCCAAGAAAGAGTTTGGAGACAAAACACATTGGCCGTAGGTCATCATAAGATATGCTGTCAAAGGAAATATTTTTATCGATTTACTGAATTTAATGGTGCCACCCGTATTACCAATGCGGAAATTCATTTTGGATTCCAAAATAAATTTTATGTATAAATGGTGATAACCATCGGGACTGAATTTTTGGCAAACACGTAATTATCCCACCATTTATTTGGACTGTTTAGTTAGCTTTATTATATTCGTGTGGCATTCTATATATAATTGGCAGTGGGAAGAATTTCTATTTGTAATTTAAGATTTAACTTCCGGCTGAGGCTAAGTGCCTCTGAATATCACTTCAAATGTGTGTCATTCAACGGAGGCTTGTGGGCGAAAGTACCGTAATTAATGATATTCGTTAATTAATTAATGATATGTCGTTTCCTTTATGAGCTAGTATTTTTATTTCATCATAATTATAGAGGGGCTTAGTAGTCCAGTGGGTATTGCGCTGGGCTAATGATCGGAGTGGCCGAATTTGATTCCGGGGGACGACGCCTCCGGGCACCCTCTGTTTCTTCCAAGTTGTGTCAATTTTCGGATACCTGGCCTTCTTGAAAAACCACAGTAAGGTGAGCTCTATCCTCACCTATCAAGGCATACTTTAGGCTTCGTCACTGTGTTTTTTATGAATCATGGGTTTTACTTATAATAGTTAGCTTTAATTTTTTTACTCCATATTTTTCTTTGAAATCCTTGAAATTATCAACCCAGGTATCCGCCGGGAAAAATCTGAATGTTTCTTTGCACAAAAGATGTTTCTTCAACATTACCAATTATCCATTTATGCTAACCATGTTACAGTAAACTTAAATGGTGCCCATCCTGTGTCGTTGTTGTTAATACAATTGAATTGCGTGCGATTGTCTTGATGATAATGATAAAAAAATAATATTTCTCGCCATCACTTGGGAGTCAAATAAGTGAGGGATGGTATTTGTGAGGTACCCAATTCACCAGCTCAAGTTTCCAGAACCAATCTTAGTTCCTGTATTTTTTGAAATGATATAAAAATAAATTTCCGTTTTTACAGCGACACATTCTGGACTTGCCTCCACCCTTCCTGCCTATGCTCGAGTCTTATCTTACCCTCTTTACCGCGGGTGTAATTTTTAATTCTAAAAAAATCTGTTGTTGTGAGACGGGTAGGTTCTCGCGTAAGGTGATAGTACGGGAGCTGGTGGTATGCTGTGAACCTGATATTTACACTTGTAAGATTTAACGAGGATACCTAGCAGAGTACAAAAGAGGCAAGTCTTACAAGTTATCCCAGTTGTCTTTCCCCCCGGAGGGGGGGGACTACGATTCGGACATATTTTTTTGCGTCTTAAACTTGGCCGAGTAGTCAATGAGGATGCCAAGACCCCGTTTTGACCATTTTAAGACGATAATGGTGTGCCGATTCCGGAAACCAGGCCCGCAAAGTTGCAACAAAAATTCGGGAATCGAACATGTTTTGATGACCGATTCGCAAAATCCGAGATCCGAAAAATATGTCCGGTTCGCAAAAAAAATTCCAACTTTGCGGGCCCGGTTTCCGGAATCGGCACACCATTATCGTCTTAAAATGGTCAAAACGGGGTCTTGGCATCCCCATTGACTACTCGGCCAAGTTTAAGACGCAAAAAAATATGTCCGATTCGCAAATTTTTCGTCCCGACCCCCCCGGGGGGAGAGACAACGAAATACCCTATGAGGATCATATTTCCCGGTTATTGGCAAGGCACTCATTAAATGTGTACAGTTTTTGTGAGTGTAAATATGGTGGTCACAACATACCACCAACTCCCGTACTATGAGTCAATTTTACACGTACCTCCCCATGGTGACTCCACTCGCCATCCACAACACTGATGTGTCTTAACAGCTCGAGAACTGCCATTAAGATTTAAAGTAAGAATTAAATACATCCATTCAAAAATATTTTTGCGTAAAGTGATTGAAATTTTTTTCTGAAGGGACGACAAAAACTTTCCCGTATGATAATCGTAGTGGCACACGAGTGCGATTGATCCCAGCTGTCACACCTCTAGTTGTTTTTTTAGGGCAGTCAGTAAAATCCATAATAAAACCGAACTCGTGCTTGAACGGGGATTCGTACACGCGCCCCTAAGGATTAGCTAGTGAAGGCGTCATTCGCCAGACTAACCGTCCCTCAAGGGTTTCATTTTGATGTTTACGAATGACAAATGTGATGAGTATGGTGATTAGTACTAATGTTGATACACTCGGAGGATACGAGGTACGTGACGATTGTTTGTGGTGAAAATAGAAGAGATGGAGTGAGGAATGAGTGGATCATGGTAGAACGAGGCTCTCAAGAGACGAGTAATGCATGCAGTTTACATTGTATGTTTTGTGTTCGTCGCTCACATTTGCACAATTTGGTAAATCTCTTGGAGTAATCTCATTGTACCTGTATTGTTATCATAATAAGCATCAGAAACAGATGGGTATGTTATGAAACAATCCCTTAATGTGGATTGTACAAGGATTAATAGATGGTCGACTTTATTTTGGGGCGAGATTGAGACTATAGTCTCTTCTACCACCCAGCTAACCCCTCGTCCTACATTTACAAAATTTAACTTATAGGTAAATTTCTCAAAGTATACATAAATAGCAATTAAATTAGTGCATACAATATTTTAGGATTAACATGCAGCAACACAATACATTAGTTGCCAAGTTCAGTTACTAATTATAACACAATACGTATGTACAACATACACACCTACAATACATTTACATACACGTACAATACATACACATACCAATACATGCAAACAATACTTGTACAGCAATATTCCTGGCTATATTTACAACCCCCAATACAATGTATGATGCTCCCGCGAAAGAATAAGGAAGGATCTGGAATGATATGTACAGCTGGATTTTTAGTGGTCGATTTGCCGGGAAAATAGTGATTTATGAAGCGCGTATTTGAATGAAGGGAGAGAATTATAGGATGGAAAAAATACTGCAAGTGTAACTTTCATGAAATGGCAAGAAATCATAATTATTTGTTTAAATTTAAGTCCGACCGCGGTAGGGTCATATTCGGGTCAGAATTAGTCCGATGTGTATTCACCCCTGCCATGCACCCTAGCGGTGACCTGCAGGGTGCTAACATAAATAAAGAAAAAAGTAATTTGCCGACCTCGAAATGGCTTGAAGGGCATGTAAGTATGTTGTTATTGTTTTCAACGTTGTATTCAGGGTGTCTGCTAAATTTGGAAACTGTCTGCTAAACTGGAAATAGCGCTCTTCTGAAAAAAAAACCAGGGAGTCTGGGAGATGTTCTGGAAAAAAATGGGCATTTGACTCATTCTACGTGCCCCTGTAATTTTCATTTACGTTCCTGAAACGCCTCTAATTCACCCTGTTTGGCATCTTGTTCTTTTTTGGCAGCGTTTTCCCCACTTGATCTCCGATGAGAAACTTCGCGTTGAGATTGCACGGATGGAAGCAATGACTTTTGCTTTACGTGAAAATAAGGGCCTGAACATTTTACTCTCAGAATATTTTTGATTTTTTTAGACTCTAGGAAGGGTTTCATTTTGTCCGCGGGCCGCGTAGCTATCTTGATGGAATTGATTTTTTGGGCTTCTGAGTGGTATTCAGACTTCCTGTTGATCGAAGGAAATGACGTATTTTAATGCAAATGAAATGACACTGACCACGCAACTTCTGTCATTCTTGTCATGTGTATCACATTAGAACAGTGCATCACCATTTCTCTCAGAATTTTGGTTTAGTTTACCAATATATCAATGTTCCTTTCAGGAAGAGTTCACTGCTACATGTCACAGTCTTGCGAGAATTTCTAATCGGGAAGGTGTACTTAACTCAACCATCTACTAAATATGTTAAGAATATTATGTTACGCGCTCGATGTCAAAATCAAACTGCCAAACTGTTCTTGTAATTTTCGACTCTTCCAGACAGTATTTATTGCCGCATGACTGACCAATATTTTCCCAAAATTACTCCTGCTTGGGGATGTGGAACCCAAAATGGTGAACGTATAACATTTCCCAGAAAACTCGGGGAATTTCTTGATATTTGGTTTTGGGACACAAGCCCGTGTGGGCTTAAATTCGTGTCTCCTCCCAAGCTGAGCCCTTCCTGATGTTGTCTCCCATTAATTCTCCCCTCTCTCTCTTCTCCCCCTCCTCCCCGCGGAGGATGTGGACCCCCTAGGGATGCCTTCCTTGGGCACCCCGTCATGTCGACTGTAGATTTTTAAGGATTAGACCGTGAGCCTCGTGGTTCCCAAACGGTTGAAGGGATATTTGTGTCTCTTTCTGTGTAAGTTCTCGCCAAGGGTAAAGCGTATGACGCTCCCAATTACCTTTTCGCGTTGTTGAACTCTCCTAATGACAACTGGGAAATTGATAAAAATGTCTCCTTGCTTCCTGCTCGGAAAAAGAGTATCGTCGCCTCATGGCCGTTTCGCCGCGAGGTACGCTTGTGGTCGCCCGCTGACTATCGCAAGCTTCGCGTGCTCTCAACCCCTCTCCTTCGGTGTGGGATGAGTCCCTTTTTTTAATTGGGCGATGAGCAAGCAAGCGGGCCTCTTTTCGCTCCCCCCCCCCTTATATCATCCCGACCCTCTCCCTCGTTACTTTCTCTCGCCTTCAAGCGCCCTGCCAATGCGAAGAATGTTTCTCTCTTCTTCTTCTTCTCTTGAGGCTCGGAAAACGTCACTGGGCCATCGATTCATTTCATTCGGGTCGTCAGGAATCGCCTTCAAGCGTGGAGAAACTCCGCACCTGCGTTCCCTCACCCTCCCCCACCCGGTCACCTTTTGATTTAAAACCTTTTAAAAATGGTAAAACGGCGTCGCCTAGCGAAAACTCTAGTTTCTAATGGAAGAGATCTTTTATTTTACAATTTTATACTAGCGAGCTATCAAGTTAAGTAAACTGTATCTGAAAGGCATTTACCAATTACAAAAGGTATTTTAATCCTTTTTAACTAATCCCAGGACAATGTTGGATGTTCGTGGGAGGAATGTTCCCTCATAATGATTGGGTAAAGGTTATATTGAATAATTTTTTTAGAATTGAAAAACCTCGTTTCAATAATAAAAAATAAACATGCCACATTTTGAGCTGTAAATTTTGTTTCTGAATAATTACTTCCTTCTTCATTGCTTAGTTTTTGAAGAGTAACCCTAAAAATAGTAGTATAAACGAGTAATGAATAATATTCAATGATTTACTCATTAGATTTAAAACAATATTCTTGTGCGGTCATTAGTTAACATAAAATAATATAAATTTGTGATATGAGCATGTGAAAGCTTAAGCTTTACTTTAGTAAAATCTTTGGCAAGATATGAAACCAATCTATCTGCTTCAAAAATGAGAGATTTTATTGACGCATATCTATCCTAAGTGTACTGTTCTTGGCTTTCATTAAAAAATCATGAATTGAATTCTGAATTATCTTCTGGATTACGTGTTGCAGTAGTTCTCTTCATTTTTCTGTTTCACATGGCTGATTTGTAAATTATTAAATTTTGAAAAGGTGAACACAATGTCACTTTATTTATATAGGGAGACAATATCAATGTTTGGGAACTAATTCATGCTACCCATTCACTGGGTGATAGAAGTTTTAATCAACAAAATGCACAACTTCATTACAACACTTGGCAAATATTGGCATTGCAAAATGTTGATGTATTGGTATCATTTTAGTGCTGTATTTGTGTATTGATCTCCCGTTTAGTGATGTTACTTTCCATTGAAGTGTAAAGGTGATTAGGCCATGCAAGTCGGATGTCTATAGCATTCTATTTTGAATGTCACTCATATTATTATGAAAATATTTATGGGAATTTGAGATTGTATATCATCATCAATGTGTCCTATTGATATTGCCCTAATGGATGCTGACCCATCAGCTTTTGTAGCAAACAGAATGCAATGAGAGTTATATCCATGTTTACATGGAGTGTCAACATTGGGATTTGAACCTAAAATATTCATTTTTACCAAATTATGAAATATTGCTTTACAAAATTTGTTTAATTATTTTCCATTCTTGGCTGCAGATTCCTACTGTTGGCTAATTTGACTGTTTGGCTTGCTTTTAGATTGAATCATTTGTTTTTTATATTCTGTTTTTGTGTTTCCAACCTGTCATCATTTCATAAAGTACAGAATTAACTTGTGCATTATTGGTAGCAATAAGGCTTCCATGGGTTGTCTTTGACCTCTGCTGTAATGTATTTTTTAAATCTAATTTCAGGAGTGAAGACGAGGAGGGAGAGGAAAGAACAGGGTTGACAGGGGAGGGGGCTTCTGCAGTGCACAGTGATATGGTGGAAGACGGCCTCAGCCTTGGAGCAGAAGGTACAGTGAAACAGCAAGTGCTGCTGCCGTGATGGCAATCTAATTGCAGTGAATGAACAAAAATTATCCCTTATCTCCACTCCATTTTTTTTTCTATCCAGTAGATTTCCTTTCCTTCAGATATGAGAAAGCATATACTCAAAGTAAAAGGCAATACTTTGTGGAATTTTATTATAGTGAACAAGAAAGAATCAAATTACTTTGCCTTTCCACAAAATGTTTTAATATTCCACAGAATATTTTATGTTTAGATGCTAAACAATTTGATTCTGCCTTGTTTATTATATGCTCAAATGTTGTTGAGAAGTAAAAAGTTCCTTTTCAGGGTGCGGCAACATAACTCTCTTTTTTCAAATGCAAAACGCTTTCAAAAAAGGAAGTTATGTTGCCACAACCTGTAGTATGTTGGGCCTTGCAAGGGTCTGACCTAAGGCTCTCTCTCCTTCTATGAATATTTGTTGTTATCCCACCCTGTAAGATCAGTAATGTTTCAATTAAGTGACTCATGTGAGCTGATGGATGATTAAATGAGTGGGATTGATCTTAAAAATAATCTTAGGATATAATAATAATAATCTTAATATTTAAAGAGGGAAAAAATATTCTCTTTATTTTGGGGCAACCAGTTGCAACAAATTTCAGATGCTTGGATTGTCGGAACAAATGCAAGTGAAGGATTGTACTGATGAAATTACAGATTAATATAAAAAATCAGAAGAATTTATTCCCTTAACTGTTACACATTCCTTAATTCTGTCCAAAATGCATATTCTCGTCCTCTCCTTGTCTTGCTTTCTGAACATTCTCCCGTCATCTATTACCATCTTCAACATCTCATTGCTTCTCAGTATCTCCTGCATCCACTTGTACTGCCTCCTTCAAATTTCTTACAACAGTCTTCTCTTTCTCTCTGCTATGCCTAAACTTCATTTTTTTTCCTTTCCATCCATTTTATTTTTTCCATTCCATTTAAAGGTTAATTTTTAGGGAATACACATTCATTTCTTTCCACTTTGTTCCCTGAGTGGAATGGCTGGAATACTTATCCTGTCCTATGAAACTTTCCTTTTCATAATGCATTTAAATCTTTGTATTTGTACCATATGGAAGAAAGAGGTTTGGAGTCATGTACAGTCCATCACAGGTGGGAAATTGAGGTCTGGAAAGGCTTAAGTAAAATAATGGCTGTATTTACACGTAGTATATTATTACCCTTTAGTTTTATAAATATGGACTACAAGCATATTATTATGCTTATGTATTTTGTCTCTGTTTATGTGCAGTGTGTGACCATTGCAGTCTTTACATTGATAATGGCTGCTTAATTAATAGTTGTGCCAGCCAGCTAAGATTAGCATAAGTTTAAAGTTTACATGTTATATGCTCTGTGACTCACCCTGTAGCCCCTAGGCTTATTAGCTTATAGTCGACTTACAATTTACTTGTCTATTAGTAGTTGTTATCAGCTATCTCACTGAGATTCTATTTCGCCAGCATCACACTTTGAGTAGTGCGGCAATGAGTAATAACTGTTCCTCAGTGACGATCTTATGTAAGGAATTTTTTACCTAATGAAAGTATTACTCATGGATGGTGGACATCATTGGACCCTGGGGCTGATTCCAGAGGTGTGTCAATTAGCAATGAATGAGTTGACCTAGTAATGTATTGTTTTTCATGCTAGAGAAAATATTGCATATTAGTTTAGCTGTCTGTGTTCAAGTTGTAATTGCTGCTAGCTCCATTAAAAATGTTCCTACATTTCTTTTGATTAAATTGCTTAAATCTTTTTTTGCCTATTCTTATTTTAGCTGGTCATCTCTACACTGGTTGTGTGCCTGACGACGTCATGTGGTAAGTTAAAGTATTTGCTAGTGAAAATTGTTGAAATTATGTATCTTATAAGATTGTTTCCTGTTTTGTGTTTGAATTATAAATTAATTAGTTACATGTGTAAAGTTTTTCAAATATCTTTGAATGTTGGATAGAAATTGGTAGCAAAGTAAGAGAAATGCCATTTTAAAAGTCTGATCCATCCGTAACATCTGTAAATACTTGAATTAAATCCTTGGTGAAACGTCATAATTGAATCGATTTGTCTGTGTTTTTAGCTGTGCTTTGAAATACATGAATCGAGTATGGATGCAAATGGTGGCTATAATATACCCTTTCATGCTATTTGACTTTCTAGCATACAAGTTTGAAGCTTCCAAATATTCAATGCCATCCCATTTTAATGTAATTCTATATCAAGACTGGTGGTTTAAAAAAATATGATTTTCATTAATGCACCACTGTGTGAAGCCTTTTTTGTTTTTCAATTCATGAGTTTGTTATACTTAATTAGCATTATATAGTGTCTAGAATTACATAATCCAAGGTAAGCTGGGGAAGTAGTAAACTTCAGGTGTCCCTGGAACCGAAGTGACTTAAAAAATGCAAAAATTTGAGCCAACGTTATATTTTGCAAGCTCAGAAAGAAGGAAAGGTGAACTTTAATGCCATATTATTTTTTGTTCAAGTCAACGGTCAGGTCTTTAAATGTTAAGCTGCACCATTTTATCTGGAACTCAATGGCATTTCCACCTTTGTCTTGGATTGCAGTCCCCGTCAGCCTTCTTCAGAGCCATCCCCACCCACTTCGGCCTCACAGACTTCACGACGTGAGCGCTCTGGGGGTGGGTCCTCGGCAACTGCCAAGCGCAGGGAAGCGTTTGCGGGCAGGCGGAGGGATGGTGAGGGGGTGACAGAAGCGGGGGGTGGGGGCTCATTTCAGTCTGACTCACATTCGCCCGCGTCGCACTCCAGTATCGATTCCCTTCTGGAGTCCCGCAGGCCGGACCCAGAGGAAATGCTGTTTGGTCTTGGCTTTGGGGGGCATCCTGGTGGGTCTCAAAGTCAAGGGTCAGGGGGCGGTGGGCCTGGGTCAGTCTCAGGATCACAGCGGGGTGCGCCGAGTCCATTCCCATTTGGAAGTTGTGGGAACGATGGTGGGAGTGATGAAGAGGTGTCACGCATTCCGAGGAGGTTCCTGCAGCCATCAAAGGTTGGTGAAATCCCTTCTCTGCTGACATGGAAAGAAAAGAATTGTTGCTTCCAGATGTTGCAAAATATGTAGTTTAGTTAGATTCTCTTTTCAAATTGTGTAAATGAATTTCATTAGCTTATATATATATACACACACACACACACACATATATGTATATATATATATATATATTAAAGACGAACACTGGACATGTGTTCGCCTTTTATGTGTTTTCCTATCCCCTTTCCTTATACCTATTTCTATGTTTGAAGGAATATATATATATGCTGGAAAAACATGGGTAACATATATAGTATTGTTCATTGGCAGAGAAATATACAGGAATGTTGGATGTTGAATCCTCATTCAAGACAATGTAAACATATTTCATTAGTTTGCATGCCTTGGAAAAACTATTCTTTAAATTTGCAGAGATGAAAAAATAGCCCCAAGAATTATATTCCCACTCTCCTTGCTCATTACTTTACTTCTAACTTAAAATGAATGACAGTTTTTGCTATAAATAGCATAAGCATCGTTATTATTATTGATTCATTAGTGAATTTCAGGATTTGAATGAATTGAATTATGCTTGAAAATATTTGTTACAAGGTTTGGGGTAATGGATAACTTGTTTGCAGGCCAAATTTATTGACTAGAAAACTTGCATAATGGTGCTAATGGTTTGGTAAAAAATAAGTATGTGGTCTAAGATTGTAAAAAATATGTTAAAGAAAATTAGTGATGATTAGCAAATGAAAGAACTTACTTCAAAAATGTATACACATGGATATCATAAATGTATCACTTTTTGGGTAGAAAATCACTGCAACATCATGTACTCAGTTTAAAGAGTAATTAAAATGAGAAGGTAGCTCAAAAATTCATAATATGTTGTCTAATTACCTATTACACAATACCAGACGATCTGGGAAAAGAGAATTATATATATTTTAATAGTTATTACTTAAGTGCTTCTGTATTTTGATATATCTGTTATTCTGACTAATAAGAGTTATTCCACCAGTTATCGCTTAAGAGCTGTAATGTTTTATTTGGATAAAAACAGAGTATGATAATATGTGAATATTTCTTTTTTTTTTAGGTGAAAGGAGTCGCAATTAATGACTTTTTCAAATACCAGCAGGATCTTATGGAAACTTTTGAGTCAGGATTTTGTGGATATAGAGGACTTACTGGTGAGTAGAAGCCAGTGAACTCATCTTGATTATTATTATTTGCAGTTGTTCATTAATAAAAGCTATGAATTTATAATGTAAAAAATACTATTGTAATGCTACATACATGTACTTATCACCTTTAGAAAGGTTATTTTTCTTCAAGTGCAAAATTTCAATAATTTCCAGCTATGTAAGACTGATTAAAGTACCTGTTGACATATTTTTATAATTTATGTCCAGTTTTCAAAACACATTCTGGAACTAATCTAATGTGTGACTACATTAAGTCTTTTGCTCATGTATGTAATATCAACATAATACCATAGTTACTGTACAAGGTCCATCCGGAAATGATCTAGCTATGCACTATTTTGAGAAAAATAGCCAACCGAGAACAATGAGGTCTTAGTCTCCTTTGAAGTATTCCCCTTGGGACCTCACACACTTATCCCAGTGTCTCTTACACTTTTCAAAACAATCAGAAAAGTCCTTTTTCAGAATGGCCATCAGCTGCTTAGTCGCAATCTCTTTTATCTCATCAAAGTCAAGAATTTCGTGCAACAGTCACAGGGGACTTGCTGCAAGCAAGCTGCAAACAATGGCCCAGGTTTTCTAAAAAAGAAGGCCATAACTGGAGTCATGGTTCTATGGCTATGACCCTGAAACAAAAGCCGAGTTTTCCCAACAGTCGGTTGATAGCTGTGACATCAGGCAGCTGATGATAATTCCAGAAAATAACTTTGCTGATTGTTTTGGAAAGTGGAAAAGATGCTGGGATAAGTGTGTGAGGTCCAAAGGGGACTGAGACCTCATTGTTCTAGGTTGGCTATTTTTCTCAAAATATCGCATGGCTGAATAGTTTCCTGACAGACCTTGTATAGTTAAGGGGAGAAACTATTTTAATGCTGACTTAACATAGTCCTAGTAGGTGGTGGAGGTCTTACAATTAGAGCTGAATATTCTTTTCCTATCTTATGTAATACGGCAGTGCTGTTAACTGGTTCATTACCTGGAAAGCAAGCCCTGTGATTGTGCATTCACTCCACAGAGGCCATTTCCCAAATTAGCTCCACACTTGAAGAAAGTTTCTGAAAGTTTTTTACTCGTCAAAGGGTTTAAATATCATTGCTGCCTTACCTTATAAATAGTAGGAGGTTTATAAATAGTGTAGTTAATGAGGTGGGCATGGATGAGCTTAATCATTGGATGTGTCAGGCTTACCACCTTTTCCCTGCATGGCGTTTATTACTCCAGGGATGGCCCAAGCATTGGCAAGGGCACAGCGACGTGGAGATAACAGGATACACATGATGAACATGCTGTGGTCCTTCATGAATAACCGTGGTGGGCCCAGCATTCCCCTGCGTTTCCTCCCCAGTCTTTTGACCCAGGCTCGTGCTGGGCTCTCTTCACGTTCCCCATCCCCATATGAAGTAACAACCAGATCCCCACGCCACCTTCTCCTCCCCCCGAGCATTGGTCCCAGTCCAAGAACTTCAGCCCGACTGCTGTCAGTCAAATTCCGCAGTCCAGCTCCGTCTGTTATCGGTGAGGAGATGGACGCTCAGAGTAAATTTGAGTCAGATTGGGGAAGTGAAGATGATGACGAAGAAACAAAGGAGGAGCTGGTCTCATATGTTTAACGATTGATTGAATTCATAGAAATTTCTCTCTGTTGAAAAGAAAGGCCCCAATTATATTCTTAAGGTTTACATTGTTTTTCTTCATGTCTCAGTGCTTATGACATATAGTTCATGCCTCCAACATTACCTCCAATGACCATGGTTGGTGCATGAAGATTTTTAAATCCATCCATGAGGAGTTGACTTGTCAAATGGCTGTAGCATATTTAAAGAATTGATGGAAGTGTGCATTTTCTTAGATATCTTAGAGCTGAGGAGGATGTTATTTTTTAAGATCTTATTGTCTCATTCATAATTTGCTGCTTGTAACAAAGTAGTGGATATAGAAATGATACAGGTATTGTGGATAAGAAAATCAAATGGCCATTAGATGTGCTCATTATGGGATCATGCAATGTTAATTTAATTTATTATACTTTTTCGAAAAGTGTATGCTGTTTCATGGTAATGTAGCCTATTGTAGGCTGCTTTGATGATACAGTGAACTGTAATAAGGTGTTTTCATACCTATGAATTTCCTACTAAGTTTGTGCTTCAAGTGTATTATTCATTTGGAAGTTATTAAAATGGTGGCTCTTTATAGAGATCATAGAATGAACTGTTGAAAACCATTTATCTATGAGTATATAATTATAAACATATGTGTATGTGTACATAAAAAACATATTGTGGCTCCACTACCATGTTATAGAAAACACAAGTGGAATGAAATAATTACTTTCAATATTCTGCTTATGATTTTTATTGCATTATAGTTTATATTTATGTGTTAGTTCATAGTGATGTGGGATCAGTTGTAAATATTAAAATCAAATTCCCTTTTTTAAATAAATACACATGAAGTTGGTTTATGTAATATAAAAAGATTTTTAATGTTGACATTTATGATATCATTCAATTTAACAGCTGTCATTGTAGGGTTTGAAACTATATATAGGGTTTACAAAAGTTTTTAATATCAAATGAAAATAAGTTCTCGTTTGAGCCAATGTGATAGATTTTTGCCATGATGAAAGTTTCCTGCAGGAAAATTTCACAGCAATTGAATTATAATTAAACAGGTGCTATTCATGTAAAGTTATTTCACTTCAATCATTTGGACTCAATCTTTCTTCTGCTATTCATATTTCTCAGATAGTTGAAGGGGTGAAATGATGCTGTGATGGTATTAAATATAGTTGATGCATATGTTTGAATGTTGAACGTATAAAAAATAATGTCATGATTTCTATGGGAATTTTTCAGCTGGGGAGGTATCATTGGTAATCAAAGCTATTCGAGAAAGTGTCATGTCCTTCCTTCATGGAAAATGATTCCACATTCTTGAACTTAAAGAAAACTGAAACTCAGAATGCACCCAGAAGAGAGCTTGTGTATGGCAACTTCACTTGGAAACTAGTTGAACAATGAAAATAACTTACACTCACTCAGTATTCTTGCATTTTCATGTGGAACGTTAAATGTCTCTGATATTTATATTAATTATTTATGCAGATCATTTCTCTCAGGGTGTACTCTTTGCCATTCAAGTGCTGAATGCAATGGTCAGTAATAAAAACACTTAGTGTCTACCAATATTTTCTTATTGTTTTGAATATAAGCCTCCCTTTTTCCAGAAAATTTTGCATGAAAAGTTTTAGGTTCCTAATTATTTTGGCAGTTGAAAATGAAATATCGACATGATTTTCTTTGTTAGTGCTTGAAAATAGCCCCTATAACTTCATGTAGTCAATATTTTGTTTCAAAGTGGTCTTATATTCAGAACAAGTTGCTAAATGGATCATTACTGTATGATTACTTCAGTTATATTTGAGAGCAATTGGCAAAATAATAAATGAATGGAAATTAATATTTTTTAACTTCTTTCCATGAAGTATCATATGTATTTCTTCTTGTTCATATCTTATATTATTTTAATTATTTTTACTGCATTACAGTTTATTTCTTCTGGCTATTCCTATTGTGTTTTAATGACTTAATAGTATATGACTGCAAGACAAAGTTATGAAGCTAAATAAGATAATTTTGTGGCACTCTGTCTTAGTAACTGTTGTTCCTAATATTAAAAAAAAATATTATATCCATTAAGTTTGTGGTAAATACACAAAAATAAATTGGGATATATTGAAGGCTGTTGACCTGTTGTTACAAAGCTTGTTTAAATATCAATCTAATATTGTTACAAAGTACTGAAGATTTAGTTAAAGTTAATAAATATATGTGTTGGTTGAAGTGGTGTTGGGTGAACTTGGTCTCTCTGCTCTTGGAATTAATTTTCTTCCAATTAGATATTATTTTCTTACCAAACAGTAATGTATTAAAACTTATCATGTACAAAATTTGGTTTTACAAACTATGCCACCAAATTATTCTGGCAAAATGACCTTTTCTTTCCTAATGGAAGAATTATTTTTGATATGTGGTTGCTCTTCAATATGTGTAACCCAAGCTGATGACAGAAAAAATTTTACAGGCTCTCTAACTTTCAGAGTTCCAATTAAATATAGTTTCTTTAATGCCTTAAAATGAAGATTATACCAGATGTACAGTGGGATTCAGAATGTCGTAGAAAAAGTAAACTGCTCTGCTTTCATATGACATGTTAACTACGTATCTTGACATGGCATTATTTCTTCATAGAGCATTTCATTTAAACGAGGTGCAATTTTTCATATTCATCTCGTCTCATCCCTAGCTCTGTGAACTTTTTTTGTCACCAAGTCAGCAAATATCAAACTATTTATTTGTGCCTTTAAATGAAGGATGAAATAAAACTAGGACAAATTCATGATAACAGCAAAAAATGTCGAAGTTGAGGAATCAAGTTCATATATTGATTCTTTGCTGTGATTATCCTAAGGACTTATGAATCCCATTTTGTGAAATGATTTTTATTTCCCAGTCAGCATAAAATGTATTGTGTACCTGCACTATTTGAAAAAAGCATGATAATATTCGTTGTTTCGTTGTTCATTTAGAATAATTTCATATTATACTCGTGGCATCTAACCATTTCAAATAATTAGTGCTAGTAAAATCCAAATGTTAATGTTTGGATATTTAATTGTTGAGCAGTGTTGCAATCTTCAGTTGCACTGTGGCCTAGTGGTATCATAACTACGGTGAAAATCAGATATCTGAGAGAAGAGAGAGACTTGAATATTCACAGGAGATGTATAATAATAAATATCATATCTGATGACTTGTTTCAACTGTTGCGTGAGGGGAAGGGGTGGAGGGGGATATGAAAATTGGTGCTTTTGTATCTAGTGGAAATTTAGTGGGTAGATCACATACCATGAGTTTATGAGATGCATCATTCTAGGCTGGAGTATCTGGACCAAACCTAGAATATTGACACTCCTCTTTCTTATCATTTAAATTTTTTGTGCTATCATTTATATTTGTTGTTTTTTAGTAATCAAGTTTGTTGGAGTGACTTTTCAATTAGTAATTATATTTAATTCATTTTTTAAATTTATGATTTTGCTTCTTGTGAAATCATTTTTGTAGTCATGTGTGTATGTGAGAAAATTTACCCTTCTTAAAAATTATTTTTATGTATACATTTTTGTAAATATAACAGTGTCAGGTTTAACTTTGTGGAATTCCTTCATGATGAGGGTAAAAAAAGAAACTTTGCACTTCCACATAAAGATCTCTTATGTTTCTTTTATTACCCTGACTATACATTTGTTTACTTAACTATGTGTTTGGTTTATTATATTCCACTTTATACTGATAAAAACATGGAGTTATTCCAGGATAGTCTCATGTGATCAGAATTAAAATGCTGCATTATTACATTATCTTGCATTGAAATTTTAAAATGCCCAATACCAATTCAAATCATCCCTTGTTGGTTGAGTTACCAGCTTGATGCTTCATAATATGAATTAGTTTGAACATCACTGTCAGCATGCTGTGAATGTAATGAACATTTAGTTTTTAACTGTAAAAATCTCTTGTTATTTCATTCTCTGATGTGAAGTAGTGTGAATGACTTTGATTGCAGAATAATGATCATCCTTGGGAGTAAATGAGATCTCAGGAAATTGTAATTTCCTGACATCTCATTTACACTTAGACTACATTCACACTACACTTACATGACATTTATTTCAATCATGATATTATAAAATTGTATCTGGAAAAAGTGAATCTTTTGAAAGATGACTTCTCTTGTGATTCCCCTAGTCTAATTTAATTAAAGAAGCTACATATGATGATAAGTCTGAAACACCCAATCATTTATGTACATGTACTTATGGTCACTGAAATAACACTAGACACAATAAAGACAAATTATTGTCAGTTTAACTTCATTTTTTTATATGGTCATCTACCAATAAATTATAAAATATTAAGAAAACATTTCTAGTGTCTTTTAATGAATATTTTATTGAAGAGGTAATCAATGTGTACGTTATTTTAGATGAATCAAAGGAAAGGCAAGTATCTATCAACTTGAATGAGAAAATATTTGTTTGAGTTCAGGAAAAATCAATACCTTCAGAAATACTAGTTTTCTGGAGCAAAATTCAAGTAATCTTTATTTTTATTATAAATGTTCAACGTGTATCCTTTATGTCCCACACCCTGGATGTATTTTTTACAATTATATTACTATTCACTTTCTGGGACATCTTAATTAACAATCTTGTCATGTTTTTATCATAATGCCAAGCAATTCTATTTTATGATACTCTTGTTAGGCGAAACAATAACTACATACAGATGTTTTGCATATCCAAAACTCATTTTTAGATACTCTTGACACTCCAGTAGATTGAGTTGTAACAATTTTTGAAAACTAAGAAGGGTTGTGGGCCTTGTAATGCCATGAAAATACCAGAATAAGTTTGTGAAATTGCTCACATTTTCATTTTAAATATTTGCTCACACTACATCATTGATTATGTTTCCCCCATAATCTAGTTGTCTTCTAAATCTCATAATCTGTCCAAATAATTCACAATAAATGGTCTAATTAACCACATCAGGTACACTCCTTCCTCTTAGACCAGTACCTCTATCTAACGATTATCATAGTAAGCAGTGGTCAAAATGATGGTTTTCATGTATTGGCATTATTTAAGTGTTACACATTATCCCCTCCAAATTTTAAACTATGTAGCCATTTAATGGTAATCCTTATTAGCAATTGGTTGTCAACTTGCTAAATTTTTGGTACGCTGAATAAATGGAAGTTTTGAGTGAATATTCACTGCCACAGAATGTTTCAAGTACATTATATTTAAACATGCTTTTGGTATACCTGTTTTTGATGATTGTGTCAACTCTTTGACTCAAATGTAATGTTGAGAATATCTCTGAAATATGTTATTATGTTTGTATATGGATATGTAAATAAAAGGGTCAAATTTTGTCATGAACGCTAGATTTGTTATTGCTGTTGCTGCAGCCATATCAAATCCTTCAAAAAGGCAAGTTATTTCAAAATTTTCAGTTTGTGTATCTTTACCAATACTTCTCAGATGCATGATAATGTTCAGGTTCTTTATATTTTTTGTGATCTATTAGATACATGTAATTCAAAATGTTTTCTTTAATTTTACTGGTATTTTGCAGTAGCTATTAATCTTTGAATTTCCATGTTAATATTTAAATATTATATTGTGTAACATTTTAATTTTCAGCATGAAAAATCATGCATACCATATTGTTAAACCAGTGGCACAAAACAAAACTGTTCCCGCAGTTTAGCTTAGAGTTTTTAGTGAAGTTAATGATTTATTTTTGTGTTTATTATTTTTTAGCTGTAGTTAAGTTATATTTTTTACTGATTAAATTTTTCTTATGCACTGGAACATGTGATTGAGTAGCAGCATTTGTACCTAATGCTTTAAATGTTCTATGCATGCTCTTTCCTTGAACTTATATGTTTATATCACCCTTTGCTGAACAACTTTTATGTGATAGCAACTTGAATTGATGTAATGGAACTTTATTTTTACCCATTGATTGTGGTGATGACTTTCTATCAAATAGCTTTCCTTAATTGTGTTGGGTAATATTGCTGTAGAGAAACTAATAGGCTGGTGCATCATAAAAACGTAAACCATGAGTAATTTTTACCCAGAACCTGGTTCAGTGAAAGTTATGCCTTTTGTCCTAAATATTTCTAGAAAATATGTTGATTTTTATAAACCTTTAAAAAACGTCAAATGAACATGTCAAAAAATATTCCAATAGATAATATCAGTCATAAGTTAAGAATTAAAAGTATTTAATTAACTCATGTGGATTTCAGCAAATGAGAATGTGTACCTTGTAGTGTTGTGAGGAGGAACCATGGGTATTAATGAATAGCATATATGCGAGAATGAACTTCTGGAACAAGTATATTTTTTTGGGATGCCTTTGCTTAACATTTTATGAGGTCTCTGTTATTTTTGTTAGAGTCAGGTTAAGGTCCTTACTGAAAAAAAATTGTTGTCTCCAGTGTAACTTTAAGGAATTTGCATAACATATCGAAATGAAATGAAATTATTGACTTTGTAATGTCATTACATTTCAATAGTTCCTTACTTGATTCATCATGCATGCACAACCAAGTTTATAGGTTTTAACAGTTATGCTAATTGCCAAAGTTGCTTGTGATTATCATCAGATAGAGTTTTTTGTATTGCTTGTTATTTTGAAAACCCTTTGAACTCATTGCATGACCAGTGTTTCTATTAGTTGTCACATTTTATCCTAATGATAATATATCTTAAATGTATTTTCTTTCATAATGATATTTTCATGTGAATGTGATTGTGTTGTGATTTTTCAAATTTATCATTTCATGTAATCTTATGCAGAGCCAAGCATTAGAAACCTGATACACTGTCTCCCATTAATTACACTGTAACATTTAAGATTTCTGGAAGAGAATACAATTATTTTGTTTGAATATATTGTCCTCTTCTTTATGCAGCTTTGATATATAAGTAAACTTTCTCTGGTTGGTTATTTCCAATCATAATTTTTACAACAGTAGAAGCTTGTAGTAGGTTTGCCCTTTCAAGGTTATAAGTTCCTCAATCTTACAGCAAATTTGCCTATATCATTTGAAAACTGTGACAAAAGTTTCATATAATTTTCAGATAAATAAATGATGATGTATGTATTAGAATGCACACATCCAACTGATGCTTCTCCTTTAATCATCTTATACATTTACAAATGAAATGTAATGATTTTGCCGAATTGCAAATGACATAGTGCATTTCTCATCATACCAAATCTTACTCAATGTGCTTTAATTATAGGTAAAGTTTTTCCAAAGAGGTGAATTTAATAGCTTAAAAAAATATAATTTCATGACTGTTGGAACTGGAATCATTATTTAAATAATTTTGAATGTATACACCTTTTGTAGTTGAGGATGCCCTGTGCAAGTGTATAGTTGTATATGCTGCATATTGTCTGTATGTTATCAGTTATTCTCTCCTAGTGATACAAATATTTGCCATATAATCTTGAAATAAATTGATTAATATGATGCAAGAGATACTTTTAGAAAAATGTATATATCAACTAGGACCTGTGGTAATCTCAGAACTTGAAATTAGTACTTTCATGCTGAAAGTGCACTCTGCTAACATGCAAAAACACTATGGCTGACAGTGTAAAACAGGCTTCTACTGTATAGGTCAATGCCAGGGGTATTGGCAGATTATTTTCAATTTTTTACCTGCATCTTATTTAATTGCTTCAATAAAACTTTAAAAAATGAGCACCCTGTCACCTATGTGTCTTGCTTGAAATCACTTTGGAATGATTAATGAATTACTATGCATGAATACATTTTTAATTTAATATATGTCTTTCCCCTCTGCAGGTCCATCACACACTGTCCCTTCCGTTATTGTTGCAAAGATAATGGAGAAACTGAGGGAACATGAAAGAGAGAACAGCTCACGAGGTTCAGTTGCTTCTTTCGGCACCGGCCCCAATTGCCACAGCCCCACACCTCCCCCCACACCACCCTTTTCCCCATCAAGCCCCATGGTTTGCTCGCCACTTGAGGATGAGAGGCTGCAATTCTTGCAGCAACAACCACAACCCCAGCCACCACCACCCATTGCCCACTCTCCAATCATTTCCCCTGTAGAATCTCAGCCTACAACCACAAAGTTCTCAAAGGTAAGTATTTTGAAAATTTTCCTTTGCATCCTTACTGCTGAATGGCTGAACCAATTTTGGGAAGGTTTATTGTTTTTTATTCAGTGATATAAATCCATGAGTCCGTGTTTTATGGTTTGATGAGATATATGCCTTAGTTTTTTACCTGTGTTGGTAATGACATGTTTTGGTTTATTGCATAAGTTTGTGTACTTTATTGGGTATTCGTTTATATTTGTTATATGGATTTCATTTTTAACCTTCCAAGTAATAAAATTAATGTTCTTCAGTTGTCATAACATTAGCTGCAATAATTAATTAAATACAATTTAATTATTTTATCTCCTAATCTGCAATTAAACATAGTATTCAGCCTTACAAATGAATTATAGGTGTGTTGAGAAGTATTTTTTGCACAAATCAAATCATGATTAAAGTGTTAAATTATTGTTGACTAGTGAATAATTAATAAGTAAAGTCAGAAATAATTTTTCCATTGTCACAGATGGCTCGTTATGTGTTAATTGGCCAAGTCTAAAATTAAATTCAGGTAAAGCTATTCATGAAGAAAATGACTTTTACTCTGTGGATTACTCTCTGATTTACTCTCTGTCTTACTTAAAAATGTGGATTAATTGTTTGCATTCTGTGAAGTTATGCAAAATATCAGTGTAATTGTGAAATGTGCAAATTTTGCTGCCATATGAGAAGAGAAATGGTTTTTAATAGTTACATTTTGTAAAAGTTCACGTTTTTAGAAAATTTGGCGTATAGCATAACTTTTTTATATATTTATTTATGCATTTCACTTCATTTCACTGCTTTTACATTCTCTGCAGAGTTTTGAGTATGATCTAAATGAATTGGGAAAATCTCTTTTTGAGGCTTGCTCAAGCAGTGAGGAATGACAGTTATCTTCATTTCATGACACAACTTGATTATTGGATAGAAAAATAATAGTATAAATTCCTCATTTTTTACAAAATTATGCTTAGGTTTGAATATCATAAATTAGAAGTGACATGGTAAATGATGCCAACGTGAAAACTGAAAGTTTCTTTTTGCCCTGGTACTTAAAGCCAAAGCTTAAGTACCATTGTGTTTATGGCACTTAAGCAAGACAATCTTGATACTTGTACATTCTATAAATTCAAATTCATGTTATCTGAGAATTTATTGGGCCACTTAACAACAAATGCTAATCATTTTATCACAATACTAAATACCCATAGTTTTGACAGATCTGTTGATAATATTCTAGTAAAAGAATATTTGCTTCCAGATCTTATTGCCTTAATGTAAAGGAGTAACGTAAAATTTGAAATTTTACTACCTAATTATCATTTACCATTAAAGTCTATATATCCATTAAAATATAGTATGTTTGTGGTTTTTCTTTAACTTTTCCATTTTTAAAGGCTTAGAGATTTACAGTGAAAAAATCATTTGCACTGACTGGGGTTGAAAGTAGGATCCCCTAATTTCTGGCCAAATGCTTTAATCTTAATGGACATACGTGTAAGTTATTAATGGATTGTGTATACAGTATTTCATCTTACATGTCATTTCTTGAAAGCCATCAGAAATGTGCAATAGAGCATCAGGATATGTTGGTAGCTAGATGAACTTAAGCAGTTCAGTGGAAATCAATGGAATTAGGGCTCTGGGTTTGAATTTGCTCAAGGTTGGTAATTTTTTCACTGAAAATCTTTGCAAATTTGTGTACAAAATAGCTTAAGACTGTGCTTAAGTAACTACTTTGGTGATTCTTGCAGAATCCTTTGAATTTCTCCTCAATGATTTAGTATTGCCACAGAATTCACATTTCCACAGGATTTTCATCGTCTTTCTATGTTGTTGAATTTCTGCATTGGGCTTTTCTGCCAGATTTATCAATCTACCATTCCATCATCTTTCCTGCATATCTAACAATGTATAAATTTTATGCATGCATTAAAAATGTATAATGTTGTATACTTATAGTTTTATATTAACATACATAATTTAAAATGGCATTCTATTTAAATCTTATTCGAGGGTTCTTGGAAGAAAGGACTGTTTTAGTCTCATTCTCACTCAAACAGAATTTATAAGAATTATTATTTTCTGATGGCATAAGTAAACATTACCTCAAGTTGGTTATAACCTCCTGAAATCATTATCTGTACTAATGAATGATTTCAACAGTATCTGAAGAGGAAATATGCTAATATTGCATTATTTGTCTCAGTATAAACTTAGTCATAACTGCACATATCACTCTTTGTATCAATTGAGGTTGCTAGATTCAATTATCTTTAAGAAATACTACCAAGTTATCAGCATAAAAAATCACAAAATGGCATACTTTGCATTAGCCACATTATGCATGAGCTCAAAAGTAAGTATAAATTGTTCATTTGCTAGAAAATGCTCTAAAGCCACAAAATCCAAAAAGCTTCTAATAAAAGAGATAAAAAAGTAGTTATTCTAAATGCAATGCCTAGTTGAATTCCATGTATGCATTACCTTGCCATGTTGGTGTGGTACTTAGTCATATAAGTACTTGTTGTGGTCTACACAATATGGACATCAGAGAATATGGATTGTAGCTTTCAGCAGTAACATTGTATGCTTTACAAAATTTTAACTTTGAGTCAGTATAAAAAAATTGATGATAAAGGAAATAGTTGATAAACCAGAAAGTATACTGATGAAATTGATTGGCTCAGACATGATGATGATGGCATTACCTAATTAATAAAATTTCAATGAGAATGTGTACAATTTATCTATGAGATCATCAGTGGTGGCCTTCAGCACTGATTGATGAAAATATTAAATTTTGAGAATCTGGTAACATCTTCATTTACCCTAATTCTTTTTTTTTCATGTCGTCCATTATTTATTTCAGAAACTAAATCCAAGATCTTCTTCTCTGGTTCTGTCCATTCACTTTCCCTTCTTCTGTAATATTTAACAAGTTACTCCCCCAAGGAACTTTCCATTTGCAACTAACTGATTTCCATTGATTTGGAATGTTTGAAGTGGTAAGGGTAAATTCCTATCAGGATTGGAGATCATTGTGAAAGGTTAACTTTTATTTTGATATCCTTGAATGAATGTGAAGTTGTGGAGTTTAACCTATTTTGAACAGGAAAATCGAGCATGGCTCAACTCATCATTCTGCTACGAGCATTTTTGATCATGAAAAGAAAATTTTGCGGGCAAAGTGTAGTGGCTGGCTCAGCTTAATATAAATTTTATGAACAAAATTTCAATATCAAAGATTTTTTTTGATAGCACAAATGGAATTCCTTTTTGCTCATTCGAGTAAAGGTAGTTATTAGGAAAAAAACTTCAATGCCATGGTTAATTATTTAATAGGATGTTAAGAATCAAAAGTATCATGTTTAAATCCTCTTCTCATCTTAGCCATTGAATGACACTCAAAAAGTTACTTTATGCATTGAGGATTAAAAATGAAAGCGGTCTATGTCCTCTAATGAATTTGCATATGAATGCATATTTGGATTGTTCATTTTAAATTGTTCACAAGTAAAATTAATAGCATGACGTGGAGCATTAAAAAAATATATATTTTGTTTCAAAAATGCACAGGCTCATTGTCAATTAAAGGATGGGGTATTAAAAGTGAGCAAAGTCCAAATGGAATTTATCTTAAGAAATTTCAGGACAAACTTTGTGGCATGGGGTTTCAAAGGTGTCACATCTGGCCATCTTCCTTGCCCCCTATGCTGCTAGATGTGCTGATAGTAAGATAGAATATCAACATATAACTAAAAAATAACAATGTAACATGATGATCTCTTAGCTTTCTGTTTATCTTTGGTTTGAAGCTTAGTATTGTTTCTTATCCATACCTCCAGAAGCTACATTCCCATTAGAAACTCGAAAAAAAAAGATTCTGCAGAGGAATAAGGGCAGAAATTGCATGCAACTTTGGCTGAAAGGAATATTTTTGGATTATTATTATCTCCATCTTGATTAGTTCAGTTATAACATTTAAAAAAATGAGTGCAAGTATTTCTCCAAGTAAATACGAGTATGTTGTAAATATGTGTAAAATGCATTGGTCAGGAATTGAATTTTGGTAATTTTGGAATGAGTGGTATCTTTTAACTGTGAGTGTACCTACTAAAATAATAAAGTAAAATTTTGCCTCAAACTTATTATGCTTCTAACTGCATATAGGGTCTTTTGTGTAACATTTAAATATCCCTTTGTATGCATAGGGTTTCCAAATACATGGACCTGGACCTCAGGTGGATGAAGGCTGATTTCCAGGGCATTAAAAGTGACATGTTGGGTGTGTTTTTTCATGATATGCATGATCCTGCTCATTGCTGGTCTTGTTCTATTGAAGCATTTTGTCTTTGCTAAGAGTAGTTAAAATGGAGGTCACTGCAGACAATCTATTTCTGGTGCATATTTTCTTCTTGCCAAGGACCATATAAATTTTAGCTTATTATTATCCTAGTTAATTTTGCATCATATTGGTGTGAGATTAGTGCAATATATAATACTTCTTCAACTTTGTCTTCAATAGTTGATGGATGTTTTCTTCAGTTTAGTAGTTTTAAGGACATCCTAAACAGGGAATCTCTTAGGATATTGTCTCATTAAACCGCGTTAACTTCTATCACAATTGTAATACATCTTCAGAGAAAAATCTTACTCCTTGACTGGGATTTGAGTAACTGCAGTAAGACATTCCAGTGGGTGGCATTTTAACAGAATGTGAACTCTTCAGTAGAAAATTCACTTGATTGCCTCTCAATATTCATGCCCAATGTGGAATAGAGATATGAAACCTTCAAATCAATCAATTAGTGCAACATTAAATGAACTATCCATGCCCACAGAGTTTTAATATGAATACCATCATTTCCTATTTATACTCCTTAGTTATTGGTGGGATATTTTCTACAGGGTCTGAAATAAGTCAAATTAAACACAAAAAACTATCCATAATTTTGAAACTTGTATTTGATTTTGCAGACTGTAATGTTGGACATGCTACATGATTACTTATGACTTAGTATGTAATGCAAAAAGTAGAATTCATCCTTAATATATCATTCCTGAAACCTCTAGTAATCCTCAGTCAATAGGGAGATGTCATCTCGGAGCTTATCCGACAATGGTGCTTGGTGGTATGCTCTCAGGCTATTTGAATCCCTGTCAAGGCAAATGATTTCTTTTAATGAGAATCTCTCAATTTGTGTGCATGCTAATCCAAAACCCTGCAAAAGTTACTGTGATGGCATTTCCAACAATTTCTTTGAATTGGATTTCTTGGCTTGAGTTACATATTTATGTTTGCTGTGTGACTGGTTAATGATAGATTTGGCTATTAACTCTGAATTATTTACTGAGGATATCTTTCTCCTATGACAGAGCTATGCAACTAATTATTAACATCACACATGGGATATCATAGCAGAGAAGAGTAGCTCGCATTGGAAAAATATAAATAGATTACATGTTTGTAAGATGATATACTAGTTGATCCTATTAGCTCTGGATCTAAGTGAATAGATTACCTAGCTTATAAGAATGTCTTTTGAGGTTTAAAATGATATCCTACTTTTATGGGTTGCAGTGATGGCTTTTGTTAAATGTAATTTCAAACAGTTCAATTTGCACTCATCTTGCTTTGGTGCCTGGT
This sequence comes from Hetaerina titia, assembly GCA_037158775.1. Classification (NCBI taxonomy): domain Eukaryota; kingdom Metazoa; phylum Arthropoda; class Insecta; order Odonata; family Calopterygidae; genus Hetaerina; species Hetaerina titia. Next base: position 83,439,007 of record CM073776.1, on the reverse strand, counting down.
GCAGTTATCCTTCCAGAATCCTTTGCTACTTGGGTTGCTTATCATGTTATTCAGTGTGTTAAATATAGGATGGGCAAGTTGTAATACATGTTTGTAACATTTAATCAGAATGAATATATCTATTATGATACTCGAATTAAAAAAGCACAGGCAATAAGGAAGTTATAGTATATTTTTGTCTCTGTGGTGTACAATATACTTAACTTCTTTCATGCACATCCTAAGGGTAACTGTGTGAAATGCAATTTCTATATAACTTCCAGATGATGATTTTCACTAGCTTTTATCACAAAGTACTTGCTTAATCTAACTTTTATTAGCTTTTTGGAGTTTACCAAAGTCTTGAGCATTCATATTTCTTTATTCATTCGAAAGTTGCAAATAAGTTTTGCATGAATGACATATTTCTTGTGTGCTGAAATCTTTCAAAAGTTAAGAATAAATTTGTGTTGAGAGGAAATGCAATTTGGCCCATCCTGTATAGACTATTAGAATAGCTTTGAGGCTTTGCCAAGCCATATTCATTTTTGAAGGCTTAAAGGTTGATCTGATAAAGCAATTGCATGGGATTGTTAATGAGCTGAGTGCAAAAAAACTGAAATTCACAATCAAGGAAAGGATTTGAAGGCTCTATCAGGGGCTAAAGGCCCCTCCAGACCTTTTAGGGAAGCATCTCTTTCTCCTATCCAACCACCAGCTCCAACGAGCACGTTTGCCAACGTTTCCCAGGTGGCCCGCAACGTGATGCACCGAACGAGCATCCTGACCCGAATGAGCAGTGTGGGCGGGGAGTCTGCCGCCTCAACGGACGATGGCTCTGGGATTGCATGCAGCCCGACAAGCCGTGCGTCACTGAGTGTCCTCACACCCGACAACCGAAAGTTTCTGGATTCGCAGGGTAACAAGTCACCCGAGATGCCTCGTAAGAGGATGATCATCGGCCAGCGGTCATTCACCTTTGACCACGATGGCGACCTGATTGAGGACCTAACGCCTCCAAAGGAGATGGCAGCCAGTCCAACGTTGCCCCCCAAGCCACCCCTTCTACACAAGGACTCGGTCATCTCATCTGTTACTAGTCTGACAAGTTGTGATAGCGATAGCGATACTGATTCTGCTCCAAACTTTAGGCGGAGCACATCCACACGATCATCGGGCGGGAGGACTCTGGCAAAAACAAGAGCGAGTGTTAACAGCAGTTCTGATTGCACAGCACCCAGCGGACCATGGCCCCTGGGCAAGCGGATGAGTTCAACGAGTCTGAGCAGCTGGGAGGAGATGGGGGATGGGCCCAGCTCGAGCACTCACTTTGCACCCCTGGGACAGAGGCCGAGGTTCCTGTCGATTGATGAGGGGGATGGTGAGGGTGTGGAGGGGCAGGAGGAGGGCAGGCAGGAGAAGTGGATCCTCGGGAGCGTGGATGAACGAGACAAGGAGTGGGCATCTGCTGATGGGAGGGAGGGATGTGAGTGTGAGGGCCATGAGATGGAAACGGGCTCGAGCGAAGGTGGGTCCCACGCCCCTGTGTCGGAGATGGCGGCGGGTTTGAGTCAAAGAGAAGAGAACCCTGTGCACGAAGGTTTGTGGGAATTGGAATTGGACCAAAGTGAAGTTGGCGAGCAGCCAGATGTGGTGGTAGATCCTCCAAAAGCCATTTCCCTCTCTCCTTCTTCTCCTCCTCCTGTTATAGAACCATTGATGGTGAGCGAAACGGATAATGGGATAGAGAATTATCCCGAAACAGTCATTTCTTCAGTAGATATGTTCAAAGTGGTGGAACAAGATAGTGTCATAGTCAAATCCAATACAGTTTTGAGTGTGCAGGACGATCAAGTGGGGAAAAATTTAGATTTTGGGAAAGGAGATGTGTCGTTAGCTGAGTCTGTTCCCCACGAGTACAAATTACCTTCAGTCTCAAGTCTCTCGAATTTCTCATCATGTTCCTCTGCTCAGGATTCAAGCGTTTCTTCTCACAACATTAGGAGGGGAAGTTTGAAACGTCAGTCAAAGGTTGAAATTGAGGAGGAAATAGTGGAACCAACTGGTGTGGATTTGGCAGTGGATGCTTTGAGTGAAACACCAAGAGCTGTAACTCCCAATAGTCAGTCAGAGGAAGTGTCAACAGCAGAGCCTTCTCAGCAGGTCAGTGAGGTATCGTCAGTGGTAGCTGAACCTGTAATGACCAATTGTGCATCTGCTGAAGTGAAGGTAGAAGAGGTGAGACACATTTATTTATTCACATATATAAATACCTCATATAATGTGCTGGATTATTAATTTCCTTCAAAGAATTGCCTTCAGTATTGGTTTGAAAATTTAGATGTTAATTTTAAGTTTTGTGTGTAATCTTATATTATATATTATAGTAGTCTTATAATTTTCATCAAAACAAAATTGAATTTGGGATTAATTTTCACCTTTGCTTAATATATTCAGCTAACTATTCTTAAGAAGTTTGTGCATAGGACATTCTAATTATAAATTTGTAAATGGTAGAGATGTTAACATTTTTTTTATTCTTATTTCTTGATAAAAGTCAAATTTCTTGAGTTGCCTAAATCCTGGTTAAGGTGTGGCTTTAGGAAAATAAGAAAATATTAGGGATAAAATTTGAATTTTTAATGAATTCCCTCATTCTCTCCAGTCCGAAATAGTTCTTTCACGGTCTCATTCCTTCCTTCCTTTTCTCATCAAATTTTTAATTTATCCTCACTCTTTTTCCTTTATTTGGCTTGACCTTTTGAAGTTGTGGTAACCTTTGGTTAGAGGGTTTCAATACAAGTATACATCTTGTATATCATGCAAGGGGTTTATGAGAATTTCTCTCCTCTAAATTTTGGGCGTCCTAGATCAAACCTGTGCTATATAGTTTTCTGTATGCCAGATCATTCTAGGAAACCACAAATAGCACTGTGGAAAGAGCTAGCAAACTCCACCTGATATATTTCACTTAGGTAAATTGAGAGATGAACTCAAAGCAACTCACTAGATGTCATTTTTTAAAAGCTCACTCAGGAAATTGTTACAGACCTTTCTTTTTTCTTTCATGTAGGAGTTTCTGGAGAAAGATAATTTCTAATGTTTTTATATGTTCTTGGTGATGTTATTATGCTTTCCGGTTTAAGTATCATATGATTTTATCTCCAGAAAAATAACAGTTATTATTGATCACATCAGGGAATAGTATGTAGAAGGCTCTAACCTCATCAACCAATTCTTATCTCAGGTTCGATACCTTTTTTTGATAAGTGACTAATATTTTTCTTCCCTGTTTAAATCTTCTCCCCTTGAATATTTTTCATTAATTGTCACCCTAACAGAAGTTTCGAAAGCACCTTTCTTTGATCATTTTTTGATATTTGGTCTTGTTTTCCAAATGTCTCTTTTTTGCTTGAATTACAGGTTCCCAGCATTCCAAAAAGGAACAGTGAGTTTCATCAAGTGAGAGAGGAGGAGAGGCAGAGGCGAGCGTTGTCACCCCATGGGCGCTCGGGGAGTGCACATTCAGACAGCAGTGGCTTCCTCGAGTGGGATCCACCTGGCACAAAGGTGACAGGGATGCCGTTGAACCTGCCCACAAGGCCGTTGCCTCCAGCATCTTTGGGAGGCATTGGGAAAGGCAGGGAGTGGATAGTTAGAGAGGAGAGCAGCCAGACACCATCTCCTGATGGTGCCACCACTGTAGGCTCATCTGCATTCTATGGTGTCGAAGGACTCTCGTCAGAAATGACGGTAGGTGAAGTGATCTATGCTCCAATGAGTGATACTTGTCAATGCTTTTGAAACTGTGAAGGATATTTCATGTGAGACATTGAAAAAGATCTGTCGGCAGCCTTATTCTTTGGAATGCTGGATGGGAGGAGATACATTACTTTTTTATATCTGAAGGAAGAATGAGGTAATTAGGTTGCTTTGTTTATTGGTGGAGGTTAAGTAAATTGATTTAAAGGTGGATTATGCTTAACCACTGGTTTGCTGAAACACTAATTGGCTGTATACTCCTGCATTGACTATGTTGAGTAATTTTAGTTACTGAGTATGTTGGTCTATTTGTGATGCATGTTGTTGATTTTTTTGCACTAAAGCATATGGAAAAGTATTATTTGCACTATTTGTAATGCATTTTTAGTTTGGTAGTATACCCTTGCATGGCATCTTTTTATTAAAACAGTTTTGAAAAGTTAATTTTGAATTGTATTTGTGAACTGTGTTCACATAGCTTGAAATAGCATAAAATGGGATGTATTGGAAAAAAACTGTTACTCTTTGCCGAATTTAAAAACTGCTATATTTGTATTAAGTGATAGGTTTGAGTTTGATAGTGTGAATTGTTTGCACAATTGAAAATTTATGAATTAATTACCCTGTGAAGAAAATGATATCAGTAAACCTTAGCATTTATTACCAAGAATACTTTAAATTACACTTTGAGACTGAATCTTTTATTAGCATTAGAGCCATCATACATAGGTATGTTATAAAATTGAGTGTAGACTATTGGGTTTATGATAAAAATCTTTCTGTTGATTTGATTTTTTCATTAAGATAATAAAATATTGAAGCATCACATTATCATTCACTCCATCTAAACCTCATTTTTAGTCCCTGCAGGCAGGGACTAAAAATTTTTAAAAGAGTTTTAAATGTATTTTGTTAATTTATGCACCTTGGTAGAAACATTGAAGATGTTTGTATTCATTAGCTAGAACTTAGTGGACATACTGTTACTATTATTTAGTAGTGGGGCTAACTAGTGCTAGATTTGGATGCTCATGAAAATGAAATTATTGACTCGAGGAACATGTTATATACTTAGTTTCAGTTTAAATGCCTAAATTTAAATTACTATAGTTAGCAAAGCATCAAGTTTTGGCAGGTCTTTCAGTTGAATTGGGAAGTATATTCTCAAGAAATTGTTTTAATGAAAAATTTTGTGAGACAACCAATTTTATTCACTTGGATGAATACTAATTCTAATTCAATGTTCATAATACTTCCAGCTCTCTTGAGTTTTTTAAATGAATTAAACCACTTAACATCTTTGGAATTAGACTTTCTTGGATGAATATAATATTTTATATTCTGATGTTTTGCAATAAATTGGATTATTGTTTTTTATTTTTATATTTGACTTTGTCCTTATTTGACGGAATGCAAACCCCTTACCTCCCGGAAAGCAAAAATGAACGAGAAATAAGAAAGAAACACTTTGTAATGTTAATTATGATAACTTCACCAGTTTCAATTCTAGCACGTCATTACCATGATGGTGCAATGACAATGATTATAATACATTAGCATTGAAACTGGTCAGTTCATTATCTGAACTTGTGTGAAATATTGCAAAGTATTTTTTTTGCCATTATGGAGTTACATCAATTTAATGCAGCTACCATTAATATTATGGACAAGATAATGCATCACAAATAATATTTTTATTAATTTATTAAAGTCGTTGAAATTTTAGTTCCTGAAAGAGCTAGAAAGTGATTAGGTATCATCTAGGATAAAAATTTCTCTGCCCTAAAAGTTTTTTTGAGAAGCAAATTGACCAGTTACCATGCATGGTGCCTGTTGTTCTTGTCTATTAGAAGCTGATAGGAGAGAAGTGGTGTTTCAAACCATTAGTACTGTATGGGGTACTCGAACTCCTCAAACAACACAAGATGGATGATATAATAAAAGTATTGGTTTTTACAATTAATAGGCATCCGTTACTTCCAAAAAATACTTTTTATGTTCATGCATTGAATTATTGTCCTGTAGCATAAGAATCTAGAATTGAAAAAACTAGCCAAATTTACCATTGCAAGAAGAGGTGACCTGTCCTGCTGCAAAACTTTACCCTGGCAGAATTTTGGAAACATCAGTTATATTTGAAATTTAAAATTCCAATTCAATCTTAGACTTCAATTGATCATATAACCTGTCAGTAAGTTACACCATTGATTTAAAAGAATGCTGCGAAAATTTGCATTGAGATATTTGGCTGTTGAACTTACAGCCATATGTACAATAGCATTTCTTATAGTCTAGGCATTTTTTGTATCATATTCCCATGCCAGACACTTTTGTGAATTGCTGAGACAAATTCACAAGCTAAAGAATTGTGGTGGGATCACAACCAAGCTAGAATCTCATATGCATTTTCTATGTATTAGTTCCCAGAATTTAATTCATGGAAGAGAAAGGCAAATTTTCACTATCTGCCATTTTGTATCTTCATTATTTTTTTTTGTAATTTTGAAAATTATTTAGATTTTTTTAAAATGGTGGCTATTAAGAGAGAATGAGTTCAGAACAAGTTTTGTTTTCAAATAGGCTTGACTGCAATCAGAACTGCTTATAGAAAGGATGCAAAAGCACTTGGTGCTATACCTGTGGTCCAGGATAATTAATTACCTGCCACTGGAAACACAATCACTAATGGTCATGGGCAAATTTACTAATGGATACCAATAAATTGGTCTCTCTTCCAGCAGTGCAAACAAAGAGGAATTGTAAAACTTGATGTACCCTTTAGGATAGAATGTGGACAGTCGTACCTTATAGGTAGTATAGTGTGATGTATTTTTATTATGGTATTGGAAACCAGAGGTCATTGCATTCTATCAAGTGTCCACAACATGCGACATGTTGGCCGGCAAGTTTGTGCCAGGATTTCTGACTAATTTACAATTAGTTATAGAGGTTGGAAATCACCTAGAAATCTGCATAGGACTAAAAAGCTAGGTCTGAAATGTCCCAAAACTCCTCTCCATGGTCTCTGGTTGCAGAAGTTAGATTTACAGGTATGACCCTAGGAATGAATCAGTTGCGCTTTTGGGAGACTCTAGTTATACTCTGGACTAAGGTGACACAACAGCAAAGTAGAGCCCATTATTTCTTTTGGTCTTGATAGCCTTTGTCCATAAGGAATTTTTTCGCCAATTTTAACTGACTTTCTATTGCCATGTGAATTAAGGAAAGATGTGAGGGAAAAATGACCTCACAATTCATGTATGATAAACTGTTTGAGAAAACATGCTTGTATTCTCCATTTTTATGGCCCAATGATTTGGAACTGGAATACATGACAGTCATTCCCTAACTCCTTCATTTGCCCAATATGCCTGTTTCATCCTCAGTGAGCTGTCACCCTTCCACAAAATGGAAATCAATTTGAAAGGGCAAAGATTTCACACCCTTGAAGATATTGAAGAGGGAATACTAGAGGTAGCAGAAATGTTGATTGAAAGAACTCCCGGAAACAATTTTGACCGCAGCATTAGTTTCGGGACTTATGTCTGACTTCCAATAGGATAACTTTTAAAGAGACATTAGTGACTAGGGCAAAAGTGTCTGAGAATTTTGGGTTGATGATTTTCTTGATTTCATGAAATAACGTGTATTTTCAAAAAGATTTTCCATTTTTGAGAATCATTTTCTGGGAGTAGGCAAGTTTTATTGAAATTATTTTTAGTGCTTACCATTGAGCACAGTAGTGGCTTGAGTGTCTTTACTTGGAATCTAAGCCAATAATCGTATAAATTCTTAAATTTCACTGCGTAAAAATCATTCACCTTAATTGGAATTTTCATTTGGCCAAATAATTATTGCATGGTAAAATTATCAAATTTGGGGAAACAGTTTTAACCACTAAAGTTACTGTTACAGAATTTCCTGTATTTATATGAATTTATCCAAATCTGAATGTTTTTATCATATTGTAATGGATAATGAGCAGAAAAGTTTTGTCATATTTTGGTTCAACTTTCAATCTGGCTCTAATTATTTTAGGGTGTCAGCTTTTTGGCACATTAAAATCAATATATATTCAAAGCATTCAAAGTGTGATTCTTTGCCAATAGAAACATGCTAGCCATAGGGAAGAGATAGATGAATGTACAAAAGAAATGGTTTATGGTAACTAGTTCCTATCTCAAGTAGTGATCTAAAAGATACTTGCATGGCAATTGTTTTATGAGCACAAACATTAATATTATTCAATGATTGATTATGTGTATAATAAAACCGTGTTTAACTGTTCCTCAACAGTTAAATATATTTGAGACTAAATGAAGCTTCCATCTTGTTTATACTTCAGTGAAGTGTGTCATGAAGGTATCGAAAGCTTAACTTTGTAATAAAAACAGTTTATAACGATATGCCTCGCTTTGTGCATGCTTGAATTCCTGTCCATCATATTCTCATAATTGAAATACCACTTTTGGTTTGCCTGGTGTGTGTTGTGATTGTCTGACAGCTTTTGCAGCCTCAATCTGGCATCACCTCTGTTTCCAGGTGAGGGGCTATCAACTTTCCTTTGAGGGTGACTTATCATGTTGGAGTCTCGAGGAGGTAAGAACTAGAAAGGTCACATGCTACAGATAATTATACTTCATTATTGTTTCTCTTAACTCTGATTCTTGAAATTCTATATAAGGTGGAATATGACATTTAATTCTCTCATATGAAAATTTCCAATATTAACTCAAAGGCTGTGCAATAAATATACGGCTTCCCCAAGTATTTTTTTCATGTTATCATGAATACTTTGTTGATGTGTGTTTTTTGTTTAGTTTATATGCTTTGAACAGCAGTCTTTTCACTGGCACATTGAACTTCATCTAAGTTTAAATTTGTTTATTTTAGCTTTTTGTGTGGATGTTTTGGGCTCAGTAAAGGTGTCCTGTGTGGTTTGCTTTCTTTGTTGGTTGTGATATGCCTATAAGGAATGATTTTTGAAATTTAAAATATAAGAAACCTTGGATTTGGTTCAATCTTGTTCATTTCTGAAAGTACAACTTGTTCTTAAAGTCTTAAAAGTTAATCTCAAAGACCAGCTGGAGGAAGGAAGGGAGCTTGAGTTTAGAAATTGTTACATTTTCTTGTAAACCAAAGCTTGCATTGAATGTGTTTGAAAACCAATTCCTGTACTGCTGTGATGGATCTCTTGTGGAAAGTTTCAATAGTTTACAACTGTACTGATTAGTTTTTATGATGGTGAATCATTCTTGAGTGAAGTCAGGTGTTTTAAGAATTATATTGAAATGGAAGTTTAATGAATGAATGAAGGTAGCGTGTGAATGCCAAGGTGAAAGATTCTGGCTTACCCACTAGAGTCTGTTTGTGTTAGCATATTACAAAAGAACAAAAAAATGTGTTGATATACTATGTTTTGAATCTATTTTAATTAAATACTAAGGTGCATATTCTCTTTCATTCTTTCAGCTCAAATATGTAACATTTTTAATAATCATGTGAAATTATGTTTATCCATCATAAGGTATTATAATTATTCCTATGGGTAGTAATCTGATTACAGTTAGAGGTTGAATGGTCCTTAAAAAGGATTGCACACAATCATGGAAATACAAAGCACCTTGTACATACATCTTTTCCCTTCATTGTTTCCTTCTTCCACTATTCATATTTAAATTGCATTTCACATACCTTACATAGTTTCTTCCTGTATGTGCATTTAACGCCATACCAAATACTTAATCTTACTTTTTGCTACACTACTTATCCTACATTTTGCCTTCTATAACACAGGCCTCACTATGGCTTTGACACACAACAGCTCCTCCAGTTAATTTTTCTGCCTTCTTTAAATTTCCATCACAATTTTTCTCTCTTCTGCAATCAGTTCTATAAATTTTATATGCATCATTAAAATGTCCTTTTTAATGCTAATAAAAGAGAATGTATGATGATAATATACGTACATGCAAAAAAGATACAACGGACAGGTAATTCTATTCTGCCTTTTTATATTATTATTTGCATCCTGTCTAATGATGATTTAGTCTTGATCAGTAAATCTTGAATCTTTTTGCCATGTTCATGCAGTCTTATCTCTTACATCTTATTTTTAGTGACAACTATGTATAAAATAATTACCCCCTAAATTGAAAGATGTTATTCTTTTAATGACTTTGAAATATTAGTATTATCAGTTTTTTCAGTTGTTAGTATGTGTTTTCGTCACAATGTATTCCAGGCCTAGGATTATGACATTTTTATTATATTTTAATGGTATTCAAACGCAGAATGTATTTTACTGAAATAAATATCATGGATTGCATATGATAAATGTTACTGGGGAATCTGTGAAATAAGGTAGCTTCTTTATCAAAAAAGAATCAGTTTTTTTTGCAGTGATAAAGTCTCCTTTGAATCCTTAATACATAATATTATAATTTGTTGGTTGATTTAAAAATATTGTGTTGTTGTAAGGAAACTGAAAGACTTTAATGCTCATATATTATGAACCAGCTGAGGAGGTGTCCCTTAAATACATGAACTCTTGGAATGGGAAAGTATTGTCCATAACAAAGAACTATTCATTTATAACAAGGAAAGTGATTATTGGCTGCCTAATGCAATAGAAGTAACAGGCATTGCATAAGTTCTAATCTATTTCTATGTTTACAATGTTCAGAATGGTGTAGATTATGATTTCAACTGTTCCCTTGTTGTATATCATCACCTAATGCAGAGGAGAGTACCTACTTGATCAAAGAAAAAACATTTTGTATTTTTAACTCAAAAGCATAGTGTGCTTATGCATAGGAATTCCTCAGGTATCTATTTATTATTGACATTTGATTTTAAAATGGCATATGTGTCTCATATCAAAGAGTATGGCTACATACAGCTTTGATTTTATAGGTCCCTACTCTGGGAATTTCATGGGTCTCTTCTTAATAGGATTTTATTTTTAAAGGGGATAAATGTTTTGTTACACATGAAAAGAGCATGTTTTTGTTAAAAATTTATTTTTATAGGTGTTCTGGTATTATTTTTATACTTCTGCATGGGAATGAAAGGCAAAATTTCATATTACAATAATCGGGCATGATAAAAATATCAGTATTTATTTGCAGCTCTTGTTTCCTTAAAACAAGTCTTATAACAAATGATTGTGTTCACATGGTTGTATTTTTCTGGTGGATAATTAATTTGCATGGGTAATCACTACCATTTTCTTTTAAGGATATAATTTTAAAGCCAAGATTGGGTGATTTGTTTGACTTCAGTTGTTGGAAAGTCCATAACAGTGGAATTAAAATTGTTTTATAACCATTGTGGTGATATTCTATGTAGACTAATGTTGAATTGTGAATGATTTTGTTACCATATTAACTTTTAGGATGTTGTGTAGCTTGCTAAAATGACATCAGTCAAATATTCTATGAAATTTTTCAAATTCAAAATGTAATTTTTAAGTATTTTGTTGTTATGAATTAGATTAATGCAACAAAATTTAATATGGTCATGGCATTGATGACCAAGCATTTAAAGTATTGGTCTCATGGTTGTCATATTTGCCTGGTAAAAATGTTGGTAATCCGAGACCAATATATACATACACGCACACATATATATATTACGATTTATGAAGATGCACCTATTAAATATGAGTAATTATCTTTATTATTATTGCATGGTAAATTAGAGATTTCATTTTTACATTGGAAGGTCCAAAGTATTCCATTAAGGCTACCAATAATAAAGACTTCTCATAATAATTATTTTATATTCCCTTGAAGTTTTTCGTGGCTGTTTTGGAAGTTTAGAGTATTCTGTTTCTCTTCTGTGTTGATTTTCATAATAGATAGCATCTCAAATTCATTGAATCTTCTATGTTTAGGGTTAGGAAACTTGTGAGCATATTAACTCGAAAGCCTGCAAAACATCATCACAAGAATAAGGGCTTAACACAGTTGAACAATCCTTAATATCATTGACATTTAATGCATAATAATTATGTTATGTTTTAATTCTCTGATTTTCTGGTCTATGGAATAAATTCTACCAAGAATAGAGCATTTATATAACTTATAAGAGTAGTTTCATATAGATTATCATATTTCCCAAAGATTGTGAAATACTTGCACAGAAACTACTGTACTTTTAAGCCTCTGCATCTTTGAGTTGTAATATTTATTTCATTCAAAGCAAGCCGAAAAACACAAAGTTTTAAAATTGACTTCCTATTATGAATAGCATAAAAGTAATCTCTCTATTAAAAATAAATGTATGTTCATTGGTTTTCATTTTGCTGAATTTGAAGAAGGCAACATATCCTGAATAGTCAGTAGGAAATTTATAAATTGTCTCTCCTAAAATATCATTGTATACTTAATTATTATTCATTGCAATTTATTTTGTGCATGAATTTATCAAAACCTTTCCACCATATAGGTATGGCAGTTGCTATAAGAGTTGCAAAGTAATTTGATTTCCACAAAGAGAATTTGTTACATTTTAACTAGAAGATCCTCAACATAATGGATATTCAGGAAAATTTTTAATGCTTCTTTTTTTATTATTAATTTTTCATATCATGACCTTTTTATTGTTAAATATTTGATTTATTCTTTCTTCATGCTTCAGATGTAAAGGTAAAAAAATATAAGGTTTAAGCACTAATGCAAACATATATGCTGCTCTTGAAATTATTATAATTTTTGTTTTTCTCAATACTTATATGCCAAAAAAATTAAAAGCATAACACTAATGATACTAAAAGATAGTTTGGTTTGTGCAAATTAAAACTGAATTTAAAATGGAGGGTATAGGAATATTATTGAGAATAATATGTGACTGAACTTTATTTTTGCAAGTAGATCAATTTTAAATATATTGAAGATAAGCAAATAAAATGCTTATGAATAAAATTGAAATATTTGTATCTACAGGTGATCAAAATAGAGAATTATTTTCTCAAGTGAAATGAATCAATGAGTGAGTTCCATGAATGAATAACACTCTTTTAAAGTTCCTGGGTGTTCTGAAAACATATCTAAGCACTAGTAATAAGTTACGTGAGAGCACTTTTCATCACTTGGTATTTCAGGCATGTCTCTGGTTATGACCAATATTCTACATTCAATTGTGAACTCAAAACAACCACCCTGGTATGGTCTTCCTCTGTCATTTCAAGATCATTTTATTTTTGTCCCCTATTAAGGGAAAACAGCTTCAGCCAGACACAGTGGAACTTGCATTAAGGGCGTTGCGAAGGAAATTGGAAGGGGATGATGAAGTTGGTGATGTCATTGGTCGAGAGGTGGCCCTTGGGGGTGGCAGCTGGAGAGGAGGTGGCCTGGCTGATATTGGTGAAGTGCCAAGTGAGGCACTGGATGAGGAAGTAATGCAGCAGACGCATCAAGAACTTGGCTTTGTCCGTGAAATGAGATGTTGTGTCTCTGAGGGCCTGAATCGAGTTATGCAGTTTCTGGGGACACGCGAGAAGCATCACCACTCTCCACATCACCCCCACATTGGAGAAACAAATGGGGATGCAGCCAAAGTTTCCTCCATCATGAGTCAAGTCAGTACCTAATTTAGACTACATAATTTTAAGGCCATGTCATTACACATGTCCATTACAGGCAAATGGTATATGGCATTATAAAATTCTAGTGTGTTGCTTTAATACACTTAAAGAAGTCGCTGTTGTGTACATAGGATGGTGACACCTAGTTCCAAACACATATAGGTACTGAAATACTGAAAAATAAGATTTAGACAATAAGTGTTCAACTTTGTCAAACTTAGCTTCACAGGCTTCTCAAAGCCTCAGTAATTTGCTGATTATTTTGGGATATAAATTGATGGTAGGCAGACAGAATTGAAAGTGTGTGTCATCATATTTATGTGTGAGAATTGGGAGTAACAATTTAGTTGTCACATGCCATATGATCTGTTGGAAACAGTACGATCACACTTGAAATGGAGTTTTCTGTGCCAGTTATGGGTGAATATAATGGATAATGAAAAGAATTTTTCAGCATTGCATCATTCACCTTGGAAAGTGATAACAGGACTTTTTGGGCATATTGGTAACTCTGACCAAACACCAATCTATTTTGACATGCCTAGTTCTACTTATGTGGTAATGACGGGGTCAAGATCATTTTCAATTAAAACCTCAGGTAAAAAAAAGTATTATGTAAATGCTGGGCATCACAGCTGATGGAAAGGAGCTCTCCCCTTTTATAATATTTAAGAAGAAGACTGCCAAAAGATAAGTTTCCTCCTGGGATTTGAGTACAAGCCCAAGAGAAAGGGTGGATGATGGAAGACTTAGTGAGAGGCTGGCTGAAAGTGGCTTGTCAGAGAAGACCAAAGGCTCTCCTCAACCAACTATCAATGTTCTTGCTAATTTTTTCATATCCTTGATAAAATTTGAAATCTATTCTAACATTATCGAGGATATAAAATATATCGAGGATATAAAAAATAATATCAGTACAGGAAACTCTAACACAGTTGAAATCCTTGGAGGAATGATGAGCCTGCTTCAACTTCTCATTGTGTGGTTAATAAGGAATTCCTTTAAGGACAGGCTGAAGCCAACTTAAGCTGAGTTTCTGATTCAAGAGGAAAATGTATAAACTTCATTAGGAAAATTTAAGATGCTTTAGTGTTGGACTGGCATCCCTGAAATAATTGTGATCAAGTTTTTTTATTTGTTTTTAGTGAACTCTGGTACAGAGGATGATATTTTCTGGATGGACTCAGTTGTAAACAATATCTCTCCCTTTCCCAGAAAAAAGTGATGTGCCATATGATAGTGCATTAGAAAATTATCAAGCATAAATAACAAAAATAGAAGTTACAAAATGTGCATTTAAATATTTTTTGAGTTGTATTTTGAAATAGTTCATTTCAAGTTTTTCATTTTGTTTACCAGGTGTATTCATATGAAACCGGTAATTTTTTCCAAAAAAAGCATTTATTTCAAGAGAATGGTAATATTATTTTATTCAAAGTATGCACCCTTGCTAGCTACACATTTTGTCCACCTCTCAGGCAATTTACGGATACCTCGCCAAAAAAAGTCTGTTTTTTGAAGCAAATCTGACATCGAGCCATTTTCCAACATTTTCGTACGAAGTGAAGCACTGTTCGCTAAGTGCATGCAAATAAGTGGTAGTTAGATGGAGCCAAGTCTGGTGAGTAAGTGGGGTGGGATATCGGTTGCCAGCTGTACGACTCAACCAATTCCCGAGTCTGTTTTGTTCGGTGTGATGGTGCATTGTCATCGAGAAAAACAACTTTGTCATTTCTAGTTTCATATTCAGGGCATTTTTGGCACAGAGCATGGTTCAAATTGGCCAATTGTTGTTGGTAGCGTTGACCATTAACAGTTTCGCCCGGTTTCAGAAGCTCATACCAGATTACACCACGCTGATCCCAGAAAACACAGAGCATCATCTTTTTTCTGAAGCAATTTGGCCTGGTGGTTGATTTTACTGGTTGGCTGGGGTTCACATACGATCTCTTGCGTTTGGGATTTTTCAAAATATCCATTTTCATCGCCAGTGACAATCCAATGCAAAAACGACTTTCTTTTTTGTCTGGCGAGCAGCATTTCACATGTTGTTTTTCGGTTTTCCTGTTGTTTGTCGTTCAGCTCATGTGACACTCATCTGCCAGTTTTCAGAATCTTTCCCATGGCTTTCAAACGTTTGGAAATGGTTGCCTGGGACACTTTCAGTTGTTCTGCAAGCTGTGTTTGCATCAGACTATCATCTTCATCCAGCGAAGCCTGCAATTCGACGTCCTCAAATAATTTCGGTGGTTTTCCACGGTTAGCGTTTCTCACATCAAAATTACCACTTTTAAACTTGTTGAACCACTCATTACACTACATTTGACCAAGAGCGTGCTCTCCGTAAACTTTGACAAGAATTCAATGAGATTCTATTTCCGATTTACCCAAATGGAAGCAGAAAATTAATGCTCCCCACAAATCGTTTTTGAAGGCACGTATTTCAACATTTTCAAGAACAAAAACAAACACGATCTCGTATTAAACTTGAAATGTTTGGTGTTGAATATTGTTGACAGATGACATGAAAACAAAAGAGCGCCCATGGTAACTTTTAACAGTTCCTACAATTGTACCTACCGACCGTGAGATGGCAATACCGGTTTCATATGAATACACGTGGTAGTTATTCAAAAAAATCAGGAATAGGTAAGTACCTAATTTAGGTATTGTTCTAATTCTATATTATCCCATTTGATAAGTATGATATACCTATCTCTGATGAATTGCTCATAGTATTATTATTTATATTAATGATACTATCAATCCTGTAACTAGCACTTCCTCATATAACACACAAAAAGATGAAGGCTACAATTTGCTTTACCAATCTCCTAAAATCTTCATTGGTGCTAACAGGTGGAAAATAGATTGAGATTTTAAGTTGTGAGATTGGTGAAGCATGACTTATTTTTCCTCATCAGGTAATGAAATATTATCTGCCATATTACTTGATTCTTAATTCCATCCTCAATCAATGCTGATTTTTGCTTGAGAAATGTAATAGATTGATTATTCTGTCAAATCAAGGAATCTGATCTCATCAATTGTTGATTGTCATAGGTGAAACCAGGCCAATTCAAAATCAAGAGTAATTTTACTCATTGATCCTAAAGCTAATCATTGTTGTTACAGATGACATTTTTGTTGAAGCAGCAGAGTAAGTTATGTTACGAAATGGAGCAGCTAAGCATGGAGAGGTTGCTAAATGGACAGCTCCTAGGGGCATCAAGTTGTGAAAGACTGTCTGAGGTCAAAAGTGGTCCTGCTCTACTAGGTATCAAGGAGGGAGAGCGACGGGAAGGGACAGTGGTTATTCATGGTAAGGGCGTATTGAAAGGAAATCTAAGAAGTCAATCAACATCGCCTCAGTATTCCACAGAGAGTGGTACTAGTAGCAGAGAACAGTACTTGGAAGGAATTGTTGAACAAAATGCTCGCGAGTTGGCAGAACTCAAGTTACTCCTGAAGACAGTACTGACTCCCTCAAATCCAAGTGACCGTGGATGACAGCTGCTATGGAAAGGCATCCCGCAGCTGATACATTTCGTGTTCTTGATGGTCGTGGGCATAATACATTTTGCTTGTCTTGATTTTTATTGTTAGCGAATGGAATTAAGAATTTTGTGCTCACTCAAAGTCAGTGTAGTCAGTAGTAAAGTCAGTGTAGCTGATGAGCAAGTGACTGTGAACTCATTTTCTTACACTCATGAAGTGACTGAAGAATGTGATTGGAGTGAATGTATTTTTCTTTGGATTATTTTATCATGGAGAGCCAAATGATGAGATTATATTGTTGAAACTGTTAATTTGAAATAAAGCCTTTGTTTTTGTGAATAGACAGATTGTATTACTTGCCTCGAATTTTTCTTCAGGAATCTGGAAATTGATAATGTTAAGAAGGTATTTATGGAAATTCGTGCAATGGCATTCATTACTTGTGGGGCAGCAATGTAAAAATAATCTTGTAGGTTAGTGCGGTTGTAATCATAAGATTACTAAATTCACCTCCGTTTCGCAAATGAAGATGCCATTGTCATATCCAGAAACATCATAGTTATGCAAACCTGATATAACATGATAAAAGTAATGGTTTCAGGCGTAACTTTGTGGAATTGCTTCATGGTAAAAAATTGAAACACTGTAGACTTCCACATATAGAATTTATTAAACGACCCGGGTTTCATCGCTGAGCGACATCATCAGGTGAAAATTTTTCGGTTACATACCAATATATACCCTCTGAGGCGAGGTAGGAGATTGGGGGAGGCAGCGAGGGAGGAGGAAGGTTCGGTGGGGGGGGGAGAAACAATGTAGTCAAGAAGGGGTGGGGACACACAATGGGGAAGTCATTAGCCGGGTTATGAGATGGGAGGCAAGGGAAAGGAAGGTCACGAGCGGGGGGGAAAGAGTGAGAAAGCCTCACCGGGATGGGATAGGGTCTGAGGCAAAGTGGTCAGGGAAGAGTCGGAGGTGGGTTCTTCCCATCCGTGTCTTGGGGTGAGGGGGCGGGAGAGGTAGTGGTGATTGAAGAAAAGGTGGTAGCGTCGGTGTGAGTCACGCCCCCTCACCCCAAGACACGGATGGGAAGAACCCACCTCCGACTCTTCCCTGACCACTTTGCCTCAGACCCTATCCCATCCCGGTGAGGCTTTCTCACTCTTTCCCCCCCGCTCGTGACCTTCCTTTCCCTTGCCTCCCATCTCATAACCCGGCTAATGACTTCCCCATTGTGTGTCCCCACCCCTTCTTGACTACATTGTTTCTCCCCCCCCCACCGAACCTTCCTCCTCCCTCGCTGCCTCCCCCAATCTCCTACCTCGCCTCAGAGGGTATATATTGGTATGTAACCGAAAAATTTTCACCTGATGATGTCGCTCAGCGATGAAACCCGGGTCGTTTAATAAATTCTATATGTGGAAGTCTACAGTGTTTCAATTTTTTACCCTGATATAACATGATGTCTGGAGTTGTATTCCTTGGCTTGTATCACCAGTGATGAACCACTTCATCTATCAACAACTTACTGATTCTGTAGTTTCAAAGGGTAATGTTTTTTACTGCAAAATTGACTTCATAATGCCAAGGTAGGATGAAGGGAATCTCTTGAGTCATCGTCTTATTGTCTTTGGAAAACTTCCATGGAGAATTAACCATGAATTATGGAATTGACGTTATGATCATGGAAAAGAGGCTAAGTTGTGATTCACTTCACTTTTCATGAAATATTCACCTTTAAATTCCAAGTTTCCATGTTTGTGGTGATTATTGTAGTGGAGTTTTCCATACAGAATTATCAAGCATTGTCGTCACCTCTTATGTTTAAGTTGACAACCTTGTCTGGTGGGCGGAGGGGGAAGAGTAAATATTTGGGGGAGGAGAGGAGGGAATATTGAAGCAGTGACCTCCATATAGCATCCCAGTAAGATTCTTAAGATTGCATCCATTCATTATGTGGTAATTCCATGCCATATTTCTGAGATGGACCCTGACTGACCCATCAGCCCTGGCATTCCACCAGTGGCACCCTTATCGCCGGCTCTAGGCATTCATACCCCAGCTGCAGATAGCCCTTTTAGGCAGAATGCGTCATGGTTCCCCCTTGTGGGAACCACAAAACCTATATCTGCGGTCCGTCCCAATAAGGAAGATCATGGGAAAATCCAATTGTAGTATGGGTTTAAACACACACTGTCATCACTTAAGTCAGGTGCATTAACATCCATCACTCCATCTCCTGTGCCATATGTGAAAGGATGGAGTAAGACAGGGTATTACAGATAGAGACCATTAAATCAGCATAGCATTAACACAGTTACAAATAACAATACAGAGTGAGACTGCCATGCTCAAAACTCATGATAATCTGGGAGTTTTGGAATTCAAACTCTTGATCTTTAGGTCAGCCATTAAGCATTTTTTTCTGAATACTTCTTTTCTTCTACAAGATTCAAAACATCCTTTGAGTGAATTGGCAAGTTTGTTTTTTTATTCAACATTCATTAGATTGGTCAATAATTAATTTGCATGTAATTTAGTCATTAGGTATAAGTAGGTATGTAGGTAGTATCTATGGTTCCCCAGGTTAAAACTGTCTTTAGGGAGGAGTCTTTCTAATTACTTCAAGGTGTCCATTCTGCAGTCCTTGTGGTATCGAAGTGGGACAAAATGGAAGCAATACTGGGTGTTGCCATTCTATCCTTAGATTGATTAGAATGCAAAGTCGGTTAAAAGGCATTATCACTGTATGTCCAACTTATAAGTATTTTTTTTTTGCTCTTAAGTTGAGCTACGTTACAGAATTTTATCTTGAAGTTGTGCTTTTCCTCAGTCTCTGAAATATAGATAGGAGCTTTGAGAGTCTTCTATAGTAGCAGCTGTGCGAATTTGAATGCATAACTAAAACATTTTTGATCTATAATGTAGCCTGAACTTGGGTTCTTTGTAATGGGACTACAGTCCTGCTGAATCATGTGGGTGAGAGATGTCTAGTTAAATTGAATTTCCCTGACTGTAAAAACACACTCTCCATTTAACCATCCATTCAGCAGGTTCTTCTTAGTAAATATTACTGAGGATATTCTCATAAGAAAACCTGTACATGCAGTTATATTTATTTTGCAGGAATATATTTCCTTATTTTAGGTATTTAACGTATTTTTAACATTTTTCAAAGTAGTTTTTGGACAAAGTCGAACGGCTATTAATTTTAAAAGATCTTGATAACTTATTTTTGTGCCCAAATTATTTAAATATTCTTGGTCATTTCTGCCTTCATCATGAAGCCTAGAAAGACTACCCTCTTTCTTCCTCCATCCACTTTTTCTGATTTCCCCAACAGTAACCTTCTCATTTCTTCCCCCCCTTTTGAACTGTAAGCATTTTCTTGTCTCCTGTCAACTTTATTTCCTTCATTCTCCACCAGACCCAAATCTCAAAAGCCTCTGATGCTCTTCCCTTACCTTAGATAACATGTCCTATATTCATTCAGTCACTCTCCACCATGTATGTGCTGTGCAAGTGCCTGAGAGTTTGGAGTTTTGTGGTTGCTTTGGTTAGGAGAGGGTGGTGTCACATCCCTGGCTCTCATACAGCTTTCTATTTTTTGGCATTCTGGGTCATTCTGCTCACACATCTCCTCCAAAAGGGAGACTAGGCACTTTGCATGTGTCTTGCAGTTCTTCCCACCATCCTGCATCACGTTGTTGTCCATTGGCTGGATCAAGTACAGTTTGATCATCTTCTCATTCTTCACATCACTCGAGATAATTGGGCCAAATCTATGGTCATCTGTGAATGGTGGTCAATGATCAGTTCAAATGTCATTTATTTGTACAACTGAGATCCAAATATTATGCTTTATAGAGTGTTCACCCACTTTATGGCCTGGAACATTTGAGTCATGATCCAGGTATGAAATCCAACTTTAAAAAAATAGGCTATGAGGACAGTAAACTTCTTTTCATCTCTTGACCACTGCCGACCTCCTTCTTCAGATAGATTAATTGTATTTCAACTTCTTATCTGATGTATGTATAATATGTTCATGAAACAGTCTTTTATATAAAAGGATATTTCAATTATTTACTGTATGGAGTTGGAGCCATAAATTCAAACTAATAAAAAAGAATTACCTGAGTATATTTACCATTCTAGATCTACTGTAATAGCATTTAACAGCTAATAAGAGCATAATATTATTTAATAAAATTCCAGCATCTGCAAAACTGGTTATATTTTCAAATAACTGCATTATAAATCATGACGGTTACTTAAATGGAGTCATCTGCTAATTTGCATTTAAGTACAGGAATTTCACCCTGTAAAAATTAATCACCGTGTCATCATCTATGTTGTACATGGTGGATAAACAAGTATTTCTGTGTAGTACTTGTTTTTCACTTACCGCCTCAGCTCTTGTTTTTATGTTCATTGGAGCTTTATGTTTGCATTATTTTTGCCCATTGACAAGAATCGTTAAACCTGGAATGCATAACCAACATAAAATAATTAGATATTGCTGCCAACAGGAATATTTCAATAGCTACAATTGTTTATTAATGACAAATGTAAACGGGAAGAAGTGTACAGTTATATATACTCACCACCCCTAATATCAAAACCAATAACATGACCATACATAATAGTTTACTGCAGTTGACTGAACAATCCTAGGATTCAAAAATTCTGAATCAATCCATATTTTCCAAGAATTACTGTTATAGCTTTGACTATAGACAAAAGCTAAAAATTTGCTGACTGCTGACTAGCCATCAAAAACTGTTTTGCATGCTGGGAGGAATGTACTTTGTATTCTCATTTTAAAATTAAAAAATAGAAATGTCCTCTAAATACAATTTCATGAACTTGGCAATGTAGTAGTGGAAAATCTTGCTTGTCTGTTCATATAAATGCTTCCATTAAGAAAAGAAAATGCATACAGTGTTTTAAAAAGTTGAGTAAAGTGCACAAAATATCACGGTTGTTAACAAAATGGCGAAGATATACTACCTTGAACAAAAAGTTCCTGGAATAACCACCGTGTGGCGCTCCCATCGTTCCGATTTGAGTTCTGTTTTTTTTGTTAAATTGGTACATCTGTTGTTGATTTTCCCTTTAAATCTTAGTGTCATAACTTGACATTTGCAAAAGTTACCTAGCCAAGAGTACATCTATCTCTGTGTGTGTTGGCGATTTTTTACTATTGCAGAAATGGATTTAAATTTGCAACAACGAACTTGTATTAAATTTTGCGTAAAAAACGGATTTAGTGGCGCACGGACGTTGGAAATCTTGGAAAAGTGTTTCGGCAACGATTCTCTAAAAAAAACGGTCGTTTACCAGTGGCACGAGCGGTTCAGAAGTGGTCGTGAGTCAATCGAAGATGATGAACGCAGTGGCAGACCATCGACATCGAAAGTCGGTGAAAAAATTGATAAAGTAAAAGAAATGTTGGTCAATAACCGCAAATTAACCATCAGAGAAATAGCGGAGGACTTGAACATTGCCTATGGATCCGCCCAAGACATTGTGGTTAATGATTTGGGTTTCCGTCGTGTAGCAGCAAAGTTGGTGCCAAAAGACCTCAATTTCATGCAAAAAAGAGACCGTGTTGACGTCGCAAAAGACATGATTTGCGAGGCTGAATCCGATCCCACATTCATCAAAAGGATCATTACTGGAGACGAGACGTGGGTTTATGAGTACGACACGCAATCCAGACATCAGGCAAGTGAATGGCGTTCACCAAATGAGCCGAGACCAAAAAAACCACGTCGTTTTCAGTCAAAAAAGAAGGCAATGCTGACGGTTTTCATGGATTACAATGGTGTAGTGCACCATGAATTTTTGCCAGAAGGCCACACAGTAAACAAAGAGTATTATTTGGGCGTTATGAGACGTTTGCGTGAAGCAATTCGCCGAAAGAGACCAGATGGAACTGTCTTTCTATTTCCTGAGCGACGACATGTTTTACACCTACATTTTCTTTTTTCAGGGCTACTTCGCAATCCACAGCAAAGTTTTTTACGTCCTTAACTGATACCGGAACATTCGGAATGTATTTGAGGCCTTTTTCTAATAGAATTGTCTCACTGGGTTTGAAACAGTAGTCTGACAAATTTACTATCCTCGGTCCGAACTGATGACTAGAGGTTTCAGGTGGTTCTACGTTCCTTCCAGAAGACTTCTTCTCTCTGAGGGAGGCCAGCTTCCGTACAATTGAGGTTTTCTTGGTAAACGCGACTTCGCTGCAAACGCCAAGAACATCAGCGGAAGCCTTCGCCATGAATGTAGCCAAGAAAGCATGGCTTCAGAGAGAACTGCATGAGTGGTACGTGAAAAGGGACGCCATTTCCCACTACCTTTTGCTACTATATGTGGAACTTACTCGTGAACTTCATTGGGTGGAGTGGATGTGTGTGGATGACGCTGTTCGCCAGAAGTGCAGCGAAGTCGCGTTTACCAAGAAAAGAAATTCACCTGTGAGTTAGAAGAAAACAATTCACTCAATTTTCTTGACTTAAATATTTCAAAAGTTAAAAATCACTTGGAATTCTCCATTTTCCGGAAAACTTCATACACAGACCAAGTTATTCATTGTAACTCAAGGCACTGTTTTTCCCAGAAACTGTCCGCCTTCCATTCTATGATCCACCGACTGACAAGCATTCCTTTGTCTCTATGCAATTTCAAGAAAGAACTGTCAACAATTAAATTAATAGCACATAATAACGGCTACGATGATAAACTAATTGATAAACTATATTTAGATAAAATAAATAAACAGGCAATTGACAGAATTTATAAATCCCAGCCACTACAAGATTCCTCTGCCAAGTGGCGGAGAATCCTGTATCTGGGTGAAACCTGGAAAAAAATTTACAAATTGCTACCAAAAGATAAGTTAAAAATCGCTTATTATAATAAATCAAGCCTTAAAAACCTGCTCTCACACGCAAAGGACAAAATTTTAGAAGGAGAAAAGAGCGGCGTGTATATGTTACGTTGTGAGTGTGATGCAGTGTACGTGGGTCAAACAGGAAGGAAATTCTGTACGCGAGTGAAGGAACACCAGGCCTGTGTGCGTAACCAAAAGCCATCTTCGCATTTTGCTAAACATTTGCTGGACAACCACCACCAGAGTGACTTTGAGCTAGAAATATTACATACTGAGAAGAAAGGATATAGACTTGACGCTTTAGAGCAACTGGAGATTTTAAAATATGTTCGCTCCAAGGAAAAAATTATTGTTAATGACCTATTGTACACCTCCTATTCCCCTCTCCTAAACCTTTCCCTCCGAGATATCCATAGTGAACCTAAAAATTCCACAACCTCCGCCCCCGCTGGGGACTCCCAGTAAAGGGATAATCCGGTAGGGACTCCTCCCCCCCCCCCTCTCCCACGACCCTCCATTACCCACTCATTCTATTCCGCCTGGCTCTCCACCCACAAGCGCGCCTTGCCCAACCCCCTCCCCCACCATCCTCCTCCCCAGCCCCCCCCCCCCTTTTCTATCTTTGCTTCCCCTCAATTTTCCTCCCCCCTCCCCCCGGTCTAAGGGTATATATATGTTGGTCGCCTGTATGTCTGCACCTGAAGATGACGTTGTACATCGAAACCCGGGTCGTGTGTTTGTGAAATAAATCTGTGGAATTACAAAGTATTATTTTATCCGCTTAAGAATGAACCGATTCCATAAAATAACGCCTGAAACCATCGATTATATTAAGTGTGCTTATAACGCAAAAAAGGCCAGTCTCTACAGACGACTTTCCATTAAATACCAGATCGCATCTCTCAATATCTTCTTCAACAGTCGGTGCATCTCTTTAGGAGTTACCCCAAAGTACATCAACCTGCAGTGGAAAACGCCAAGAACATAAGAATTTAAGAATAAAATTTTCAGCACTGTATGTAATGTGACTTTGGTAGTTTAATGTGCTAATTACAAACATTCTAGGCATTTATTCAATCAAATTGTTTGGATACAAGATCAGACCATAGCCAATACTACTGGCATTCATGGATACTTCAGTTGAAAAGCTACAGTTGCATATTGCAAGTGGAGGATGTATGAATAGAAATTTATATGTACATATTTATTTTAGGTGTTTTTAGGATGTACGATTCCAAGTTGTATTCCTCCAAGTCTACATCTTTTAATACTAATGAAACAAGGATATTTTCACACAGATTTATGTAAAATTGAAAGATTTTAATTCCCGAGTATGTTGCTTGAATGTATCAGCTAATGATCTAAATTTGAAAATGTTATTTTACCCTTGGGAAGGCTTAAGGAAGTATTAATGTGACTGAAAAACTTCTATAAAATCACTGTCCCAATTGGCATTCTTAAGTATCAATACCGTCATCCAATTGTTACAAAACTGTTCTTCATGATAGAGATAGGAAAAATTTAATGCCATGAATGTGTGAAATAAGAGTAGGCAGTTTTTAATTGTGTGAGGTATGTTTTTTAATGGGTGATAGCACTAAATTAATCTCCTCCTCAGTCCTAACGTATTGGAAATATATTACCTTTAAGCCCATACTTTTTATTGCAACTGACCATTCTTTATCTCTGCATACTTTCTACATTCCTTAATTGAATCCAAAATAAGAAATTTTTTCCTCCATCTTCCTTGCATTCCCAGTATTAACACCTTTATCACCAACTTCAGGATCTCATTGTCTCTCAGTTCCTTCAGCATCAACTTTCCATGCCTCTTTCAAAATTCTTCCAATAGCCTTCTCACCTCCCATTCCATGGTTAGAACTTAAAGGTTGATTTTCCAATCTATTCCTTTTAATTTCTGTTCTATTCTTTACCACACCCATACCTCAAAGGCCTCCAACCTATGCTTATCCTCTTGCCTGAATGACTAAGAGTACAAGCAAATAGAACCACTCCATATATATTTTTTTAGTTGTCTATTCTTTCCTTCTTTACTCAAAGTGTCTATAATTGAAACTAACCTCTATGTGAACTCATATTTACCCGAGACAATTCTATTTTTATGTCCATAGCACACTTGCCTGTCGCCACCCTCCTCCAAAACACATCTTAATTTGGTGAATTGTTACACCAATTCTAGTTTATGTTTCTCAAATGTAATGTTTTCTGCACCCTTCAATTTCCTTGAGAATCTCATTGACTCCCATTAATCATCTTAATTCTCATATCATTCCTGTCAATAAAATTCTTCCAAGAATTACATGGTGATTGTAACCCAGAGACTGATTAACTAAAAAGCACCTTATCATCCACAAATGAATTTAAATTCCCCATCAACTTTCAGCCCAGCCCTTAATATTGCCTCTGCATGTAGGTATATTAAAAACAAAAGATAGAAGTTTGCATCTTTGCTCTTTGGTGGTTCAGCGCATGATCATGCAAGTGCATTCAGGCAAAGAAGCAGCTGATTATTGACTCATTACGCCTGCACTGTGATTTCACACACAAGACTCCATCTAATCTTCACGCAATTTGGGTAAGTTTCCCCTCTCTTCTGTTTTATAACCTTGTGCCTCTTATCAGTTTTTTCTTTATAAACCTGCCATATGGATTTCTTTTCTTCTGTTCCAGCAGTAATGACAACAGGTGTAATGCCCCAGTGGCCTTCCCAGGGAAAATTCACAACTTGAACATTTTTACAACACTAAGACTCATAACCTTGCTCTCCAGAGAGGAGAAAGCTAGAAGGTAAGAAGCATTAATATTCCATATCTTTGTATTCACACCAAGCACTTTAAACATCCATTTGCACTTCATATTCTTTTGATTCATTAAATATGAATTGTGATTGAAGGCATGTGAAATCAATACATTTTCTTAATGTAATTCACTCTTAGGTGACATTTTCTCATGTTGTTGCTAGAAGCTGTCAAGACCTTGACCAGAGGCCTGCTGCTTTGGACTTCACACAGAGAGGTATAAGCACAATGGAGTCTTAGCTTTAGTAAGTTGAATAATTATTTATTTGTCACCATTTTATTTATTCTTCATAAAAATTAACTTCAGTAGTGAAGACCTTACTGAAAGAAATGTAACGATTGATTGCTCGTTACCTTGGATTTGTTTTCAAAGAGGTAAATTTCCTGAAACTATTCTGTATAATTTTCTGCATTCCATATGAAGAGAATTCAATTTGAATGGTAGCAATTCATAAATACCTCAGTTTCTTCTTTGATACTGGCAAATATCTAAGCAGTATTCTAACCCTTGCTTGCTTGAGTTCTATCTTGCCACTAAAATATACCCCAGGAGCTTTTGCTAAACACTAATGACATTAAACAAAATAATCCCAGGGTATTGTAGCTCTTGCCTTTTCTAGGATGTTTATCAATCCTTATCTACCAAACAAAGTATTTGTTCAAATACCTCCCATTAAAAATAAAGAATCAGCTCATAAACACTCTTTTCATTATCCTTCACCTTAATTCTTGAATAGTTATCACTAACAAGATATTTTCTTGCGCACTTCATCGATTGTATTTCTTCTTTATGACTTTTGTCTCTCAAAGTAAATTATTGGTATTTTTAAGCTATCATTATCCACATCTTTCATGATCTGTACCAAAAATAAGTAGGATAATTCTGGGAAATAAAATTTATTATTACCAATCAAAGCACAAATTACTAATATTCTTCATCACCCTTGTGCATTGACACACTGATGCCTGTGACTCTGCCAGTTGTGTTACCTTAGGTTTGCCCAAGTACTCGGTCATGAGGAAGGCAGTGTGGGAGAGTGCATTGCCATGGTGCAGTCTTCAGATGATCTCCTTCGTGATATGTTGCAAACTTTTTTACAGCGTTTTAAGGGCTTCCAGGAAAAAGTTACTTTCTGTCCCTAAAGCACAAACTCTTGTGGCTCATGCCTTTTGAGCCTAAAAATACAATAGGCATTGCTTTACATATTTTTGTCACAAACCGTGTATTTCCTTAATACTACCTTGATCAAAAAGTTCCCGGAATTTATTCAGAAAATTAAAAATACAACGAAAAGTGAAGAATCAGGCGTGATATTGTGGAATCGAGACATAATGAAAACTTTGTTGCAATTTTCCACAGTTAAAACTTTATTGCCGACCATGGTTTCGATACACTGTATCATCTTCAGGTGATGATACCTGAAGATGATACAGTGTATCGAAACCATGGTCGGCAATAAAGTTTTAACTGTGGAAAATTGCAACAAAGTTTTCATTTAAAAATACAAGTTTATTCATCTAAATCTATATTGTCCCCTTCAAAGTAATCCCCATCGACTGCAACACACTTATGCCAGCGCTTGATCCAATCCTCGAAACATTTTTTATATTCGGTTTTCGGTATGTCCATCAGTGCTTCCTGCGATTTTTCCATCACTTCCTCTCGGCTGCTAAAACGCGTTCCCCGTAATGGTTTTTTAACTCGATTGAACAGAAAGAAGTCACAGGGAGCCAAATCAGGTGAATTCGGTGGCTGTTGGATGGTATTTGTTGCATTTTTCGTCAAAAAATTACGAATAATGATAGCACTGTGCGACGGTCTCGACGCACTGTGCGACGATTTCTGGTCTCTTTCGGCGAATTGCTTCACGCAAACGCCTCATAACGCCCAAATAATACTCTGTTTTCTGTCTGGCCTTCTGGCAAAAATTCATGATGCACTACACCGTTGTAATCCATGAAAACTGTCAGCATTGCCTTCTTTTTTGACTGAAAACGACGTGGTTTTTTTGGTCTCGGCTCATTTGGTGAACACCATTCACTTGCCTGATGTCTGGATTGCGTGTCGTACTCATAAACCCACGTCTCGTCTCCAGTAATGATCCTTTTGATGAATGTGGGATCGGATTCAGCCTCGCAAATCATGTCTTTTGCGACGTCAACACGGTCTCTTTTTTGCATGAAATTGAGGTCTTTTGGCACCAACTTTGCTGCTACACGACGGAAACCCAAATCATTAACCACAATGTCTTGGGCGGATCCATAGGCAATGTTCAAGTCCTCCGCTATTTCTCTGATGGTTAATTTGCGGTTATTGACCAACATTTCTTTTACTTTATCAATTTTTTCACTGACTTTCGATGTCCTGCAACTGCGTTCATCATCTTCGATTGACTCACGACCACTTCTGAACCGCTCGTGCCACTGGTAAACGACCGTATTTTTTAGAGAATCGTTGCCGAAACACTTTTCCAACATTTCCAATGTCCGTGCGCCACTAAATCCGTTTTTTACGCAAAATTTAATACAAGTTCGTTGTTGCAAATTTAAATCCATTTCTGCAATAGTAAAAAATCGCCAACACACACAGAGATAGATGTACTCTTGGCTACGTAACTTTTGCAAATGTCAAGTTATGACACTAAGATTGAAAGGGAATATCAACAACAGATGTACCAATTTAACAAAAAAACAGAACTCAAATCGGAACGATGGGAGCGCCACACGGTGGTTATTCCAGGAACTTTTTGTTCAAGGTAGTATATCTATCTACTCACCAGTCTATTATCATTTACATACAGTTCCTTAAATATTCTTTCCAATTTGTAGGAACCTCTCCTTCCTTGGTTGATATTTTACGCATAAAATTGCAAATAATTTAAGAGGAATTTCCTTTTTTAAATCCTAACAAATCCTTGACCTCCCTTTATAGCATGCCATGTTTTTTTGAACACTTAACACCCTCTCACTGCTTTGGTGTATGTCAAAGAAGTATAATTGGGCCCCTACTATTCTTAATTTTCTAACTTCCTCAAATTGCTGAATTTAATGCCCAATATCCATTCTGTACACTTGTGATTCACGTGAAATTTAAAGTATTTCAAATTAGTCCTTTCTCTTCAGCCAAATGCCACATTCATAATAATTTGTACACATTTCTTTTCTTATGACACACCTGGAAAAAACTTCAAAAATCTTCTCAGTCACAGATATTTTGATTGTTATATTTAAATGTGTTTGCACCAGAAATATAGCCACTCATTCCTTGTCGCTTAGTACAATTTTTGACTAAGCAATAGCTTTCATTTCTTCAATCTTCTGCAAATAACTCTAATACTGCTATCTCAAAGTGTTAAGCTTCACTAATTATTTTATACAACTTTCATGCACACAGCCATTCTTTCATGAACTTGAATTCATATCACATATTCAATGCTCTTTCAGTGTATTGTGATGCATTTCTATGTGTCTCTGAACTATATGTTCCTTATTGCGCTATCAGCCCAAGGATATGCCAATTTTTAACTGGAAATGGCTTTTATAAATATGAATGAGGTCAGGGAAAGAGGAGCAAGAAATGCACAGGAGTCTAAGTTTCACGAGCCTTTAATGAGCACAATAATGTTACAATTGTAAGTTGGCGCAATCATATGCTATACACTTGAAATCAAATGAATTGTAAAAAACATTTATAGTGTATACCAACAAATACAAGCCTGAAATGCCTCCCTCTTCCATTTACATCATCACTAACGAGTATTTCAAATCACTTTGAATTGAATGGCCAAACTTCAACTAGCACTTTCCTCCTCTACCACCAGCTGTAAGGCCTCATGGAGCTGTGGGCAAATGGGAGGTCACCGATGGGGCCCTCAGATGCAGCAGTGGGAAGGGGGGAATGAGGAGGACTGCACATGAACTTGGGAAGGGAAGCCACCTCCTCTTTGCCACCGCCATCAGGAGATACCACACCCATCAGCTGTTTTTGGGAGAGGACCTGCAATTCCGAGGACTTAGAATTAAAAAGGTTTCTCTTTGCTATGGGTGCTGTTTGTAAATGGGCCTTGCTCTTCCTGTATGAACTTTGTTTGTTGCATGAGATACTAATGTTCATATTCCTTCATTTTCACATTTTATTATATCAAAATTTAGAAAGACCAATTTTGTGCTGAAAATGAAACTTAATCAGATTTCAATGAATTGGATGTAGTTAAACTTAAAGAGCATTGTTATTCACACTTAAAATGTATACGTATAACTTCCAAAGTTGTTATAAATGAGCAAACACTGTTCATTTATAGTTTACTCTTTCAGGTTACATGTTAATAATCAATGTAATTAAAATCAAGCCAAGGGTGAAATAAATTAGATGAATTGTAAACCAATGTTTAATTTATTTTTAGTAATAGATTGTGTTGGGGGTTGTCTACAGTTCAAGGATGAGTGGTTGGCCTTCTCAAGAAAGAAGAAGAAATGGAAATAATAACCACTCATCCTTGAACCGTAGGCAACCCCCAACACGACCAGCCAAGTTCTCTGTAGCACGCCAGCAAGCATGCCGGTGATACCATGAGCCATGTAGTACAGATGGACTTTGATCGACCTTGAAACATTCAAGAAAAAATTTGACATAGGTTCCCCCAAATTAAGACAGTAGGGGAGACCTTCGGGGCCCCATTCACCTCGGGTAAACCACTGACCGGGTTACCACGCCCACCCACCACCCTTAGACCCCAGGCCAAGTGCTTGATTCAAAACTTGGAACTACTACAATGTGGAAAGTATTTTAAAATCTTCTCTTTATGACTTTATTAACAAATAAACTCAATCAAAACTCACACTATTGGGTAGGAAGTTATTTTCACCAATAAACTGTCATCTCAAATTTTATAAAAGCTTAAATGGAATGCAGATTTATTGCAAAAATGGTGATTATTCTCCACCTCTCTATACTGACCATAAGGCCATTCTGGACTTAGAATATTTTTACTATTTTGCTTCACTTCCACCTCTGTAAACTGACCATATGATTATTCTGGACTTAGAATATTTTTGCTATTTCTGATTCCCACCTATTCCAATTCAATTGTGGACTTAAAATATTTTTACTTTAACTCAACCTATGTAAACTGTGCAGAAGGCCCTTGTTGACTAAGAATTTTTTTGTATTTCTGATTCTACTCAAGACTTTAGAATATTTTTTGTTATATAAATACCTCTGTAAATTACAATGCAACAATTTCAATTTACCGTAAGGCTCTTCATGATGTGGAATTGTTACCATTTCTAATTCCTACCCATTCTCTGAACTCTACAATTAGAGGTTTAGGATTACGGCTCTGCTAGACTTAGAATACTTTTGCATTTTTCATCCAAATCCATTCCATGCACTTGAGTATTTACTTCATTCAGTCCACTAACAATCTTTAAACATTACTACAGTGCTCTCCTAAGGACTATGAACATATACTCTTTTCCCTGAACCCGTGATTATTTTGCCATCTCCTTCTCAGGATTTTGATCCTCCTGTTTGTTCACTCTTCCTATAAACTAGCTATTGATATTTTCAGGATTGTTTTTCCCTTTCTATCTCCACATCTCCCCCTTATTGGCTCAGTAAATCGTACCTTTCCTGTAATATAAAACATGGACATAACTTTACAATTTGCAACTATGAACTTCCTTTATTTTCCTTTCACTCTTCTTTTTAAATAATTTTTCCTCTATCAAAACTGGAATGTCTTTAAATGCATCTTTGAGATTTAGAACATGCTTTTCAAATATCTGTATCAGTTTCTTCTACTTGACCTGTATAGAAGAACCATCTCTCCCCCTTGCTACTATTGTTCACCCTTCATTCAATTCAAAATAAACAATTTCTTGTTCTGTTTCAACTTGACTTGTCACTATTATGGACAATTTGTTTTACTTTTGCCAATTTTCATTCATTCTTTAAGTTTTTTTATCCTCTCTACCTAAACTAGATTATTAAACTAATTTTTTTACTTTTAGAATAATTTTATCCATCTTCTGTTTTCCTCTCCTGAATTAACTTGAATTCCATCCTCTCCCCTTATTGTGAATTTTCTTTGATTGGAACTTTCAACATACTAGTCCAATGCAAATTATTTGTTCCTCTGCTTGAAGTACTTCATTTTAAATTTCATTAAAATTTGAACAAATTTTAAAAACAATTTTAACCTTATACTCAGATATTGTGGAACTCTATTCCCACTTACGCAACTGCTTATTACTCTTCTATATCATGAAAAATGAAGTTGATGGACAATGTAGCAAACAATAGTGAAATATATAGTACACATAGAATCCTGGATAGTAAACAAAATACAAAGAGTGAAATTTTAAAAATCTAATAGATACTCTTTGCCAACAGGTCATTTTTCTGGAAATCAATAATCTCAACTTACCAAAAAAAACTTCTCAAATATTCTGAATTAAAGTTTTATTTGGCAAGTAAATGTAATAACATACTTTTTACAGATAAGCGAGTAAGTACAGGTAAACAATACATGCTCGAATCATCAACAGAATACATTGCATTGAGTAGATGTGACATTACAGAGTTCAGCACAATAGAAAGTATAGTTAAAAAAATATATCAGTTGGGACTCCATGCCCTCTACCATCTGGTTATTTCTCTTTCAATTAGCCAGTTCTTCGGTGTAGGAAAATCAAACGCTTCCACTTTCTTTGCTGTGGCTGGTCTGTTGATTCCATTAACTCTGAAGTTTTTGGTCCCATGGGATTGTCAACTTCTAACTAGCACTGAATCTATTGAATTTCATGGGACAAAGGATCGAATTGGTAATTAAACATTCTGATGAGCAGGAAAATGCAATTCAGTGAAACGGGTGATGCTTGTACTCGGCAAAATCTAACCTTTGCCTTTACATTGACAGGAACTGTCTTACAGCAGTGATTATTTGTGACGTTAATAAAATGTGTACAATTTGCAAATGTTTTGTATCCCTTATTTAAATGGCAATAAATTTTGCCAGAAAAACATATATAATTAAGATTGAATACATTTCATGGGAAGGGGATTAACCCTTGGGAATACCACAAAGATGTGTTTTTTATATATAATACGATCATGGGAGATATTTGGAAAGTTTTCGGATTGAGAATAAGTATTAGTGGATAAGGCATGAGGATGAAAAGATGATCAAAATAGAAGTGGCCAATTTCTATGACATAACCTCAACAAAAAAGGATCTTTAGGATCTCCAAAGTACAGAGATGACAATTGCAACAATGCAAAGGAATAAAAAATGGTTGCTTTTAATACAAATTTTGAAAATATCAAAATAATAACTAATAATCAAATAAAAGTTCATATGATGATAACCTCCTGGGATTATAAAAAGGAAAATTGTGATATCATTTACACAAATATGGACACAATTCAGTCAAAAGTCATTTCGACCCAAAGACTATAAATTTCTGACTTTCTATGATGAATAAATGATTAACTGCTAATTTTTTAATAAAACAACACAATTTTCTTGGCATTAAGCATTTTTTTCAAAATATTTTATCTTTTCTGTCCATTCCAAGTATTTTTCACAAATTCTAACTTGAATACCAGCAGGTTACAAGGGTTAAAGTAGAACAGGCTAACAGGGAAATATTTAAATTGTTTTATGTTTGAGGAAGTTTTATTAATTAATCTTAATTTTGTTCAACAAATTGAAAATTCCTTGCATAAATTTGTACCTAATGTGGCATTCTTATCTAATAGCATATAAATCTAATGGAATTTCCATGAGAGAAGGGATATTGTCAACAAGTTCTTCAAAAAAACACAACACTTTCTTTTGTTCAAAAGTTAGGGATGGATTGATGAGCAGTGAAAGGAATCCCAATAAATACTGGAGAAGTTCAACCCACATCAGTGTTTTTGGCCACAAAATCCAAGAGGAAGAGTAAGTGCACACACACTGAATAGTTTACAATCATGATTATAAGGTACTCTACCGGTTAAGCTAGGTTCATGGATGGACAACTATCAAATAAATATTTTGTAACTCCAAACAAAACCCAATCCAGCAACCTACTCTACATCAGGTCCCTCTTCATCTCCGTGTATTTCCTTCCTCAAATCCATCCAATACCCCTATCCTGTTCCTGCCCTTTCCTTGTTTGCCTTAGATTCTCCCCTCTATTACCTTCTTCAACATATCCAACTGCCGTTCAATAAGCCTTTCACCCATTTTTCCTGCCTCCATAGGATTTCTCTCAACAAACCCCTCTCCTCACCCACCATCTCCAGTACTTCCTCATTTGATTTCCTTTCGGTCCATTTCACCTTCTCCATTCTTCTCCACACACACATTTCAAAATCCTCCAATCTGCATCTATCCTCCTGCTTCGGTGACTATGTTTCCATGCCATACGCTCCATATCAGAGTTTTTACGAGTCTTTTCTTAACCTCCCTACTCAAAGTCCCCATCATCAACTCCCTCCTCCTTGAGAAAGCCTCTTTGCCTAGCGCAATTCTTCTCCTTACTTCCCCACTACTTGGACCGTGTTAGTCCAAAACACTTCCAAGAAATGTAAACTTTTCTACCTGCTCTATTTTTTCCCCTCCTATTTTAATGTTTAGCTTAGCCTTTCTCTTTCTGGAAAATGTTTTATTAACATTAATACTCATCCCATATCTACATTCTGTATTGCACTGAACTTCCAATTCTCTCAGCAATGCTTGCAACCCCTTGGCTGACTGACAAACTAAAGCCTTGTCATCAGCAAGCCTAACTGCTTTTATGAACTCCCGACTTTCACTACCACCTCCAGCTCTTCCCAAGCCACCTTAATCATTTCCTCCACATATACGTTAAACATCACTGGTGACAATGGGCAACCCTGCCTTACACCTCTTCCTAACACTGCCCATCCGGACTCTCCATTCCCCACTCGCACCTGAGCAGTTTCAGACAGTACAGGTTGTGGATTAAATTCCTGTCCCTCCAATCTATTCCTATTTTCTGCAATATACTCAGTTTTTCCCAATTCACTCTCAAACGCTTTTTCAAAATCTACGAAACAGGCAAATATGTCCTGATTGTATTCTATATTCCTCTGGATTATTGATCTCATTACTGCAATGGCATCACACGTACCTCTCCCCTTCCTAAATCCAAACTGATCATCCCCTAAGTAATCATTTGCCCTACTCTCTATACTTCTGTTGATGATCTTGAGAATAACTTTAGCTGTGTGGGATATCAAACTTATTGTTCTATAACCCTCACATGACATAGCCTTTGCCTTTTTTGGAAGAGGAACTAAGACTGATCTCACAAAATCTTCCGGCCAGATTCCTTCTTCATAGATACTATGAATCAGTCCATATAGGGCCTTCTTCCCACATTTTCCTAAACATTTCACCAGTTCTACAGGGATGTTGGCCACCCCCACGGCCTTATTTGCTTTCATCTCCTTTAATGCCCTTACTATTTCATCATCGAGTATGCCTGGACCTAAGCTATCTTCTTCTACGTCATGTTCCTTTTCTATGTCTAACCTTGTCGGCCTAAGTGCTTTACCATACAGTGTTTCTATATATTCCTTCCATCTCTCTTGGATTTTTCCTGGTTCAACTATTATCTTACCCCACTTATCTTTAACTGTTAGCACATCTTGCCTTCTTACTTCCCGATAATAACTTAACCTTGTGTATAGAGCACCAATTTCACCCTTATTCTGTAAACTTTCCACATCCTCGCATTGCGTTTTGCACCATTCTTCTTTTGCTTTATTTGTGGCCCTGCTCAATTTATTGTTTAACTCTTTGTACTTCATTTTGCCTAAGTGTGTTTACATTCTTCCATCTTCTCTCATCCATCTTTGCAATGATCTCATCCGTGACCCATGGTTTCCTTATCCTTTTCCTGTTAATGGTTCCTATAGTGTCTTTTGCTGCTTCCGATATCCCTTACTTGATACATTCCCACTTTTCTTCGATTGTACTCAGTTCTTTACTGTCATCCATCATTTTCTCTACAGCCTGCTGATACTCCTTCCTCGGTATTCCATTTAATGCTTCTAAATTCCATTTCCTAACCTGCCCCCCCTGCCTTATCTTCTTGAAATGGACGTTACATTTCATAACAACTAAATCGTGGTCGGAGTCCGCATCTGCTCCTGGGAAACTGTGTGAATCTATCATACTGTTCCTAAACCTGTGCCTAACCATAATATAATCTAACTGATACCATTCTGAGTCCCCTGGCATTATCCATGTATACCTACGCCTTTTGTGATGTCTAAATTATGTGTTGGTGATGACTAACCCCTGTCTCCTGCAGAATTCAATTGTTTTCTCCCCGCGTTCATTCCTCGTGCCTAACCCATAGTCCCCCACCTCACCACCCTCTCTTCCTTCGCCTACCGTCACATTCCAATCCCCCATAACTATCAAATGCTTCCCTGCAGCAGCACACGTGATTATATCCTCTAACTCCTCTTACATCCTATCAATTCTTCAGCCTTGTGGTTGCTCGGTGGCATGTATACCTGAACAATGACCAAGTTCATCGGCTCTGCTTTAATCTCTACAAGTAATATTCTATCAGTTGCTTGCTCTATGTCGACTACGCTTCTTCCTACCTCTTTATTTAATATTATGGCCACCCCTCATTGGCCCTCGTCTCCACCGCAGTATTCTATAATTAACAATCCAGTAATCCCCGCTATCCTTCCATCTCACCTTGCATAGACCTAAAACATCTATATTACCTCTGTCCATCTCTCACTTAATATTCTCTAATTCGCCTGTCCTCAACATTGTCCTGATGTTCCATGTTCCTATTCTAACTACTTCTTCTGTCTTCTTCTGTGTCTTCTGTCCTGCTGCTGTTAATTTTTCCCTGCAAGGGTTCCGTGGGATGACGACCCCGGAAGCCTTGCACCACCCGCTGCTGGGCACGACACATGGCTCCTTGGGCAGTCTCACAGTTGCCAGGACTCAATTTCTCTCTTTTGTCCATCATTTACTTGGGAATAATAATTGAGGTGGTTTCCCATTGCCTTCCTCAATAGTGTTTTTAACATTATGCCATCACTTAATGGCCGCCCCACTGGGGTCAGACACCTTTGCAGCCACCTCATTGAGGAACAGATGCTGTGTGGACTACCTTTCGTCAGGCTCCTAACCTTCAACCTATCTGGCATGAGTGACCCTACCAGGAGCAATTATTATTACTTCCGCCAGCACAGCTCCAGGGGTCATCAGAACGCACTAGCCCTTCCACCACGACAAGGTTGTAGTCCATGGAAGGGAGTTTATAATTTTCAACAAATATTTTTAATTTGACTATTAAGCAACCATTTCCCTCCTTTCACTTTTCTTGATTTCCCTTAGCACTTCCATCAGCCTAACTGCAGTCCTTGGGCAACCAATTGACCCCTCTTACTCTCCTCATACCTCCTCCTCCAACTACATACACCTAAAACGAACAATTGCAAGCCAGTGTTGTTCAGTACATATTGATTCCTTAATTAGTTGAACTAGTTGAACTGTTCGATCCCCAAAGTAAGTTTTGCTACTTTTTGAATAGGTTGAAAGTGCGTGGATAAAATAATTTTGAGATAATGGAACATTAAACTAATTGGTAAGATTGAAAAGAGAAAGATCCTGTGGTTAAAGAGAAAGAGGCACTAATGAGGATAATCACTGCTAAAGGTGAGCATGCTTGGTTGATAGCCAATGATGCGTAGAGAAAAAAAGATGCAAAAATGTAGCAACAAAAACAAGAAAAATACCTATAGGAATGGCTAAAGTAGGGAAATGTACATTTTGTAGGAAACCTCTTTTTGAACAGGGTTGAAGTGGAAAATTGAGGAGAGAGAGAGGGGGGGGGATGAATATCAATAGCATAAATTGTAGTGATATGCAGTAGTCAAAAACAAAAAGCAGAAGATGTAGCACTTACAAGGTAGGTCGATGCAACAATTTCAGTGTAAAAATCATTTTCCTTGACCAGGATTCAAACCTGGATCCATTGTTGCATTAAAATGTATATTAGCAAATGACTCCATCAAAAAATTACTGTTACTGGATCTCCCACAGTTTCTTGGAATTTGTCAAAGGTAAAACACTTAGTGTTTGAAGTTGGCTTTAATCTTGTGGACTGTGGCACATCGCGCACGACTACAAATGCCTGAAGTATGTACGGTATTTCATCTCAACATCTTGTTCCTTTACAAAGCCCCCAAAATTTCGGAGTGTAAGAGGATTCCTGGTTAGCTTAATTGGCCAAAGCACTTGGCAGGACATTGAGGGATCCACGTTCAAATCCTGGTCAAGGTGACCGACTTTTACACAAATTTTTGCATTGAAATGCATATTAGCGGATGACTATGTCAAAAAGTTAATGTTTTCAGAACACCGCAGGTAATGGAAAAATGAACTTGGTAGTATACTTTCCCCAAGTATTAAAAATAAGTCAGTTGTGATGTTGTCAGTTGCCAGTGTCAAACAGTTGTGATCCAATGCATTCATAAAATGGATAATTTCAACATTACTTATCTGTTATAACTTCTTAACTAACATTAAGTTTAGTCATGGGATACGCAAGTCAATAGCCATTGGGGACAAATCCAAACCTACTTTTTAAAATGCATATAGAATTAAGTTTACCTTGAATTACATAAGCTGACAACCAGGATAGTGTGGCATGTATATTGACAGATGCCTAATTTGGCCTTTAAGCATGTATCCACACTCCATATTTTAGCAATTTACATGCACTACAACAATTAATTAAAAATTAAAATTATCATCATCATCATCATCATAGCTAATGTATTTTTAAATTTTAATTAGTAAACATATTAGGAGGCTGAAAAAAGTGATATTCGAGTAGTTCAAAAGCTATTAGAATTTTGAGACAACCGCATGGATAGCCGACATGTAAAATATTGAGGTGAAACTACATTTACCTAACACTCATTCATGCAATTCATTGAAATAATGAAAAAAAATTTTGCATGTACCTTCACAAAACATAAAGAGAAATAGAAAAAAAAATTCAAGAATTTTCTGAAAAGCAATGAATTTTGAGATACAGCCGCAGAGGTAGCTGACATATCACGTAAAATATTGAGGTGAGGTCAATTACTAAAACCTCACTTGTGCAAATAATTGAAATGATAAAAGTTGAAAAAATAATTCAATGTACCTATGTAAAATAAGGAAGAGAAGTAAAAAAAACACTAATGTAAGCTGAGTAAACATGGGAGTGTTTGGTCAAGTTTTAATTGAAATAGTGCAGAAGTTATACCTGAAAAAGTTTGAGGAATGCAATGTGATATTGTCAGCTGTTTGCTCTTCATGTACATGCTGGAGAAAGGCATGGATGGGCAAAAGAATAGGTTCATGTCTTGCCTTTGTTGATTAATAGGACTACAGATGACAATAAATGCCAAAAAAATAATGTGACTGATGCTACTACAGAAGTCTTAAGCATGTGCCGAAGTGGTGTGACTAACATCTGTTTTGCATGAAGTCTTCTTCAATTGTTGCCCTGCATTAGTCTGGCCATGGCCTTAATATGTATCAAATGATTATTGCTACAATTCAGCAATGAATTTTTGTGAAAAATCTTTTGAAAATAGGAATAGATTGGAGGGACAGGAGGCTAATCCACAACCTGTACATATCTTAGAGTGCTCAGGTGTGAGTGGGGAATGGAGAGTCCAGATAGGCAGTGTTGGGAAGAGGTGTAACGCAGGGTTGCCCATTATCACCGGTGCTGTTCAACGTTATGTGGAGGAAATGATTTAAGAGGCATGGGAAGAACTAGAGGTAGGAATGAAAGTCGGAGGGGAGTTCGTAAAATCGGTTAGGTTTGCTGATAACCAAGCATTAGTTGCTCAGTCAGCCAAGGGGTTGCAAGCATTGCTGAGTGAATTGGAAATTCAGTACGATTGATATGGGATGAGAATTTATGTTAATAAAACCAAGGTTATGCGATTTTCCAGAAAGAAAAAGGTTAAGCTAAACATTAAAATAGGAGGGCAAAAAATCGAGCAGGTAGAACGTATTTTAGGTATCTCGGAAGTGTTTTGGACCAACACGGTCAAAGTAGTAGAGACATGAAGAGA
Organism: Hetaerina titia; assembly: GCA_037158775.1. Classification (NCBI taxonomy): domain Eukaryota; kingdom Metazoa; phylum Arthropoda; class Insecta; order Odonata; family Calopterygidae; genus Hetaerina; species Hetaerina titia. The sequence goes on along the minus strand of CM073776.1, from coordinate 83,398,328 downwards.
AGAATTGAGCTGGAGGAGGAGGAAGTTGATGGAGAACCAGCACAGGGAAAGGAACTGGCCCCATTATCCTGATGTGTGAATTTAACTCGCCCTTGCTCTTAGTACTGGATGAACTCTACCATCGCCTACCAAACTGACTTTCGGGTTGATTAATCTGTTTACGGTTTACAAACGTACAAGTTTGAAACACCTCTGCTTTTCGTAAGTTTTTAATTTCACAAAATAAAAATTTTTCAATAGTATTTAATTATTTTTTATTGAAGCATTTTTGTGCTTTCCTACTATCATTTACCTCTCCTTCATTAGCCTTGAGAATTGCAATACTCCTTTAAGATGAGCATGTTCTATGATACAATAACTAATTTAATAACCTAAAATGTATTATCGTCCAAACTATCTCTAAAAAAACACACCATTATTTTAATCAGTATCATATGAAGAATGAGAATCTGCATCAGAAATCCTCTTTTAAAATTAATCCTTTAGCAGTCATTTTTTTCTTGGACAAGTGATTGGTGTAGCTTTCGGAGAAAAACAGGTTCAGCCATTCACTTGATCTGATAGTTCCCCCTTCTTGTAAATCTACAATTCCCTCTTTTTAAATATGTCTGAGAAACAGAAAAAGCGTACTATCCATTCCCTAAAAAATCTAATTAATCACATGAAATGAAATAAGAGTTTCCATAAGCATGTTTATATCATGAACATATTACCCATAAATTTCAATTTTCGATGTTTCATTATGTATCCATTTGCATAGTGAGTTGACTTGACTTTTTTTGTTCCCAACAGAAACAACACACCAAAATAAGAACTTGATCTCCCATTTACCTGTCAGAGAACAAACTTCATTTTGGAAAAATATCCCCTTCCCTAGTGCAGCACTAGATTGATTAAGGCTTAGAAGGTACTTCAAGGCAGGCTTTTTGTGGCCATTGTGGCCAAGAGAAATTCTGGTCTTAGAAGATAGTACATTCAGAAGCACTTCCCCTTTCCTTATCTTACGGGGAAAAGATCTTTCAACAAATTTTATACAAAAAACAAAAAGTCCTGGATTGAGCTAGAATCTGCCAGATCCATTTGCCTCTCCTCCAAAGAGAGTTGCAGGCACATATTTGATATCCATTTACTCAGCTGGAATCCAAAATAATTTGAAAAATGGACAGTTGAAGCTAATTTCACCAGGTGATTCCCGACGACTTCTAAGCACCTTGAATGAAAAGAATTTGCACATCAGATATACATGTACCGACATTTGTACTACTCCATGTCAATGTTATTTATTTATTGGCAAAAAATATTTAAGCTTATATCAATTTCAATTAGCATCATATACTTTTACTTCACAATATTAAACTTAAGTTAACTGTTTTTATTTAAATACATTCTATATATTATATCACAATAATCAACCTGAAGGTAAGTTTGATTGGTCAAGAAAGAGCTCACCTAGTACTAAGCCCAATGGTGAGTGAAATTCACACATTTGGGTAAGTGGAACCACTTCCTTTCTCTATGCTGCCTTGGTTTCCCAGGAAGACCTTGCACCGGTGAAAAATCACGGTTTGAGTGAAGTGAGGTTGCCAAGAGGTATAAAAAAAAATTGAACTCTTGCCCGTCAGGAAGTAGCAAAGCGCTCTACACACTATTACATCTCCCACACACTACATAACATTTTTAATTCATAAATTACCATCTTTTCAGGCCTATTGGATGCCTTATTTTGCTCCAAAATATTCTCAAAAATCACTATCTTATGGGCCGAGGGTATAGGGATATAACCTTGACCTATAATATGCCAGCCAAGTCGCAAGGAAAAATATTTTATTAAGTATTTTTCCTGCATTGGGTAGAGAAAATGGTTGCATTTATTACAAATTTCCATAAAATTACTGTTTAGAACCAGTAGTAAACAACAGTTTGAATTTATCTTAGAAAGTACTTCCCATAAAAATCCCCATATGAATCCCCAAGGATGTCACCCTTCTAATATATTGTATCTCTCCCAATAAACTCAAGGAGTAAAAAAACTTTGCGTTTGTGTACTTCTTAATGTCTAAAACTTTAGGAGCATGTTAAGAACTGAATAATAAATAACCGGAAGAATGGGATTACTGTTTCATCAGAAATAATTTTAAGAGGGCTCACCAGAAAGTAGTGTACATTTAAGCCTAGCATTGTGGTAGGTTGGGCTAGATCTTGGTGTCTAAATGTCCCTACACTGTACACATCCTGCTGTGGTAGTGTGCACACTGTGTTAGTTCTCCTTCACCCACTGAAAAACTTCAAAATGTGTGCTGCAATAAGAAATCCTGCCAGTTGTGAAGTGTGGTCTGAGATTAGGTTTTTACTGGCAAAAAACCACTGGCCAATTGAAATTCATAGACAACTATGTGAATAGCACAGAGACCGAATAATGAGTGAAGGCAGAGTGAAGCAGTGGTGCATTGTTTAAAAATGGACACCAATGTTCACAACCAGAACCACAGTGGTCAGCCTAACTTTGTGACAGATGAACACAATGAAAATCCTCGAAAAGATGTGAGAATCGCCAATTTACAATTACGGATCTCTAATTAGATGTGGCTAACAATGCAGTGCTTTCACAGTAAAAATTGTATGCTGGTGTAAACAAGCAGCTAAAATTTAAGGCAGCAGATTTCTTCAGAGACAGAATTGAAAAGCTTGAGAACCATTATGACATACTATATAACACAATTTGAATGGTGGCTATGTAGAAAATTAATTTAAGAATCCACCTTTCAAATGTATAAAATAAAAATTATTGTTACTATATTCATATTTTATTTCAAAATTTTCGTTACTTTCTGGACGGCCCTTGCTGACAATTCTCACAATTTTCTTCTACATTTTGTAACAGTTTGCATTGAGCAAAATAGAAGGCCCACAGTCTGCACAAAAACCCAGCAGGATGCACACTGATTGTAGGGGTATTTAGACACCAAAATGGTGGCTCTAGCCCTATTGACTGCCATGCTAGGTCAAAACTTAAATTACTTTCTTGATAGCCCTCTCATTTAAAGCAACAAAATTAACAATAGGTATTTTAGGTATCACCAATTGTTAGGGAAAACATCAAAGTGCCAGTGAGTCATTAAGAGAACTGGTCTCTGCATATATACCAATAGAAACAATATCACTTCTACAAGAAATATAGGTCGATGTCACAGGTAGGAAGAATAAAATGGCTGTCAATATCTTGTGTTTGTAAATGGTTGGAAATGTTCAGGAAGAAAGTTAAAAGTGAGACTAACATTAGATTTTTTTAAACTTTGGAATTAGCAATGCACTTGATGAAAGTGAAGATGACAGTGCATGAACAAAGTGAAAATAAATCTGAGAATGGCTAAGTAGCATGACTAATTTCTCCCACATTTAAGAATGAACTTCAGGGGTTTTTAAAACTAATAATCTACTGTGATGCACTATTTGAAAAATAAGTACAAAAATCCCTGCACCAAGCATTATATGCGTAAGCAATTAGACATGAGAAAATAAATAAGAGACTTCTTTAAAAGTTAAGATATAGATATCATAGAATCAATACACTAATTTTCTACACTTCTCATTGCTGCTCCAACTGATTTCAAGAATTCACTCGCCACCAAGGTAGAAAAATGTTGGTGCTCCTGTATACCTATGTCCTACATGTCCTTGGGCAGAGATGATAACAATAGCAGCGAAGCAGAGCAGAGGTTATCATTGACCATTACCTCAGAGATAAAGGAGAGATAATTAAGCAGAGTGGGGGAAAATGGTTGGTAATGCAGAGGGATGCACATTAATGCGAGCCCAGATTCATGACCCAAAATTCTCAGCAGGAAGGGAATTTGACAGAAACCATGAATGAAATTTATAATGTGGCCATTCAACAATTATTTCCATCTTTCATGAATCCAAATATTCCCAAGAAATCCAATTAAACACCTTTACAAATACAAGACTGTCAAATCACGAAAAGGTATTTGGGGAGATTGAAGGATATAACCTTTTTCCAAAAAAACAAATGTGTATTTGCCCTTGTCATAATTTTCCTAAACATTGGACAAACATACCGGTTAGATTACTGTGTTAATGAGTTTCATTCCCAATTACTGGCCCCCTTTGAGCACAAAATGGAGACAGCCCTTCTGGGCTCACAATTCCCTCTCCAAATTTCTAACTACTTTTTCCCACATTTACCAATTAACCGTCTTTATCTATGAGGAAATGGCCATTCCTGACCTATCCTCCCCACCTAATCTCACACCTTCCTTATCCACTCATCCTCATCCTTTCACCCGCTCTTTTACTCCCCTCTCCTACTGACAGATGAGATATAGCACACTGCAAATGCTGTACTTTGATGACTGCAAACTGTCAAAACTGGTTTGTGTTCTAAAAAGAGCATGGAAACATACAAGGAACCATTTTGATTACATAATATGGAATGATTCCACAAATTAAAGCAGATTACATTTAATAAACGAAAGTATATATTGATGATTAAAAGATTTGAACCCGATATGATTCTCCAAATAATTAATTCCTGTCACCTGATGCTTCACAGTGCACTCTAGAGCTATACTGGCATGTCAGTGTAGAGTGAAGAGATGAGCCCACATAATTAGTGTGACAAACATTGACAAATGGAAAAATACTGCAGGTATTTGGTAAAATCCTTGGTATTTTGAATTAAAAAGTTTCCCAATGTTAACACTGGCTGGAAGATGAAAACAGGTAAGCATACTTCACTGCTAAAGAATCTAGGCAGAGGAAATCCTATTTCTACGATTCTTTCACCTTAAAATTGTTATGCCATTTGCTGCAAAATATACGGCTTCATTGTTTCTCTAAAATGAATGTCACCATTTTCAAAAGTGATCACTTATGAATGTGTTGAGTTATAACATTTTGATGAGCATTGACCCACAGGTTTGCAAATATCAGTCATCAAATACCACAAGTTTGAATTAAGCATCCAAAGATCTGAGTTTTTGACTTGACAAACAGCTTTCCGCTAATCATAAGAATTATTATATTATTATAAAAATGGTAATTTTTCAAATGCACGAACACTTACAAAATTGGATGCAATAATAAATGGTGGGCTACATCTAAATTTTTATAAGTCGCATTACTACAATGTATAAAAAATGACTAAATATGTAGTCAGCAATTTCCAAACTAAATTGATTTAATACACAATACGATAAACCAGTTATGAATGGTAACAGATTTAGTCTATTCAGTGACATAGTATTTTACATAATTAATCAACCCTTCACATGTCAAACCTAAACGTAATAGAAGGGTTAGAGCGTTTTGATGATCTCTGAGTTAAAGAGCCTGAAAAATAAAATTCTACTGAATGAAGAGAGCAGAGTAAGTGTATATCTTGACAGGTAGGATTAAGAGCAGCTGATTATTCTACGGCGGGGCTTCAAACTTTGGCACTGGATAGGTAGGAGAGAAATCTACATTGACCAGTACACTACTCTTATTGGCAGGTATATTTACCTCATTCACGTAGAACAAGTGCGGACGGCAAGAGACAACTATTCACAGCATCTCCAGTACTAAAAAATGTTGAGCTGCCTATCTCTCAGCCTAAGGCAGGTTCTCCCTCATTGCTGGATGACGGTAGAGCTCTCCGATTATGAACAGAACACCCATGGATAATGATGGGTGCAGAGCAGGATATTTAGAACATGAAACCGTAACCTGCCGAAGATTTTGTCCCAAAAAATCAAGAAACCTGAAAAAAATAATAGGCCCATAACATTTAATATTAATTTTTACTGAACAGCTAATGAACATTAAGTCATTTGTTCATCACATAAACAAATAATATCTACTTCCTACTCTGAAAAAAACTGTTGGCATAGCCCACGGAAGAGAAAACTATAGGACAGCATACATTTCGAACAGAGAAGAGCGTTATATTCGTGCGTTAAGTTACCGCGGTTGATTCCTGAATATCGTGGGGTTCTACCGCATTAAAGTTTCACTAGTAATTATTCTAAGGTATCTTTCCACTCTAACCCTTTCCAACCCAGCAGCTGCAATGAAACTAAAATTGCCTCGATTAAATTGGCAAAATAAATCGTTATACGAATGGCGAAAACACATTCCCCTACGCAACTCCCTGAACGGCCCATTATGTGAACATTTTAAGCGTACATTTCCTATAAAACTATAACCATAAACACAGTAATCAACTCGAAGGTCGGTGATGGTAGAGCTCACCCGTGTACCAATCCCGACGGCGTGTGAATATTCACACATCAGGGTAGGGGGGCCAGTTCCTTTCCCTGTGCCGGTTATGGTTTCCCAGGAAGATCTGGTACCCGAAAAATCAACTAGCTTGGGACATGCTGCAGGTGCCCAAAGTGTCTTCCCGGGAATCGAACCCGGGACCCTCCGGTCAGTAGTCCAACGCTCTACCCACTAGACCACCGCGACCCGCTATAAAACTATAAACCTGTAATAATTAATGTTCTTTAAGGCAATACAATTTTAAACACTACACATCACCCTTGAGGCTTCGCAAAAAAAAATTACATAATCACTCAAGTTAAAAAGGAATTCCAGGATGTGTAAAACGGATAAAAATATCTAAAAACAGGACTTAATACTAATAAAAAAAAATATTTCCTTGACCTGTACTGCTTAGACGAAATGGGTAACCTCTGCTGGAGCAATGCACATGTCCATCGCCGACTGCAGTTAATGACATGTAAATGTTCAATACTAACGACGCTCACCGACCGACGATGCTCACGTCAAGACGGAGAATAAAACGTCCGAAGAGCATCCAGCGAACGGGAAGGTGCGCTTGCGCATCAACTGGGAGTTCGTGATAGGCCTGCAGGGTTCGAGGAATTGAGGGAGAAGGGGAAGGCGTGAGGTGGAGGATTCCGAGAAATGGGGCTTTTAGAGGGAGGGTTGAAAGCATAAAGATTTGGTGAAGGTGGTAGCATGAAGTTATCGTACAGGATGGGTCTTGGCTCGGACCTTATTCGCGCGGACGAGTTGAATAGGATTCCAAGGAGGCACCTATTCACAAAAAAATAAAATTGGTGCATGCGTTAAGTTGAATTGGCTTGGCGAAAAAACGGCGTGCGACTGAAAACTTGGCACTGCGTTTCCAGGTTGGAAGTGTCGTCATACTGGACTATCTCACCGAGTTTCTTTTTTATCTGGAGCGCTCTCTCTTTCGTATTCTCTCCCTTAAACATAAATGATTGTAATAAATATTGTAGCATTGCGAAACTTGAACACGCGCCCTTTCGAAGAGCTTCAAATACAATTTTCTAGTTGAGAGAGTTGTTTCATTCTTGGACTGTACCAATATACTACAGCAGATTATTTAATTGCCCATTTCTCATAGCCTATCACTATTGTGAATGGCTGTAATTCATTAATTTACAGAATTGTTTTATAAAATTCCTCCAATGCCTCCTCACCCAAACAAACCCAAAACTCCTATTCCAGATGGAGGATTGAAATAAAAAACACAAAGATTAACCTCCATCATTAAGTTTAATCCTCATCGCCAAAAATGGGATTTTTGCAGTAAATGACAGTATAACACTAAGCATTCATTTGAATTATTCATTCTGGGGTGCCCACATATCAAAATAAGCTACCACAATTCACAAAAAATATGCATATATTTGAATAAATATAAAAATATTCCTGATAGAAAGATAAAATTATCTAATTTACAGAAGAGACAAAATACATGCACACATATATCATGATGATGGGTCGCGGTGGACTACTAACCGGAGGGTCCCGGGTTCGATTCCCGGGCAAGGCACTTTGGGCACCTGCAGCTCCACCCAAGCTAGTTGATTTTTCGGGTACCAGATCTTCCTGGGAAACCATAACCGGCACAGGGAAAGGAACTGGCCCCCCTACCCTGATGTGTGAATATTCACACGCCGTCGGGCTTGGTACATGGGTGAGCTCTAGCATCACCTACTAAACCGACCTTCGGGTTGATTACTGTGTTTATGGTTTATATCATGGTGATTATGGACATCTTGGATATTACTCAAGTGTAGCAATAGTGGCTCAAAGCTCTTGTAACAAAACTGTCATTTTGAAAGAGCTAAATTTTATCTGTCATTTTAAAAGTTCTCTTCCATTCTCATTTGATAGTGGAACCTTGCACTGGGGAGAATTTGCACGAGCAAAAATATTGGTCCCAAAAACAACTTTCTTAATGAGCAATCTTTCACATAGTGAAAGATGAGGAGAGAATGCCCGGTTTCATCTCACTCTTTCTACTGCTATTTGTCTTTAGAACTCATTCCATTAGCATTAGTGTCACTAGTTATTATATGTATTTCCAAACTGGTGTCCAAACATTGGTGTTATTTAGTGCAAAGTTTAATAATATATTGTGCAAAATTTTTAAAATGGCATGAAAAAATACTTTAATTTACTATAATTCATAATAAAATAAAAATAGCAACAGAAATGAAAACTTTAATCATTGAAAATTGGGAACAAGTTTCGAGCATGGCTGACATTATGCACATCAACAATTGTTCAACATCCACATTTGGCCTCTTCTTCAAAAACATGGAGAAAACCAAGGATGCATCAAATAGTGATAGGGAGCATCTACACGATGGTTACATATTCTCAATGATGTTGGAAGGTTGCTTCTCGCATGCAAAAACCAAAGTAATTTCAACATGACACCATTATGAGAATATAATAATTTGTGAGAAGGGGAGAATGCTTTTTGCAGATCTCGTTAATAAGATGAGAGGATCATCAACAACCAAACAAGTATTTAAGGCAAGCCGTGCATGGTTTATGAAGTTATGAGAAGAAACGTCATTGATGCAGGGTGAAGCAGCGTTGTGAGTCATGGTGAAGAAGCAAGCTCAGACTCAAAGGCAGCAGATAACTTCATCAGACTTCAAAAAGCTCGTCAATTTCAAGAGTTACCTGGCACAGCAAGTTTTAATTGTGGCGAGACATGTCTTTGGGAAGATGCCAAAGCGAACCTATATTGGTGCACATAATAGTAAAAGAGAATAATTTCCTGACCAAAGGCACTGAAGGATGACTCATGCTCCTATTTTGCACAAATATGAGTGGAAATTTAAAAATCAAACCATTTAGAAACTCCACAAGTCTTCATGAAGTGTTAAGTTTAAAAAAGCAGGCTAACTGTTATGTGGAGGGCATGGGAAACTTTTGCATCCTACCACATGTTTGAGACATCACCCTAATAAGACAGTAGCAATACATGCCATAAATTTAATTAATGATCAAGAGTCAAATTTTTGCCAAATTTTGAAGGGTTGGCAAAAACATATGCCTCTAGACAGATTTCTAGTAAAAAGAGATTAGGTACATATAAATGATTAACAATTTACTTTTATTCTTTTCTCCTTTTACAGATCAGTTTCCAACTGTGAACTGGATTACTGTTTAAAATTAATTGCATGTTGGACCCCTTTGTGAGCGTATTTACAGTAAGATACAATAAAACTTTACAGAATGAGTGAACTACAGTGCACTGGACTTACCAATTGAATGGTATTCACCAGGTGAACATTTGCCCACCAGCAATGTGTGATGTTAATATAATTCTTAATGGGTAAGTACTCCCTGTTTTGTAAGGAAAGACGTTGACATTCTACTGTTAACTAAATATACCAGAGATATTTCATTTGGGAGATTAAATTCTGCTCATGATGTGCCATCCATTAGGTACTCTGGCAGTGATCAGAATTCTAACCATCCATCAAATTTCAACAGTCAAATTCAAGCTTTTAGCCTGGTAAGCAAGTGCACTACCCACAACAACATTCACTTGGATCTGTACTCAAGGCACTGCAATAATTCTTCTCTTCAATAGAGTAAAATAATTTAAGGCAGTAATAATCAATTCCCTTTATTCCAAATTACTAGTGGATACAAAAGATTTATTGCAAGCATATATTTTGCAATAATTAGTTACAGTCTTTGTAATATAAAAGCTACTTAACATTATTTCTCAGAAAAACTTCAAAATGTAACCATACATGGGTGAGCAAAACTTTTGTCACTTCAATCTTCAGGTGATTCTTTGTGATAGAAAAGTTGGAAGAATATTATTTCTCAGAATTAATCTTCAGTAGGTAACCATAAGTGGAAATCCCATCCATGATACTAGCTGTACGTATGGTTGAGTCAAATTGAATGCACCCATAAAGTGGAAAGGGCACCTTTTCATTGAAAGAACCATGGTCCACTCCATTTACAAAAAAATGCAAAATTCCAGATGCATCTTGCAGAAGGCCTACTCGGTCCCCAATCTGAAAATTTAAAAACAAAATAAATCAGTCCTTGTCTTAGGCAGAATTGAGATCCTTAAATAAAGAAAATTGAAAAATGAAGATACACTATGAATAAGATTAGGTCCCCCATTTCGACATCCCAATACACTACATGGATCACAATGGCATGTGTGCGCATTACATGTAGTGCAGTGGACCCTACATACAATAATACTTGCTTTGAGATGGTAGTGCTGCTGACCCTAGGTCCTACATAAAAAGTACCGCCAAATGAACACTATACCTTAAGTAAGAAAGCCAGATGAAGTTTAAATTGCATCTCAACAATAACATCGGTGATATTTTTTATGCAAATTTAGCAATTTTATGTTGTTAATCAAGGAAATATGTTATTGTCCCTGCCTAGTGGTCCTTTCCCATGTTATTCATGTCTATGTGAAATAGTTCTATATTTTTGATTCAACAAAGTTCATTAATTTTGTAACTAAAAAAATGATCATGAGACAAACAAACCCGAAAATTTTCTTTTGAGTGTACTAGTTTATCATGAGTATGTTTACTCTGGTCATGCTTCTCTTTTGGTTGCAATTATCCTAACTTGCATATTGCTAGTGATTTCAGTAGACCTTTCTCTTGAAAATTCCTTGCAAGTCAAAAAAGATTGATTTTTATGTCAGAATTATGTAATGAAATCCATAGTATCATTTGACAAAATAATGAATTCGACCTCAGAATATCTAGCGTGAGAATTATTTAATTTTATACTTTATCTATGCATCTTCTCTCCAGGGGTAATCTAGTTTGTTTCCATTAAATGTTTTCCATAAATTCCTTTTCCGAAACATTAATATCATTACCAAAATTTTTAATGACCAAAAATTCCAACTTCATTTTAATCAAACTTATCATAAAAAAGTTTAAATCTTCCTTTATTTGTGCATACTCCATACTTCCTGTATCTGCGTGTACGTTAGCACAAAGAGTTGCCCGTGAAGTAATAGGGAATTCTTAGTTAACACCTAACACTTCAGTGCCCTGAGAAGGGATCTGTGGTGCGGATGCCCATCTGTTGTTTTTCCTGTGTAGTGATTTTAGATGATGGAAAAAGTTGAGATTCATGCAGTGGTTAAAGACTTAGTAAAGAAAGGTATGAAAGCAAAGGAAATCCATGCTGACTTTCAGAATTCTGTGAGGGACTCTGCTCCTTCATATTTAACTGTTACCATGTAGACTACTGAGTTTGAGAAAAAATTGTTCCATGGAAAATGCTAGGTGAATCAGAAAGATTTCAGTTGGATTATATTAGGTTAGGCACAGATTTAGGATCAGTGTGCACAGCTTCCCTCGAGCGGATGCAAGACTCCAATCACAATTTAGTTAGAATTTCAAAAAGATAAGGCAGGGGTGGAAGGTTAGGAAATAGAATGTAGAAGCATTAAATGGATTAACGAGGAAGGAGTATCAGCAGGCTGTAGAGAAAATGATGGATGACGGTAGAGAACTGAGTACTATCGAAGAAAAATGGGAATATATCAAGCAAGGGTTATCGGAAGCCGCAAAATACACTATAGGAACCGTTAACAGGAAAAGGATAAGGAAACCATGGGTCACGGATGAGATGATTGCAAAGATGGATGAGAGAAGATGGAAGAATGTAAACACACTGCAAAATGAAGTACAATGTAAACACACGGCAAAATGAAGTACAAAGAGTTAAGCAATAAATTGAGCAGGGCCACAAATAAAGCAAAAGAAGAATGGTGGAAAACGCAATGCGAGGATATGGAAAGTTTGCAGAGCAAGAGTAAAATTGGTGTGCTATACAAGAAGTTTAAAACACTATCAGAAAGTAAGGGGAAATCTGTGTTCACAGTTAAGAGAGAAGCCTGGTAAAAAATAATAGTTGAAACAGAAATGATCCAAAAGAGATGGAAGAAATAAAGAGAACTGCATGGTAAAGAACTTAGGCCAGCAAGCTTATACATAGAGAATATAACATAGATGAAACTAGCTTAGGTCCAGGTGTACTCAATTATGAGACATAAAAGGCATGAACGGAAATGAAATAACATTCTGGCAGAACTACTTACATGTATATGAAAATGTGGGAGGAAGGGGGTCTAAGGGCTAATTCTTGTATTTATGAGATAGGAATTTGGCCAGAATACTTCGTCAGCTCTGTCTTACTTCCTATTCCAAAAGGATAAAATCTACTTCATGCGAGGAATACAGAACAGCAAGTTTAAAATAAAATTTTGAAAAGGCATTTGATGGAATAACTGGGAAAAATTAATGAATATATTGCAGAAAATAAGTATGTATTGGAGTGATGAAGGCTGGTTTGCAACCTGTACAAGCCTCAAAACTGTTCAGGTGCGATTGGGGGCTGAAGTCTCCAGATGGGGAGAGTTGGGAAGAGGAATAAAGCAGGGTTGTCCTAAGTTGTTCAATGTATATGTGGAGAAAATGATTAGAGAAGTAAAACAAAAGTTATGTGGTTTTCCAGGAAGATAAGTTAAATGTTTAAATATGAGGGCAAAAACTAGAGCAGGTGAACATTTTCACATATCTCGAAAGTGTTTTGGACCAACATGGTCCAAGTAGTAGAAACGTAATTAAAAGAATTGCATCTGGAAAAAAACTTTGACTGTCCAATAAATATGCTAACTGGGGCCATAAAAACTTTTTCACAAAATTTAGTCTACATCGATTTTGTCCCCTTCAAAGTACTCTCCATTAATTACTATACACTTATTCCTTTGTTTAAAGCACTGTTTGAAGTCCTTGACAGACTTTTTAGTTTTCTTGTAGTTTCTTGCTTTATTGTGTCCACATCTTCCCCCCATCACATTTTTGCATTTTGGAAATATGAAAAAGTCCCAGGGAGCAAGATCTGGCGAATGAGGATGATCAAGGACGGTGATTGAATTTTTTGCCAAAAACTGGTGAACAATCAATGCTGAATGTGAAGATGCATTGTCATGGTGGAGGATCAATCTATGTTCAGTTAAAATAGTGTGCACTCCCTGTGCACACTGATTTTCCCAAATTCAGTTCATCAGCTTTCATTCAGACAGTTTTTTGACAATCCGTAAGAATAAGGGACCGTAAATGATCAACGCTGCCTTCGACTCAGGTGGCTGAAGGTCATCCCAGCCATGCATCAACCATGGCACCTTGTTGGCCATCTTTAAAATGCTTAATCCGTAAGAATAAGGGACCGTAAATGATCAACGCTGCCTTCGACTCAGGTGGCTGAAGGTCATCCCAGCCATGCATCAACCATGGCACCTTGTTGGCCATCTTTAAAATGCTTAATCCACTTGAAAATGGATGTTTTCTTCAGAGCATTATCATCACAAACAGCTGTCAACATTTCAATAATTTCTTGAAAACTTGAACTGCACTTCACCAAAAGTTGATTCATTGCTCCGTGATTTCGTCAATTTCCATTTTTGACAAACAGTAAAAACAAGGACAATAGAAACTTATCATAACAGGCACCATACACACAGCTCGACGATCTGCCAAGCACAGACGGCTCATTGGGTCTTAGGCAGCTAACGCTGCTATTGGGGGGCTATAGTCTGCATCATGGCTGCGAGATTGAACCAGTTCGCATATTTTTTGTACAAACTTCATACAGCAAGGAAACATGGTCATTGAAGCAGGATAGATAGGATTGGAGGCTTTTGAAATATGGGAGAGGAGAAGGATAGAGAAGGTGAAGTGGACAGAAAGAATAGCAAATGAAGAGTTGCTGGGATGATGGGGAAGGAGAGGGGATTGCTGGGAGAAATTCGAAGGAGATGGATATAATGGATGGAAACCACATTGATCATCAATACAATGTTGAAGATTGTGATAGAGGGGAGAATGTTAGGCAAAGGAGGAAGGGGGAGGAATAGGATAGGGATGTTCCTCAGAATGAATGGCGGAAGGAAGTACATGGATAGGAAGAGGGATTTTGTTGTCAAGCAGGATATTGGGTTGTGTTTCATTAGGAGACAAGAGAAATATTTGGTAGTTGTGTCCATCCAAACACCTACCTACCTACCTACCTCAATTGCTAGATTATCTATTGTAATAATTAACTACTACACTCACATTTACTACTGCTAACCTGTCAGCAAAAAAGTTTTTATCACTGGTACTATTGAATGAGCTTGGATCTATCCAACAGACAGTATTAACCCTTTTATTGCCCACCTCTTTTCCCTGTGATTTCTTTCCCTTCCACTGAAAAATTTAGTATGAAAATTGGACATGGTTTAATAAATACTCAGAAATCAATGGACTGAAGAAATTATTTCCTGCAATATTAAATATATTTTGAATCCCAAAATTATCCACAAAGAGCAAATGAAACTCTTTCCATATAATCAACTTCGATTTCAAAATCTGTACTTACAATCTGGGTTTTGAAAAACCTTTTGAAATTTGTAAAATTTGAATAATTGGAAAGAAATGACCATTAAACAATCTCTTCTTGCCTTCCGGTTGCACCTCAAATACTACTTATAGTATTTTAATTAGACTCATGAATTACAGCTTTCTTACAGGCACTCCCATTTCACGTCATAGATTACAAACTCCAAACTGGCATATATTGTCAGTAATGGCTAGAAATGCCACCTCCTGAATCTGCTATCCTGCCGATGTTTTTCACTATGCATGGACTAACTTCAGTTCTTATCCCTCAATGAGTAATTAACACATTTTGTCTTTTCCTTCTTGCTTTTTATTTAACCTTCACTGCTTCCTAGTACCGTACACCTTTTAAGTATAGGGAAGTCATTAATTTTTTTCCTCAGAATTTTTTAATGTCAGCAACCCCTTGGGGTTGCTGAAATTAAAAAAAAACACTTCTATTTATGACTACCATTTGCATTAGTACACAGAAGTATAGATGTTCTTCCCGAACTGATTTTTCATCCTGGAACAACTGGTTAACATAAAGCTTTTGTATTGTTACGAGAAGCTCTCCAGTATGACCCCTTTATCAGCATATTACATTGGACATAATTGTGAGTCATCTCTCGCCACCATGTGAGCAAAAGCCATGATCTTGTCCTTCTTTCACAGATAAAAAGTCTGTTTAGCTACACTGGACTCATGAGCCAAAGTACCAAAAGGGACCCAAGCTTCCAACTTCTCAAAATTCTTTACCATGTCTACAATATTCAAAGTTATACGCTTTCTTTTGATGCCACCCTTAGATGCTATTGTTTCTGCACCATTTAACTCTCAGAAGAACTAAAAATTATTAGGTATGTGCATGAAGAGTCACTGAGTACATGGTAAGAATATACCATTTATCATAAAGATAGGTGTCTGAAAGCTATCCGACCTGCATTAATATCTCAGGATTGGTGCTAATCTTCATCATTTGTGCCGTGGTCCTTCAAAGTAGTCCCCATTTGATTGAACCACCTGCTCCCAGATGTACTTCCACATCTTAAAGCAGTCCTTTAACGGACATTTTGGAATGGCCTTCAGTTTGCACGTTGCAAAACTCTTATGTCATCGAACAGCTTTCCTTTGAGTGCCATTTTTAATTTTGGGAACATCCAAAGTCACAGGGAGTTATGTTGGGACTGTACAAAGGCTGGCGAAGCTGTGCAATCTTGTGTATCACCAAATATTGGTGCACAAGGTTCAATGAATGTGCTGGCGCGTTATTGTGGTGAAGAAACCAGTCACCACTTAAACAAAGACGAGGTCATTTTCTTGTCATGCCATCACACAAACTTTTCAGAACTTCAACGTAGAATTCTTTGTTGATTGTCTGATCTCTTGGAGCAAATTCTAGTTGCACAACACCCTCACAATCAAACAAAATAATTTCAAAAATGCAGGTCGGATACTTTTTGGACACACTTCATTTGTGTCACATCCATTCAATGCATGCCATTTCTAGAAGGTGTATTACTTGCAGCATGCAACACAGCTGATTTATAATTTATATCTCTGGGAAAATGACGCATTATTCAAATTGTTTTTCATCCATGTCTAGAGAACTTGAAAGAAACAATTGTCAGCAGAGCACTAAAGCCATCCTGTATCCCCTTAATACTTAGCCTACGTTACACACTCACTAGATTAAGTGGGTGTTTGGACTAACTGGGTCCAGATTTGTGAATTTACTGAACTCATCGAGTTTTCTGCATTGTGAAAATAGGAAAGTGACAATGTGAAAATATGAATGTGATGTAAATAATGAATTTCATGGAAATAAGACAAATCTTAAAAATTTTTTTCACCCATGTATCAACTTTCTCTTTGATTTGATATTTTAATTTTGGTTAATGTTCAAATTTAATGAGGTAAAAGAAAAAAAACCCTTCATACTTACTTTAGGTGAAACATTTCCAAAATATTTCGTCTGCATTTTATCATCGTAAATATGTTTGCCAGACCAATACCAACCAACAGGCCTTAAATAAAAGAAAGCATCCAGGTAAAAAATGTATTAGGGTGAAAACGATACAGTGGAACTTAATAACACAAGCATAATCCATTCTGCGATCTTTATCGTAAAGCAAAACAATCTTTTAGTGAAACAACATTTTGAAAAAAGGCTATATGTGTTAAATGTTAAATAGTAAAATGTGCTCCATGCCAAAAAAATTAATTATGTACAAGTTTTACTAAAAGAAAATTATGCATACATTGTTTAGGATTGCCGAATGAAGAAACCGGAGACCGGAGAAGAAACCTAGAAATTAGGAGATTCGTCTATAGCCATTTGTTTTCATGTATGCTTCAAAAGATGATAGAAATGAGACTCGGAATGATAGTTCTAGAGACGAACCGCAGTAATAGGCATGCAATGAATCTGGAAATTCCACTCATGCAAAAGGTCGCTCGTTGAGTCATTTTTGGGAGTTATATTATTGCTTGTTACGCAAATTACTCAAAGTGCAAGGTGCTCGTTTAGTGAGGTTCCACTGTATTTTAAACAAGATTCCAGTATTGCAGTATTATAAAATTCACTGAATTACTTGATTAAGAATAAAAAAATAATAAAATTTTCACATCTCATGTTCTAGATATTAAGCCCCTTAGCCATTAATGTACATCATGAGATTTTCCAATATAAAACATCCAATGATGTGCATACCCATCAGAAGTTTTTCCTGTGATAGAATCTTCTCCGGAATGTAGTCTCGGGTATAAATAGCTGCTTATCCCATGGAACTAAACTAAGTGGAGAACACAAACCTTCCTTATGAAACTAGGAAGTGGTCACCATGACCCTTCCATCACCTTTACGGCCACCTTCACACCAAAATACCCTCAGTCTACTACTTTTTAAGCAGTAGTTTTGCTAAAAAAAAGTTATTGCTTACTTCAAAAATATAAACTTTAGAAAAACGGATATTTGCAATTTTCCAATGGATAAGATTTATTGCATAACCAGGTTTCGATGTATTACATCATCTTCAAGGAAATCCAGTCAAGCACTAAATCTTATCTGGTGGAAAATTGTGATAACCCAATCTTTATTATATTTTAATTCCACCACATCATGCCAGGAACTACTCGATTTATCTATTAACTAAAGACATGAATTCATTTGAGTTTTGCTGTGTATTTATAATTTTTTAATGGAAGAACACTTTCAACAGGGCTTACACAGAGATATGTATAGTGGTACATACATATGTATTGCCTTTACAAAGTAACCATTTCATGGGTAATAAGGCACACCCAGATAGAGTATTTCAGTGTTTCATCCTAATATTATTTAAGTTTTCAGATGAAGATGCACGAGTCAGTTTCCATTGTGTTGAGTAACTATAAACAGCAAAAATTTTAGGGAGTAAATTAACTCTTTTCCAGATTACTACGAATGCACACAATACACATACATGGCTAGGGCAAAAGCTTGAGGGATTTAAATGATGATTGACAAGGTAAGAGAAGAAATTTCCCAGACAGGATTCTGACATATCTTTTTTGCTTCTTGAAAATTCTTGAAACATTTACCAAGGCATCTTCCAAAATAGAAAACATGGGAGCAATTAACTTAAGTAACTTAAGAGGTCCGAGTCTCTCTAACAAATTTTACACCGCCTGATAATGAAGTTGACCACTCTACTGATTATGAGTCAGGGGGTTGGAGTTACACTGTCAGTTGGTGTAAATATTTTAGGGGCTGGAGTTTTAAAACTGACTGGAAGTTTGGTGCATATGAAAATGTTTCCATTAATAGTGTCAAATAATGCCATCAGTCAATAGCAAATGTTCACAGATAAAATGGTTAATTAATGGACATGGTGAAGACCCAAGTAAAATGTGATGTTCCCTCAGAAGAGAGAATAGGTAAACATTTTCAGACAAAAAAAACCAAATTTGGTAAAATAATAATAACTAGGCTATTAAACTTTTATCAGATGGCACTTTACTTAACTTTGATGGTTGATCATATAAATTTCACATACTGTATTTCCTGGCCCATAAGATGCACTTTTATTGCACCAAAATGTGCTCTAAAATCAGCCTGTATGTCATGGGCTGGGATTATGAGTGTTTCACTTCAATAAGTAAATGTGCACAAGTTGATTCAGTGGAAAAATGCCAGATTTCCTGGCTCAAAAAATGCACCCTGATTTTTCATCCTACAATCTATAAAAAAATACTTGGATCAGGCAGGAAATGCTACATTTTTATGTTAACACTTAACACTAGGAATATTCAATTGCTACATAGAAAAATAAGCCTTGGTTACAAATTCTGATTATGTCCCTTTTTTGGTTCAGTAGTATGCAACACTTTTTTCATATTTTGGTTAACAGTACACAGTACTTTCTTAGAAATCCCCAAATAAATCTTAAACTTACACAATGTGGCGCATTTAGTTTCATCTCACATGTGGTGCTCCGATGAACTTAATACATGCTGGGCTAATGGGATGTCGCCCCTTTGCTAATATATACATTTCATGTATCACTCCAGATAAACTCAAGTGTACATGAATTCAACCAAGAAGGGTCTCGTAAAGGCATAGAAAATTGTTGCTTTTATTTTGATATTATCAAAATAATAACAGAAACTAAGCATTGCATTAAAAGTTAACATGATAATAATCTCATGGGATATTATAAGAAAAGTTGTCATACAGTATTGCATTTAAACTTGACTTCTTGAATTGCTCTCCTGGACTTGGAACCAATGCAGCTTTAAGGTATTTAGACCCAGTGATATCAAGTTGCTGAGATTCTACCAAAATGCATTAAATTTTGTCATGTACAGCTGCTTATTTTTCAATGAAATAATTCAATTTTCTTCATAGTGTAAGTTTTAATACAATAAATATTTTCCTTTTCTTTCTGATCCAAGTATATTTCGTAAATTTTAACCTGATCAAACAGTGTGCATTACATGTGTTTGGAATTATGGTAAAAGAAATTAATGAGTTTTTGGGGGAAAATAGGGCATGTAATTGAAGATTCTAAATCACCACAGTCAGTTCATATCCTTGGATCAATTAGTAAAATCAATGGAAGATCATAAAAAGACATGACAAATTGCTTGACATATTATAAACAATTTACTGATTAATTTATCGCAAAACTTCCTATCCATAGAAGAGGACAATGGGAAAATAATGGTAAATGTTTTCACCAATGTTGAAATTGTGCCTACATCATGGATGCTTTATCTTAGGGGAAAACCATATTCAGTTTGCATCCACACATCTTTAAAGGTCACAAAAAAAAGATAAATCAATTTTTGTTAAAGAAATACAAGTTGAGAAAAAATTAACTTATTAGGACTTTAAAAATTCAGGAATAAGAGGAAGAATACTGAACAGGATACACAGCAATAAGTAATCAAAAGTCCACAAGAAGTAGATAATATATCTCATGTAAGAATAAAAATAGAAAAAATACAAAGAGACAGTCATAATAGAATACAGAATGTAACAACCAGGGAAACTAAGAGGAGGAACACGGAATGAGTTGTAAAAAATGTTAAGAGATATTGCGGATGATATGGCTAAGAGAAACACCTAAAACTTAATCAGTATCAATGATGAAAACCTTTGTGGGCACACAAACAGAATTTTGAGAGAGAAGACTGGAAAGTAATAACTGGTGAATTAAGGTTACATTGAGATGGAAAGAATACAGAGAGGAATTGCAGAGTAAGAATACAGGGGTAAAGAAAGAACACACGAACAAAGAAAGAATACAGAATGATGAAGATAATCTGGGCAAGTGGCGAGGACCTTCATGAGTGAATCAAGAGAAATTACCAGTTGACAACGCCAATAATATTTAGAAGACACAGGCACTTAATAAGACACTGAAATTAGTTTTTGAGTCTGATTGAAGAATAACAAAAGCATGCAAGAAAAGACAACCTACAATGGAATCAATGGATGAAAATATACAAATATATTGGTATATAAATGTGAAAGCAGAGGCATTAAACGGAGAACCACTTAAACAGAGAACATCCCACAAGTACATGCTGCATGAAACTTACTATCTCTACAGATTGTAGAAATATAAGAAGTCTTCCTAAGCCAGATGCTGGCTTTCTGTAATATTGATTTCTGCATCCTTCACAAGGAATTCTATCTTTAAATAATGTCAAACTCTTGGACTTGGCCATAATTTTCACAAAATAAAAAATTTTTGTGAGAATGAAATAAACATTGATTTAATACACAAACATTTTGTCCTGTTAGCTTTATCTTTTCAGGATACAATTCATATAACTTTTTTAAATTTTACCTAAGGTCTTTCATCAATCAGACAGGTTTTCATTAGAATGATGCCCGAGTCTAAAGAGTGAACAGTATTTTTGCATAATGGCTTTAAAATATCTTATCATTACAACAATGAAAAAATGTACTTTTTGCCTCATAATGGTGCACTGAACACTTACGCATTTATAAGACACTTGGTTGTTTGGAATTGGTTGGTGTTTGGAAATTTCCTTAAAGTGTATTTTTTCTGACTGATTTTATTTACTATCTTTTGTGAGATTGATTGGATTTCAGAAATCATGTTATTTTTCCAAGGCAAGTTTATTGTAATACTTGGGACTTGTGTGCCACCTGACATTTGTCTATTTGCACAGTTGCAAGTGTTTAGCAGATTCAAACTTCATTTATTACGGGATTTGTATCTAGTTATCACAGCATAACACACAAGACTAATGATTTCATTGGCTCTGGATGAACAAACACATTAATACACACAATACATAAAATAGCTTTGGCACCTGACTCTTTCCAAGTAGCCTCTGGAAGCCTGCATAAATCTGGCCTTCCACAGATTTATACAACTCATTAACATCTTGGTTTGTGTACCACTCCACCAATTTTGTTCAAACAACAAATTTGATCAAAAGTTCAGTATTTGTAATAAATGATTTAGGAGTTTAACATTGAAATTAAAAATTTGCAGCATCGATAATAGGTATCAACTGTATGAATACATGAATCTTATTCTGATTTGTCGTAGACGTTCAAAGATATTTTTGAGGAACCAATATTGTCAATTTTCTTTCACCACCCTTAATCATCAATTTTGGTTACATTTAATGCAAAATGAAAGCATTCATTATCTCCCTACCCTCAAATTTAATACTTTTTGAACACCAGTAGAACACTACTTATAATTATAAGCTAAACAAACTGTCATCATGCTGAGAAAGTATAGAAGATATTGGTAGTTTTGTTTTAAAATTATAAAAGCACAGCAAAACCAATTGAATTCTTCACCGAGTATACATTTCTGAGAGCATTAATCACTCTTTTATCAAGCAAAATCACTACCTAGTATTTATTTAAACATAGGCTCACACTGTAAGGGAAACTCTTAATGTGACCAAGGATCAAGAAGACTGCGGCCCATATTCTAAGGGACAGTATGCCCCCTGTTGTTTAGGGGCCTATGTTTGAGAACTGCATGGGTCTTTTAAGAAATTTATCCACCCAGAGCTTATTTTAGTTGACTATTGGCTAAAATCATGAAACGAAAATCAAATTGAGGCATGAAATTTTCAGAGCAAAATCTGAGCCCTTAAAAATTATATAACAAAAGGGAGCAGAGCATATTACTTGTAGTATTTGTCCCTTGCATATTACACCATGACATGCATGGCACTAAGCATCACTAAATTAAGCTTATCCATCTAAATGAGCCTTAGCAATACAATATCAATGGTTAGTTTTGCTTATCTTAAGCAAGCATATGATTTGGTGTTCATAAATTCTTCTAGTCTCATTGAAAAAAAAAAGAAAAGATTTGCATATAGTAATAATATTTCGAAAAGGTAGGTCTAAAATTAAGCCTGAAATGAAAGTCTTTTAGTGTTTAGGCATAAGGCTTTTCAGTCAGCTATGTATGAAAATACCTATTCTTCATATTTTCAGCAAATGAAGATGGATCTAGTGTAGTCACTCCAATACAAAAACTGATACGTGTAATGGTTGATGTTGAGGTATTTCCAGGATAGCTCCCATATTTAACAACTTGGCTGTGCCCCTTAGGTGGTATAGTCTCTTCCTCCTTGCCCTCAAATGCCACCAAAGCTCTTTCCAATTTTACTTCAAATAATTCATTTATCTGAAGAGTTCTGTTGGTCACTGACCAGGTTTCAACTAGTACATTGCTGAAAGAATACACATACAGTTACCCTATTAGATGTTTATCCAATCTCTTGCATAGCATAATAATAACATACTTCATTCATTTTAGTAAATGGTACAACCATATTAAATGTTGTCAACTGACTGAATATATAAACATAAATTTATAAACACATTACAGAATATATAAACATAAATTCTTAGATGCAATAAAGATTGCTACAAAAGAATTCATCAATTGAGTAAAGTAGGTAAGCAAATAACCAGGAATGTACCCTCTCTTTGAAATTTTGGATACAACGCGATTTCACCTGAGTTGGTGGTCAGTTATTCAATTGAATGTTTGCTTTATTACATGAGTTGTAAGTTGAGGAAAGTCTACAATTAGTAGCATTCAGATTTTCTTTACCCCAATAGTGTAGTTATGGATATGAGATCTTAATTGGTAAGTTTATAGATTAACTTTCACAGGAAACAAGAGACCTAATGACACATAAACTAAAAGCAGTCATGATTCCAAACCTAACAAATGTGACTTCTAGGAACCATGTGGTGACATGATAGCAAGAGAAAGAATAACTCTCTTTTGCAGTAGCAGGATTTGTTTAATATGTGGGGAATTACCCCATAAATTAAATAGCATGATGATTAAAATGACATTAAAAGAAGGCATAGTTTAAGTGCTAAACAATACTCATTTTAAATGAGAAAGTTGAGCCTTCTTAACAAATAAACAGCTTTACTCAGTTTATTACAGATCTGACCTTTGTGGATCTCACAGTTAAGTTTTGTATCAATGTAAATACCTAGAATGTTAGCAGTTAAAAATTCAGTTATTTTAAGACTGCATACAATATGTTGAGATTTTTGGTATGTAAGTGTAAATCATTAATATCAAACCATTCCTTAGCCTGTCTTTGAGTAGTGCTAGAGTAGACCTTTGCATCTTCTGGATATTGGGATTTTTGTACGCAAGCAGTGTCATTGGCATAAAAAAAGATATAAATTTCATATTATAGGCAAACCATTTATCATCATGATTAACAGTATTGGGTCAAGCACAGACCCATGTGACAACACATTTCACTTAAACAGGTGAAGACCGACAGCCATCAAAGTTGGTGGCAATCAGCCAGATTTGACTTCATTACTTTCAGTGCAACTCCCTTGACACCTTTATACTCTAGCTTTGAAAATAATATTGAATAATTTACTTGGTGAGATCACATAGTGTCACAGAGACTGAGTCTCTCTATCCAAATGCACTAATGACATAATTAACTATGGACTTTACAGCCATAATTGTAGATTTCCAAGATTGAAAGCATCCTGTGATTTGGGAAACATTATTTGACTAAAAAACACATTTGATCTTTCATTATAGCTTAAAAATTTTTACCACAGATAGGGACCATAGATATGGGGCTGTAGTTTGCTAAATTATCTTTATCGCCTTTCTTATGGTAGTTTCAGATTACTTTAGAATTATTTGAAAAACTGCAATTTCAAAACACAGGTTGAGTAACATGGCTAATGGTTCACAACAATGTCCTTGATCAAAGAATTAGGCCCACCAGTTTTCGTAAGTTGGATTTTTTCAATTTTTTTACAATCAATATAATATTAAATGGAGTAACAAATTTACTTTTAAACTTTGAATTCTTCGGAGGAAGATTTTGTAGCATATTGCCAATATTGGCAGCATCAATTTTTTCAAAGAACATGTCTTCAACAGCTTTTAAGAAAAAATTGTGCCCAATATCCAGTGTAAAGGGAAGAATTCAATGGTAAAGCTATGCATAAATTATTCAGCCTAAAATTCCAAGAGATTTAC
Source organism: Hetaerina titia (assembly GCA_037158775.1). Classification (NCBI taxonomy): domain Eukaryota; kingdom Metazoa; phylum Arthropoda; class Insecta; order Odonata; family Calopterygidae; genus Hetaerina; species Hetaerina titia. The sequence goes on along the minus strand of CM073776.1, from coordinate 83,373,571 downwards.
AGGCTCAGCCACAACTATAAATATATACACAGTGGGGCCTTGCTTGCCAAAAACCTTGCACAACCATTGATTTGCACAGAATTAAAAATATTTTTAAAATTCAATTGCTACATGAATGACATTTCACATAATGAGTGATGAGAAGAGGGGAATTCCTTGCATGATTGCACACCCACTTCTTCAGTTTGTTTAGAACTCCGTTTCTACTAGCAACTTAAGAGTCCCTAGTGATCACACATTTTTCCAAACTTGTGTTCAGACTTATTATGAATTTTTTTTGTGCAATGTTAAATAACATATTTTGCATAGTTTTAATATTATCCCTGAAAAAAAAGCTGCATAAAGATAGCCATAAGAGATTATTTGTAACAGTAGAAATGAAAAGTAAATTCATTGAAAAGCAAGCTTGGCTGATTTAGAATGAACATATAATCAGTCTATATCAACAATTTGCACTATGCTCAATTACATGGGAAATTCAAGAAGATAAGAGCTTCAAAAGAATGCAACAACATTTATGCAACAGTTACATATCCTCAATGATGTTGAAAGATTGCCCATCAAAGGATAAATGAAAATCAATGGCAATGTGACATTATTAATGAGAATATTATTTGTGGGAAGGCAAAATTAATTATTGCCGACCTTGTTAAGAAGATACCAGGATTATCAATGAGTGAAGAAGTATTTATGGGATAAAAGCAAGCACACTCCTACTTATATGCAGCAGGGAACTTAGACTTGAAGAAGCCCTTTGATTGAGAGGGCTATCAGCTGCAACATATTTTTAGTTGCAATGAAAGAGATCTCTACCAAAAGAAGATGCCCAAGTGAATCTACATTTCTCAACAGAAGAGAATAGATTGCCTGGCCACAGGCCAATGAAAGGGCATCTCACACTGCCATTTTAAGCCAATTCCAGGGGAAATTATAAAATTAAACCCATGCCTCCTTAACATTCAGAAACTCCAGGAGCCTTCAATGGAGTGTTAAGTCCAGGATAGAAGACTAAATGTGATGTGGAGGCCAAGGGAACTTGGTATTTCTTCTAAAATTGTGAAATTTATATCTGACATTCCTAATTTTGTGTATGTATGAATATGCAACAAATCTCCGGACAAATGCATTATTATTTTTATATATTATTATTTAAAAATTGTAATTTTTCTTTTGATTTACCTTGAAAAACAAAGACAGTAAATAACATGACTATTACCATTTAAGTCAAGAATACTATGGAATTTCTGGAAGGTGTGGTTGAATGCTGAATTTCATAAAATTAGGAAATCAAAAATTTTTCAAATCCAAGACGGGCAAGATAGAAAGAGTAAGAATTAATTTTCCAAATTAAGTCTACAGGTACCATTAGTTACAGGCTAGAGCATAAAGTAGTTACCCAAAGGCAAATGCTGTCTGGCCATAATCTGAAACAGCAGTTAAAGGTCCTCCTCTAATGTGAAAGAGAAGTCTCTTTTCAGTCTTGAAATCTTTTGGTGATGGCTCTGTAAAATTAAAACAATGCAATTAATAATAATAATAATAATAAATATATATATATATATATATATATATATATATATATATATATATATATATATATATATTATTAGGTAATCTACCGGTTAAGGTAGGTTTTTGGATGGACACAACTATCAAATAAACATTTTGTGACTCCCCACCTAGCAAACTAATCTATATCAGGTCCCTCTTCATCTCGGTGTACTTCCTTCCTTCCTTCATCCCGTCCAACATCCCTATCCTGTTCCTACCCTTACCTCGCTTGCCCAACATTCTCCCCTCTATTACCCTCTTCAACATTCCACTATCGCTCAATACGCCTTTCATCCATTTTTCCTGCCTCCATAAAATTTCTCTCAACAAACCCCTCTCCTCACCCACCATCTCTAGTACTTCCTCATTTGTTTTCCTTTCGGTCCATTTCACCTTCTCCATCCTTCTCCACACCAACATTTCAAAAGCCTCCAATCTACGTCTATCCTCCTGCTTCAGTGACCACGTTTCCGCGCCGTACATAGCTACGCTCCATATCAGAGTTTTTACGAGTCTTGTCTTAACATCTCTACTCAACGTCCCCGTCATCAACTCCCTCCTCCTTGAGAAAGCCTCCTTGCCTAGCGCAATTCTTCTCCTTCTACTACTTTGACCGTACTGGTCCAAAACACTTCCGAGATATGTAAACTGTTCTACCTGCTCTACTTTTTCCCCGCCTATTTTAATATTTAGCTTAGCCTTTTTCTTTCTGGAAAATCGCATAACCTTTGTTTTATTAATATTGATTCTCATCCCATATTTATCGCACTGAACCTCCAATTCACTCAGCAATGCTTGCAACCCCTTGGCTGACTGAGCAACTAATGCTTGGTCATCAGCAAACCTAACCGATTTTACGAATTCCCCTCCGACTTTCATTCCTACCTCCAGTTCTTCCCATGCCTCTTTAATTATTTCCTCTACATATATGTTGAACAGTACCGGTGACAATGGGCAACCCTGCCTTACACCTCTTCCTAACACTGCCCATCCGGACTCTCCGTTCCCCACTCGCACCTGAGCAGTCTGAGACATGTACAGGTTGCGGATCAGTCTCCTGTCCCTCCAATCCATTCCTATTTTCTGCAATACACGCATTAGTTTTTCCCAATTCACTCTATCAAACGCTTTTTCGAAATCTACAAAACAGGCAAAAACGTCCTGATTGTATTCTATATTCCTCTCGATTAGTGATCTCATTACTGCAATGGCATCATGCGTACCTCTTCCTTTCCTAAACCCAAACTGATCATCCCCTAAGTAATCATTTGCCTTACTCTCTATCCTTTTGTTGATGATCCTGAGAATAACTTTAGCTGCGTGGGATATCAAACTTATTGTTCTGTAATCCTCACACGACGTAGACTTTGCCTTTTTTGGAATAGGAACTAACACCGATCTCACAAAATCTTTCGGCCAGATTCCTTCCTCATAGATACTACGAATCAGTCCATATATGGCCTTCTTCCCACCTTTTCCTAACCATTTCAACATTTCTACAGGAATGTTGTCCACCCCCACGGCCTTATTTGCTTTCATCTCCTTTAGTGCCCTTTCTATTTCATCGTCGAGTATGCCTGGACCTAAGCTATCTTCTTCTACATCATGTTCCTTTTCTATGTCTAACCTTGTCGGCCTAAGTTCTTTACAATACAGTGTTTCTATATATTCCTTCCATCTCTCTTGGATTTTTCCTGGTTCAACTATTATCTTACCCCACTTATCTTTCACTGTTAGCACAGATCTTGCCTTCTTACTTCCCGATAATAACTTAACCTTGCTGTATAGAGCACCAATTTCACCCTTCTTCTGTAAATTTTCCATATCCTCGTATTGCATTTTTCACCATTCTTCTTTGGCTTTATTTGTGGCCCTTCTCAATTTATTGTTTAACTCTTTGTACTTCATTTTACCTAACTCTGTATTTACATTTTTCCATCTTCTCCTCTCATCCATCTTTGCAATCATTTCATCCATTACCCATGGTTTCCTTATCCTTTTCCCGTTAACGGTTCCTATAGTGTCTTTATATATATATATATATATATATATATATATATATATATATATATATATATATATATATATATATATATATATATATATATATATATATATATATATATATATATATATATATATATATAATTTTTACACATAGAAATAGATATATAAGGAAAATATAAATATATAAATAAACCTTTAGGGCCCAGTTTCAATTCCCAGGCATACCTCTCTAGGCACCCTCAGCTATTTATAACACAAACTGTGTAATGTGTGTGTGCAAATATAAATACAGTAAAGTCAAAGGTTTGGTGCCACACATAGATAGTCCACGAGGTCAGTTCCTAAGCAAGATGGCTGCATAGGCATCTGTCCCTGTGGGGCAGCCTGTGAGTTATGGTGTTACAATAAAAAAACTATTGAGGAAGGCAAAAGAAACCACCTCAATTATCAATCTCAAGATTTGTATAATGGACAGTACTTAGAAATCAAGTCTTGGGAACTATGGGACTTGGCTCAACCAGCCATGTGTCACACCTGGCAACAGAAGAAGCAAGGTTTCCACCTTCATTATCTCACAAATCCTAGCACAGCAAAACTGACAGCAGCAGTGCAGAAGAAGGCCCAATTAGTTGGAATAGAAACTTGGCTTGTTAAAACGATGATGATGACAGAAAAATAAGAGAATGTACACGTAAAGCAAGAGATGGAAAGGGGAAATATAGATACATTATATACATGTGAAGTGAGGTGAAAGGATAGAGGTAATTACCAGAGAAATAAATCAGTTACAGAGTATTATAGAGTGAAGACGATGGCCAGCAAGGTGTTCCCTTGACATTGAAAAAAGGTAGGAAGACGCATAGTCAACATAAAGCAAGCAACAGATAGATTATTACTAGTAGAGGTAAAATCAGAACCAGAGAACTTAGTCATTGCTCAGGTATACATGTGCATGCCACCAAGAAATCTTATGGAGGAAGAACTCATAGGGTTTATGATAAGTTAATAGGACATAATCGCCTATGTTCCTCCACAGAAATATTTGATAGTGATGTAGGACTAGAGTGCAGTGGTGGGTGATGGAAGAGTTGGTGATGAAGCGGGAGTTTAGGTACAAGAAATGACCATTGGGAGAAAGCAATTGAATTCAGCAGGAGACAGGGGTTAAACATCACTAACACTTGGTTTAGATATCACAAAAGGTATGAGTATACATTCAAAATGCCAGGTGACTCAGAAAGATTAAATTGTGGTTAGGGATATTATTAGGAACAGTGAGATCAATTCACAGTTTCCTGGGAGCAGATGTGAACTCTGCTCACAATTTAATAGTTATGAAGTGTAGTGTTCGATTCAAAAAGATAAGGTATAGGAGGTGGTTTAGGATATGGAATGTAGAAACATTAACGGGAATGACAAGGAGGGAGTATCAACTGGCTTTAGAGAAAATCATGGATGCTGGTAAAGAGCTGAGTACCATTGAAGAAAAATGGGAATATGTAGAAAAAAGGGATATTGAATGTTGCAATAGACTAGCGGAACTGCTCCTAAGAAAAAGGACAACCCATGGCTTATGGTGGAGAAAAACAAGAGACGGAAAGGAAGAATGTCAACACAGTAGTAGAAGGAAATATAAAGAGTTAAATAGTAAATTTAGGCAGCTAATAAATAAGAGCATAAGAAGCATGGTAGAAGATGCAGTGTAAAGATATAGAAAGTTTGCAGAGGAAAGGTGAATTTGGTGTGCTTTACAATAAGGTTAAAGTGCTATCGGGAAAAAAGAATGAAAAATCTGTGTTAACAATTAGAGAAATAGGGTAAGATAATAGTTGAAACAGAAAAGATTTATGAGAGATGGAAGGAATATATAGAAGAACTGAATGGCGAAGAACTTAGGTCAGCAGGGTCTGACATACAGAAAGAGAATATGATGTAGCAGGCATACTTGACAAGGACGGAAATTGATGACTGGGACATTGATGAAGCATAGTTATGTACAGTGTGGAAACATTTTCACTGAAGCAGAATGATAGGTGTAGATTGGAGGCTTTTGACATGCAAGGGTGGAGAAGGGTAGAGAAGGTAAAGTGAACAGAAAGGGAAACAAATGAGGAAGCACTGGGTATTGTGGGCAAGGAGAGGGGATTGTCGGGAGAAATTATAAGGAGGCAGGAGAATTGGATGCAAAGCATATTGATTACCAGTGGTATGTTAAAGACTGTGATAGAGGGGAGAATATTAGAAAACGAGGAAGGGGCAGGAATACGATAAGGATATTGGATGGAATGAAGGGAAGAATGAAGTATATAGAGATGAAGAAGGGCTTGTAGTAGGGTTGGAATTAGGGCTGTATTTTGTTAGGAGAGACAAGAGAATTATTTGGTAGTGTGTCCATCCAAAACCTACCTTAACCAGTAGATTACTAAAACTAATAATAATTATTTACTGAATTTTCATGACAATTTGTATTTATGTCCCTACTTATCTATTAGCTTATCTTTTTACATTTCTGATAATTAAAGCCGATGGTTTTGTTGAAAAGGAGTTCTACTCCTTACACCATTTATAATAAAACACTACAACTGCTACAATGTAAATTAAATTTTTTGTTATTCAATTTTTTCAAATCATTTGTGCATTAACTTACAAAAGCCGTAACTATTAATTATTTCAAAACAACTTAAAAACTCTTTGTACAATGAAGCCATGAAACAGGCGAGTAACTGGGATATCAGACCCATTGACAAATAGTTTATTATTATTTGATACCCAAGGGGTACATTGATTGATTAGCCCAAACTTCTGTTCATAAAAAGCTTTTATCATTCTATGGAAATTAAGACATTAAAACATTTTGTTAATAATTAATTACCTGTGTTAAAATGAGTTGACAGTATTTTTTTATTACCTTGGATTTGCCCCTTAAAGTTTATGGTCCCAGTTCCCTTAGCAATGAGGGAGGACACAATGCTTAAAGCAGAACTATTCGACTTCTGGATGCTTATAATCCATGTTCCATCGCTTTCCTCCCTGAGGCTTACTTCCAATTGTAGTTTATGTTCAGCAGTCATTTCCTGGAGTAAATAGAAAGATTAACCAACATCAGTGATACCATTATGATATCCAGTAAGGTTCATTAGTGACACAGTAATTAATAACCAAAATCATTTTAAGTGACTAAAGTGGAAACCAAGAGGTTACATGTGTAACTAGAATGAATTTAAGGACATTTTATTCAAAATGTTTCTGTTAAATAAATTAAAAAAGAGGAAAATAAGGGCATATACTGGTACTTCTGTTTCTAATAAATTCAAAATGAGTAACCCTGTAAGTTGCCAGATCAAGTGTTCTATTTTTTTTTGCCCATTCCCTAGGTAATGCACCATGTTTGCTTACATTGCTGTTCTAGGATGCTAATTTTCCCATTGCTTCTGGAGTTTGAGTCATGCAAGGTGTGAGATTTCAACAAACCTTCAATTCTTACTTTTGAGAGAACATAATTCTGATACCGCCAAAAGAATTAGTCCCTAAAATAAATACTGTATCAGTCTTTTAAGATAAACTATAGTTCAAACAGTGAAAGCAAAACAATGAGCAACGTATCTTAAAAGTCGATAAAGAAAAAATGCTATTTATATGAACTGATGCATCAGTGGCGTTATCTGAATTTATGATATGTGGTGTGATAATGATGTAAATGATTTATATGGCACTATTTAAAGGCATACAAGTCATTTACCAGTGTACATAATGTTGACAGGGTAAGAACTATGACCATTATTTCACTATTCAAATCCTGTTGGAGAGCAGTTATCTCAGACAATTCAAATTTAATTTTACTACACTTGTTTAGATATTAGTAAATACTTGTCAAATGTAGTTACTCCAATAAAAACCTAACATTTGAGCTACAGCCAGACTATGTTATGCTTTTCTAGACTTCCAGGGCTGGCTAAAACTTTCCTTTCCTAAATTCTGAAGAGGGTGATGTCAGCAATGCAACACCCAGGGTGTCATGCTGTGTGTGCATTTCCAATGCTGCCCACTCAAAAAGTCTTAATTATCTTAAAATACTACGATGCAATAATTTCAGAGAGTAAAAATCATTTGCCTTGACCGGGATTCGAACCCGGATCCCCGGAACCCGGATATCGAGGGATCCTGGTTCGAATCCCGGTCAAGGCAAATGATTTTTACTCTCTGAAATTGTTGCATCGTAATGCACACGTAGCGGATGACTTCGTTAAAGTTACTGTTGCGGCATCTCCCGCAGTTTCTTTGAAATTTGTCTAAGGCATGAACGTGTTTGAAATTGGCTTTAACCTCGTGGACTGTGGCGCGTCGCGCACGACTACGAATGCCTGTGACATTGTATGTACGGTATTTCGTCACAACATCTTGTTCCTTTAAAGCCCCCAAAATTTCAGAGTGTAAGAGGACGTCTCGGTAGCTTAACTGGCTAAAGCACTCGGCCGGATATCGAGGGATCCGGGTTCGAATCATGGTCAAGGCGAATGATTTTTACTCTCTGAAATTGTTGCATCGTAATGCACACGTAGCGGATGACTCCGTTAAAGTTACTGTTGCGGCATCTCCCGCAGTTTATTTGAAAAAACTTAAAATACTAAATAAAAAAATTACATTTTCAGAAGAAATAGAGAAAACAGAATACGAATAACGGTGGAGTATATTGTAATCCAATGCAAATTCATAGGAGATTTCAAATTACAAACAAAATCAGCATGTCACGTCAAACTACTATTCGTGATGCATGGTGAGTAAAAAAATTTCTGAAAATTCCAAGGTTGGGTTTACAAGTTTCCCTTCCCAAACATGATCTTGTCCGTGCCCCTTGTTTGTTTGCAGCCAATCTTTTGAGTAGAGGGCAATCAGCAGTGGGGTATTTTTACTTTTTGTAGTAGGTATCTGTGGTTCTGCCGAAGCAAATGTCTATATAATTTTCATCGCTCAATGGACAATTCACGATTTTATCTCACTGAAATAGGGCTTATTGAGTCTCTTGACTTGGTATCTGGATAACACAGGCCACAATTTTGATATTAAACAAAATTCATCATTTAAAAAAGAATAAGGAAATATCTACTATGTACTTTCTTTTCTGTTCTCAGATAGGCCCATTGCAAAGTGCGAGTATTAAGCTGAAAAAGTGTGTCATTCTAATGAGTTAGATCAAAGGGAGACCTGGCCCCCGACAGGAAATAATTTTGGCTCAGATAAAACTGAAAATAAACATTACTTGTACAGCGAATACTACTTTGGAATACATGTTGTCCCAAAGGCATAAAATCACATACTGCACACGGTGCATTGCTGCATCTAAATTAGTGCAATTATTTTCAGATAAGCGGGTCGCGCTGGTCTAGTGGGTAGAGCATTGGACTACTGACCGGAGGGTCCCGGGTTCGATTCCCGGGCAAGGGCACTTTGGGCACCTGCAGCTCCACCCGGATACCAGATCTTCCTGGGAAACCATAACCGGCATAGGGAAAGGAACTGGCCCCCCTACCCTGATGTGTGAATATTCACACGCCGTCGGGCTTGGTACATGGGTGAGCTCTACCATCACCTACTAAACCGACCTTCGGGTTGATTACTGTGTTTATTTTCAAATAAGAGCACTATTTTCAACTATATTAACACTATTTCAAACTATAATATTTGAAACTGCCGTTGCAAAAGGTTTTTATCAGTTGACAGCCAAGGAGTGGACAATCATCTCCAGATTAACACTCACTGTTCCGGGCGATGATTTTGCAACGAGATTTGTGTCACCATAATTATGCATGGTGTCGTCATCCTGAATCATAATCACAACATCCAAAATTGTGTCATCATGAAATTTTCCGAATATAAGATTTAAGCTCTGAACAGTACATTTGACTTCTTAAATTAGTGGAAAATTGCCATTTTGGAAAGAAATTATAATCAACAATTGTGATTTCCACTATGCTATTTTTACTCACACGACTCGGGTTTCAAAACTTTATGTTATCTTCAATCCGGGTTGTTTGAATGAAAATAGTATAGTAGAAATCGCAATTGTTAATTATCATTTTCTCTCGATATAAGCTCTAGCAATCACTGCTCTTCCCAGATTTCCTTATAATTGTCGTTAATTACAACACGGAGATCATTAAAACGGGCTATTTCTTAGATATCCACTAACGATTTTAGAAAACTCAAAGAAGCGAAGATGGCTTTTAATATTATATTATTTCCGTATCACAGCAAAAGATGCAACATACAGACATGCCAACTTTCAAAAATGAAAAATCGGGAGGACATGCCAATTTCAAAAATGAAAAATCGGGAGATTTTTAGAAGTGTATCACGAAGTAATCACTTTTAATTACCACAATATTTGCATGGCACCTTAATCCCTTTATGACACTTTGCCAATTTTTAATGAATGTCACACTTTATTAACATGTTAAGCTAAGTACACAATTTGAACAGTTCATCAAGAACGTAAGAAGGAAAAATCGGGAGTCTCCCGCTTAAATCGGGAGAGTTGGCATGTCTGAACATAGCCCAGGGGGTAGAGCACTGGGCTACTGACCGGATGGCTCTGGTTCGATTCCCAGGCACCTGCAGCTCCACCCAAGCTATGTGATTTTTCGACTACCAGATCTTCCTGGGAAACCATAACCGGCACACTTAATTAAGCTACACTTCATTGGTCCAGTATTTAATTCATTTTTGAAAATTAAGGATATAATTGAAAACGATTGTAAAAATACACGAAATGACCTGCCAATGTCTTGTTATAATTTTCCCGAAAATCAATCAAGTTTAGGGAATCCATTAATGTACGTCATTCGCGTTCAAAACCTATGGTGATTATTATGGGTCCTATGTCCTTCTTCACCTCCTTTCTCTTTCTCTGTGTCATCGATTCCTAACTGGCGATACAAGGTTTGCCAAAAAAGTGTCGGCACCAATATTTTACTAAAGTGTGCGTGAAGTGCTGAATTCAGACCGTAGGTTAAGGGTGGTTATTATCGCAGTTCGTGTTACCATTGATAAGATGACAGTGCACACCATTAACACTGAACATTTGGCGACGCGAAAGATCTGCGCTAAAACTCCTCCCGAAGGTCTTGAATGGCGACCAAGAGCAGAATCGAGAATCTGCTTACTAAAACCTGCAACGTCTAGGGGTGAGATCCAAAAGAATTTATGTATGTGCATTTTACAGACCGCCAGTCGTGAAATAAAATTCAATACTAGAATGAGATCAGCAAATCAAAGTTTTTTCTTATCCCAACACAATGTTCGCGAAGTTATAATAGGTGGGATTTCAATGTACTATCTATTGACTGGAGCACAGTTTTCAAGCGGGTGGTTAAGACAAATATCTGCGAATCGCTATTCTTTCACTTTGAACTCATTGCATCAACTTCAAGCCACTTCAACTAGTGGCGGTAATATTCTTGCGTATTAAATATAGATATTATAAAAGGAATTAGTAAACGCTTTCCAAACCATTACTCGGAATCACTTCAGCCCAGTCGACGCAAGAATTTTTCAATGCAATAAAGCAAATACATTTCAAGACACCACCCGCTATTCTATTTGTTCTGTAAATGGAAAAGAATTTAGGGAAAATTTCATCAACTAGCTTGGGTGGAGCTGCAGGTGCCCAAAGTGCCTTGCCCGGGAATCGAACCCGGGACCCTCTGGTCAGCAGTCCAACGCTCTACCCGCTAGACCACCGCGACCGGCATCAGTGGATAGATAAAGTGAAATAAGTTAACAGTTAATTCACTCGAAAATGATGAAGGCGAAAGAATAACCAGCAGTTTGGAAAAGGCTGACTAAATTCCTTCTTTCAAAGCGTCTTCACCAAGCGTCTTGCTAGTCTGGGAATCACTCGCGGAGCAAAGGTTAAATTACAGATTGAATTTTTTGCATAAATTAGAAGAGGTCATTCCAGGTACATATTACTTACTCAAGTTACATGCAATTAGGAAATAATACTTGCCACAAGGAAATGAATTTGTATTTGCAATAATGGCGCTCAAAATTATTGCAGCGATCTCGAAATAATCGTAGGTCGCGGTAATCCAGGGGAGCGTGGAATAACTAATCAGAGGGCCCGGGTTGAATTCTCCAGTAAGCCTCTTTGGGCACCATCGGCCTAACCCAAGGGAAGTGATTTTTCCAATTTCACTCTAACCATAACTGGCATAGCTATTGGCCCCACTACCCCTATCTGTGAATTTCACAAGCCATAGAGGGGGCTTAGTACTGGGTGAACTCAACACCAGTTTTTTTCAAAATGTTGGATTTCGCCAAATTTAAACTTCGATAATTAAAATCTCTTGTACCGCTGTACAAAATACTCACAAGTTACATGGTTCCAAATAGCGTAAATTACCGCTGTTGTACACTTCTGACGAAGACTAATTTACACCACACAATTTCCATTTAAAGCGTTTAACTGTAATCCCACTATCCCTTTTCCGCTGTCTCCTTCCATAAATTAGTCCAATATTAAACTCGTTAAAATTCATACGTTGGTAACGTAATTGTAGTAGTTTATATTAAACTCTCTTCCCAAATAAGTACACACGCCCAAACCCTACAATTGACATTTTCGCGCTGAACTACTTTTTACACCCGAGATTATTGACTGAAGACCCTTTCGGCATTAAAAGCTTCGATAAATACTTCATAATTCAATCTTTCTGAAAATCCTGAACGAATGCAAATCGTGGTCCCCAAAAAACCGCTTGCACGAACGAAGGACAAAGATGGGGTTATTCACAAAACTCGATATGTACAGTAACGCTCAAGAAATTATTTCGGTAATGTGTACTTACTGTGGTCCTGATCTACGACTGTGTTAATCTGCTGTCTTGCAATATCTCTCCTGTCGCTTTCAAGGAGTGGAGTGGACGGGAAGATCACGCTGGATGTGAACGGTCTGACACTTCGCACCGACAGACAACCTCTCACACGGAACGGAAGACGCTAACTGAATTTATGTTTTGATTGGAACAGTAGTCCGGACATGAATGATCGAATCATAAGACCCGTTCTTATTACTGAGAGATTGAAGATCTCTTCATTATTTTCAGACCTCGCGGCGATGGTGCACAACATTCGTTTAATGTGTGTGCGCAATATTAGTTGACTTGCGGCAAGGAGAGTTTACTTTGTGTTTAACTTTGTATTCAAGTGTGTCGATCGTGTGAGTCCCTCCGCGCCGAGCGTCGCCCGCGCTTCACTTGAATCGCTCTTAATCGCGCGCCGTCTACATACATTTAAGGTTGCTGAAATGCGCGCCGTCTACAAACATTGTTTTCATCCATTATCTTAAATAGCTAGTGAATTTTTTTGTTTCTTAAGTAAGCCAGTGACATTAAGTTGCACGATAAAGTAGTCTCCGTTGATCCCAAGGAAATTTTTTATCTATTAAATTTGTAACTTTCATTATTTTAACCTACCCCATGTTTATAAATTTGGCATTTTTGATAGAATTAGGATGGCTTCCACTGGGTCTTCAGCCGCGATGCACGCCTGCGCCGGTGAACGCATAGCTCTTAGGCTAAGTACCGCTGTTATTTCTATTTTTTGTATAAATTTACCCAAGTACCCTACGCTAGGGTGTATGGCAGGGAGTGAATACACACCATACTAATTTTTACCCGAATATGACACTACCGCGGTCGAACAATGCCATTATGATCCCCTATCGTTCGTAGAAAAAACAATATCTAATATCTATCTGTTGTACACTTAATCTATCAAATTTTATTAGCATGATCTCTCCTACCGCAGTACGATGGGGGTAATAATACATTTCCAACATCACTGCAAAAGAGACCTAGTAATTTATGCAAGAGCTTCAATTTGTAATTTAACCTTCGCTCCGTGAGTGATTCCCAGCCTAGCTGCTCTAGTGTTTTGGACACGCTACTAAATTTATCAAAACAGCGTTTAACAAATCTAGCTCCTCTCCGCTGCACGCGATTCAATTCGGTAATTGATTCAACTTCGTGAGGATCCTATATATCCTGCTTGCAGCATATTCTAATTGGGGTCCAACCAGCGTAGGATAACATTTCCCTTTGACCTTATCATCATATGTACCAAGTACTGTTCTAATGAATCCTAATTTTTGTTAGGTTGTTCACATATTCCCCGTATATGTTTCACCCAGGTGAGATCGTGGGTAAGGGTAACTCTTGGTATTTAATACTTCTTAGGTCAACTACATTATTGATTATTATTTTTATCTGGATACGGATCTGGATTTCATGAACGGCAGCACGGATTAAATGGACGAACTCCCTCTCTTTTACTTTTTAAATAAAGTCCACTTTCAAAGTCGGTTGGAATGAAAAAGTGTTTACAAGTTATAAATTATTTTGTTTATTTGGATCGATTTGTATTACATGTGAAGTGCAAATCAATTAGCGAAGGCCGTATTACAAAATTCGAATTGATCACTAATGCTAAAATTTGAGCCAGTAAGCATCGAGCAGCATTATTTTATTACTTTACTATTATTATTTACCCATATAATACGTTAAAAATGAATCCAAACAAAACGTTTACACAACAATTTAAAGAATTTTCAACACCGCAAACCAACTTATTGGTTCAATTGTGTTACCAATACGTAAATACAAGCATAGTGTCGAGTTGAGAAAGAAATGCCGCAACATACAAAAGGTGGGTAAAATTCCAAAGGTTTATTAATTGAGTCTACACATTCCATTTCGGTGTTCCCGATGCAGTATGCGTTCGGGAGGGAATTGCTCTTTTACCAAAAATATATAACTACGCACTTTTTAAAGTTTAATTCTAATTGCCAAATGTCGCAGCAGCGTTGCATAGCATTAAGGTCAACTGACAAAACTGCTGTGTCCTCAGGATCACGGTAAACCACTGCATCGTCGGCAAATAAATGTATCTTACTAGTGCATCGATGCATTTTGATCGATTTCCTGCAATCAATGGAATGTTGATAGGACAAGAACCACCTTATTCTTTTTGCGAATGAAGAATACCAAAGTTTTATTTTGGTTTCGGATTCACCACTTTACTTCGATCCCGTGTCATCCTCCTCTTCTGTAAAACTCCCTTCATCACTTGGTGTATCTTCAGGTGGAGCAGGATCGTCATCTTGTGTTTAAATGGACCACAGCATCCAAAGATCTCAAGTTATAGCGCCTAGCCATATTTTGGATATTTGCATGATAACACCCGTAAATTAGGTTATTTCATACACAATGTAAAAAGATAATATATTTATATATATATATATATATATACATTATTATTATTATGTAATCTACCGGTTAAGGTAGGTTTTTGGATGGACACAACAATTAAATAAATATATTTTTGACTCCTAACAAAACACAATCCGCCACCTAATCTACATCAGGTCCCTCTCCATCTCTCTGTACTTCCTTCTTCCTTTCATCCCGTCCAAACCCTATCCTGTTCTTGCCCTTTCCTCGTTTGCCTGACATTCTCCCCTCTATTACCTTCTTCAACATCCTACTGCCGCTCAACACGCCCTTCATCCATTTTTCCTGCCTCCATAGGATTTCTCCCAACAAACCCCTCTCCTCACCCACCGTCTCCAGTACTTTCTCATTTGTTTTCCTTTCGGTACATTTCACCTTCTCCATTCTTCTCCACACCCACATTTCAAAAGCCTCCAATCTACGTCTATCCTCCTGCTTCAGCGACCATGTTTCCTACTCCCGATAATCGAAGTGAATTATGGTAAGGATTCCCAGTCGTAAACGTAAGCCGTTTTGTTTGGCCCGACATTTTCAATCGCTCTGGGGTGTTTTTTCACCACAGTCACCGTTAGAGGGATCCGGGATTTATAAATATCCCACTGTGATACGCAGAACTTCATATCATTTAGAGTCTTTAATCTTTCTCATCTGGGAATTCTAATGGAACCAACCTTTTTTTACGGTTCTTCTCGGGTTTATTGAATATGAATCACTATTAGGAGTGGCAATACGGCACGAAAAAATTCTCTTGTATTTTTCATTGGCTTAGTAATGTGTGAATGTGATTTTCTTCTTTATAAACCTTAATCGCATCATCAAAATCACCAAACTTCCTATCGTCCCTATTTTTATAAAATAGTGCTCCCTCTCTTCCATTTTCTGAAGAACGAAAGCCGTTCCCTGAACTTTAGATAAAACTGAGTTTTAGATAATGAAAGTGAATCTCGGCCCCAGCCTTGTGTAACGATAGGTAAATGCGTTAGGTTGGCTAGTATGCTTTCTTCGTGCGACTCGAAGTAATTGCTGTGTCAACTCAGGGCAGTGGATGGAAGAAGTGAATGCGGTGGCAATGGCTTCCGACCGCCCTCCGTCAAGGACCTCCCTTGTTTCCGTGAAAGGATTCGGAGGTTCGGTCTCGGAGGTTTACGAAGTCGGAGCGAGGCAGTGGGGAGAAAATACGCCGTATCTAGAAAGCATTCGACTGCCTGTACTGGAAAATTCTAAATATGAATCGTCTGGATGAAATGAAATATGAACTAAGAGTACGGCTGGGGTTGATTCTTCCCACAATATTCATACGGCCGTAGTTACCGTTCGCTTCAACCTTAGAGCAGCTATGTTGGGAATCACTCGGGGATTGAAAGTTAAATTACAAATTAAATATCTTGTAAGGATTTCCCTTAACAATGTTGTTGAAAATTTTTCATTACCCTATCGTATACGTACTACGAGGGGCGAGGCCATGCCTTTAAAAATTAGAGAGATTAAGTGTAGAACGGATTGATGTAAGATGTCATTTTTCCCACGAACGATAAGGGATCAAATTAACATAGTCCGACCGCGGTAGGGATAAAAATATTCGGGCCAAAATTAATCTAAATGTGTATTCACCCCATCCACACACCCGAGTGGTGGATGCAGGGTACTAAAAAGATGCGAAACACTAAAAATATATAGCTGAGGAAAATACGAGCTCGTATAACCCTAGCAATGGCGTCTACAATTACTGGTAATGCATGGCAATTTCGAAACCACATGGTAATGCGGGAGACAAATCTCCGGGATTTATGAATATCCCGCTGTGATACGCAGAACTTCATATCATCAGTGGATGGAAGAAGTGAATGCGGTGGCAATGGCTTCCGACCGCCCTCCGTTAAGGACCTCTCTTGTTTCCGTGGAAAAGGGGGTCGGAGGTTTCGAAATCAGAGCGAGGCAGGAGATAATACAACGTATATAGCAAGCATTCAACTGGCTGTGCTGGAGAATTTGATATTTGAATCAGCGTCCCGGAGATGTTCCGTTTAATTTTGAGGCCAGTATTACTTGGACTAATGCCATCGCATATGCAGACATCTGGCGGAGATATCGTAGAAATGAGAGATAACTCTTAAAGATTACCTAATTAGGTTTCAAATACTAAGAACAAAATGTGATCTTTCAGAGGGTAGAGTGCTGGGTTCTCAGTAGCCCATTGAGCAAAGTCAAGGCCCGAGTAAGTTTTCATGGGAGAGGCTTCCAGGTATCGTCAGCTACACCTGGATATGTGATTTTTTAGCTGTCAGATCTTCCAGGGAAATCCACGAGCGTTAAGGGATCAGAATAAAATAATCGATTGTCCGCTAGGAGAGAAAGGTGTTTTGGATCGAGAGTGGTCTGGTGTGTATTTCCCCCCCCCCTTGCCACTCATCCTAGGGTTGGATAGCAAGGTACTAAATAAAATATAATAAAATAAGCCATGGGCTGCGCATGGAAAAGGATCTGACAGAAAAAATTAGGGCGAGGTCTACCTTCAATGAGAATATAATAAATTAAAGAATAACTGGATTTTACAGTGAAAGTCTCTTCTCCATCATATTCAGCGTTTAAACATTGGGTTTCGGAATTTAAGAAAGGTTGCACGAGCACTTCTGACGAACGAAGTTCCGGACGCTCCATTGAGGTCACAATTCCCCGAAATGATTGGAAAAAATGCATTAAATGGTGATGGGGGACCGCAGATTAACAAGTCGAGACTACTAGGATGTCAAGTGAACGTGTAAGCAATATTTGGCGTGAACATTTGGGTACGGAGATGCCCTGTGCTAGGTGGGTGCCGCGTTTCCTAACCTACGATCAAATATTGTCCCGGCAAACTGATTCATTCGAAAATTTGGAGCTTTACAATAGAAAACCCAACTAAAGTTTGTCGTCGATATATAACTGTGGATTCACCACTACACTTCTGAAAGTAAACAAAAGTCGACACAATGTTTTGGAACAGGTGAACCAACCCCGAAGAAGACAAGAACGATTTTATCGACGAATAGGGTTGTGGGGGCTGTTTTTTTGAGGTGCGAGAGGATATATTTTCTTTAATTGTGCGGAAAAGGGTAAGTCCATTAGAGATGAATACTACGCAGAGTTATTGCTATGTTTAAAGGAAAAAGTGAAAAAGATACCATCTCATTTAGCGAAGAAAAAAATCTTGTTTCGCCATGACAACGCACCTGCCCATTCGTCAGCCGTTGCGATAACTAAAATCTTCGAATATTTCCCCCATCCCCCATATCCACCAGATTTAGCCCTAAGCGAATCTTATCTGTTTTCTGACCTTAAAAAATGGCTCTGATATAAAAAATTTGACAGCAACGAGGAAGTCATGGACGCTGTTATTGAGTGTTTTGAGGGACTTGACAAATCGGATAGTGAAAAAGATATCACTGCATTAGAGGACCGTTACGAGAAATGTATCAATCGAGATGGAGGTTATGTTGAAAAATAAAGCCTAAAAATTTTCCTGATTTTTTATCAGGCTGGAAAATTTTCACCTCGCCCTCGTCCGTTGGGGTGGATTAGGACTTTTTGAATGGTCGGGTGCAAAAGTAGTGAAAGCTGGAGTTAGTTCAAATGCAGTCGAAGTCGCTTCAGGGATCCCCTGGGAGGTGTTATCGGCCCTCTTTTATTTCTACAAAACGTTAACGACATTGACTCCGTAGTCACTAGTGAGATACGTTTATTTCCCGATGATGCAATGGTTTACTGTGATATCCGTGATCCTGAGGACACTGCAGCTTCGTCAGATGACCTTAATGCTACACAACGCTGGTGCGACACTTGGCAATTAGAATTAAACTTAAAAAAGTGCGTAGTTATATATTTTTGGAAAAAGAGCAATTCCCTCCCGAGCGCCTTCTGCATCGGGAACACTGAAATGGAATATGCAGACTCAATTAAATGCCTGAGAGTTACCCTCAATCACGATCTCTCCTGGGTGAAACACATACGCGGAATATGTGGACAGCCTAACGAAAAGTGGGATTATTAGAAGAGCACGGAAAATGTGATGAAAAGGTCAAAGGGAAATCTCATCTGTCGTTGGTTAGGCCTCATTTAGAATATGCTTCAAGCGCGATGCATGGGATCCTCACGAAGTTGAATTAATTGCCGAATTGAATCGCGTGCAGCGTAGAGGAACTAGATTTTTAAAACGCTGTTATGATAAATTTAGTAACGTGTCCAAAACGCTAGATCAGCTAGGCTGGGAGTCACTCACGGCGCGAAGGTTAAATTACAGATTAAAGCTCTTGCATAAATTAGAAGGAAGACTCTTTGGCAGTGATGCTGGAAATGTATTATTACCCCCATCGTACTGCGGTCATGCTAATAAAATTAAAGAGATTAAGTGTGTAATAGATATAAGATGTCATTTTTCCACGAACGATAGGGGATCATAATAACATTGTTCGACCGCGGTAGGGTCATGTTCGAGTAAAAATTAGTACGGTGTGTATTCACCCCCTGCCACACACCCTAGCAGTGGCTTGCAGGGTACTAAAATATCTATCTATCTATCTAAACCCTACCACCTGAAGTAACTTCTACTGTTTTTGAGGTAGCTCTTTGAAGCCTACCATTCAAAATGTCTTTAATTCAACCCCGGATATTTTTATCTATTCCATATATTTCTAGCTTTGCGAGTAGTTTACTATGAGCAACTTGGTCGAAGCCTTTCTTCAAATCTAGAAAAATCACGTCCACTGGAACATTGCTCTCTCACGAATTAAGAATATCATGGACAACGCAAGTTGTGTCTCGCAGGATCTACCTTTTCGGAAACCGTACTGATTTTCCATTGATAACTTCTGATTATCGAGGTGTCTCACGATCGAACTAGCAACTATATGTTTCATAACCTTGCACGAAATGGATGCGAGGGAAATGGACCTGTAATTACTCGACCCTCCTTGTCTCCGTTTTTAATATTGTTCTTGTGTTAGCCGTTTTCCAATCTATGCGAACTAGGGCAGTTTAAACGAATTTTCAGATTCATTAGGGTTCGTACTGCGTCAATTCACACTCAGATCACTCTGTTAATTTCTACACTCTTAGTGGAATGAAGTAACTTTCCCCTCGCATATTTTTCTTTTCTATGATTGCTATGAAAACCGAGACTCAAAAAATGTTTAACTAGTGTAAGATCTACCAAATTGATGGTGAATTCCAAACCGTGATACATCGTTATGTTTTAATATATGACAGAAGAACTTGAAAAACCTTAATTGTCATTAGATAATGAATATATATATATATATACATATATTATTATTATTAGGTAACCTACCGGTTAAGGTAGGTTTTTGGATGGACACAACTATCAAATACACATTTGGTAACTCCAAACAAAACCCAATCCAGCAACCTAATCTACATCAGGTCCCTCTTCATCTCTGTGTACTCCCTTCATCCCGTCCAACATCCCTATTCTGTTCCTGCCCTTACCTCGCTTGCCCAACATTCTCCCCTCTTTTACCCTCTTCAACATTCCACTACCGCTCAATACGCCTTTCATCCATTTTTCCTGCCTCCATAGGATTTCCCTCAACAAACCCCTCTCCTCACCCACCATTTCTAGTACTTCCTCATTTGCTTTCCTTTCGGTCCATTTCACCTTCTCCATTCTTCTCCACACCCACATTTCAAAAGCCTCCAATCTACGTCTATCCTCCTGCTTCAGTGACCACGTTTCCGCGCCGTACATAGCTACGCTCCATATCAGAGTTTTTACGAGTCTTGTCTTAACATCCCTACTCAACGTCCCCGTCATCAACTCCCTCCTTGAGAAAGCCTCCTTGCCTAGCGCAATTCTTCTCCTTACGTCCCTACCACTTTGACCGTATTGGTCCAAAACACTTCCGAAATATGTAAACTGTTCTACCTGCTCTATTTTTTCCCCGCCTATTTTAATATTTAGCTTAGCCTTTTTCTTTCTGGAAAATCGCATAACCTTTTATGCGATACCTTTAGATTTCTCTATTTAGACCCATTATCCATGAGGGTATGCAGAAAAATCCCCAAAGACAAAATAAGACTAGCGTTTTATAACAAACAGTGCATGAGGAATTTAATTTCTCATACCAAAGACAGAATTCCTACAAGTGAGAAAAGTGGCGTGTATAAATTAAATTGTCAATGTGGAGCAGGATACATCGGCCAGACTGGGAGAAAGTTTAAAGAAAGGATCAAGAAACACCAACTGTGCGTCAAAAATAAGGACTCGGCGTCTCTCTTTGCCAAACATCTACTGGACGAGAATCATCTGAGTGATTTTGTGCCAGAGTTCCTGCATATTGAGGGGAAAGGACAGAGGCTTGACGCGCTGGAGCAATATGAAATTTTGAAATGTGTTCAAAATAAGGTTAATATTGTTAACGAAATCTTGTACCCTTCCCACTCCCCCCTTCTAGACCTTCCTTCCTTACACACCTAATGATTCTTCACCTACCTTACCTCCCCTACCGGCTCTTAATACAGCGTTTTTACGTATACTCGGAATTTCCCCTCTCCCTCCTGACCCACGCGTCCCCTACACTACCACCCCCTTCCTTAGATAACGGAGTTCCTAATCATTTCCTTTCTTCTAGTCCCTATGCTCTCAGCCCCCTTAACCACCTCCGGGCCATACTCCCCCCCCTGGGGTTTCCCCTCTTCCACCCCCTAACCCTCTCATCAGACCAGGGAGTTGTCTCTCTCTTCTCGCCTTTCCCCCCTCCCCCTTCCCCGATCTCTCCCCCTATTTCCCCCCCCCCCAATTTTGTGTGACTATATATTCTCTGTCTTTGCAAAAAGGACCTGATGATGACGTGCCACGTCGAAACCTGGGTCGTCCGTCTAATAAATCTATGTGGAATTATAAAGTTTCTCTTTTCATTATGTTAAGTCGATTCCATGAAGTCACGCCCGAGACAACGAATTTTCTTCTGACTTGTATTATCCTTAAGCCAAGCTGTACAGCTGACCAAATCGAGCCGGTCAACCGATTCACGAAACTTAAATCTCAGATAATGGAATATAACGCTTACTGAAGAACACTAAGCCTAATAAATCCTGCGGGTCCGATAAAATGCACCCTCGTATATTTAAGGATCTAGCTTCGGAAACTGCGCCGTATCTAGAAATAATATTTCAGAAGTCGCTGGTAGATCACAAGGTTCCCAGAGATTGGGAAACTCGTGTAGTAATGCAGTTACTAGTTGGATCATGAGACACATCGACAATAAGCAGTTATTAATGAAAAATCAGCACGGTTTCCGAAAAGGTATAACCTGCAAGACACGACTTGCGCTTTTTGTTCACAATAATCTTATTTCGGGAGAGAGCAATATTCCAGTGGACACGATTTTTCTAGATTTTAAGAAAGGTTTCGACAAAGTACCTCATAGTAAACTACTCGCAAAACTAGAAGCATATGGTATAGAAGAAATATCCGGGGTTGAATTAAATACTTTTTCTTTTCTTCTTTCTCTTTTTAAAGAAAAGAAGAAGAAAGGGTTCAAAGAATAGTGATAGATGGAGGTGGCTCAAATGCGCTAGAAGTTACTTCAGGTGTTCCCCAGGGAAGTGTTATCGGACCTCATTTGTTCCTATTTTACGTTAACGACATTAATTCCGTAGTTACTGGTAAGATACGTTTTTTTGCCGAAGATGTAGAGGTTTACAGTGACATCCGTGATCCTAAGGACACAGCAGCTTTGCCAAATGACCTCAATGCTATACAACGCTGTTGCGACACTTGGCAATTAGAACTTTAAAAAGTGCCTAGTCATAAATTTTTGAAAATAAAAGAACAATTCCCACCCGAACGCACACTGTATTGGGAATACCGAAATGGAATGTCTAGACTCAATAAAAATCTAGGCGTTACCCCCACTCACGATATCTTCTGGGTGAAACACGTACGGGAAATATGTGGACATACTAACAAAAATTAGGATTTTTTAGAAGGTGAATGGTATTTGTCATTTGTTAGGCCTCATTTAGAATATCCGGCAAGCAAATTCCAAGAAACTACGGAAGATGCCTCAACAGTAACTTTTAACGGAGTCATCGGAGTTTATTATGCATCCTGGGATTCCGGGATGCATAATGCTGGGATTTGAACCCGGACATCGAGGGTTCGAATCCCGGTCAAGGCGAATGATTTTTACACTCTAAAACTGTTGCATTGCCCCCATATGCTGCTAGTATATGGGGATCCTAACGAAGTTGGATTAATTGCCGAATTGGATCGCGTTCAGCGTACGGGAGCTAGATTTGTAAAACGTTGTTGTGATAAACTTAGTACCGTATCCAACACATAAAAGCAGCTAGGTTGGGAATCACTCACGGAGCGAAGGTTAAATAACAGATTGAAGCTCTTGCATAAATTAGAAGGAGGTCTCTTTGGCAGTGATGTTGAAAATGTATTATTACCCCTATCGTACCACGGTGGGAGAGATCATGCTAATAAAATTAGAGAGATGTGCAGTGCAGAACAGATAGATTTAAGATGTCATTTTTTCCTCGAACGATAGGGGATCATAATAATATTGTTCGACCGCGGTAGGGTCATATTCGGGCAAAATTATTCTTTTATGTATTCACCCCCTTCCATACACCCTAGCGGTGTATTGCAGGATATATACAAATATAAATGAAGATATAATATAACTACGCTTCATTTCAAAGTTTTAACGAGCCTTTTTCTCTCATCCTAGTGAAAGCGTCTATGCCTAATGCATTCTTCTCTTTATGTCCCTGCTACTTTGACCATTTAGGTCCAAAACACTTCCGAGATACGTAAACGATTCCACCCTCTCTAGTTTTTTCCCTCATGTTTTAACGTTTAACTCAATCTTTCTGTTTCTGGAAAACTGCATAATCTTTGTTTTATTCATATAGATTCTCATTCCATATCTATCAGACTGAATTTCCAATCAATCCAGCAATGCCTCAACCTCCTGGCTGAAGACAAGCTACAGATTGATCATCAGCAAACCTAACTGATTTTATGGATTCCCCGTCGACTTTCAATCCTATCCTCAGTTCTTTACATGCCTCTTCGATCATTTCCTCCACATATGTATATTCTTTGAACAGCACAGGTAAAATGGATAACCCTGCCTTATTGCTCTTCCTAATCGGAATCTCCTTCCCCCAGTTCACACTTGAACAGTGTGAGACATGTACATGTTGCGGATTAGCCTCCTATCCTCCAATCTATTCCTATTTTCTGTAATATACGATTAGTCGTATTGATTAGTTTTTATCAATTCACTCAATCAAATGCATTTTCGAAATTTAAGAAACAGACAAATACGTCCTGATGGTACTCTACATTCCACTGTAAGAGTGATCTTATTAATGCAATTGAATAAGTGTTCCTCTCTCCTTCCTGAACTCAAATTGATAATCTCCTAAGTAATCATTTGCCTTACTCTCTATCCTTTTGTTGATGATCCTGAGAATAACTTTAGCTGCGTGGGATATCAAACTTATTGTTCTGTAATCCTCACATGACGTAGCCTTTACCTTTTTCGGAATAGGAACTAACACTGTTCTCACTAAGTCTTCTGGCTAGATTCCTTCCTCATAGATACTACGAATCAGTCCATATAGAGTCTTCTTCCCACATTTTCCTAAACAATTCAATAGTTCCACAGAACTGCTGTCTACCCCCACAGCCTTATTTAATTTCATTTCCCTTAATTCCCTTTCTGTCTCATCATCGAATATGCCTGGACCTAAGCTATCTTCCTCTACGTCATGTTCCTTTTCTTTGCATACGCTTTTTGGCCTAAGTTCTTTACCAAGTAGTTCTTGTATGTATATTTCTTCTATCTCTCTTGGATCTTTTCCGATACAACTATTATCTTTCCCGACCTATGTACAACTGTTGGCACAGATCTTCCCTTCTTACTTCTCAATAGTGATTTTATTTTACTGAATAGCGTACCAATTTGGAAAGTTTGAAGTTCTTCATCTTCAAACTTTCCAAATCTTCGCACTGCGTCTTCCACTGCGCTACGTTTCCTTTATTTGTTACCCGTCTCAATTTATTATTAAACTCTTTGCACTTCCTTCTGCCTCACTGTGTTTTCATTTTTCCCTTTCCTTCTCTCATCTATCTTTCTAATCATCTCATCCGTGATCCTTGGCTTTCTTGTCCTTTTCCCATTTTCTGTTCCTACCGCTTCTTTTGCTGCTTTCGACATATGTTTTATGACATATTTCCATTTTTCCTCGATAGTACTGAGCTCGTTTCCCTCATTCATGATTCTCTACAGCCTGCTGATACTCCTTCCTCCTTAATCCACTTAATGCTTCTACATTCCATTTCCTAACATACCGGCCCTACCTCATCTTTTGGAAACGGACGCTACACTTAATAACAAAGAAATTGTGATCAAAAGCCGTGTCCGCTCCCGGGAAGATGTACGAATTGATTTCACTGTTTCTGAATCTGTGCTTTACTATAATATAATCTACCCAATACCTTTCTGAGTCATCTGACATTTTACATGTATACCTACGTCTTTTGTGCTGTCTCCTGTCTCGTACAGAATGCAATTAATTTCTCCCCGCGGTCATTCCTCGCACCTCTCGTGCCACCAAGCAATCATAAAAAGGAAGAAGTCTATCGACTTCTTCCTTTTTATGATTGCTTGGTGGCACGTATACATGAACAAATACCAAGTTCGTCGGTTTTGCTTTTATCTATCGTACACTAGTAACATGGTATCTTTTGCTTGCTCCTTGTTGACAACGCGTTGTTCTACTAAATAAAAAGAGACGTTTCAGGCGTGATATGGTGGAATATCATGATTAATTAAAATTGACAATTTTCCACAAAGTAGTGGAAATTGCCAATTTTAATTAATAAGCGTTGTTCTACATTTTATTCAATATTATGATCCTTCTCTTTGGCTCTCGTCCCCTCCGCTGTATATAACTCTCTAAATATCACTCCAGTAATCCCCGCTATCCTTCCATCTCACCTCGCACAGACCTAAAATATCCCATTTCTCGCTTTAAATGACCTAATTTTTCTGTCCTCAATATTGCCCTAACACTCCAAGTCCCTGCTGCTGTCTGTTTTCATTTGCAAGGTTTTCGTGGGATGACGACCGCGGAAGCGTTGCATCTCCCGCTGCCGGGCACGACACACGGCCGTTTGGGCCGAGTCCCGCATTTGCCTGGACTGATATTCTGTATACTGTCCATCATAAAAGTCTTGGGAATAATTATTGAGCTGGTTTCCCGTTACCTTCCTCATTAGTGTTTTTAACGTGACACCATCACTTAATGGTCGCCCCACTGGAGTCGGACGCCTTTGCAGCCGCCTCACTGAAGAGCAGACGCTGCGTGGACTACCTTTCCTCTGGTTCCTAACCTTCGACCTATCTGGCATGGGAGACCCTACCAGGATCAATTATGATTGCTCCCGCCAGCACAGGCCTAGGGGTCATCGGAATGCACAAACCCTTTCACCATGTCAAGGTTGTAGCCCATGGGCGGGATTGTAGCAATATCTGAAATAAATCTATTTTTCCGAAACGATTTCCGATACTTTTTATACAAACCTGGTGGGTCGGAAATCACGGATGAAAATGAACAATCCCGTCTTAACCCCTTCTTATCATTGTCTAGCATAATTCTCTGTCCTCTATTTACCGTTGTGGAGTTTGAGACAGTTTTCGAATAAGTAGCCTATCCCTCTTGTCTACTCTTTGTTTCTTCATTGCGGTCATTAATTTGTCCAAATAACTCGGACAAATGCTTTCTCAAGATCCATGATTCAAATATAAAAATTTGGTTCTATTGCATACCAATTTTTACCAGTACTCTCATAACGGCATTCGTATTACCTGCACCCTGACCTTTTCAAAAAGCAAAAATCTTCACCAAAGGTAATCATTTTCCATTTCCTTCGTCCTTTTTTCGTTGGCATCCTAGTATTATATGTACACCGATCATAATCAAACCTACGTTTTTATAGTTTTCATTTAATGCCTTCTATGTTGGGTGGACTGTGCGTGTGACGTTGACTTAAGGATTGTTGGGTTCTTCTACTATTGGCTTCCCTCTACCTTCTTTATGTAAAAAACCATTATTGTACCAGCTCTGATTGCATTGCTGATCTGCTTATCAAATCTCTGTGAGACATCTGGTCCGAAGGTAGATGCTCTCTTGCTTCGATATAATTCCGTTCTTCGATCGCTGGGTAGTTAACCTACTACAGAAGTGATTTGGACCAAAATTGTTAAATTAGTATATCGGACGTGAGAAGAATAATTACGTTTGGGAAAGAAGCTTTCGTAAGGAGGAGGTAATTGATGACAGGGGCGTTGAGTACACGTGTTAAGAAAAGACGTGTTAGAACTTTTCTATTGAGTATGGAAGGAATAAGAAGATGATAAGCGCGGATTGGGGTATTTCGAGGTGTGGGTGTGGAGAAGGACGGAAATATGAGGAAGTACGAGGTGTGATGGGGAAGGAGAGGGGGTTGTTGGGAGAAATCCAAAAGGAGGCAGAAAAGATAGATGCAGAGCGTTCTGGTAGGCGATGGGATGTTGAAGGCTGTGGTGGTGTGATAAGAGGAGAGCAAGCTGGGCAAGAGAGGTGTGGGAGTAGGAATAGGTTAGGATGTTGGATGGAATGAAGGGAGGAAG